>CM053581.1:357438624-357512547 GCA_028627135.1 Pseudochirops cupreus | reverse complement strand
GGAAAGCTCTGTCCCAAATCGCTGGGATCCTCCCGGCTGCCGTAGCTCTCAGGAAGATGTTGGGAGTCTTCCTAAATACTTCTGGCTAACTGGATAATAAAGACTCCAAGATGGAGGCCCAAGATGGTGATCCGGATCCAGGCCGCTCAACGTGAGAGCACTGGCCTGAGAACAATTGCTAAGTCCCCCTGCTGTCTGCAGGCCACGGGCAGGAAGCTAAAACGCGGAGGCGGGTGCAAAACCTCTGCCTTTTGCTTTTCCGCTCTGGAGGCCTTCCAGCCAGACTGCTTATCTCCCCCTTCCGCAATCCCCACTGGCAGCTGCTGCTAATCCACTCACCTGAGAGGCTTCTCCACTCCTCCCGTCTAGCCGCCCCCGGGGCACAGCCGCGGCTTCAGGGCAGGCTGGTTTCGGTTCGCAGTGCTGATGTGGTTCCTTGTAGCTGAGCTGACTTTAGTGGGAAGTATCTTTGTGTGCATTTTGGAGTTCTAGGATTGGTTTAGAGTCCTGTTTTATGGGTATTTTGGGGTGGCTATGTGAGAACTGCTATATGTTGCTCCTGCTATGCCACCATCTTGGCTCCGCCCCCGGATGTCAGGATTATTAACACATTTTACTCACAGATCTCAAAGAACTTTGCAAACACCTCTGTTTTTATAACATTCATTTTGTGAAAGATGTATATGAATTAGTGTGCTGTTAAGTAGAAAAATCAGTATGCTTTAGGTAACACTGCACTTTTATTAGGAAATGATCTTCTGAATACAACTACTTTCATTATCAATACAGAAAACCTGACAATGTCAGACCTGATTATGTTATGTTTCATCGCTAGCATTGGCCATTGAGTTTAGTAAGAGATCTCGCTTTTTACCATTCACCTGATGATTGTGGAGGCTACTTGGAGAATCAGCAAGGCATTTTCTAACAGACTTGGCCCAGAATTGTCCTTTCCTTATAGCTGGGATTTCCTTAACCTAAGATCTCCAAACTTATTCTTCTCTTTTAACATTTTTAAAGACTGTATTTTAGTCAATTTTAGTCAATATAAAATCTATAGGCTTGTAAAGGAAATCAATTAGATTGAAATACAGTTATTAAAATAATTACTATGAATTAAAAAAAAACATTATTCTGAAAAGAGGTCCCTAGACAACACCAGATTGCCAAAAAGGTCCAGGACACAAAAGATTTAGAACCTGGAGGATTCTTTTTTAATTAGCTATTTCTTAAAAGGGATGCTAAAAATTTACATCTGGTGATCAAAAAATAGTTTCTGTTATGTTGAATGATATAAGCCAGTTGTGATTTCCATGATGTTGGATTAAGGATTTGAATTGTCTCGGTTGAGTCTTTCATGAGCCTGAGGCACACACATACAATCCTGGGGGGTAGGTAGTATGGGTATTATTATCCTCAAATTACATATGAGGAAACTAAGATTCAAAGGGATGAAAAGACTTGGCCAGGCTCACTGGGCTAATATGTTAAAGTCAGGATCTAAATCTAAGCTTGGAACTCTATCTACAGTCACAGTGCTTCTGGTGCAAAGATATAATTAGCTTGGAGGTTACTAGAACTTTGTCTCAGGGTTGGAAAACAGAAAGACAGTAAAATTCAGAGAATACAAATATTTAGTGTGTGTGTATATACATACATACATACATATATATAAACACATACATATATACATATACATGTGTGTGTGTGTGTGTGTGTGTGTGTGTGTGTGTGTATACACTCCTTTAGCAGAGTTCAGCGAAGTGAGGGAAGTAATTAATAACTCAGAAGTTAACTGAGAAATGAGAAGATGGAGCTGCAAATCAGAGCATATTTGCTCCCTCCCTTTAGACTCCAGTCCCCAAAACAAAGCAAAGGGGAAACTTATTCAGTTTCATTCCCCCCTCCCTCTATTTCCTCTTCCCTGCCTCTTTTCTAGACTGACCAACCTCCTTCAGGTGATAATAATCCCACCTTGCCTTCCTTGTTGACTAGTTCAGAGAAGACCACTTGAACACAATCTGCTCCCAATAAATGTCACTTTCCAGGTCTGTTGAAAAAGATATATAACTAAATCTTAAATTCCCATGTATATTGGCCTTGGAAGGCCAATCCATCAATCACTGGAAGGATGGTACTTCCCTCAGGGGTAACAGGAAAGTTTGGAAAAGGGATGATTTTGGGAGAAAGATAATGAGTTCTATTTGAGATACCACCAGATTTTCCATTTTTTCTACCCTTGGCCATGAATTTGGAAATAATGACAAGTTAAGACATCTGAAAAATCTCAGTGATTTTGCTCAAATTCGTCATTTGGTACGTTGAATTCACAAGAAAACATCTTATCAAATTCATTCAAACTTGGACTGAATCTCTTGCTGTGTCATTGGTAAATGAAACTGTTTTGTTGTGAGTAGGCACAACTTCATCAAATCTGTCTGTGGACAGCTTTGACTATCTCTGAATAGTATAGGCCTCACCACCTGAAAAGATGACTAGAGAGTGGGTGGCTTAGGACTGTATGGGATCATCACATGCTTTGAGAAAGATTCCAAGGTGACCATGAAGATCTGATTCACACAGGTCAGTGATGGATTGGGAGAAGCCAGCAATAGTTTTGGATTGTTTAGTTTAGTTTGGTAACATGTCCCCTATTACCAAGGCCTAAGCCCCCGTATCCTCTCTCATTTTCTTGACCTGACATTCTTATTTAATATTTATGTGATTTAATACTTATTTAATATCTACATTATTTAATATTTTTCAACATTTCAAGGAAAGGCTTTTAAGTATTGAATACTCTTTGTAATTTCCTTTCCCCGGGGGTCTCAGCATATCACATCTCCGTTGGTATGGAACAGTTGTCAATTTTCCACATTATTGTGACAATATCAGCCTGTGCACTTTTGGTTCTGTTTTGAATACTGTAATTTTAGTTAAATTGCCACTTAGCCTTCGGATCTCCCCAGTTTCATGAAATCAGTGCATCTTCCTTTTCTTTTTCAGCTAATAGAATCAACTTTTGTCGTATCTTTGGTTTAATAGAATCTGCTTTGTAATGTAGCATTCTCATCTTTGTGACACAAATTTGATTAGCACAGTCAATGCCATCTACATTTCTTTTTCTCTTTGGATTAGCTGCAATTTCAAGTCTTCCTTGTCATAAAATAAAATGTCTTATTGCCTTTCCAGAGGCTTATTTTTTTGTACTGATAGAAAAATCTGTGCCTTCGGGCAAAAATTTCAGGAAGAGTCTTCTTATCACTTGTTAATTGAAATAAATTGAAATTAATTGAAATAAACATATCTTCAAATATCCCATAATATCAGGCCTTCTTGGGTGGAAGGGAGTCAGCTAGCAGAAGCTATCTCTTTTGTTCCGAATATAGCTTGCAATCTATTGTGTTTTTGTTTGTTTGTTTAAATGTCCCAGGTGGGCAACAGTGGGAGTAGATGGGAAGCAGGGCAACTAGGGGTTGGAAGAGGAGAAAGTGAGAGAAGTGACCTTGTAGTGGGTGGGCACTTACATTGTTCTGCTGCTGCCTTAACTGGTCTTACGTGAATTCTTCTTTAGATATTGCCTTTTTAATCTCCTCAAAGGTGAACACAGAGATACCTCTTCTTGAATTAAAGAAGCTTTCAATCTTAGTTTGGTCATCATAAAAGAGACTAAGTTTTTAAGTTTCAGGGAATCTTGCTCTATCCCTGAAATTGATTACTATTGTTTTTTTTAAGGAAGACTAGACTAGGCCTTACTTCACTTAAGTATACCACTTGTCATAAAATTGTTTCTTAATATTTTATAATATAATTGTGGAAGCCATATGCTTCCGCAATTTTCCCTATAAACTCAAGTCCATGATATTTTACATATTTCTCTTTTCAATATTTTTCTGTCTCATAGCTATTAAGATTATAATTCTTTCATGAGTTTGAATCTCTCAGATGAGGATGAAACTGGGAAATCAAAAAGATATTAGGAGAAAAACCATCTACACTTTGATTTGAAACCCACAAAAGTCACAAGTTACTTTGAACCTGATAATTTTTCCCTTTGGTAAGTTAGTTAATTTTTCTTGATTAAAAACATACTTATTTGATTTTTGCCTATACTCCCTTTTGGGAGGCCTGCACTTCAATTGAGTTGGATAAAATGTAAAAAGATTTCTCTTTTATACTTTCATTGAAGCCAGAGGCTCTCTAAGTGTAGTCTAGGGAATTGTTGGGGTCTCTAAGAACCTTTTAGGAGGTCTATGAAGTCAAAACTTTATGCATAATAATACTAAGGCATTTTAATTTCTAAAATAACTAACCTTGATAGATATAACCCACATAAATAAATGTACTTTTTTTGAGGGGGGGAATCCTCAATGCTTTTTTTTAAAGAGTATAAAGGGATTCTGAGACCAAAAGCCTAAAAAATGCTGATTTAAGCCAAAATAAATCTATAAGCCATGAGAAATTCATGTCACTCCTTTTTTTCTGTAAATATTTTATCTGCATCGCTGTTACCTTTCTTTGCCTATGACATTCACTGGAACTACTTGAGTCCATAGTACCTTTCAGACTTGAGTGTTCCATCTATTAAAGCAAAAAAGGATGAATAGAGTGTATCTGGCACTTAACGCCTGGCACACAATACACATCTGATGAATGTTTATTGATTAATAAAGCAAGCCAACCAGAATGCTGAGAAACCTTGAAACCATCTCATATAAAGACTGGTCAAAAGCACTGAGGATGCTTATCCTAGAGAAAAGATCTAATGGAGGAAGACACAGAGCTGTAACCATTGTGGGGTGACTGACACGTTATCCCAATGGGTCAGATTGACTAATAGTCCTTTAATAGTATAAGAACAACGGACCTTTGAACACATATCGAAAGAAAAAGCAGTTAAAATAGGAAGTTACCAGATGGTAGGTTATGGTAAGTTTCCCTGCCCCCTTGAGCCGGTGTTTTGTAGTTTCCATATGTCTACCTCTCAACCAATGAAACTGCCACTTACCCCAGATTGTGGTACTTTCTTGGATGAAAAATTATAGTTACATTTCTAACTAGATGGCCTACAGAGTCCCTTCCAGCTCTAAATCAATGCTCCCATGATCCTCTGATAGTGGTCTTAAGGCCTTTGAAATGCCATTACGTGGAAGAGGAATTATGGTCATTCCACTTGGCATTATAAAGGCAAATGAAGACAAATGGGCAGAAATTATTGGCAAATTGATTCCAGCTTAATATAAGAAAGACCTTTCTAATAATTAGAGCTGCCTCCAAAAGGAATGAGCTGTCTCAAAAGGTAACAAATTCTCTATTATTTCAAAGTGTTCAAGCGAAGATCAGATGACCCATTCTCAGGGATGTTATTGGGGAGATTCCAGTAATGAACTGCACTAGCTGATCTCTCAGGTGCTTTCCAATTCAGAATCTACGACATGGACAAAAGATTACAGGCCAGGGTCATACCTCACCCTGACTGTCTTACTTGCTGGCTTGTCATCAAGCCACAGGAACATGGTCAAAGGGATATGTTCTTACAATACATGTGACTCAAGTGTGAATCTATATTTTTAAAAAATAATTTATTAATATCTTTGATTTTGCATTGGCTAAATTTTCCCCAGTTTCTCTCCCTCTTAACCTCCCGGTCAGCAGCCATTATTTATAACAAAAATTTATTTTTGAGAAAAATAAAAGAAAAAAAATGAATAAACCGATCAACTCATTTAAAGAGTCTGACAATCAGTGTAAAATTCCATACCCTTGGACCTCTTGCCTTTGCAAAGAATTAGTGAAAGGTGTCTGCTTAGATCCCTTCCTTGAGACCATGTTTGTTTTTTGTAATTCTGTTACATTCACTTTCATTTATTGTGTTACTGTTGTAAACTTCCCATTTACATTGTTGTAGTCAATGTGCATCTTGTTTTCCTGGCTCCTCTTTCTTCACTTTCATCCCTTCAGCTCAGTCTTTCGATGCTTCTCTATAGTCGTCATATCCATCATTTCTTACACCGCCAAAATATTCTATTATATTAATATATCAGAGCATGTTTAGCCATTTCCAATGAGAGGTTCCCTATTTTGTTTCTGGTTTTTCATCACCACAAAAAGTGCTGCTATAAATATTTTAGCATATATGAGGGTTTTTTATTATAATCGACCTCCTTGGAATATGTGCCTACTGGTTGAAGCTCTAGGTTAAAGTATATAGACATTTTAGTCACTTTATTTGCATAATTCTAAATTGCTTTCCCAAATAATTATACTGAAGTATGAATCTTTTTGATATAGTAAATTTAACATGTTAAACCAAACCTCAACAGTGCTGTCTTCTAAAGAGAAAGGGCAGCTCCATGGGCTGCCCTAGGCAGTGAAGCATAGCGTACATTTCATTCGCTTGCCTTGGTAACCTTGGCTCTAAATGGGAAATGCTACCAGAAGGTAGCAGTGATCTTTTCACAGCTGGGGCTGTACTGAGAAAGAGGAGGCAGGCTGCTGGGGGTGGTGATAGCGTACCGGTGACAGCCGGCAGGGCAGGTGTTAGGTGAGCTTCTGGGAGAGAAGGCTGAGATCACAGAATCAATGAAACAGGACAGATACCAGACATCTAACCAAATATATGCAGGAGATGGGTGTTTGCTAAAGTTGTAGAAAACAAAAAGTAGGGAAGGATTTTTTTTATTTATTTAGCAAATGTACTCAGGAAACCTGTTTAGCAGTACAGTGGGAAGTGAATTTTGGATCCACATATCACACCATATGCCATAGTGAATTCCAGATGAATGATGGAAACAAACACAGAGGCTATTTGAAAAAAAGAAAAACAACAACTCTAAAATAAAGAACTAGAAAGTAACTCTGACTATATAGTCTTTGATAAGGAGACTTGGGATCTTGTTGACAGGAATACTTGATCTGATGATGCACATCAAAGACCATCCACTGTTTCTCAGCCAGTCTGATTCCTGTTGCTCTCTTCCTAGAAAGATCAACCAAACATACTAGTGGCCTTTTCTGGATTAAAAAAAAATTATATAGGGGATCTGATATTCCTCACTCTTGTGGTATGGCCAGCCTACTTCATCATCTCTAATCATACGTTTCCTGGATAGTGAGTGGAAGAATGTGGTGGGTAGATGGAGCAGAGATCCAGTCTGGATTCAGGAAGACATGGGTTTAAAATGTACCTCTCCCACATAGACATTCCAGCATCTCAGACATCTCTCTAGGCAAGTTCATGATCTATTGTGGTATAGTGAGACCCCTACACTGATAACACAAAGTGATATGTGCTATGGGCCATTCCAGTGTCCCCACAATGTGTATACATACATACATACATACATATATATATATATGTATATATGTATATATATATGTGTGTGTGTGTGTGTGTGTGTGTGTGTGTATGTATACACATATAAGGAGGCACTCGGGAGTAAGTGACTTTCCCAGGGTCACACAGCTATTAAGTGTATGGGGTTGAATTTGAATTCAGGTCCTCCTGACTCCAAGGTCTGTGTTCTATCCACTGCCCCATGCTGGGCAGTCCTGTGCCAGTGCTTCCCATATCATACAACTGGTACCAAAGTTCTTCAGAGAGACCTTGAGAGTGTCCTTGCATTGCATCTTCTGACCTCTGTGTGAGTGCTACCTCCGACTTAGGCGTGTGAGATGCTGCACTTCTCTCTAGGTTTTGGTTCATCCCTCCAACCTACTCATGCTTTGAATCTAAGTTCCCAGAAATCAGCCACCACCACAGATTTGTATCTGTTTGCATAACTCACTCAAGGCCCTACTGAGAGGAAAATATTCCCCCTACTCCATTTTCTAGCTCTTAAACCCCTATCCAATATGTTTTCTATCTACCAACCAATCACAATGATGATGCATTTAGATCTTAGAAAATTTGTGTAATAATGTAATTTAGATCATAACCATTTCTATTATATTATTATTATGCTTAATAATAGGAAAACAGATGTTATAAATGCATATCTGTTAAAAAAACATAAATAATAAAATACATTATATTGCATATATATACTCAGGTAAGTTCTTCCATTAATGCACTAAAAAAGCCATGATAAAGAATTGACATATGTTTAGGGTAACCTGGCAAGAAAACATTTAAGGGAGGAAAATTCATGTGCTTATGGCAACTCACAAGCCTAGGCTGTAGGTGTCAATGTCACTGATCCATTCAAAACACCTGTGCCACATCCAATGGCTTTCCTGTTCTTTGTTTAATTGTTGGTCACCGTCCTTCAGCTAGGGAAATTCTCTTCTCTTCTCTACTGGAACTGAACCTTTATAGATGTAGCAGTTGATTATAACCCTTAAAAGGATTAAACCCATACAAGGGCATATAGAAAGTGTTAACTTTTAATGTGATCATTTAAGCCAGACAGTGTCTAAGTTCTTCAAAATGGCTGTCTCCGGCCTAGCCCAACCATTTCATGCACCTCACCAAAATGCTACACTGTCCAATTAAAATGGAATTCACTTCCATATCACATCAACAAGAAGAACATTGGGGGCAGTTAGGTGGTAAAGTGAGTAGAGCACTGGCTCTGGAGTTAGGAGCACCTGAGTTCAAATCTGGCCTAAGACACTTAACACAAAACTAGCCGTGTCACCTTGGACAAGTCACTTAACCCCAGTTGCCTTGCCTTCCCCCCTCAAAAAAAAGAACAACATTGAAAAGTTAGACCTTTGTGTCCAACAGCAGTTTGGGTTTCAACAATTCAGAATGATCAGCTGATTTATCTAATATCACAATTCCATATATGCCTACTCACATTAGTTCTCATAGGTACCATAGGTCATTGGGTTAGGAAGCATGGCCCCGTGGAAAGATCATCAGCTCTGAAATCAGAGAAACTAAATCCAAATCTATTTTCTACTTCAGTGACCTTGGTAAAAAAAAAATCACTCAACCTCCATGGTCTTCAGTTTTTTCATGTATAAAATGAGATGATTGGATTAGGTGGCTTCTGAAGTCACTTCCAATTCTTGACCCATGAATACCTCCAATCTAATTTGCAGTGGAAAACACTCATGTGTCTTTAAGCAAGGCATGCAATCTTTCTGGACCCAAGGCTCCTCATCTGTAGAAAGAGGAGTTTAGGCTAGAGAGATGACTTTGGAATATTCTTCCTATTGAAGTGAATTCAATCAACATTTATTACACATCTATTATGTACAAGGCACTGTGTTAGTTTCTAGGGATACAAAAACAAAACAGCCCTGTCCTCACGAAGCTTACATGTAGTTTGTATTGCTCTAACACAGTGGTTCTCAACCTGTGGGTTGCAACCCCTTTAGGATTGAACGACCCTTTCGCAGGGGTCACAGGGGTAGCCTAAGACCATTGGAAAACATACATTTCCGATGGTCTTAGGAACCGAGACACCGCTCCTCTATCTGTCTCTTGGCCAGTCTGCCCACATTCAGATATGCCCACATACGAGTATTAAAGGGTCGTGGCTTTAGGAAGGTTGAGAATCACTGCTCTAGCAAGTTATAACGGAGTGAGCCTATGAATATAATGTTAGTGCCATGTAGTTCATTGTGGGACCTTCTTTAAATCCTTCTCCCTGTGAAATCCTCATTTTTACAGCCTTCTCTGGTATGCATTCCTAGTTGCTGCAGGTGTCTTTTCTTGTTTTGAATTCCTCTACTTAACAGAATCCTAGAGATTCCGATGTGCTTTTTGGTATGTCATATAAAAACGACTTGCTGTATTAGCCTATTTTCTTGGGCTAACTTCCAGAACTCCTGCCTCTACTCATGCATGATTATACATGCATGCTCTTTTCCTTGGTTACATATTCCCTCCTCCATTTTTTCTAATTATATACCTGTCTGGTTGGATGAATTGAGATTGCATATTAATAATTACTTAATCAAGTTTTACAACCAATAACAGTTTGCTGTAGGATTACTTTGATTAAAAGGAAAATTAACACTCACTACTTCGATTAGGATTATAATCATCAATTACTCCTCTATCACTACTGCCTTTTCTGGAATTAATAGTTGTGTCATGTCTGTGGCATTGAAGGGATGTCAGTTCAATAAGTGTAATCCAGTTAATGTGGTTTGAACTCCTACTAGGTACAGTCCACTGTACTAGCCTTTGAGGGAGATATTCAGATAGGTGGGAAATTGTCCCTGTCCTACAGGATCTTGTAGAGGAAATGCACATAAATCACTAAAGTACCACTTAGAATATGATAATTTTATAAAAGATGTGTAAAGTTCCGTGAGAGTCTGATGGAAAGGGCCAAGTTCTGATGGATAGTTATAGGGAGGTAAATGTTGGCTTAATGTAAGGAAAAGCTGTCTGAAAAATGTAGAGAACTGAGTTTCTTCCTACTGGAGAAGTTCAAATACAGACTGTATAACCAATTGTTTAAGATATTATAGAAGAAATACATGCTTCTGTTAGGGGATTATACAAAATGATTACAAAGTCCTATCCAGTTCTGAGTGTCTATTATTCTGTTTCTAGTGGAAGCGTCTAACAAGGCTTCACATAGATGTTGGTGCTTGTACTAAGGTGGTGATCAAGGAATGACCTCTCAGTGCATGAGTTACCACAGTTTCAACTATCACTTCCATGAAGATGACCTCCAAATTTATATCATTAGTCCCTAATCTTTTGATCTGGACTCAAATATCCAAATATCACCTGACTATTCCACTTAGATGTCTAAATAGTAGTTTGAATGTAAGTAGGAAATTGAAAACATACTATTTACCCCAAATCTGACCTCAATTTCCCTAATGATACCATAATTTCCTTCTCAATTTCTTTGATGGCACTTCTAGTCTCTCAGTCTCTTAGGTTACAAACAAACTTTGGGTTTCTTTTGATTTTATCCCTGCCCTCCCACATCTATCTCATGAGTCTTCCTCAGAAATACATCTCAAATGCTCCCATCCTTCTGATTTTTTAATTGAATTGTGATCCTACAACTTATTGTCTATTTTTTTTTCAAAACTACTATGAGACAGATGGTATTGTGCAATAAAAACTACCTTTACCAGCCTATTATTTGGATTGAGAGATCTCTGAGAGCTAAAGGACAGGTGGAAAGTGCATTTTCAGTACTCCCAAAAATTCATGGAATTACTTGGCCCTAGTGAAAATAGGGGCAAGGAGTAATGTTATTATGTAAATGTTTGAATTCCAACACTGTTAGGATCCCAGCATGCTTCTGGTCAAGGTCCTCTATTTGCTTTGCTTCAGAAAAGAATAAAAGCGTCTTAATTTACAAGGCTCAGGAAGTGGATAACTGACACTCAACCCTTTATATATCTACAAACAGTTATTTTAAGGACAGAGTTTGCTTAATATTCTATGGAGGCTATTATATGCTACACTATTATATGCTATATTATATTATGCTATACTATATATTATACTATACAAATTAGTAATAGGCTACTTGAACATCTACATGGGTACAGAGAGTCTCTGTGGATTCCTAGGTGTAGAGGTTTTTAGTCTATCTTGCTGTTGTTGCTTTTAAAACACTTAAAAAAATACATTTAAAAGAACCATATCCTCATCTCCAAATTAAGTGTCACCTCAGACAGCAATAAACATATTCAAGAAATGATCAAGTCTTCAAGAAAACAGTATTTTGTTACAGTTAGAGTACTTTGGCCTAATCTTAGCCTAAATCACTTCAGGATGCAAAGCTATGGAATCCAATAGGCCCTGGAGGATAGTAACATGGAGCCATAGGCCCCTTGTTGTGCATGCCAATCACCTTCTGACTACTCCCATTCGGCTTTACCCACAACAAAGTCTTTCAAAAACTTTTGTCAAGGCATTTTCTTGTCCAAAAGTCCCACATAGGTCCAACCATCCTATCCATTTAACTTCCCCTTTAGATATTGTGTTTACTTTCCTTTATGTTTTCTCATTTGAGGGTATAAACTGAATCACCAAGTCCATTTAACCTTATTTACTTATCAAAATTCAGCAAATGCAAATTCTATTTTATTTGTTTTAAAGCAGTCATTAGGCCATGGAATACATGATCAATCCCCATCTGTCATTCTCAGTTTGATGATCACACACAAAATAACAAAGACCCCCTTTAAAAGTAAAAATTCTGGTATGTGCATCTGGTAGTGAAAAGACTTATGCCTTCCTCCCAGTTTACGGTTCATGATTTCTAGTTATTGAAAATAAGAAAAGAATATATAATTTCTATGTTTTAATAAATGAGTGTTCTATATTTCATCCCACCATTGCAATTTGTGGCATTTCAAAAGCATTCAGTTAGCATGTAGAGCTAAAAGAAATACTCCTTTCTCTTACCCATTGCCACCAATTGAAGTTCAGAGTGATTTACCATTTTGAATGGACTTGTTTTAGAAAAATAAATAAATAAAATGGCACCACCACATCAATTCTGACTTCTGAGCACTGAAGATTTTCTGATATAGAGCTAGAAGAGACTTCAGAAGTCAGTTGTTCCAGCCCCTTCCTTTTACAGATGAGAAAACTGAGGTCCTTGCCCAAGGTTACACAAATAATAAATGACAGGCTTAGGACTGAACCCAGGTCTTTTCAGTCTATCTTACTGCTTCAGCACCATTATTAGGAGTTATCTTAATCTGTAATACAAAGGGCTTGAGTTTGGTGAGGGAGTATATCATGTATATCTATATAAATACACACACATGTGTGTCCATATGGATATGTAGACAGATATGCATCTACAAATGTCTATATCTGAGTGTGTGTATGTCTGTATAAGTATCTAAAGTTATATCTGTCCATCTGTCCATCTATCCATCTATCTATGCATCTATCCTTCTATCTATCCATCCATCCATCCATCCACCTATCTATGCATCTATCTATCTGTCTGTCTGTCTATCTATCCATTTATCCATTCATCAATCTATCTACCTATCTATCTATGCATCTATGCATCTATCATCTATCTATCTATCTATCTATGCATCTATGCATCTATCTATCTATCATCTATCTATCTATCTATCTATCTATCTATCCATCCATCCATCCATTCATCCATCTGTCTATCTGTCTGTTTGGGTGGTGGTATCAGTATATGAACATAAATGATGAAAGGGAAGCTGAAAGCTTAATGAATAAACAACAACCAAAAAAAAAGGTCAAATAGTTGATATAATGCAGGAGTGCGGAACCTGCGGCCTCAAGGCCACATGTGGCCCTCTAGGTCCTCAAGTGTGGCCCTTTGACTGAATCCAAACTTCACAGAACAAATCCATGAGGTCACAGGTTCCCCACCCCTGCAGAACTGAGGCATGGAAACAGGCACTGGGTATTACCAGAAAGTAAAAGAAAGAACTAGATAATTCTCCCATTCAGAGGGCTCTGGGAAGGATGACTTAGTTTGGATTCCAATGACCTTTTTTTCCCAATTTATTCATTTATTTTTAGTTTTCAACATTCATTTTCACAAGATTTTCAGTTACATATTTTTCTCCCTGTCTCTCCCCTACCCCCACCCCAAAATAGCAAGCCTACTGAATACCCTTTTGCCCAATCTGCTGTCTCTTATACCCTCCCCTGTCCCCCAGTGGCCTTTTCTGAAGTACTACTTGCGATTGTGCTGATTTTCTCCTTAAACCTCCCAGAATTCAGTCAGAAACCACAGGTCTCCCCGTAAAAACAGTGGCATACTTATAAAAAATGCTCCAACTGAATTGGATAATGCTAAGAGATCTTCTTTATTTATGCAACAAATCTCACAAGATATGTCCTTCTGTTTATGTTGTCTGTTCCAGTGATTGGTGTGTCTTAAATGGTATTCCTTAAAGCTAGAAGGACATACTCTTCAGAAGCTTTTTGAGATCAATAGCTTAAGTGGTGGTGGTATATTGAAACCTTATAAATAAATGAAGGCAAGTGAGACTTAATTGGGAACAGTTTTTTAAAAGTGTACCATTTTTTGATGTCTGTGTAGGAGACCCTTAATCTCAGGTTTCTGTGCTGGTCACGCATTGAGGATTCACTTTGCTCTAATGGATTAGATCAACTCATGAATAAGATTCAACAGTGATTTTAACACAACATATCAGATACAAACCATTCTTGGCAAGAAGTGGAATAGCTGTAGTGAATCTCATGGATGCTGTGAGATTCAGGTAGGGAAATTACCATCAACCCACTTGGAATTTGGCCAGAAGACTGCAACTAAAACATTCTCCACTCCCACACCCCTTCCTCTTGCAAAGTGGACCATGTAGCAATTTATAACTGAAAGGAAGGAAGGAAACATGCATTTTTAAGAACCTACTATGTGCTAGGCTTTGTGCTAAGTACTCTACAAATCCTATTTCATTTGAGTCCCACAACAACCCTGGTTGGTGAGTGCTGTTATTATATCAACATTACAGTTGTGAAATTTCAGGCAGACAGGTTAAGTGACTTGCCAGGCTAGTAAATGTCTGAACTGGGACAAGTCTTCCTGACTACAGGCCCAGCCCTGTATCCACTGTCCCACCTAGTTGCCTACAAGAAACAATGAGTTACATCTCCCATAGCTTTTACAGGATTTTTCATCATAAGCTGGGACATTTGTACAAGATCATAAATGTTGTGCAAAAAATCCAGACAAATCCAACATTTATTAAGTGCCTACTATGTAGGTACAGCGCTGGGCAGTGGAGATACGAAGACAACATGATTAGCAGGAAGGGAAATAACAACAGTCTTCACCCTCAGGGAAATTATGTTCTACTAGAAAGAAGAATGTCATTCCTCTCTGTTCCTAACAGAATGTCTTGGAGGTTTGCCAAAAACTAATGGGTGACACCGTCTGATTTTTTATAACAAGGTGAAGGGTCAATAAACAGGACAAAAAAAAACCAAAGAAAAGAAAACACAATAAAATAAAACAAAAAAATCTGCAGCCTCAAAGCTTGTTCTAGCTATGGGGTTGCAGATTTTTTTTTGCATTCTTTTATTTTCTGACTATAATAGTTGATCTTTACATGCTACTTTATGCTCATATAAAGTACTTCATATGAATTGTCTAATTTGAACATCAGAACTGTCCCTCTCTTTCCCCCACCTTTCTCTCAATTTTTTTTTTGTTGAGTTGTATCCATCTCTTTGTGACCCCATTTGGGGTTTTCTTGGCAGAGATACTGAAATAGTTTGCCATTTCCTTCTCCTGCTAGTTTTACAGATGAGGAAACTGAGGCAAACAGGGATTAAGTGACCTGCCCAGGGTCACATAGCTCGTTAAGTGTCTGAGGCCAGATTTAAACTCATATATAGCAGTCTTTCTGACTCCAGGTGCTCTATCCACTGTGCCACCTAGCTACTTATCTATATCTATGTCTATGTCTATGTCTACATCTATGTCTGTATCTATATAGATCTATATATAGATAGCGATAGATATGTACATATAGAGAGATATGTATCTATATAGATCTATATCTATCTGTAGCTATACAGAGCTATATAGATAAATATGGATTCATAGATATAGGTAATATATACACACACAAATATATGTATATACATATATATATATATATAGATGTATGGTTTCACTTGAATCTCAGACCTATTAAATTAGCATATTATTTAACCCCATTTCACAGATAAAAAAAACCTGAGGCACATAAGAGGTATATATCTTGCCTGTTATAACAAGGCTAGTAAATGGCAGAGCCAAAATTTAAACCAAAAAAAGGTAGTTATGTTTTATTAATTAAAATTTAATTAAGTCATATTGAAGAGGAACATCTAATACATTTTTCAATATTTCCAGTCCTACACATTTAAAGGGTAGATACTGTGTTAAGAGACCTAGCCAGAATGAAATGGGATTGTCTTTCAACCTCTTTATCTCAGAGAAATATTATGGAAGCAAGGCATTGATGGAGCTAATAGATGACAAGATTACTTGTACCATTTTCTGGAAAATATGATAAGAAACAGATTTCAGCTGTTCTTAAAATTTTCCATCTACCGGACAACAAGGCTGCCAAGAAATGTGGATATTCAGGATGTGACACACAAGTACTCCTTTCACCCCCATCATATGCAGAATAGTCATCATGGTTTCTTGATACAGTTGCAGGAAATCTGTCAGCAAAGAAATCTTTTAACAGACAGCTGTGTTCTAGAGAAGATGCAGTGAGTGATATGAGGGTTCAGCAGTGTAGCTCAAATGAATTCATTTGCATTCAGAATCAGGTGACACTAATAAATCCAGTTTCACAGTTAAAGAAACTGAAGGTCAGACAAATTAAGGGGAAAGGTAGCTGATACCTAACTGTTTTAATCTACAAGTCTATCAGGTTTGTAGGCTTCTCAGACCAAATGGATCTGAAACTGTCAGTGAGAGCACATGTGTCTGTCTATCTGTCTGTCTCTACTTGAGGCACTGGGAGTGATTTGTCTGCTAGTCAGAGACAGTATTTGAACATAGATTTTCTTGATTCCAAAGCTGGTGCTCTATCCAACCTGCTACTCAACTAAAATTTATTGATTAAGTGAATATGATAAGGAGGAATCATTATGCTGGAATTAACTTGATCTATCTTCTTTTAATGAACATGTAAGAACTGTAAGATTATTGGCAAAACTGTAAACATTCTTGTCTAGCCTATGTATTCAATTTGATGACAGAGTTTAATTTATTTTACTATGGCATTTGAAGAAGTTTCTGGGTAAATTTTCCAATAAAAAGATTATATTTTTACTCCTGCAAAATTAGCTCTCTAGAAAAAAACAAAAACCAAAAAACCAAGCCCACATAAACCTCAACTTTTTTTTGCAGCACATCTTAGGATTCTAGAAAATGTTTGTTCCTTCTACATCAGTTTTGGGCATGATGACCCCGTGATGAATGTGGATTGTGTTCACAACAGATGGAGAGGCCAAAAATATGTGATGGGTTCAAGAATCACTTATGTAAAACATTCTCTGGTTTATGTGATTCTGTGCTCTTACAGCCAAACATATGTTAGAAGAAACTGAGATCTAAATGCATATTCCAAAAAATTAACAACAAAAACAATGGGGAGAGGCATTCTTTTTGAGCCCTAGGAGACAATAGGTGTTTAAAGACACCTCCAAAATGCTGTTAGAGGTTATTTGTAAGTACTTACTCTGTGTGAGACTTAGGAGAAAAAGTTAATGATTTAGAATTTCAGTCTCAAGGAATCTGAAAGGAAGAGGTAGCATTTTTTTTCCACTTCAAAGGTCCAGTTAAAAACCTTAGGATGACAGAAGTGAGCTATATTTGGAGAAGGTAGTTTTATTTGGAGAGTCACATTTTTCTTTACATGCTTCATTGGTTAACAAGAAATGCTGAAGTAGAAGGACTGCATGTGAAATGTCATTTTGTTCATGCTTTCCCAGAATCCACTGAATTTACAGCAACACTCTGGTTCTACTAAGTGATGTAAGCCAGGAATGCATATCTCCTTATACCTGATTCTAAGAATGGCCCTGTTGATACTCCTGCTAACTCCTTAGTTTTCAATATAGTTCTTGTATTGTTTCCTCTTTACATTCTTCTCTTTTGAAAGTGACCAACCAAAAACATTGATTTCCATCTCTCCAAATTATTCTTTTTCTTTAAAATTTCCCCTAGACTTTCTTTAAATAGAAAAGGCAGAATAGTATGGTGAAAAGAACACTGGCTGAAGTATAAGACACCTGGGCTTTAGTTTAGCTGCATGACCTTCATCAAATCATCTGACCTTTCTGAACTTCAGTTCCCTCATCTGTAAATTAAGGACTTGGCAACAACAACAACAACAAAATTAAGGATAATAAGACCTGCTTACCTTACCTCATAGGTCAGTTGGTCGCTCAGTCAGTACTTGTGTTATTTGTTATCGTTCAATCACATCATACTCTCTGTGATCCCATTTGGGGTTTTCTTGGCAGGGATTCCGGAAGGGTTTGCCATTCCCTTCTCCAGCTCCATTTACAAATGAGGAAACTGAGGCAGTCAGGATTAAGTGATCACATAGCTAGTAAGTGTCAGAGGCCAGACTTGAACTCAGGAAGTCCTCCTGACACCAGGGACAGGGCTCTGTCCACTGGACTAGCTAGCTGCTACTCATGTTATATTGCTTGTTATAATAAGCATTTGTTATGTGTACTCTGATGAGTGCTGGTAAGAGAATGGGAGAGAGAGAGAAAGAGAGAGAGAGAGAGAGAGAGAGAGAGAGAGAGAGACAGAGACAGAGACAGAGAGACAGAGACAGAGACAGAGACAGAAAGAGAGAAAGAGAGAGAGAGAGGAGAGAGGCAGACAGAGAGAGACAGAGACAAAGAGAGAGACAGAGACAGGGAGAGGAAGAGAGACAGAGAGAGAGACAGAGAAACAGAGACAGAGACAGAGAGAGAGAGACAGAGCAAGAGAGACAGAGATAGAGACAGAGAGAGGGAGAGGAAGAGAGAAGGAGAGAAAGAGAGACAAAGAAACAGACAGAGAGAGACAGAGAGGGACAGAGACAAAGACAGAGAGACAGAAACAGAGAGACAGAGCCAGAGAGACAGAGACAGAGAGAGACAGAGACAGAGAGAGAGACATAGACAGAGACAGAGAGACAGAGACAGAGACAGACAGAGACATGCAGAAACAAGCATATGCTAGACATATACAAGGTACATAACAATAGTTACTGCTAGCATTTACATTATGCCTCAAGGTTTGCAAAGCACTTTATATGGATCAACTCATGTGATCCTCACAACAATCTTGTGACCTCGGTGCTATTATTATTATCCTCATGTTATAGATGAAGAAACTGAGACTGAAAAAGATTAAATGATTTTCCCTGGTCACATAACTAGAGAGAATCTGAAGCTGGATTTAAACTCAGGTCTTCCTGCACTGTGCATCAGCTAGTTTCCTATAAGTGGTAGGATGAAAGGCAATCTCAGAGGAAAAGAGCTTGGCACCTGTGGGGATCAGGAAAGGTCTTGTGAAGAAGGAGGGTCAATCAGAGTTTTGAAGAAAGCCAAAAAGGCTAAGGCACAGGTGGGGGAGGGAAAGCATTCCAGGCAAGGGTCATAAGCATGAAAGAGCATGGAAATGGAAGGTGAAATGTAACGGAAGAAAAGTACCAAGTGGGTCCATGCAGCCAGATCATAGTTTGTATGGAGGTGAACTAAAGTGTGGAAAGGTAGGAAAGGCCCAAATTAGGAAGAACTTTAAAGGTCAAAGAGAGAACTTCATAGTTGATTTCAAAAGTACCAGGGAGTTTACCTGATAGGGGGATAACATGGTGAGAACTAGGCTTAAGGAAAATCATTTTGGCTGCTGAGTGGTATGGATAGATGGAAGTGGAAAAGACTGGAGGCAAGAAGACCAATTAGGAAGTCATTGCAATAGTCCAAATGAGTGGTGATGAGGGCCTGGACTAAAATGGTGGCTCTGTGAGTGGAGAGAAGGAGAAGTACAAGAGAGATGTTGTAATAATAGGACAAGATTTAGCAATGGATTTGGATATGTGTAGAGAGGGTGGGAAATGAGAGGGAGGAGTCAAGTATGACCCCAGTGTTGTAGGCTTGGAAGCTGAGGTGTTACCTCCTTTGAAGGTCATCAAAAATCTAATTTCCAAATGTAGTGGATTTTTTTCAGTCTTCGTTTTCCATGAGCTCTCTTCTACATTTGATGCTGTTGACTAAATCTCTATCTTCTTACCCACTATGAAGATCTCTCATCCTTTGACTTCCTTTATATTACAATCTTCTGGTTCTTTTACCTTCTCTAACTACTTGGTCTTCTTCACTGGTTTTTCTTCTTCAACCTGATCACTAAATGTGGGTGTCTCCCAAAGCTCAGTCCTTAATCTTTTTATCTCTTCCTTCTTTCTTTTAGCCATATAAATGCCTTGACTCTAACTGTCCTTTCTATGGGAAGGCTTATATATTTTTGTTGTTCAGTTGTTTTCAGTTGTATCCAACTCCTTATGACCCCATTTGGGATTTTCTTGGCAGAAGGATTTGCTCTTTCCTTCTCTAGCTCATTTTACAGATGAAGAAACTGGGGCAGTCAAGGCTAAGTGATTTGCCCAGGTTCACAAAGCTAGTAAGTGTCTGAGGCCAGATTTGAGCTCATAAAGATGAGTCTTCCTAACTTCTGGCCTGGCATTCTATCCACTGTGACACCGAGTTGCCCACATATTTTTGGCTCTCTCAAATTCCAGGCCAGCATTTTTTTTAAATTAAATTTATTTGTTTATTTACTTTTAGTTTATAAGATTCAGTTCCACAATCCCTTGAGTTTTAAATTTTCTCCCTTCCCTCTCCCCCCCGCCACACGCCTCTGGCAGCATGCAATCAAGTATGGGATCTGTAAATACTTTCACATTGGACATTAGTCTTGTTGTATAGAAGGGTTGTAACCAATGGAGTGAACAATGGGAAAGGAGAAACAAAACCAAACATGGAAAAGAACGATAGCATGTAGATGCTTCAGACTCCATTTAAACTCTGTTCTTTCTAGATCTTTCTCTGAATGTAGACATCTCCTTCTATCCTGTGTAGAGTTGTCTTATAACTGTGCATTGCTGAGAAGAGTCCAGTTTATCAAAGGTGGTCATCACACACACAATGTGTCTGTGATTGTGTACAAATTTTTTCTGGTTCTGCTCTTCTCATTTAGCATTAGTTTGTATAAGGCTCTCCAGGTAAATATGAAGTCCATCTCCTCCCCATTTCTTATAGCACAATAGTATTCCATTACATTCATATACCACAACTTGTTTAGCCATTCCCCAATTGATGGGCATCCCCTTAATTTCCAGTTTTTTGCTACCACAAAGAGAGCTGCAATAAATATTTTTGTACATATGGGTCTTCCTCCTGCTTCTATGATCTCTTTGGGATACAACCCCAAAAGTGGTATTACTGGGTCAAAGAGTATGCAATTATTTTATAGACCTTTGGGCATAGTTCCAGACTGCTCTCCAGAATGGTTGAATCAGTTCACAACTCCACCAGCAATGCATTAGTGGTCCAAATTTTCCACATCCTCTCCAGCATTTGTCATTTTCCTGCTTTGTCATCTTAGCCAATCTGGGTGGTGAGATGTGGTACCTCAAAGTTGTTTTGATTTGTATTTCTCTAATCAAGAGCAATTTAGAGCATTTTTTCATATGCATATAGATATCTTTAATTTCTACCTCTGAAAATTGCCTGTTCATATCCCTTGACCATTTATCAATTGGGGAATGACTTGTATTCTTATAGATTTTACTTAATTCCCTGTATATTTTACAAATGAGCAGGCCAGCATTTTCAACAGTCTCCACAATTTTGTCTCTTGGATGGTACAAGAGTATTTCAAATCTATCAGGTTCAAAATTCATTTTTTTCTTCTGCCAGTCTCTCTCTTCCATCTTACCCTACTGACTTTAATATTTAAAGATGGTTTGGAGAAAGATTATTAGAGCATAAGATTATAGATTTAGAGCTGGAAGGGACCTTAGAGGCTGTTGGGTGCAATTCCCTTATTTTATAGATGAGGAAGCCGGAGGGGTTTAATTACTTGCCCACACAGCAATTAAGTATCTAAGGAAGGGTTTTTAGCCCAGTCCATCACTCCAAATCCATCACTCTTTCAACTATACCATGCAGTATTATCTTTACTTTAAAATCTGCTCCTCCTTCTGACTTCCCAATTTATGTAAATTATATTACTACTCCCCAAGTCACTTAGGTGAAAAGTCTGCTCTTTTTTTTTCACTCTTCTTTCTTACTGTTCATGTCCAGTTAATGACCAACCTGTCATTCTAGCTTGGAAATACCTCTTATATTTGCCTGTTTCCCTTAATTCATTCCTACTCTGCCACCTAATATTTTGATTTTTGTGTTTAATTGGGGGTTTTAATTAGTTTGTTTTCCTTCTTTTATTGACATGCCCAATTTGTTGATCTGGTTTTCTTCTCTTTTATTGATGAAAGTGTTTAGAGATATAATTTTCCCTCCAAGGACTGCTTTAGCTGCATGCCCCAAATTTTGGTCTCACTGTTGTTATCATTAATGAAATTCCTTGTTTCTAGGATTTTGTATTTGACCATACCCATTCTATAGAATTAATCTATTTAGTACCCAATTTATTTTAATAATTTCTTCTTTTAATCCTCACTTCGTTTCTTTTAATGTTTTTTAAAATTTTCATCACATTATGTTCTGCAAAAGATATTTAATATTTCTGTACTTTTTTTCCATTTGTTTGTAAGGTTCTTATGCCTTAATACTTGGTTATTTATTGTGTTATGCACAACCGAGAAATGTGTATTCCCTTTTATATTTCCATTCAATAATATCCAAATGTTAATCATATATAACTGTTCTGAGATTCTATTCAGGTCCTTAATTTCCTTTCTTCTCATTTTTTGGGGAGTTAGATTTATCTAGGTCTAAGATGGGGTAAATTGAGGGCCCTTGCTATTATAATTTTTTACTGCCTTTTTTCCTATAATGTATTTAACTTTTACTTGTAAGTATGTAGATGCTATGCCATTTGCCACACACACGTTTGGTATTGATATTAATTCATTATCTATGGTACATTTCAGCAAAATATAGCTTTCATGTTTTTTTCTTTTAATTAAGTCTATTTTTGCTATTGCCTTTAAATGAACTCTTGATTGTTACTCCTGTACTTTTTTTTTGCTTGTGCTGAAGCATAATAGGTTTTGATCTAGCTCCTTATTTTAGCTACAAGTACTTCTTGTAAACAACATATTGTTGGATTCTGCTTTCAAATTGATTGTGTCATCCTCTTCCATTTTATGGATGAGTTTATGCCATTCACATTCACAGTTATGATATACTTTTCCTTCTCTTTGTTTCTCGTCTTTTATTACAAAAAAACAAAGTAAATAAATAATAGAGAGAGAAAATAGTGAGAGAGACAGAGTGTGCTGAACACCAGTGCTCTAGGTTTGGTGTAATCTGTTTCTGTTCCCTTGTCCCTCTTCTCTTTCCCTCACTCATCACCCAGTAACAGGATCCTATTTTTTTAAGCCTTTCTTTGAAATCCACCTTCCTTGGTTTCCTTTATTTGACTAATTATCCCTTAATCTACCTTCCCTTTTATTCTCCCTTTTTCCTCCTGTTCCTCTATTGAAGGAAATGTATTTCTGTACCCAAGTCTTTGTATGTGTTCTTTCTTTTTTTGATCACTTCAAATGAGAGGGAGCTTCAAATGTTACCTGCTTCCCCCATCTCTTCCTCTTTGTTTGTGTGTACTTTTGCTTGGGCACCTTAATTATATGAAATATTAAGTTCCTCCGTTGTTCTTCCTTCTTCCTTCTCCCTTTCCTTTATTCTCTTAAAATTGTCAGAACCTAACAAAACTGCATTCACGCCCTCAATATGTGACTCCCTCTGTGCCCTCAGGTGACGGTAAGGTTCTAAAGGGACTCTTGAATCATCCCTTCCACCAGCACCAGCACCAGCACCAGCACCGCCCCCAACCGCTGCAGAGGCAAATGGTTCATATTTATAAAGTTTCTTCCGATCCTTCATTTGTATTTACCCTTTAAAATTTCTTTTGACTCCTGTGTTTATATTTCAAAGTTTCTATACAGCTTTGTTTTGTTTTGTTTTGTTTTTTGAAAATCAGAAGTTCTTGGAAATCTTCTATTTCATTAAAGGTCCATTTCACTCTGTAGAATTATACTTAATTTTCTAGGGAAGTTATCTTTGTTGTAAGTCTCTATCTTTTGGAAAATCTTATAAAATACTTAATTCCAAGCTCTTCAGCCCTGTGGATTTGGGCGGGGAGGGGGGGCAGCTAAATCTTGTATGATCTTGGCTATGGGTCCTCAGTACTTGAATTCTTTCTTCCTAGATGTTTGTAGTATTTTTTTTCCTTTTACCTGGAAGCTCTACATTTCAGTTTTAATATTGCTGAGGATTTTCATTTTGTGGTTCCTTTTAGGCATTGAACAGTGAATTCTTTCTATTTCTATGTTGTTCTCTTTTACTAAGAAATCTGAGCATTCTTCTTTCATGATGTTTTTAAATAGAATACCCAGAATTTTTTATTTTGTCCTGACTTTCAGTGAATCCAAGGATTTTAAATTTTTTTTCTCCATCTATTTACCAGATCAGTTTTTTCCTCAAAATAATTTAGATATTCTAATACATTTTTAAAATTTTGTTTTAGCATTCCTTATTGTGTCATAAGTCTCTATTGGATCAATTCTAATTTTCAGGGATTTTTTTTCCCTCTCGGATAAAGCTTTACATCTCCTGTTCTAAGCTGTTAATTTTCTTTCCAAATCTCTCTCACAATGACTCTCATTTCTTTTCCCATATTTTCCCCCTCTAGCACTTTCATTTGTTTTTTAAAATAATTTCTAACTCTTGAATAACAAAAACAGCAGCAGCAGCCACAACAACAACAGCAATTCTTACCTTATTTCTTCCAGGCATTCTGATTTAACTTGTACCCAAGATGTATTTTTCTTTGAGACTTTGCTTAAAGATGTTTTGGAGTAATTACTTTCTCTTCTAATTCTGTCTTGAGCATACCTATCAATAGACTAACTCTTTATGGTAATATTCATTGTTGTTTTGTTTGTTTATTTATTCTTCTAACCAGCTTCCTGACTTTAGACTTTAAATAAGGACTGGGCTCTGCGAACTTCTGGGGAGAATGTCTTTTGCTGCTTTCTTGAGGCTATTGAGTATTGTGTTATTCTAGATCTCAAGGGCAACTCAGGTTAGAGAATGGCAGTGATCCCAACTGTCTGATCCAGGGCAAAGGTTGCCCACTGCCCTCCTTGTTGGAGTTCTGCAAGTTCCTGACCTGGGCTTGGTTTTGTACAACATGCATGTTTTCTTGTCCCTGCTTGGAAATTCCAGTAGAGTGCTACTGGATTCTGCCACTATCGACTAGCTAGACGGTTCTGCAGGTTCAGAGGGCCAGAACTGTAGGCTCCCCATTGGTCTGGGGTTCTAGCTCCAGTTATTTCCCTGTAGGTTTTAGACTTGACAGGAGGCAGACACTGAGACCCCACTCCATTCATGAGGTCAGATCATAGTTATCATTTGCTACTAACCTTGATCAGTACTACTCTTCACCCTGGAATGTCAGCCCTAGTTGTTGATGCCTGCTCAATATGGACAAGTGAACCCAAATGACAGCTGCTAGTTGGCACCTCTTTCTACATATTACACATTGTTGGATGGGATCTTCCTCTCCTCGCTCTGATGCACAGTCTTGGTCTTCTTTCAATTCCTGTGTACTGCACTATTCCACGCAGCCAGACCCAGGTCAGACTCAGTCATTAGTGTCCATAGTCTTGTCTGTCTCCTTATGTTGATCTGGGCTGGAAATATGACTCACCATGATTTTTTTTTCTTGGATTTCCCCAATGATGTGTTTTCTAGATCTTTTTGGAGGAATTCTGTTGGGGTGAGATGAGCTATATTTCTTCCTACTATTCTGCTATCTTGGCTTCTCCTCCCCAATCCCCAGTCTCAAAATGTGTTTAATTAATGAAGTGAATAATTTTGTACTGTAGTGTCCATACCCTTCTATTCAATTAAATCCAGACTACATTTATTGAGTACCTTCTATGTGACCGTATAGGAACTATGCTAGATTCTAGGAATATATAAACAAAATTGAAAGTTGCAGCCTTCAAGAGACTTTGAATTCTATTGAATATACTAGTGAATTCCAGTCTCTCCTCTCACCAGATCATCCTCCATGTCACTGCCAAATTGTTATGTCTAAAACAGAGATCTACATACTCAGCCTAGGAAGAAAAAAAATCAATGGCTCCCTATAATTTTTTTAGGATAAAATACAAAAGTCTGACATTTAAGGCCTTCCACAACTGGCTTTTTTCTCCTATTTTGTATTATTTAGTTTTATGTACTCACTGTGTTGGCCAAATTGACCTGCTGGCCATTCTCCAAATGTGATGCTCTGTCTTCTACCTTCACATCACTGCAGAGATTGTTGACCATTTCTGGAATGATACTCTCAT
This sequence comes from Pseudochirops cupreus, assembly GCA_028627135.1. NCBI lineage: Eukaryota > Metazoa > Chordata > Mammalia > Diprotodontia > Pseudocheiridae > Pseudochirops > Pseudochirops cupreus. Next base: position 357,486,531 of record CM053581.1, on the reverse strand, counting down.
TCTGGGCACTAATTCTTATGTAAAGTATTTTCTGACACCCCCCAGCCCCCAAGTTCTCTATGTCTTGAAATTATTTTTTATTATTATTATTTTGTCCCCCTTTCATGGTGCCAGTGCCTTCCCCTCTTTGATTACCTTCCATCTACTCTGTATATACTCTGGTTTACATCCTGTTTCCCCCATTTCCCCCATTAGAATGTGAGCTCCTTGAGGACAGGAGCCATTTTTGCCTTTATGTGTATCCCCAGCACTTAGCACAGTGCCTAGCATACGATAAATTTATGTGGACTTTATATGGCACAGAAGGTAAGATCAACCCCAACATTCACTTATCATATTGGATCCTCCCAGAATCTGCTTAATATTTTTTTAAATTTAAGTTGAATTTGTGTATATACTTTATCTTCCCCCTATATTGTTAGCTCCCTGAAGACAGGTCCTAGTTTTTAACATTTTGTCATCTTCCCCTTCCCTCCCCAAGAATATGGCACAATATTCTTTCTGTTAGGTACCTAATAAAGATTTGTTAAAATTGGCTATTGCCTCCTGACTCTTCCTCCACCACAAACCCTACAGTGATGGAGGAAAAGCAGCTTAGGGACCCATTCCTACCCCCACCCCACCCCCACGTTCTCTATAAAATGGTCTTCATCTTCATCCTTCAGAGGAATTCAGAGGTGAATACTGTTTCACCAGCCATCCTGCTTAGATGTTAAACATAAGCACAGCACACTTGAGGCCCAACCAGATTAAAATGTAATCAGGAAATGTTTAACAAAATAAGTAACAACACAATACAACAAAATAAAGTTCATATCTAGCTTTCTAAGTCAATAAATGTGGCAGGAATTCTTATGTACAGTTTAGTGGCCCCCTCTTTATTTGAGGCTAGGGTTTTTTTTAAATAGTTTTTTAATTTTCTCCAATTACACTTAAAGATAGTTTTCAGCTTTCATTTTTATAAGATTTTGAGTTCCAAATTTTTCTCCCTCCTGCTTTCCTTCTTCTCCTTCCTCCCCCTTTTAAGAAGGCAAGCAATCTGAATAGGTTATATGTGTGCAATCATGTTAAACATGTTTTTACATTAGTCATGTTGCGGGGGAGAGTCTAGGTGTTCTGATAATGGATTAGGGACAAGAAATGTTGGAGTGCTCATCTGTCATGGTCCTTGGTCACAAAAGGGCCAACTGTGTAGAGAACTGGAAAATGATATGTTCACTGTAATCTTAGGCCTTTAGAGTAGTCAAGTTCCTCCAGATATAAGCATAACCATTCTGGGCACAGGAATATACAGAAATGTTTACGTAGCAGGGGTTATGACACATACAATCGTGTGCCTACATATATACATAGACTCTTATGTAAGCACAGATGTAAAACAAAGAGGAATGAATTAGAAGGTAATAATAGTAATCATAATAAATAGATGGTATTTATCTAGTACTTGAAGGTTTATAAAAGGCTTGAGAAATATTATCTCACTTTTATCCTCACAACAACCCTACAAGGTAGGTGCTGTTATTAACCCCCTTTTACAGATAAGGAAACTGAGGCAAACAGAGGCTAGCTCTCCATATACTACGCTAGACTGTCTCTCTCCCTCAGAGCTAGTAAAATGAAGAATTTCATAGTTACACTGAATTTATTCATTTAACTAAATCTATTTAGTTAAAAATTGAAACTTGATTATAACTATTGCTCAAGGTAAAAAAAAAATCCCACTGACTTTATTTCATATTTTATTGGATTAACAAGTTGAGCTGCAAATTATGCTTCCCAAACATCTTATGGATGAATTAAGTAAAAAATTCAATAGAATCTGCAAAAACCATTTTCATACCTTAAGTGAAGTACAAATTAGTAGAAAGAATTTTAGCACTTGAATGTTGGTTCAGTTTCAGAAATACTTCATTTGCTTCCCCACACATAAATTACTTAAATACCTTAATATAATATTTTTAGGTAAAATCAGCAAGTTCTTGATTCTTGACTGGTAATAAAGTTTGGTGATTTGAGCGGTATAATTTATAAGTTCACAGAGTCACATCCTTAACATAATTGATGCACATTTAGAAGGAAAAAATGAGAGGCTATATGGATCGAGTAGAATTTATTCTTATAACACAGGAGGCTTTCAACACTTACAAATGGGAATCTGTGCAGGAACTATGTATTAATGGCATCCCAGAAATAGTTAGAGATTCGATAAAAATGAATAGATGGGGGTGGGGTGGAGAGTCCCAGCTGAAACCCCAGTGTTATGAATAGTTGATGCCTGTGTATGGAGGCATCCTTCCTTAAAAACTCTAAGGAAGGTACTTAAAAATAGTGTCCCAAAAAGTAATAATCTTTAAGCAGCACTAAGACTTTTGGGACACCTTATTCTATCAATGTCTTCTGTCTTTTGACATCCCAGTCATTTCAGGCCTCCTCCAAACTGAATTCTCTCGTGAAGAAGAATTGTAGGGACCCATTCCTACTCCCACCCCACCCCTACACTTCAGAAAATGGTCTTCATCTCCATCCTTCAAGCCTTCACACCTATGTGATCTCTGGTGGTACACTTAGCCTAAGACGCTATGAGTTTCCTTATCTATAAGATGACATTGACTTGATTGGAAGACCTCTGGTGTCCCTTCAGGTGTTAGGGAAGATTAGCCTATGATTCTATAACTATATCATTTTCTGCCATAACATGTGTTCCCTATCGATCTGCCATGAGGAGTTAGATGGGTTTCATGGTATACTCTTTGGGACTTCAAAGTAGCCACTCTTTTAACAAAGAATAAAGATGGTACCATCAACAAATGAAAATCTCCATCTAATCTGATATGTAGATTTTACCCAGCTCTACTATAACAAAGTCCCCATTAATTTTCACACCCAAACCCATTTATTCCTCCGCTTCTCACCCAGTATATTAAGTTCCATCTTTAGGGTGCAGGAACTTCTTTTCAAATGGACCCAAGGATTCTGTTTAAAGGATTTTGCATTAATTAATTGTTCAAGTTGTTAGAATTCGTGGTTCATTGTTTACAGAGGTGCCTATGGAGGCGTTGAGAAAGTCTGAGGGAGGCTGTCCCTGCTTTTCTTGATTGAATTTCTGGATTCTATCATTAGTCTGCAATTATACAAATCTTGTATTAGCAGGATATTTCTACAATCCTCCTCCTCCTCTTCTCCTCCCCCCACCCCCACACCTACTGAATCTGAAGGCTGAGATAATGTAAGATTTTTAAAGCGATCATTCCTTTGGCAGCATCCGATTGTTCAAAGTCAGCCACGTCTGGATCCCTTTCTCTGCTTACATTGTCCCGATTGCCTTCTGACTGTACCACAGATCACCATAAATAGGCTTGGTCCCAGACTGTGATGGATTACAGTATGCTGAGAAACATCTAGATGGAAGATATACAGCTAATGCACTTACTGTCATTAGCTACCCAAGCATCCCAAGTACCTCTTGTAGTTCTCTGACCCACATTTCATAAAGTCTGTTGTTTTTCTCCTGCAGGGTTATTTCCTGAGCTGAGCCTAGAGCCTGTAATTCTACAAGTATATCACTATTATACCAGACTCCCCAAACTGGCTATCTCACCTGCTGGGCCTGTGTTTTTCTGGTCCACAATCATTCTAAAAAAGATTTCAGGGCAGAGGAGAGTGTTGCTTTCTCCTTTTTGAAAAACATAAGTTTAGATAGACCAGCAATTCTAGATTTTGGAGAAGACTGGGGCAGGGGCTGGGGCGGGGTGAGGGGGTATGGGAGGAGGGGGAAGAACTGCATTGTTTTTCAGATCTGTGGGTATTATTAAAAACATTCCTTTTAGCATGAGAATTTACATGCCACATTTCACCCCTGGCATGCTTTCTAAATGAATTGTTCAAAGAGAAGTTATATTAGGACAAGTAGAAATTATGACCAAGACCATATGTGGATTTTTAGTTAATATTCATGCAACACCCAAAGGAAGATGGTATTGCACAATAAAGTAAGTATGTCCTAAGCAAATAACAAAATCTTTTCCCTGAGGACCTGGCACTCCAAAGGTATGAATCACACAATAAAAGGCTGGGAATGGAGCACAAACATTGAGGAGGTACTGAAACCCATAAATGGAATTCATTGAGGAAGTGGTGGCTGGAATAGGGGATACATGGAACAGATTTACTTTGGGGTTTTGGAAATAAGGGATTTGGGGCACTCGATATCAAAGATGAAAAGCCCACCTCGTACAGTTTAATTCCCCTGATCTGTGTAGGGAAACAGTAGGTTGAAACACTTCATACTTTGCAGAATTGAAGTAATATCCTGCAGTGGGCCAGCTTGCTTTGTGAATTAATGAGCAATGTCCCTAAGTTTTAAATAAATGACTTCTGTGGTCTGGGCACTGATGAAAACTACAATCTGATTTTCCCAGAAGGAACTCAGGGTGTTTGGGAAGTATAGGGGCTGACTATACAATAGCCCTTGAGGGCTGTCTGAAAGAAATCTTAGCGAGTGCTTAAGGCACCAGAAGGATGGAGAGACCCATGTTAAATAATAATAGAAGAAACTTGTTAAAAGCTACCAGATTTTGCACATACAGCTTCAGCCCCAGCCACCCATTCATCAAGGACAGCAGGATGTGCCACTTTCCAGCAGCCTTTGAGAAATATTTATTTAAAACCATTGGTGGCTTGAAAACAGAGTCAACTTTGGAAAGAGCTTACAAGCTCTTAGTGTGCTGAACCCAAACCCTTTTAATACTTCCATGCTTCCAAGTCATCTTAATTACTGAAGAGGTCTATCACTGGATTATTCCCACCATGGCTCTTCTGCGGAGCTGATGGTTTCTTTGGATTTTTTAACTCCCTCTTCCCCATCACTTTTCTCTCCATTTCCTCCCTATACTTTTAAGTTCATGTTTACAATATTCTCTTGTAATTAGTACAGAGCTTAGGATTTGCATGGAGTCTTTGGCTCTTTACATACAACATATCAGGTGATGGGAACTGGGGTTATTCATTCTACCATGTAATACTGAAGTTGCTAATTTCTTCCAATGCAATCTATTTAGGCTAGTGACCACAGTCAATTTCAAAAATGTCCTTTAGCCAAGCAGGTTCTGGTTATTGGCTGCCAAGGAGAATGGAACTTTAGATTACACACTGAGATAAAATTATAATAAATGAAGGGCAGCTCATGGAAAGAGAGGGTGAAGGCAAGACTGGAACTACCAATCTGTTTTTATTTAGTATTTAAGTACTCAGCAGTCCACTAAGGTTGAGTATACAGTGAATGCAAATCAACCCCTACCTTTAGATAGATCATAAATGTATTCAGCTGGTAGAGAATGCTTTTTCAAGGACACACCAATATTGGCTACACATTCTATAAAAAGAGCCAGAGATATTAATCAGACCTCAACTTTGTTACAAACAGGTGGACCCAGCTTTGTGAGGCAGATGGAGGCTTATTTATCAAACGACCGGCTGGTTTTGTTTGTAGGCGATGAAAACGAGACCTTTGCTTACCAGCAGATCGACAAGCACTACTGGGGTTCAGAGAAGCAAATTTCTTGTCCGCGCTTGCTGGGGCGTCTCTGGTTAGGTTAAACTTTGGAGGAGGGGATGCTCGGGTTCTCATGCACCGCTGCTGCCGTGCAGCAGGGGGCGCTGCAGTAGTGCTGTTAGCGGTCCAAGGCAGCTTAGGTGTAAGTAGATGATGAGTTGGGATGTTGGTACTCTCGGGGTTCTCTGCAGCCCCCAGCCCGTGCTGGATTCCCTCCGCGCGCGTATCTCGCCTTCATCCCCGAGGAAAGGGGACGCGGAGTATTTACCCGCCCCTCCAGGCTGATCCCTGCACTTTGCCCAGGAGCTACCGCCCTGGGGACTTCTGCATCCTGCCCGCAGCGCCCTGGCACGTCCAATTGCGCCCACAACCTGCCTCTGGTGGCCTCAGGGAATGTTTATTGTTTTTGTCTTAATTTACGCCCCCCCCCCCCACCTGCTTGCATCCTTCCCCCTTTAACCACGTCCGCTGCCAGAAACGCCTGGACATTTCCGGCCAGCACTCCTCCGGCCTGACGATGGACGGCCGGCTTCTTCGCGCAGTGGTGCAGGGAGCCTATTTTTCTGAGTTAGTGTCCCGGGGGGGAGGGAGGGGTTATTAAAGTCCCCTTTCTTTCTTGGTGCAGTGTTTGTGTGTGTGTGTTTGCACGCACAAGAAAGCAGCCCTCTCCAAACCTGCTCTTCCTCCCCTCCGCTCCCTCTCCAGATCACTTTCCAGTGTGACCAAGGAGCCGCCTGGCAGTGCCTGGCACCGAGACGGCGGGGCTGGGAACCAAGTGTGTGCCAGCCACTGCCGCCCCGGCGGCAGGAGAGGAGAACGAGTCTGTCCCTCGGCCTCTTCTTCTTCCGTCTCTCCCCCCGCTGCGCGCACCCGGCCACCCCTTCTTGGGATCCTTTCCAGCAGGCACCATCGCTCTCGGGGGCTTTCCAGTGTGAAATCGAAGGCGAAAGGAGCCGGAGATGGGGGAGGGGTGGGGGCGGGGAGAACGTGGGGGGGAGGAGGAGGTGCCGGCTGAGAGCTGGGAGGAGCCGCTGGGTGGAGAAGCACACGAAGGGGCGGCCACGCAGGCGCGGGGGGGAGCCCCGAGAGCCCCACGCGGAGCTTCCCCGAGCCTCCAGCCGCGGCTCTCACTTCAGTGCCCAAGGGCTTGGGGACGGGAAGGCGCTAATAAAGAGTGAATGAGCTACAGCCGCTCGCCACCGCGGCTGGAGACCCAGCGAGCACCCAGAGCCGGGCCAGTGGAAGGAGGGGAAGAGGGGAAGGAGGCGGAGGAGGAGGCGGAGGAGCCGAGGCAGCTCTCGCTCCCGGCCCTCCCACTCTCCCTGTTCTCTCCTTCAGCTGCACCGGCAGCCCAGCTCGCTCCTGTCCACCCTCCCTCCCCGCACTCGCACCCCCAGTCGTCCCCTCACTAGCCCCCCAGCCTCGCACCGCAGCCAGGGCTCCCCCCTTTCCCAACTACAATGGGTTAGGGTCCGGGCGGAGCGGAGGAAGAGGGATACCCCAAACCAAGCACCCAATAAACCTGCCGCTTGCTCGCTGGCTGCTCCGGGGATGGGAAGAGCGCTCTGAGCCCGCGCCCCAGGGACGGGGAAGGAGGAGACAAGCGGGGCCGGGAGCGAAGAGCAGCCGAAGAGGGGTGGGTTCCAAGGCTTGGGGGAGGGGAGGGGAAAGGGGGAGAGAAGGGGAGGGGTAGGAGGGTGGGAGAGAGAAGGAGGAGGAGAGAGAAAAAGTGAAGCAGAAGGTGGGGATTGATGCTTCTTTCTCTGTTGCGGCTGCCCTTGTATTGGGAAGGGAGCAGAAGGGAAGGCGGTGGAGAGATGATTGCTGAGTTGGTGAGCAGCGCCCTGGGGCTCGTCTTGTATCTCAACACCCTGAGTGCGGATTTCTGCTACGATGACAGGTAAGAGGAGAGGTGAAGTGGGAGGGAAGCTCAGGAAGCCGGCTGGCTTGCCTCGGGAGTCCGACGGGGAGCCCACTTGGAGGGAGAGTGGTCCCGGCTGCGGGGTTAAACCACATAACAGTCGTCACTCCTCCCCCCTTCCTCCGCTCCAGTCCCCAAGCGGACACACGGGGAGCAAACCGGACTGGTTAGTTTCAGCTGCTAGTTTCTCTGCAGGTTTCAGTCCCGGTTTCTTTCTGGTGCTTGCACACACTAAAGTTTCTTAGAGGAGATCTCTGCTATTTGGGAAACTATTCAATGAACATTAGCTTAAAAAAAAAAGTATTACTTGGTGGCACAGCAACACGTTAAGTGACCTTGTGTCTGGGCACGAAGGAAACCCCCTTCTTTCTCCCGTACCCCTCATTTCCCCTTTAATTGCGCTTCCCTTGCAACCCCCTTCTCCAAAAAACAAAACAAAACAAAAACAACAACAACCAACCAAACAAAAAACTGTGAGATTCTTATTTCCAGAGGGGAAAACAGGCTGTTGACAGTTGCTGATTTCCCGGAATAAGAGCCTCTTGCCTGCCTCAACTTTACTTGTCTGCTTGTATAGTACTTTAAGGCATCATAACGCTGCCCCTGATGTGCCCCCATACAAGATTGATGGAGCAGCACTTTATATAAGCCTTCAGCTTTCATTTATGTTTGAAAGTTTTCGTTTACGCTTAGCAGTTCTTATATGCTAATTGGGAAAGATGAAGCCCGTGGGGCTTTGACGTGGTCTTTTGCATGTGGGTTAGTTTGGGTGGCTAATGAGACCTGAACTGTGTTGTCAAAGAAACTGCATCGATTTCTGGAAAATGTCACACGGGTGCTGGTGTCTCTACCTATTTTTTCCTCCTTTAAACATGCTAGTGTTTAGAAACTGATGAAAAGCTCCATTAGCCATTAGGGAAAATTCCAATTTGTGTCTTTTCCGGTGACTTAATCTGATTACAATTAAAACAGATGCATAATTAAAATGTATTAGGGAGAACGGTACGCCTGGCTAAACTTATTAACTGTCCTGCGGTGTTTCGTGCTCCATTGAAATTAAACCATTCAAAAAGTGAGCATAGATTTACTTTGACAGCTTTTCATCAGCCCATCTCTTGCTATGGGAAGTGTATAGATCCCTTGGGTTAGAGTGAGGTAGTGCCTGGGATTACTCGTGGTGGTTGGTTAGTGAGCAGAGATGAAGCCCGGATCCGCTCCTGGTTGTAACTAGCACTTTTATATAGTCTCTTTTTCTCTACTATTAGCCTAAAAGCATGTGTATATGTCTTAGGTCAGCAGTTCTTGATTCACACCCACACTCACTCTGAGCCTGCTTCTGAAATCCCAGAGTGATCCGGGTAGCAGAATTCAAGAAATCCTTCTTGAAACATGAACTGGAGTATTTGTCAGAACCTAGCAGAGTTCCGAGAAATCAGTGTTCGACTTTAACTTTCTCTAAACTTTTAGTCACAACTTACAGATTTCTGCTGTCCTGTACTTTGAGAAATAGTTTGTCTGTACTTGTGGCAGGAGCAGTCTTTTTTTCTCCAGAGTTGTAGTGTAGTGCACCTGCTGATACGGAGTCTGCCAGTGACTCTAGGAAGAAGGAAAAAAAAAAGGAACGTTCTCTCCTTCAGAGATTAATAACTTTGCTCTGAAAATAGGTTCAGGGATGAGTCCTTGCCTTCTGTGACTCTGCTTGAGGCAGTTTGAATTGCAAATGGGCAGGTAATACTTGAAAAAAGATGGTAAAATTGCAGTGCAGGAATAAGTAATTATTTTTTAAAGTGCCTTCTTAAATACCTTAATTCTTATTGGGTACTGTGGTGATTCAGATTTTGACACTCTACACTCTTTTTAATAATTTCTTAGTTCTGAATGGGAAATGGCATTAAACCCAGGAGAAAACTATACTATTTTGCTTAAACTAAACTAACTTTTTGTATCATTTATTTTCTGTAAAGACTGACAAAAATGCCATTACTCCTTGCTCATAAATCATAGTATAGAAATATTGTTGACTCAAGTCTGGGAGCATGTGTTGTGGTCACCAGGATTTAGTTGTTAATGGTAACAATCATATCGCTTTCTTTACTTAGAGAGACAGTATACTTTTGTATCATTCATATATATATATATATGTACACACACACACACATGTATGTATATATATATGCATTTGGGGTATGCATACATATATATACATTTAAGAGGTCTGATACTTGGACATTGTGATCAAATCCTTTCCATCTTAGGGATGGCCTTCAACAATTATGAGGATACATTGTAACTGTGATGTCTGTTTCATAAACCTATCTAAAGTACATAATCCTAGGCTTTCAAAATATAATTATGACATATGTTCTAGTGAAGATTTAGCACTGCTATGTAGTTGCTCTTGAAATAATACTAGTATGTGATCCAAGCAATTGTTTTCTTGTATTTTCAGAGGTTCTACTAAACATTTCTTCCTTCATGTATTGTAGATTGATAATGCATTGCTAAGGTATAAATCTCAAGTATAGATCATCCCAAACTACAGTCCTATAATATAGATTTGCTAGTATGTAATTTACCCTGTATACAATATGTTTACTATATATATGTATTAGAAAACTTTTCTCTCTTTTTTGTGTTTGTGTTTGTGTACACACAGAAGTGTATGCTATGTATATAGAGGCAGGGATCCGGGATGGAAAACACAAAGCCCAAAATCGTGGCTTATTTATTCCTACTACTCTGTGTCATACAACAAACTCCCAAGTTTAAAACATGGCTTACAGTAGAAATGTGGACTTATGCTGCCCCACAGGAGATTTTGTGAAATACAAGCCTCTAAAGGAGGTCAATGTTAGAACTGCAGGGTCGACCATTGAAGATATGTGGGAGGCAGCTCTGACGGCTGACTTCTTTCACTCAATCAGAGCTTTGCATTTAAACTCCAAGAATCAGAGATTTGATTCAGGGATATATCATGTTGCTATGACTTAAATTTACCACTTTGTTACCTCTCAAACTGCTATAATTTCTTTCTTCACTGCAGAGATCAGGTTTACTTTAGAATCTAAAGGGTATGTGTGATGGCTTGGTGTGTTTGGTGTAGGTTGGTTGAGATTGGAACTAGGAACTAATCAGAACTGAGCAGTAACAAAGAAACTTCTTATGATAAAATCAGTTTCCCTGTGGTAAAATTGAATATTTCACATGTGTTTCTACTTGAAACCTAAGAAATTGCCTGGGATGGATAGGAGAGAATCCAGTCAGCTTCAGAAATTAGAGCAGCAGATGAGCAGACTTTGCTCAAAGCAGGTACTTAAATGATTATTGAATTCATGAATTCAGTTAGATATTTTTGCCTTTCATAAGCCTTTATTCCTATACATCAAAGGATAATAATGTCTAGTATTCATATAATGCTTTAAAGTTCACAAGGCATTCACAAGGCATGTTAGTCTTAGCACAACCCTAGGCTATATAGATGCTATGATTATTCCCATTTTATAGATGAGGAAACAGGTAGACAGAGCTTTATTGACTTTCCATGGGTCTTACAGAGATCTAGAGCTGAAAGAGACCTTAGAGGCTATCTAGTGTAACTTCTGCATTTTGGATGGAGGCATAGGGAGTTTGAGTGACTTGTTCTAGGTCCCAAAGGCAGTAAGTACCATGTGATGATCTAGAATGTCAAGTCTCTAATCAGGCTGGAATTGGACCTAATAAAAACACCAGCCAGTTACCTAATCATGAGCCTGTGTGTTGTATGTAACACATGGATGCACCCCTCCCTTTTTCCAGATCTATGTGAACAACTTGGGTCTCTGCATTAAACACTGGGGGAAAAACAAGTCAAAAGAAAAGATTTCCTTTTTCTGTTTTCCTCATAAATGTGAACGATGACATCTGTCGTTTTATATACTCTCCCAAAAAAAACTATTGTAAGATTCCCATAAAAATAATATAAAAAAGAGAGGCTCTTCTAAAACAACAAACTTGTTTGCGATCATTTTCTTATCTTTATCTTGTTCTTTATTAGAAAGAAAAAACCTATATCAAAATGTATAGAAAAGTGCACAAGAAAAGGAAAGTGAATCTCTTGTTTAAGACCTCAAATCACAATGAGTCAGTGCTTCAGGTAAACAAAGAAGGCTGTTCAAATCATTTGGGATTCAGGAAGGGAGGATGTGCCTTTGCCCACTGAGATTGGTTAATTTCACTATTGCCCATTGCTGTGTATAAAATCGAACCAAGCCGACTTTCTGTTTGTATCTCCCATCATTGTACATGTAAATTGCCTTTTGAGTAATAAGGATTTTCTGTGCGTAACTTTCAGGAAAGATCCCACAGGAGGATTTAGGATTATCAAAAATTCACGCTTACATAATTGTGGTTTAGTTGGTCATTTGGGCTTAAATTCAAACTGTAGTGTTGGCACGTTGCTAGTTTTTTTTTCCTAACTGATTTTGATTGACGGTATTTAAAATTGAGTAGCACTAGCTTTAAAGCTACAGTTTCTCAAGATCATGATGTATTAAAAACAACCCCACTGATATTTGCCCATTGCTCCCAAATGGTCTTTTAAGGTTGGTGTTAGTTTGCCCTTTTGACCTCATGTGGTCCACATCTTTTTTGATTCTTGCCCTAATGAAGGTAGTAAACTCAGTTCATTTCAAACAAGACAGTCTTTGGAGTAAACTGAAATTAACTTGCAAATTCCAATACGTGTTAATACAGCTAAACCACAAGCCCACAGTCTGTTTACTGGAAAACATCTAGAGACAATTATTACAAAATTAAAAGGGAAACTCATAATTTCCTCCAACGCTCACCTTTAATTGACTAATTACTTATAGAAACAGAAATCTGCAGTAGTGCTTTTTCTGCTTTTAAATTCTCCTAGTTTAGAATATATATACATAAATATATTTAATAAAATGGGAATCAAGTCTAATTTATTGTTTATGGATTGTTTTATGTGGCACTTTTATTCTCTTGCTAAGTTTTTTGATGTGTTAAGGAACTGGGTTTGGAGAAGGGCTATTCTGCTGTTTTGGACAAGTAAATCTATTTTATCTGAAATCACAAATTAAAATCAGGCAGAGCCTGTATAGACTGCTGTGAGTTTTCTCTGTTGGGCCTGACACAGGATTTAATCTAGCAAGTGACCCACATACGGGCACCGAGAGCATGTACAAATACTCTGGGGAAAATGGCTTGCCATCTGTCTCTTGGTTGATTTTTTTGTGTGCACATATATACATTTCATTATTAATTTACATTTGGGATTCCACCAGGCCTTTGTCTTGTCATTTACACTTAATTTTTCAGTGCTAATGCACCCCTGTGGTAGCACTGAATTCCTGCTGCTCTAATTCCGTAATGGCTACAACCTTTTGGATTCCAACATGGGCCAGAAGCATAGTTTGTCTTGCTAATCTTTTTCTCATTGCTGCCCAGCACACTAAATGTACTTCTTTAAAATGGCCATGATAATAGCAGCTATTTAAAGTTGTGGTCTTTAATATAGGCAAAGGGAACATTTTCTCTGGAACAGATGCTTGTATAATTTTAGCAAAAGAGGAAGGCCCTCTTTAAGGTACTCCAATAAAATTGCATTCACCTATCTATAAGCCATCTTTTCACTCTTGCTGTTCCTTGAGGTGCTTTACACTGAGTATGGCCTCCATTTTTAATGTGTTCCCCTCTTGATAAGCTGGAGAACATCCCGAGGAAGACAGTAAGGTTGGCCAAGGTTGCCTTACACCCATACTACATGTTGCTGTTTTTGTCCCTCATTCATTTAAAAAATTTTTCCCCATTTCTAATCAGAATTTATTTATTTATTTTTAGTTTTCAGCGTTCTTTTCCACAAGATTTTGAGTTCCAAATTTTCTCCTCGTCTTACTCCTACCCCTCACCCCAAGATGGCATGTGTTCTGATTACCCCTTCTCCTGATCTGCCCTCCCTTCTATCACCTTCCTCCCTATTATCACCTTCCCCCTTACTTTCTTATAGGGCAAGATAGATTTCTATACCCCATTGCCTGTATATCTTATTACAGTTACATGTAAAAACAATCTTTTTTGACATTTGTTTTTAAAAACTTTGAGTTCCATATTCTTTCCGTTCATCCCTCCCCACCCACCCCCACTGAGAAGACAAGCAATTCAATATAGGCTATTATACATGTGTAGTTATACAAAACATTTCCATAACAGTCATATTGTAAAAGACTAACTATATTTCCTTCCATCCTATCCTGCCCCCACCCCCCCGTTTATTGTATTTTTTCCTTTGGTCTGTCATTCATTCTTGAAGAGGACCATGACATCAGGGAGGTGATGGCCATGACTTGCAAGTGAATTGGATTTAAGTGAGGGAGGGCTGTGCAAAGTTACTAGCCTCACTTTGTCCTCCAGAGCCATCCAGATCCAGTGGCAAGATATGATCAGGATGACCAGAGATGGCCCTGGATGCAGTGGGAAACCTTGACCTTTTTAAGCTAGAGTCTTTGCAAGGTCTTACTTTGACTGAGGCAACACTCATTCAATGATTAAGGGTAGGTAAGAAATGAACCAAGGAATGGTCCCTTTTACCTAATTAAAAAAAAGAAAATCAGTCTGTAAGTGGGTGATCCTCCAGGTTTCTGGTCAAACAAACAACAACAAAAAATTACTATTTACATTCACTCTGAGGCATAGGGGGGAAAGAAGGGGGTTGGGTGGGGCAAAAAATGACCACTAAGTGGGGCTTGGTCCTGAACCTTCTGTTGGCCAATCAGTGACAGCCAGTGAATTGAGTTTCAGGCCTGGTCTTTAAGAAAGAAATCTAGCTAGTAAACCCCAAGATATCTTTTGAGGTTTTAGCCATCAAAATTTATCTTCCTTTGCGCAGAGCACCCACAAGTAAGGGCATGATACCCTATGTGGACAGAGGAGGAGGAAGAAGGGTTGGGGAGGGAAAGGAAGGGAAGGATAGGGGGTGTTTAGCATGGAAAAGAGAAGACCAAGAGGGTATAGTTCAGTTACCTTTAAGTATATGAAAGCTGTCCTGGGGAAGAGTGATGACATTACTTCTCTTTACCTCTATGCTCTCATGGGCAACAAAAATACTAAAATGGTTTGGTTCCAGAAGGCAGAACTGGGAAATGGTTTGAGGTTGCAAAGAGGAAAATTTAAGCTTGAGGTCAGGAAAAAAATAACTTCTTTGTAATTAGAGTAATCAGTAAGTGGAATCGGCTGCCTGGCAGATGGTGAATTCGCTCTCTTTGGAGGTCTTCAAGTAGAGGCCAGGTGATTGTTTTGGGTTTGTTGTAGGAGGGAATAATTTTTTCAGGAATGACTTGGATTAGATGAAAGAACATGAGTTCTTGAGTTGGAGGACCTGAGTTCAAATTTTACCTTTGACATTTAGTACTTGTGTGGCCTTGGGATAATTAATTACTTAACCTCTGTGGCCTCAGGTTCTTCAACTGTAAAATGAAGGGTTTGGATTAGGTGACCTCTGAGGTCACTTCCGCTCTAGAGCTATGAACCTTTGAGTTCCATCCAACTCTGCATTCTATTTTTCAGTTGTGTCTAACTTTTTGTGACCCCCTTTGGGTTTTTCTTGACAAAGATATTAGAGTGGTTTGCCATTCTTTCTCCAGCTCACTTTACAGATGAAGAAACTGAGGAAATAAAGCTAAGCGACATTCAGAGTTACCCAGCTAGGGGGTATCTGGCGCCAAATTTGAACTCAGGAAGATGAATCTTCCTGACTCCAGGCTCAGCACTCTACTGTTCCACCCAACTTATCAGTGTATTCTGTACTTCTTTATTTTCCACTAGAGCAGTGGTTCTCAAACTTCCTAATGCCACCACCCTTTAATTCTCTTATGTGGGCGTATCTGCATGTGGGCAGGCTTGCCTGGAGACAGATAGAGGAGAGGTGTCTCCGTTCCTCCTAAGACCATCGGAAATATGTGTTTTCCGATGGTCTTAGTGACCCCTGTGACACCTGTGAAAGGGTTGTTCGACCCCCAAAGGGGTTCTGACCCATAGGTTGAGAACTGCTACACTAGAAGGAAAGCATTGTATATTTCATCTTCTAGTTGTTGGAAGTTTTAACTCCTAGAGAAAATAATTTGGTATGTAAGTTAATCTTGATGGGAAGTTAGAGGGAGATTTTGAAAACGAAGACCTTCCCTATATGAATGTATGTTATTATTTAGGAGCCAAAGAAGAAAGAGCTTATTTAATTAAAGCACATTTGTATTTGTCTGGAGTTGGTAGTATTCTCTGTTCAAATGATTTTCTATCACTTTGTTCAAATTTATGTTAATTTACTTGTTTCTTGCTTTTTCTTACTTCTTGCAAATAGAATGTAAGCTCCTCGAGGGCAGACCCTCATCTCATTTTTATCTCTGGAGTCGTAGCTCCTAGACAATTTTAATGCCCAATGAATTGGTTTTTAAAATATATATATATATATATATATATATATAAATGTAATGTTCTTGTGTAGTTATTCACAAAGAACTGTCAGTTTGTCTGAAGATTTCATCTTCATGAACTCCCAAGGGGGAAAAATGTGCCTTTCAGTATCTTACCAATTATGCATGCTACGGAGGAGGCTCACTTTTTGTAAATGCCTGTTTGCAGAAACAGTGTACTGAGCCTTTGTTTCCTTTGCTGACTTGGTTAGTTCATTTTCTACTAAAACTTTATTGCACACTGAAAAGTCTTTAATCAAGAAGTCAGAAGTTAGAATTGCAGAGACACTGATGGTTTGTTCATTGGCAGGAAGAATCTCCTTTTATAATTTGTCTTCTTATACTTTTGATCCTTTTTCATTTGTAGTTTGAGTAAGATGTGTATCCTTTAACATTTAAAAAGAATTTATATTGGCTTCTTTCCCAGAAAAAAGTGTGACCGGCATCCCTGGTAGGCAGGTAGTCTTAGCTTTAAAGCATATATCATATCATGGGGTTATTTTTTCATTGCAAGCTTTACATAAAGGCTTTAGAATCGACCCCATAGATGGGGTCCTGAGTTCTCAAAGACCACTGTTTTTCTTCATGGTCTGGGTACTTCTGAACTCTTTGTGTTGACCTGACCACTTGACTAGCCCTATGGATGGTAGTCTTCTGTCTTCAGAGATTTTAGCACGTTTTTTAGGTAGTTTGTTGATGCCAACAGTGCTATCAAGTTATTATTGATCTCTCCACTAACAGTTCAGATTTTCAGTCACATTTGTCATTGTCAGGGACTCAAGATTTCCGGAATGAAATGAGTAAATGTTGGTTTTACTCACTTAGAAAGGTGGGAAGAGAGCTGACAACTCACCTTGTTTCCTTTTCCTTTTAAACAAATATTTTAAGTTTATAAATGCAAATTTATTTTGAGTAATTGGGGAAGGATCGAGTTAGTGCCAGAGAATTTTGAAGAAGGCAAGCTCACCAAAATGAGTTGTTTGCAAACAATTACAGGGAGAATCATGGGATCATGGTGGTTTTTAGTTTCAGTTGTGTCCTACTTTTCATGACCTCGTTTGGGATTTTTTTGGCAAAGATACTGGTTTGCCATTTCTTTCTCCAGCTCATTTTACAGACGAGGAAACTGAGGCAACTAGGGTTAAGTGACTTGCCCAAGGTCACCCAGCTAGTAAGTGTCTGAGTCCAGATTTGAGATCAGGAAGATGAGTCTTCCTAAGTCTAAATCCAGTGCTATATCCACTGCACCACCTAGCTGCCCTTATAAGACCCATGGGATCATAGAATCAAAGGATCTCCAGCAGGAAGGGATTTTAGAAGTTATATAGTTCAGTAGGTTAATTATGGAGATGAAGAAATTGAGGCCTGAAGGAATTTACAGCTTTGTCCAGAGTAACACAAGTAGTCATGGGCAGAGCAAGAGTTTGAGCCTTAGTATTCTTCCTCCAGTACTTCTTCTCTTAGCACTATTAATTTTGTTTTTATCAGGAAAAGGGAATGGGTCTGTGAAATCATTGGTGTAGGGAAGACCCAGATTAGGAAACTCCCAATGAAGTTTG
Organism: Pseudochirops cupreus; assembly: GCA_028627135.1. Taxonomy (NCBI): domain Eukaryota; kingdom Metazoa; phylum Chordata; class Mammalia; order Diprotodontia; family Pseudocheiridae; genus Pseudochirops; species Pseudochirops cupreus. The sequence continues at coordinate 357,469,029 of CM053581.1, read as the reverse complement.
GCACCTTCTCTGTGTAAGAGACTTGCCTAGAGCATGAGAGGTTAAGTGACTTTACCAAGGTCACATCACCCTTATGTGTCAGAGGTGGGATTTCAATTCATTTCTTCCTGACTCAGCTTCAGGGCCAACTCTCTAGCCATTATGGAACATTTTCTCTTTTATTGTTATGATAGGAGCCAACTATCATCCTTTTTTTTTGTATAGATAAGAAAACTTTGAATGATTAAATGCTCCTGATTACCACAAGGACATTGTTTGCAGAGAGGGGTCTAGAATTTCTCCTTTAACAAGCATATATTAAATTTCTGTTATGGGTAAAGCATGGAGCTAGTTTGAGGGATGTAGAGATTAAAATGACTTTGTGTTTATTAGGATCTTGAACAGACATAAATATAATACATAGTACAGTGTGTTGTGGGCATGGGGAAGGGAAGGAAATAAGCTTTTGTATAATGCCTACCACAGAAGGCCAGGCACTGTGCTATGTGCTTGAGGAACCAAGGCAAACAGTGTTAAGTGACTTGCTAAGGGTCACACCTTTATAATAAGTGTCTGAGGCTGGATTTGAACTCAGGTCCTCCTGACTCCAGGCCCAGCAGTCTATCCACTGCACCACCTAACTGCCCATCACACAGCTAGTAGGGGTCTAAGGTTGGATTTGAACTCGGGTATTTCTAACTCCAGGCTCAGTACTATAGCAACTGTGCTACCAGCATCCCAGAAAGAGGGAGCCAGATCCAGAGCCCCAGGGAAATTTTCATTTTGACTTTGATTTACTTTGTCATGCTGTTAACAGATCACGAACGGTGTTTGAAAACCCTAAATGCAAGTATAATCAGCTATATGGCAGGCATTATACAAGCACCAAAGGTACAAATTTGAGAAAGGCCTCTGCCCTTAAGAAGCTTGCATTCTACTGAGGAAATATCTTCACAGAGGGGTAAACCCGGGATAGATACAAAAATTAATACACAATGACTTGGGGGAGAGAGCAGGATAATGGTTCATCTAGTTCAGTGGTTCTCAACCTGTGGGTCACGACCTCTTTGGGAGTCTAATGACCCTTTCACAGGGGTCGCAGGGGTCGACTAAGACCATCATAAAACACATATTTCCAATAGTCTTAGGAACTGAGACATGGCTCCTGTTTTTGTCTCCCAGCGGGTCCGCTCACATGCAGATACACCCACATATGAGTATTAAAGGGTCCTGGCATTAGGAAGGTTGAGAACCACTGCTCTAGTTCTACAGTTTGTATAATCTTTACTGATCATACATAGTAAGGCATCTGTAGCCTGAAGGTAGGGCTGTGTTAACTTGTCCATTTCAGAGATATCTTAATGTAGAGACACTGAAAAATATGACAGACAAGTTGCTATTTTGAGCTTTTGTTGGACTTGCTCCTTCATTACTTTCCTGAGCTTTTTATTAATGCATTTCATGGTGTCTCAGGGTGTGATAAAGTACTGCCTGGTTACTCAGTGTGTAGCTTCGGTTAAGGAGATTGGCCCTCGTGATTTACATAGTTTATTAAATGAAGTAATCAAATAAATCTGTTGTCACTTCTGTCAGATCTCATTGTCTGATTATTCCCATGCATTCCATGGAAACTGTGCTGATACTTTGAGAGACTCATGATTTCAAGTGGGTGGGTGGGCGCTTCGCTGACATAGATTGCAACCCCTCCATTCTTTAAGAGATGATCTTCGAATTTGCTGTGTTGAAAAGAATTCATTACTCCCTATGGTGGCCGTATTTCTGATGATAAGTGCCCTGAACTTTGCTAGGCTGATCCCTCAGAGGACAGGTCCCCAGTGTGTTCCTGGGGCTGTACTCAAATCTGTTACAGTTTGGCAGGATCTGCCAAAGCTTATGTTCTTTAGTTGTAGCCTTCGGCAACCTAATATTCCTCACACAATGAGGCATTTAAATAAAGCTGTAGTGTTATTTTATAGAAATTTGAGATTTATATTTAAGGCAGGAGCTTCTTAGCTTGGACTCTGAGAATTTGTCTTTCTAATATTTTGAGAACCATTTCAATGTAATTGTTTTCTTTTGTCATCCAATGTATTGTGTTTTCTGCATTTAAAAATATTATTTTAAAATGGGGTCTTTAGGCTTCACCAGACTGCAAAAGGGATCCATCGCACAAAAAACTTTAAGAATCCCTGATTTAAGATTATTTCCTCAGTTACATTTTTCCCCCCCTTAAAGTGAAGTGGAGTGGTTCTCTCCAAATGGATTGTGTAATCAGGCAAAACTATTAAGGAAAGTTATGACCCCAATGAAAGGCTGAGGGATGTAAGATGTTCTCAATTGGAAATTTCATCCCTTAGATAATATTTCCTGGTGGATATTCTAGCCAGATCAAAACTGGCATGTAGGAATGCATGGTGGGAATATGTAGGTTGCAGCAAATCACCAATGACAACATCTTCCAGAAGGTAATGATAAGGAAGGAGGCTGTTGGCAGATAAAGTATGGAGAGTGAGAATGAGAGATCAGTGGATGATAGATTTAAAGCTGAAAGGAACCTTAGAGGCTACATTTAACAGATGAGGAAACTGAGACCAAGAAAGCATAAGTGGCTTGTTAAAATCTCTCAGGTAGATGGACAGCCTGAATAGTGTAATAGCGCCCTGAAAATATTATAGTAGCAAAAAAAAAATGACTCCTTTGCATAGTGTGGATACTTGGTAGAGGATTTATATGATGCATTGATAAGAATCTTTCCTGGGAATTTCTGTGCTGGGTGTGTGAGGGCTGGGGTTCTGGGTGGGGGAAGGAGCAGATGGGGCCAGAGAGTTCAGTTGCACTTTCCTTTCCTGGAAAAGCAGGTTCACTCCCCGGCTCTGTGAAGTTTGTATATACTGGAAGACTAGAGGCAGGGTGGGGTAGAATGTGTGTTCACCCTAAGTGTTCAGGAAAAGCATCCCTGGGTTGATGTGCTTAATCATCTATGAATTTTGGCATCCTGGGGCAAAGCCCTGATCCCCCCATCATGCTATGGACACAATGAGGTCTTTGATGTATTCTGCTGCTGCTGAGTCATTTCAGTTGTGTCTGGCTTTCGTGACATCATTTGGGGTTTTCTTGGCAGAGACACTGATGTATCCTCCTCCAGCTCATTTTACAGATGAAGAACCGAGGCAAACAAAGTTAAGTGCCCAGGGTCACACAGCTGGCAATTGTCTGAGGCTGGATTTGAATTTAGGACCTCTTGATTCTATCCACTGAACCACTTAGCTGCCCCTGGAATATATTCTAGGGATTATTAATTTCTTCTGATAACTAATAGCATTTTGAATCTATTTTTTTTTTTAAAAAGAAATGTTCTATCCACAGAAGTTTGAGAACGTTTAAAACGTCAGATGACGTCTTGAGTTATGTCCACACGGGTGCTTGTGGCTCTTAATATTTGGATGATATTTAATCATGGAACTGAAGTTTATCAATTAGTCACATTTCAACATTGCTTATAAATCTCATAAAAATATGGGCAACCCATATGACACAGAATGTTTGAAATTCTTTGGGTACTAACTTAAAAATACAGTTTGCAAATTAAAGTTTCATATGAGAAAAAAGTGTTTGATAATATATATATATGTGTGTGTGTGTATACATACATACATACATATATGTGTATGTATATACATATATATACATACATACATACATATATATGTATATATATACACACATATATTTAAGATAACCTAATCAACATAACAGATCCCTTCAATGATTTCATGAATATTCTTAGCATGATTTCTAATTATGGTCAAAATCAGATGTAAGAAGACCATGGTGTTGCAAACTATAGAATTGTTTTAGTGGTTCCATCATCCAGCTTGTGTTTCTGAATTTAGGATTTTATTTCTGGGCCTCTGATGTAAACAAGGGATTATGGCTTGACCACAGGATAAAAATGAGCCAAGTGAGCATAGATAGATGGAGAAAAAACAATGAAAAGGAAAGTATTTTGGAAAAGTTAAACAGCTTTGTTTTTGTCCATTTCCAAGTATTTTTTGGGGTGAAACATTTTTTTTAGCACTATTTTACCTTCTTGTATATACTCCTGGAATCTGAAAATGATTAGTGAATAGTTGGTTCACTTTGAGAACAAAGCTCCTGAAACCAGCAAGGCTTTATTTTTTTGAAATTTAATCCATCAACAGCAGAGCACAGGGGACAAAAAATGGCCTTGAAGTTCATTGGGAAAGCCAAGTTTTGAGTCCCACCTTTCACACATATTGACTACATGATCTTAGGCAAAATATTTAACCTCTCAGTTATCTGGGCCAAAGGTATTGAACAGGAAAGCCATATGTGGTCCACAATACTTCCCAATGGAGCCCAAGCCAGATTAAAATGTAATTGGAAAGTATTGAACAAAACAAGTCAGAGTACAATAAAACAGAGGTAATTATGTTAATATATGGTTTTCCAAGTCAAAGTGCAACCCACAGCAATTCTTCTTTATAGTTAAAAGGCCCCTGTTTCTGTTGGAGTTTGGCACCACCGTTGCAGGCGACTCTTTAAGACTGTAAGGGTCAGAAAAGGTCTTGGTAGAGGTAGTTTCTGCACCTGGGAGTCCCCATTACCAACAAAATCATAGGTTAAGTCCCTATCCCTGTTATATACTGTCCCATAAAATAATATTCTCAAGAGGAGATGGCTTTGTGTCACAACTATAAGCACAACATTTTCCAGTTTTCCAAAGCTATTTAGCATCAACATTACTTTCTGTACCTTCTCTAAAATAAAGGTCATGGGATCGGAGAGATGGAGGCATCCTCTGAGGCTCTTTAGTCCAAATAACACCCTCATTTTACAGATAAGGATCTGAGAGGTTAAATGACCTGCCCCAACTCACTCTGACTGTGAGGGGCAGAGTCAAGATTTGAACAAAAGTTCTTCAACCACCCCTAATTATATTGTGATTCCACGGGATGGTCATGTGAAACATCTCCTAGATGCACTATCAGTGGTGGAGCAGTCTCAGGCCTGTATCCTGGGGACTCCCACTTGCCTATGAACCAGTTTTTGGATACTTTTGTCTTTCAGTACCTAGTTTCCTAGTAGTATTATTGCTGACCGTTAATACTTTGAATCTATGGAAGAGATTACACGTGAAAACCTTTGGAACAAAGTGTTTCATGAAGCATGTTGTTTTATTAAGAACAAAATTTTATTTTTCTGATCCCTTAAATTTTTAATGATTGAAACCATATCCCAAGTGCTTTAAAGAATGTAGGATGGCAGATTCAGCCCACTGACACCATAATCCTGGTTCTGCTAGTCTTTTGTAGTATCTTGGTAAAAATCACTTTATTTCATTTGTAAAATGAAGACATGGGACTATATGATCTCTAACATCCCTTTTAGTTTAAAAAGTTCAGAGGAGGAATTCTTAGGTGAACTACCAATGGTAAGTGTTCCATCTCTCCAGATGATTTAGCTGTGAAATTTGAGGGAAAACAACACAAAACAAAAGTTCTGAGATGGATATGAAAGAATGTGGTATTTTGTGTATAGTAAATGCCTATGTAGAAGGAAGCAAATATTTATTGCATATTTGAAAAACTGGTATACCTGACTGAAACCCTTTGGTAAACCTTACTTAAAATATGATCCCTATCCTTGAAACACCACTAGTCAAAGAGGAAAAGTGTATCAAACAGTCACTGAGTTTTACAGAACAGAAATATTTTACATTTTAATTCCGCATCATGTTGAGATGAATCAGTCAACCAAGCTCAGGGAACTTAGCATATGAATGACAGATCATAGCAAACACCTGTGGGTAGAAGGAGAATTAGAGTTCCTGGTTTTCCAACACTGATTCCAGAGAGATTATGGTGTTCCAAGATTCATAGTCAGAGAGCATCAACAGAAAAATATTTGGTTGAAAACGTGGGATTTTGAACCATAGCTTACAATTGCTAACAGCCCAGCATTAATTTCCCAAATATAATTAAGCCTACTTTCTTCTTGCTATTCAGTTTTGGGCCCAGCTCCTTGTACCTTTCCGCTGGTCTGTCTTGTTTTGTCTAATGATGGAGGAACTCAACAGACCAATTGTTGAACTGCATATCACCATGTGAATGATAGACATTTTTCATCCACTTAGTTTTTCCTGTATAAATTTCTTAGGTTGATCTCTTTTGGGTAGACATGGATTGAGTAATCGGTGATCTGGGATGTAGTCCACAGAAGGGAACATCTGAAGGGTCATGGGATCAAAGATTTAGAGATAAAAGGGACCTTAGAGGCCATTGAGTCCCACTTCCTCATTTTACAGATGAGAAAATTGAGTCATAGAGAGGTTAAATGACTTAACCAGAATAATATAACTGATCAATGTCTGGAGTGGAATTTGAACCCAACTCTTCTTGATTCTAAACCCAGTGCCTCATCCAGTATCTCTCAAGGAACTCACCATCTATGGGGATTCTCCCTAACATTTCGGCTATTTCCTGAGATTTCTTCTAGTTAACAATTTTAATGAACCTCTCCCTATTTTGTGTCTTGATGATAATCAGAGGTATAATAGAGAAGATGCTAACACTTGGCATCAGGCTGACATAAGTTTGGATCTTGTCCCTGATTTGTACTAGCACTATGACCTTAGGCAAGTCCCTTGGTCTCAGGCTACCACCTAGAACTTATCAAGGAATCTACTTGTGACCTGCCAGTGGAAGGAATTCCCCCAAGCCCATTGTCCCTACCTAATCAGAGATTCTCTGCAGCCTTTTGTAACCAGAAGTCAGTGAACAGAAGAGAATAACTACTCTTCTGTGGTTATATTTCATCAGAAATCCCAGATGAGCCTAACAAATGGATGTATCTCTCTGGAAACCCTCTCTTTCGTTGAAGCTCCATGTGTATTAATGTCTGTGTTTACCTTTTGCAAAAGTTGCACTAGTTAATAGATAAAACCTTGACTTGAAAATGAAGCTATTTGCATTCTACCCCAAACTTGAAGTGGCTTTGATGAAGTACAGGCTGGGGGAACCCCCTGGAACTCTGATTGAATCTTCCCATTTGATGAGACATTTGCTTGAGGCCATAAGCCCTTCTTCATTGGCTGGCCCAAATATTTGTTACTAGTCTAGCCCTCCTTTGTCCAGCTAGCCCCCCACCCTTGATCCTCTCAAAATATCTTAAACTAGCCTAGTCCCCCATTGTCTCATCTCCAGGTAGCCTCCAGCTACTTCCTACCCTTAATCTCTCATCACTGGAGTCTGACCTCATTTGATTCCTCCTGAAGACCCTTCCCAAACTCCTTCTCTAGGCCACCCCTAGATTCCTCCCACAACCTTTCTGTATATAAGACCCCATCTTGCCTCTATGAGAGAAGGCCTGACAGTGATCTAGCATGCACTCACTCTGTCTCAGATGATTCTAGCCCGCTTGTCCAGTACAAGCATCACAGATACCAAGGCTCCTAAAGAGTCTACCCATTATGGCAAACTTCTAATAAAATTTGCTTTTCTTTGGCTGAGAGAAGACTTGAGTCAAATTCATTTGGCAGGACCTGGCTTGTTGGTATTTTGCGTCGTGAGCACCCCCAGCCCTATACTTCATCATTTTATGGTGACCCTCTTCAGCTTAGGTCACATTATTTAGCCATTTGGGGCCTGTCTATTAAGTGTTCAATGACAATCATAACTGTTCAGAATTTCCCATATGGTAATATGTTTCTGTCTAAATCAGTGGTTTTCAACCTTCCTAATGCCGCGACTCTTTTAATACATGTATATGGGCGTATCTGCATGTGGGTGGACCCGCCTGTAGAGGTGTCTCAGTTCCTAAGACCATCAGAAGTATGTGTTTTCAGATGGTCTTAGGCGACCTCTGTGACTCCAGTGAAAGGGTCATGTGACCCCCAAAGAGGTCACGACCCACAGGTTGAGAACCACTGGTCTAAATAAAGATATATATATATATATATATATATGTATATATATATATATATATATATATATATATATATGTGTGTGTGTGTGTGTGTGTGTGTGTATATATATACACATATATATATATTTCTTTTTATATAGAGATATGAAATCATGTTGAACTTCTGGGAGGTAGAATCTAATGAAATATTTGTCTGGAGTTTAAATTTTTTAAAAAGACTTGTGATTTCGTTGGTAGAGGGAGCTTTCGATGAGAAACTTTCTCTACCAATGCTGACTGACACCTTCTCTGCAGCTTCTAATCTTAGAACATCACACCAAAAAATCAAATGACTTACCCAGAGTCACACAGCCAATACATGGGACCAAGGAGGGGTTTGAGGCCCTGTATTTCCTCATTTCAAAGCTTATCTTCAACACCATTGCCTGATTGTTGATGTCAAAATGAGGCATAGAGCTATTGCTAATAACAGTATCACAATCTTTGTGATAGTCCCATGAAATAGACTGATGCTAAATTCTGGTTTTGACAAGTGAATGAACTGATGAGCAATTACCTTGAACTGATCTTAGTCCAGGATTTGAATCTTCAGAATCACAGTGTAGCTGCTGCTTTTATTAGATCAAAATGCTGGGCAATCCATTAAATGAAAATTTGGCTGGGGTGGTGTGAAAAACTTCCAGGCTCTGGAAGGGAGGCAAGTTAAATATAGACATTTGGGATGCTGAAACTCTAAGTATGTTTTAAGGACAGTCAGGCATCAGGTGATAAAAGAAGTGAGGGGAGAGTTTAGAAATAGAATCACATTGTAATAGTGACTCCATTCACCTTAAAAAAAAAGAAGAAAAATAAGAAGATAAGGCATATAGGAGAGACAGGCTGCTCTCCTGATAGGCTAGTAGACTCTTTCTATTTTTAGCCCTGTACAGTAAAAATTGGCTATCTGAACATTCAGGAAATGGATTGTTCTACATAAGTAAATGTCCTGTGGAGGTGAAGGCTTACACTACCATCTTTACTAATTGATTTTTGGTGGCCCTCTTTCTAAAATGCTCCATGCACTTCTTTTAACATTGTACTACCATATAGACCTGGGTAGGATAGAGTAGATAGAGTGCCAGACCTAGAATCAGAAAGATTCATTGTCCTGAGTTCAAATGTGGCCTCAGACACTTACTGGCTGTGTGACCCTGGGCAAGTTACTTATCCCTGTTTGCCTCAGTTTCCTCATCTGTAGAATGAGCTGGAGAAAGAAATGGCAAGCCACTCCAGTATCTTTACCAAGAAAACCCCAAATGGTGTCATAAAGAATTGGACACAACTGAAAAACGACTGAAAATCCCATAGACCTAGCTGCTTCAGCTGATGTGGGTCAAAGTTTTAGATGACTTACTTTGTCACAGGGAGTCAGAGATCATCTCATTCACACCTCCTCTTTTTACAGATAATGTGACCCATTTCCTTTTACAGTAGAGACACCTGAGCCTTAGAGAGTGGAAGGAGACTTGCCTGATGTCATTTAAGTAGGAAAACTGGGATTTGGACCAAGATCCCAGGCTGCCAAATCCAATATCCTTACCCCTAGAGCCCTGCCTAACTTCCTCTAGGCTATTGAACTGCTCGAGTTGTCCCAGCTTTAGCACATCACACTAATGTCCTTAGAGGGTGTAGCACTGGCATGCGGGGGATCTCCTTAATGCAAAGTGGTTTTACACAAGTGTGTGTACATGTACGTGTACACATGTTATTGTGTATAATGATAGCCATTTCTAGGGGTGGGGGGAGAGAGAAAAAGAAAGAAAACAAAGTTAAATGATAACTTTATTATATATCCAAAAGGAAGAGCAAGTTGTACAGAGATTTGCAGTTTCATATGCAGTCATCTTTTTTTTTTCTAATCTACTCTGTAATGGAAATGCTTGGTTTATTTCTTAAGTTCAGAATAAAAAAAAAGATTAGATTAGCACAGTGATTAATGAGCTAATAATTTCCTTTGGTTTATATTCTGATTATGCCAATAAATACTTGTATGCTAGACTGTAAGATGCTATAACATATTGCTTATTTCCTTCCTCCCTTCCTTCTTCCTTTCTCCTTCCTTTCCTTCCCCTTTCCCCTTCCCCTTTCTTCCTCCCTTCCCTCCTTCCTCCCTCTCTCCCTGTTTCCTTCCTTCCTTTGTTCCTTCTTTCTCTCCCTCCCTCCCTCCTTCCTTCCTTCCTTCCCTCCTTTCCTCCATCCCTCCTTCCTTCCTTCCATTTGCAGTGTACTATTATGTTTTCTTGATTGTGAACCTGTTGTATCTTCCTGGTAAAATGGAAGTTCCTTGAAGGCAGGACTGATCATGCTTTGATTCTCTATCACCAACACCTATCATAGTACCTGCCGATAGCCAACATTTATTAAATGTTTGTCATATTCAATTGCTGACTTTTATTCCCCTCAGTTGTGATGTCTGCATTTCTCTGGCCCCATTGTGGTTGTATCATCTCTGCCATTTCTTGGCATCCAACATGATCTTGTCTATCCGTTCCTTCTTGCTGGTCTCTGTTGTCTGCAGTTCCTTCTCCTGTGCTTTTTGGTTTTTGTGTGAAAAGGCTGACTTCTCATATACAGAGCTATTTAGAGCACTACTTTCCTTGCAGAGAACGAATAGACCTATTTGCATTAGTTCCATTTTTTTGTTTCTTGGAGTCTTCTTGATTATGTTCACTGAAAATATGTATCCAAAGGCTGTTTCATTGTCATCAGAGATTTTTCTTAGTTACTTTGTGGTTCAGAGCTGTCTTGATGACTTAAGGATTCCAAAAGGCATGATTCTGGATAGTTAAGACTTTGTTTTTTTAAATATAAATTTTACTTTGACTTTCACTGATAAGTCCAGGCCTCATGAACAGTGATAGGAGTGGGGAGTGACCCTGTGATTCCATTGTTAGAGGGCATTCCCAAGTGAAGTACCTCTCTTTAGTGATGCCAATAGGTTCTTTCTTGAAAATTTATGACCTAGAGCAGCAGTTCTCAACCTGTGGGTTATGTTCAGTTTGTAACAATGAAAATACATTCTGCATATCAGATATTTACATAACGATTCATAACAGTAGCAAAATTACAGTTATGAAGTAGCAATGAAAATAATTTTATGGTTGGGGGTCACCACAACATGAGGAACTGTATTAAAGGGTCGCAGCATTAGGAAGGTTGAGAACCACTGACCTAGAGGATTGTCTACAGCACTCAGAGGTCAAATGTCTTGTCCAGGGTCACACAAAGGAAAAGGGGATGGTAGAGGATGAGATGAATAGATAGTATCATGGAAATAATGAACATGACCATGGATAGACTTTGAGAGATAATGGAGCTTGGAAGGGTTTGGTGTGCCATGGTCCAACTGAATGACAATATTGTTGTTATTATTAGTTATGTGTTGTTTTCCAGAAAGATTAGGCCAGTGCACACCTCTGCCAACAGTACATCAGTGTGCTCATTTTACAACAGCATCAGTGCTGAACTGTTCTGTGCTTTATTTATCTGACAGCTTAGGTCTTATTGTACTAGCAGGTATTTCCTGATCTGTCAGTAAATTGAACATTGAATAAGTATGGTGTGCTTGGAAGAGACAGCTATGTGGCACAATTGATACCTTGCCAGGCCTGGACAAGTCACTTCATATGTATTTATCTTGGTTTCCCTTAACTGTGAAATGAAGATAATACGCCAGCGCTGAAGGGCAGCTAGATGGTGCAGAGGGTAGAGTGATGGCCCTGGAGTTATGAGGACCTGAATTCAAATCCAGCCTCAGACACTAGCTGTGTGACCCTGGGCAAGTCACTTAACCCTTGTTGCCTCAGTTTCTCCATCTGTAAAATGAGCTGCAGAAGGAAATGGCAAAGGACTTTGGTATCTTTGCCAAGAAAACCCCAAATGGGGTCATGAAGAGTCAGACATGACTCATCTATGAAATAAAATCCCAGCTTCCTTGTAGAGTCGTGAGGATTAAGTGAGATGATGTTTGTAAAGTCCTCAGTACATTGCCTTATACATAGTAAGTGCTGTAGAAATGCTTATTCCCTTCCCTTTCCTTCATTGGAAGTCATGCAATCTGGTTTCAAGCTTTGGTTTCTCTGCTTTCTGGGCAAATGGCCTTGGACAAATTTATCTCACCCAGTCTCAGTTTAGTCATTTATAAATAAAATGAGTTTAGGAGGCTGAGGCTTGATGACTTTAAGGCCCTTTACAGCTCTAAGAGTCTAACCTATTCCCGGTATTATGCTCTAGATTCTAGAGGACCACTCTTAGATATCTCGGATACTGTGTTGAGTTATTTGGTGATGACTCAAAAACATTCTTCTCAATCATAGCTCTTCACCAGCTGGATGTTGACAGATGTGATTACATAAGGACATGTAAACTGAGCACAGGAGATTTAAGAGGTGTTTAAAAAAAAGATAATATGCAAAAAATTGATTTATCTCTTTTGCGACATTTAATCCACTATTCCAGACAGATTGCACATTGATATAGGGTTCAGCAAAGTGCATCAGTCAAACATTCAGCGTGGGCTGAATTTTTAATTCTATCTCCTAAAATTGGGTAGTGGTGTGTGGATTAGGTTGTGGTTTTGTGTAAAAATTCGCTGCAATTACGTATGTGTCATTCCCCCCCCTTCCTGCTGAGCCCCAGCTTCATTGTTGTGAAACATTTTCATGGGAAAAGCTGCAAAAGCTATCCTTCTTTATCCCTTAGATAACTCTGCTCCTGAAATGGATCAAAATAGGGATGGAAGAAACCTTTATCAGGGTTGAATTTCTCTGCATCTTCAGCTCCAAAGGAATGATTCTATGCTCTGTGTAGATGCCAGGAAGCTCAGTAATAATGAATACACAAACTTATTTTCAGTCAGGATATAGGGAGAGTGTTCTAGTTCACCCAAATCCCAACAAGCCATTTTAATACCCTGTTGTTCTTCCCCAAAATACTTAGCAAAATTATCAAGTTATTTCTATTGCTTGAAACATACTCTGGGTGGCATTTAACACAAAAGTGCTCCTAATTTGCTTTTATTTTTCTCTACATTGATCTCACTCTTAATTAAACTTGTTATACATGCTTACATGCCTTCCCCAGTGTTTCTTACTATATAATACTCTCTCCCCACTTTTTTCATTCATCATTGATGAGGTCTGTTGTCTGTAACCTCAGTCTGTAAAACCTCACTTGTGGTTGGGTAACTATGTATATAACATCAGTTTGTAACAAGCCTGTGCCATTAAGCTGTAAACGTCACACTTTCCTTCAGCCATAAAGGCATTAACTCTGCCTGTCCCCTGCCCCCAGCCTCAAAGTCTTTTCCCAAGCTAGCAGTAAGTCTGCTAGATAGTTTCCCATGAATCAATCACCCAAGTATTCTTAGAGAAGTACATAACTCCTTTTGTTCTTAGTGGCCAGCTGCGCTTTAGAAACCTTGAACAACATTATCAAGGAGATAACTCCCTCCCAAGATGGTCGCTAATCAGTCTAGTTTCCAAACTTGGCACCTCCTGAAACAATCAAGCCTGTCCTCCCAACCGCCATATTGGACTTATGTCATTCATCCTTGACCAAAAGTTACCTAGTGATGTGTCAAGGGAAAAACCACACCTCTCCCTCCCCTCCCTTCTGATTTCTCCCAGTGAATTATGGGCAATACGCTTGTGCAGTTGATATTAAAAATGCATGGCCCTTTAAGCACTTAACCACTCCCAAACTCCACCCTTGCCCACCTAGTTAGCATAATGAACCTGTGACTGACAGTTTTATGTCTTTAAAAACTGCATCTCTAGACCCTACACTTTGCAGGTTTTCTCTCTGACCCCCCTTGCCTGCTGAAAAGCAAAACTTTGTAACTCTGCCTTAAATCCCTGTCAGCTTGCAGGTCCCCTTACCCCTCCTCCTTGCCTCAGTGTAGCAATAAACTTTTATAACCTTGCCAAAAGAAAGCCGAGTCCAGTAATTCTTTTCAGACAACGAACCTAGAAAGGATTTCATTAGAAATCCCCACTAATTATACCTGTTCAATCATCAGAAATACTAATTTTTTTTTAAAGTCAGCTTCCACCCCTATGATATTTAATGAAAGAAGGAAAGAAACAAACATTTATTAAGTGCCTTCTATCTCCCAGGCACGGTGCTAAAGCACTTTAGAAATGTTATTTCATTTGATTCCCCCCAGCAACCCTGGGAAGCAGGTGCTATGATTATCCCTATAATTACAGTTGAGGAAACTGAGGCAAACAGAGCTTCAGATGACTTACCCAGAGTCACACAGCTAGTAAATATTTGGGGCTAGATTGAAACTTAGATCTTTCTGACTGCTAGATCAGAACTTTATCTCTCACACCATCAGCTGTTCTATAGACTGGACATATGTGCCCCCAATTTAGCCATACAGACTGGACATGTGTCTCAGTGTTTTCATTTATAAAATGAGTGGGAATATGAACTAAATGATTTCCAACATCCAGTTCAACTCTAAATCATTATATTTCTAAATATCAGCTTTTTAGTCAGTCAATTCACATACATTAAATGCCTTCTCTTTAGTTCTTGGAACACAAAGACAAAAATGAATGGGCCTCAGTTCCCAAGACCTCCATCCATCCATTCATTCACTTATTTACCTATCTTATTTATTTATTTATTCAGTCACCCATTTTTTGTTTGTTTATTACTTTTTTTATTATTAATGATGGGTTATGGGTCCATTTCTCAAAGAGAACTGCTATGTGGTAGAATATATATTTCTACTTTGATCCTTTGGGACCACTTGAATACATTTAATTTTTCCCTCTGACTATGAAAACTTTTGACCACTGTTATTTGCAAAGAAGGCACTGTGGTTTTGACTCCTTGTGAAAAATGCAGAACAAAGCTGTTTATGTTCAGATTCAGGACTGTCATTGCTCATTGTTGAGAGTAGCCAAGTACGATGGACAGAGCTATGGAGTTAGAGCACCTGGGTTCAAATTCTACCTCTGGTGCTTTACGGCCTCTATGACCTCAGGCAAGTCACTTAATCTTTTTTGCTTTCAGTTTCCTCATCTGTGAAATGGGGGAATTGGTTTAGTGGACAGCCTGTGTAGCTAAATCTACATGATACAGTGAGGGCATAGATCCACCAAACACTAACACTGTCATAATAGCTTCAGATACTTAACAGCTGGGTGATCCTGTGCAAATCAGTTTCTCTCTCTAGTCTTTGGTTCCCTCAAATGTAAAATGAAGGGACAGGAGCTGACAACTTCTAAGGCTCCTTCCAATTCTAACTCTTCAGTTCTATAAGTGATGATTAACCATGTTTTGCAGATGAGTAACTTTAGATGTTAAATGTTTTACTTGCAATCTCACAGGTGGTAGTTGGACTTGAGACTCGAATCTGGGTCTTTGGACTGTAAGTCTAATACTCTTTCGGCCATGCCAGGCCAACTCTCCAAATTATTATCTTTTAATACAGTTATAATACACTTGCGCACACATACAAAGAAAACTACCTTGACCCTCAGCCAGTACTCATTGTTTTACTTTTTCTGGTTAGTCTTAGTTTTCTGAAATGAAACATTTACATCCTCTATCCTGTTGATAATTAAACTCTAACAGCAAATGGCAAACTTCTGGAAATCTAGAGGCTAGAGCAGTGTTACTTCTTGTTGGAGAGTTGCCTAGTTTGTTTGATTGTAAGCATCTGTTCCTGGAAACATTTTTTTCCCCAATGTTCAGGTTAAGAATTCATCCAATATTTTTAGTAAATCCAGTTGTGCTACTGTTGAAAAACTTAATTCTCTGCTTCCTCATTTTTAAGTTATTAAAGAGAAACAAAACAAGGCCACAGTGGATTTCCTACTTCTTTGCTATTCACAGCTGTTTAGAATCACCTTCAGGTAAGGTATAAATTACAAGTCCAACAGCTTTGGTCAACACAATGACCAAATACGATTCCAGAGGATCCATGATGAAGAATGCTACCCACTTCCCAGAAGAGTGATGGAATCAAGATGCAGAATGAGATACATATTTACAGACATTGCCAATGTAGGATTTGGTTTTGCCTGATACATATTTGGTACAAATGTTTTGATTCTTCCCATTGTGCATACACACACACACACACTCACTCACTTTCTCTCTCTCTCTTTCTCTCTCTCTCTCGTTCTCGCTCTCTTGTTCTCTCTCTCTCCCTCTCTTTCCCTTCCTCTCCTTCTCTACCCCCTTTTTGTTTGGAGGAGGTAGGGAGAGGGTATTAGGAGAAAGAGAAAATAAGTAATGTTAATTGCAAAATAAATAAATATAATTAAGAAATAAAAAAAGAAGCAAAATTAGGGGAATCAACAAATTATAAGGACTTTTAAAAACTGGAGATTTAGGTTCATTGTGGGTATTGTATCATATCCCTCTGATGAATCAGGAGGGTATTCTTGTCTTTCTCTCCCCATTGCCGAGCATAATGGCTCACATAGCGTTCATAGTTTATGCTTAAGGAATATTTATGGAATTGAATGGTCTTTCCTACTGAACCTTACTGGTGAAATAGAGAATCATTAATAATGTTTGGTTTGGGATGGAATTTATTATGTTCTCTTCCTGGTTAGAATTAGTGATTTTTCTTAAAGGACTGGAAGGAAGAAAGGAAGGAAGGACGGTTCATTTGAAAAACTTAGATGAGCATGCTTTCTACACCAAAAAGGCTTTGTAAGTGAAGATGGATGGTTGCCAGTTGTACCGTTTGTGTTCGAAATTGGACCAACAAAAGTTTGGTTGTTTCTGAAAGTAAAAGAAAAAAGGTTTAATGGGCGTTAATGTTGGCATTCAATGGCTGTTGTGATTCAAGTGACTTCTTATTTTGGTCATGTTTACATGTCTCTTGAGTTCTGTGTGTGTGTGTATGTATATGTATGTATGTGTATGTGTGAATGCCTGCATATGCACACATGCTAAAGAGCCAAGAGAATCATATTGTGAGAAGAAGACTGGCTGTGTAGTCAGAAGACATGTATTCAGATTCTGTTAATTATCCATGTGTCCTTAAGCAAATCACTTGAATTCTATGAGACTCAGTTTCCCCATCTCTGAAATAAGATATTCAGACTCCATGGTCTTTGAGGTCCCTTCCAGCTTTAGGACTATAAACCCATGATCCTAAGCAAAGTGGCTCCTTGCTTCAGTTTTTTCGTTGCAAACAGTAACATTTTGTTATCAGATGCCCTAAGGATTATGAATTTTCAGGCACTATTTTCTGGGCCCTCTTTCAAACTGAAGACAAAAGCAATTAAAAAAAGCATATATGTGAAGTATAATAACTCAGTCAATTGGACCGTTCTGTTTAATTCAAGAAGCATTTATTAAGCACCTGCTATTTGGAAGGCATTGTGTTAGGCATTGGGACAGATATAGAGAGAAGAATGAAAAAGTCCCCAACCTCGGAGGTCTCATTCTACTGGGATGATATATAACATATGCAGAAAAATAAATACATCATCTCTACAGAGGTTTGTAGAAGTTGAGCTGGAAGGGTCCTTCGAGGTCATTGAGTGTATTCAATCTGATAGATCACTTGGATTTGGGCCCACTGTGATTGATTTATTAGGGAAAATTTTGAGCATAACAAGAATTTTGAATTTGGTTCTGTGGAATTTCTTTCTTCGGAAAGTGAGAGAACAGAGAAAACTGCATCACTTCACTCTAACTCTCAAATTGCTGTCTTTCCAATACCCACTTCCTCGAGCAGACTTTAGGTCTTTGTCAAGGTAAAGGACCATTTATTGTGGTTCTCCTGGTGCATTGCTGTAGGAGTTGTGAGTGGAGAGGCACCGCTTCCCCTTCCATCCCCCTCCCACCTTCCCTTTGAACTCAGGCCCAAGGTCGGAGACACAGCCTGCCCAACTTTCATGAGGCTCTTGCTCCATAGGGGTGCATGCTGAGTAAGCTGTGATCGCTGCCATCATTTATTGTAATATATGTATTTCTTAACCATTTCACATGTATAAAACTATGCTAGCATTTTTATTAGATTCCTATCTTTGTTTTTAGTGTCACTGATAAAGTTTTTGAACAGTGTGCTCCAACCCTGTTTTTCCCATAAGCCTTATGTTTTTTATTGCATGATTTTATATGGTGAGATGTTTTCTGGGAACACATATGTTGCGTTATAGAAGAACTGGCTGTATAGTCCCTTCACTTTGCAGATGAGCTCACTGAGGCCCTGTGAGGTCAAGTGACTTATCCTAAGTCTCACAGATAGTATAGGCAGAGCCAGGATTCAAATCTAGTCACCTTCATTCTATATCCTGAGCTCTTTTGTCCGAACCTGGGATTTCATAGATACAGGAAGTTTCCCAGTGGGCAACCTCCATCTGCCACCTACCAGTGCAGGTGTTAACTGTCCCCAATTTACCATTTTGAAAGGTTGCCTGGGGCATTGAAATGGGTGACTTGCCTTGGGTCGCAGCATATTTGTGGCAAGACCTGACTTGAGTCCAGACTGTCCTCATTATAAACCAGCCTATAATCTATACCACATTGTTTCTCATTCAACAAGGCAAAATAATTTCAATATGGAGAGAGCTGCCAACAACTGGGGGGAATAAAAAATGACCTCATGTAGAAGGTGGCACCAGACTTGTCCTTTGAAGGAAGCTAGGCATTCCAAGAGGGAGGGCATTCCAGACATGAGCGTATACCTCTGCAAAAGCACTGAGATGGGTCAAGGACTGTCATTTACAGGGAAGAACTAGCCAAGATATTTTGACTGGAAAAAAAGGGCATTTTATCAATATTTCAAAAAGACAAACACTGATCCCATACATTTCCTTGACCTTAGAATAAAAAACCCTAGGCATATTCAATACTAACTTGATTATGTATTTTGCAAGTCTTGACAAACATAATTATTTTCCATGATTCTGTTAACGACTTCTTTGTTTATAAAAACTGGCATCAAGGCATAGGAAATATTCCCTATGAGCCATAAGACTTAGAAATGCTGCTTTTTAAAGTCCTTTTGAAATCTCAATAACAGTGTAAATAAAGACTGGAGCTAAATGCTTTGCTTGAAGTCCATTGCAAATAGAGTCCTTTGTGCTCCAATGCAAACCCTTTGTGAAATAGTACCCCAAAAGTTATCCATTGATTCTCAGAATAGATTGGAATGGGTAGACATCCACATATGCCTGAAATGGTGCAGATGTAGTTCCATTGAAAATTGAAAATGCCATCTTAACTCAAATGCCTAAGTTAAAAAGAAACTAATGAAGGTTTTTGTGGTGGTAGTTGTGTTTATTATGCTCTGTTTGGGTCTATTTAAGGAAAAAATATTTTAGGATTTTATTCAGAATATTTAAAAAGTAACCGCTGATTCATCAAAGCCCTCCAAGGACTACTTTCTATTCGGATTTCAGAAATCTGTAGACAAATCTAAAAGTGGTATTGCGTAGAAAGGAAATGAATGGAAAGCATGAAAGTAATAGCAATAATAAGAGAATAAATTATCACGGACATAGTTTAGTACTTTTAATTCTGTGATTTCACTGGGGAGGAGGTCAGTGCTCCATGTACTTATACAGATATCTTCTCTGTGCCTTAGTATCTAGTGCCATGGATTCCTGTGGCACAGCTATACATTTATATATACAATTACACACACATACACATATACACTTTACATACTTTCTGTTGGAATACCATATATACCATACTATATATAGTATATGAAGTATGTATAATATATACGGTACTAAGTAGTGTATACCATATATATTATATGTATGATACTAAGAAGTATATACTATATATAGTATAGTACAGGGGTTCCTAAACTTATTTGATCTATTGCCCCTTCAAAAAAAATTTTATTCAGCATCCCCCTGGAAATCTTTCTTTAACCTTTAATGGTTTATTTTGAAATTTGTATCATTTTTTAAAAATATAACATTTTTAAAAAGACATCTTAAATTAAAAAAAATTATTGTAAATTGTAAGGTTTTTCCTGCATTGAAATTTTTATGATGCAGTATTGCATCATGTAACCATATTGTCTCATTTTTAAACAAGTGATAACCCATATATGTTCTTACCAATGCATGCTGGACTTGTGGAAAATGCAGGACAGGCTTACCTGCCAACACCTGCTTGTTAAGACCTATCTGTAGACTTGACCATCAATTGGTTATAACATGCATTTTGTTTGTTTGCTTGTAAAATAATGTAATCACTACAACTTTAACTCTGTTATATAACAGATGAAATACAATTGGTTTTTCAAAATTTTCTTCTTTTCTCTTCTTTCCTTATACTTCCACCACTCTCTTATTTTTATTCACTGCCCCCTAATTGCACTTGAGGCTACTATTGCCCCCCACCCTGGCATCACTCCAGTACCCCTCAGGGAGCAGTATCATCCAATCTGGGAACCTATGGCTAGCACATATACTATACTAAGTAGTTTAGAATATATACTGTCTATATGTATATAGCATATATGTATATGTATGTATATATGTATATACACATGTATGTATAATTATATTTATATATAACATAACAGTATAATATAATATATTATATATGATATAATTATATGTGTATAATAATATATAAATATATGTTATATATAATTTATTATATATTGCATATAATACATAATATGTATGTTTAATATATAAATCACCTTCATCATCATATGTTTACCTTCCTTTTGGTGATGAAGATCTCTAAACATAGAATAATATTAAGATGATAATCCATCACTGGACTCATGTTTAAAGCTTTTCAAAATCAGTAGGATCTTCCATGTGCTCCCATCATTCTGTCAGTCTCTCCCTCAAGAACTCAGGGGACTTCCAAGATGTGATAAAAGATCAGAGGAGGATTTTATTGAAGGACTGTCTACATGTGACAGCTAACCTTATTTTGGACGATGACATGGTATGAATCTACAGGAATGTACTGCATTTGCCAGGGAATGGCTCGCAGTTGAGTGGCTGCTGTTCTGGGAAGCAATGGAGTGATTGATAACCAGATCTATGCTTCTTGCCTTAACCTAGGCCCCCAAATATGGTGATAGTCTCAATGAAACTAAAGTCAAGGAATCATTCATTATATTATCTATTATCATTTTAAAGCAATCCACAGTTCATCCAAAATGGGTGCTTATTTCAATTTTGGACAAGACTATCATCTTCCTCAGCTAAAATGGTGCTTCTATTACCTGCTTTTTAAGAAGCTGTTTCACTTTTATTAAAAGTCTTTGAGGAAAGGGGTGGCTAGGTGGCAGAGTGAATAGAGCACTGGCCCCGAAGTCAGGAGGACCTGAGTTCAAATCCCGCCTCAGACATTTAACACAAAACGAGCTGTGTGACCTTGGGCAAGTCACTTAACTCCAATTGCCCCTCCAAAAAGCCAAAAATAAAAAAGTTTTTGAGGAAAGCTGAAGTGATAACCTGCTTAGTAAAGGCAGAGAGGTTATTCTTTTGGATTATGGTTCTCCCTGGGTGATTACTGGGATCTCCCAATGTGAAAATTCTGGGATTCTGTTCACAAGTGTGACACTTGTATTCTCCTGGTGACAGTATGTGCCCTTTCCAGATCTTGATCCATAATGGTAGTTATGATCTTAGTTGGACTAAGTGACAAGAGATTCTTTCTGGGGTGACAAAGGCTGTTTGCGGAATCCTCCCTTTCTGCCTTCTTCTCTGTCCTGCTTGCCTCTTGCCCATCCTGGGGGAGCAGGCACTGGTATTTTTCTGTGTCACCATTTATGAAAGCTGGACCACCCTGCCTGAGTGAGCATCTCGCAGCAGTGCCTTCCCACAGTTGTTTCCCAGCTGTCTGCTTCATTGTTACATTGTGTCAGGCTGTGCCTCAGTGTGTACTTGAAGTGTTCGGCTCCACTTTCCTGTGGGCAACAGCCTTTCTTCAGCTCTGAGCAAAACAGCTGTTTGGTATTCTTCTGTCTTCCTCTCTTCTCTCGAGGCTTGCCCAGTGGAGGCGATTTGGGGGGATTGAGCCTTTGACACCTGGCAAGCCCCTGGTTTCAGGACTTAGTTGTTGGAGGCCTGGCCTGAATGCTTGCTCTTGATTGGCAGGGTTGATAAAAATGGATACAGTAAGAAACAATGATGACACAGTTGTGGTGTTCAGACTGGCCTGGGTAATGTTGGAACAGTCTGGGCATTGTTTGTTGCCTCTGATTCTAATTAGAAGCTTCTGTTTCTGCACTCATCTAAAAAGTCTCTTTGTCAAGTAGAAAAGATATTCCTCAGGTAGAAAAACCATATTATTAAGACCAGGTTTGCCTGGGGCATATTTACACACTATTCCTGTCTTTTTCAGACATATTGTTAGCCCATCTGTCTAGAAATCTGATTTTTTTTAAAGCCACGTGACTTAAAAAAAAATAGTCTGCAATTCAAAAATTGAATGGCAGATTTAAAACAATGCATAAGCTAGTAATTACCATGTGAACCACACTGCCTGTCTTTTGCCCCGTCTGTTCTGCCTTTGGGTAAATGTAATAATAAGTGTTTTTTTAAAAAATAACACGATGTGGAATAAATTCATCTGGAACTCCTAAAATAAACAAAATGTACTATCCCCTGTTTCCTGAAAAATATAATCCCACAAATTTAGTTTTTAATAGGAGTCTAATAACAATCCTTAATTGGTTAGTTGATTTCTAAATGCCTAAGGCAATAAAAGGATAGTTAGTAAGTTTTTTGTTTTTTTTTTAACCTTGGGCTAGTAAAAACCCCTGAAAACTATGAATTCTTAGACTACTGGTCCCATTGGTATTATAAAGCTTGTCTAAATATTATCATAATTATTGCATTTTGAGATTGCATAAAGTTCAATTTTAACATGCAATTTTACGTCTTAAGTATATCTATATGTGTATATATATATATATATATATACACACGCATATATATGACTATACATAAATCCATACACACACACACATATATACATATGTCGATCTATCTATCTATCTAATATGTATCTACAAAATATAATAATATATGGAAAGCCTTTTGCAAATCTTCAAGTACCAAATAAATGTCAATTATTATCAACATGATTAATTTTATCTCATTTACCTCATTTTCATATTTTTTGATGAAATTCAGCTAGAAACAATTTGGTGATGAGTCACTAACCTGATACCCTGTTTTATTTAATGTTCATCATACTATCTGACAGGTCGATAAAGTAACTTTTTAAATTGAATAAAGTTATTAGGCTATAAGCTCATCTATGAGGCTCAACAAAAGCATCTTTTAGGATAATTCCAGTAGCAGATGGGAAAACTGTATATATGACTCTGTTCCCATGTGATTTTTGTTCCTTTTGCTAGGCCTTGATATTCTGAATTTTTTCTATTCCATGTAGCTTAGAGATTGAATATTAATTATGGCCACAACATCTATTAAAACTGTTGTTCTTGACTTTTTAGGCATCAGTCTTATGTTCAGGTGTCTGTGGGCTCTGGTTCTTTCTGTGGTAATAGTACAGTTTGAGTATGTTTTATTTGTTGAATTCTCACAAGGGTATTTTGAGGTCTGTGTTTGTAGATTTGTCATCCGTAAGTTTTTGAATGATGGTGAACTTATGATGAATAATTCTAGCCATAAGATTGTATAGTTAGGTAGGCATTAAGTTTTTATAGTCCATAAGCCAAATACATCGATAGATTGCCCACTGTCAACTGATGCCTTGCATAATCTTCATTGATCAGTAAGTCTTGAGTCCTTAAGAATAGTCTCAGATGTACTATCTGGTGGGAATGGCCTGATTCTAAATTATGATAAAAAAATCCTCAAGTGTTTAGAAATAAATCTGCATGATTTAGCCCATTGTTCAGTGCTCTTTTTTCCTCCCAACATACTGTTGACTGAGTTCATGAAGCTATTATTCAAAGAAAGCTTTTGGATTCCATTCTGGGATCTTAGCCATTTCATAAACTACTTTCAGTTACATTATAAAAATGCAATGGTGTGTCCTTCTTATCAGTCTTTATAATTGCTTGGTTAAGTGATAACTCTTTGTTCCAGAAATATTTTTGTAAATTTTTAACCTGTTTACTAGGTGTTCTGGGAATATGTGTAGTACAATATAATGTAATATTTCTCTCTCTCTCTCTGTATATGTGTATATATATATATATATATATATATATATATATATACACACATATATATATATATACACGCACATATATGTGTATATATATATATATATCTCAATCCTTTTCTTTCTTTTCATAAGTGTGTGTTAAGTTTTCTATAGCCATTATACAAAACATTATAAAGCCTTTAGAGACTTGTGTTTTGTTAAAATTGCATGTGTTTTTTAAAAAGGACTTTTTTTTTTCTAAATCTGTTATGGCTCATTTTAGAGTTTTGAAAATTTATATTCAGACTAGCATTTGCATATATTGAATTGCTTTAAATGTGTTTTTCCTGTTGAGCTTTTACCTTTACTTCAGGATGCTAATAAACCTTTTGCCCAGCCATACGTAGCCGTGGCTTTCTCCTTGATAGCTCCGTCTTTAGTGTGTGTGTCTTGCCTGGAGGTGATCAAGCCATTACTTTTATCCATTTGGTTTGATTTCACTTCCCAAGTCAAGCGTAAGTCTTCAGTCTCTCCAGATGGCGATTGGAGGTGAGCAGAAAGGTTAGGGCAGGATAGATAGACAGATTTGAGAATTGTCATCAGATAGATGGTTATTAAGTCATGGGAGCCAATGAGATCACCAGATGAGAAGAGAAGGCACGGGACAGAATCCTGAGAGACACCTACAGTTAGCAGAGAAGAACTAGCTATGTAGGAGGAGAGCCAAGGGATAGTGATGTCCCAAAAACCAAGAAAAAAGAGAATATCAAGGAAGAGAGGGTGATCAGCAATGTCTAAGGCTGCAGAGAGGTTGAGGAGAATGAGGATTGAGAAAAGGCCATTGTAATGGGCTAAGAAGAGAGTGAGAGAAGAAAAAATGGAGGCATCTATTTTAGACAGCTGTTATTAAGGAGTTTTGCCAAAAAGGGCAGCAGAGATATAGGGGAGCTGAAAGGATCAGGTGAGAATATTTTGAGGCTGGAGAAGAAATGGGCATGTTTGTAGGCAGCAGGGAAGGAGAAAGTGGAGAGGGAGAGATTGAAAATAAGTGAGTGAGGAACAACAGAGGGGGTAATCTCTAATTGTATAATAAATACATATGTCTGAGGAAAGGGTGGGTAGAAGCTTAGAATGCACACTTAGAGAACACATGTGGGCAAGTCAGCTCATACCTTCGGTGCTGCATGGCCCCAAAGGTCCTTTCTTTTCTCCTAGTGCTCTCACGCTACTCCCTGGATGTGATGTCTCAGCTCTTCAACATTTCCCTGGTTTTACTCTTCTCCACAGCTTTACTCTCAACTGCCAGTGTTCTCTCTTTAATTCATTCTTGGCTCCCTTCTCTGCTTCCAGGGGCTGTGCTTTTTTGTAGAACCTTTCTGCCCCCTCACTCTCTCTGTCAGTATATGTAGTTCTCTGCTTCCTGCTAGACATAGTTGCTGTTTGTCCTTTGTTTTTAGAAGAGGACCATGACATCAGGGAGGTGATGTGAAATGTGATTGGATTTGAGTGAAAGAGGGCAGTGCAAAGTTATCAGCTTCACTTTCTCCTCCAGACGATCTGGGCCTAGTGGCCAGATACAGATCAGGACAATTAGTAACTCTGCTGCAAGTCATCTTGGCCAGTTAGACAAAAGGAAAAAACCTCTCCCAACCAGTGGTCGAAGTGCAGGGGTTACAAAACCCCTCTAATGTGCCTCAGCAATGATACATGGTTCACCATGGACATGGCCAATCTTGGAGCAGTGAGTGAAAAGTTGCCCCTCTCATTCAGTTGGAGAACACCTTCCCCCTAAGGAAGGGACAGTAAGGCATAGACTCATCTTTGCACTTTGTTTTTAACACATTACCCCCTGGTCTCTCAATAACATGACCCTGACTTTTCTGTATGATGGCAGTGGGGTGGATCAACTCCCAAAACCCTTACCTTTCACGTACTTCAGTTGAACTGAGATTTGCTACACAGCAACTTCTTCTTCTGCCTTTTAGGGTCAAGTAGATTACATTTAACCCTTCTACCCCATGAGGATCCTTCAGATACTTGTGAACTTCGTTATTATATACTCTCTTAGTCTTCTATTATCATGCTCAACAGGGCTAGTTCCTTTACCTTTTTGGCACTTTCCTTCAACTCAGTCTCTTCTCTCTCCTGGTCATATTCCTTTAGCTGAGGGCTACTTTGTCAAGGTCTTCGCTAAAAGATGGTGCTCAGAATGTGATGTCACACTAGACAGAATCCAACTGAGCCACAGTACTTCCATTGACATTGTATACATTAAGGACCTCACCGTAAGGCACTGAGATGGGTGCTGGGGTTAAAAAGCCAAAATTGAATTAGTTCCTGGCCTTAAGAAGCTAACATCTAGCTTAAGAAGAAACTGTGATTTTTATAAATAACAGGCAATAAATTAATCAGCAGTAGTTTAAGGGGTCTTTCAATTTTGTAGTTCTTCCTCTGTGCTATAGTGGCGAATCACAGATATTGCCAGGAGCTGAGAATACGTGAACTTGTTCAGGCAGAGCTCACATTATGTAAGCCTTGGAGGGGTTTTTATATCAGTAGAATTATTTATGGGAGTGATGTGAAAATGTGGGCTTTTGAAATCGTATCATAAAAATCAGTGGTTTTTATTGAAGTTTCTTTTCCAACTATCACTTTGGGTTAAAGGATTTGTTTTCTCTTCTTCTTCTCCTACCCTTCCTGCCCACTTTGGTTGTATATCTAAGGAAAAAGGACACTTTATCTTTCCTTTCAATGTTCCCTATTCAGACCCTCCCATTACATTGTCTGTAAAACAACAATATCAGTGATTTTGGCTTGTGCTAGGAGACTTTGAACTCTTTCAAACTCCCATCCAGTTGGTGGTGTAGTGTATAGAGTGCCGGGTGTAGAACTGTGTTCAAATCCAGCCTCACATACTTACCTAGCTGGGCAACTTACTTAACCACTATTTGCTTCAGTTTCCCCAACTGTAAAATGGGGATAATAATAGCACCTACCCCACAGAGATGTGGTAAAGATCAAATGAAGGATTTGTAAAGCATTTGACACAGTGCCTGGCATGGTGTAGGCCCTAGAGAAATTTTTTTTTCTTCCCCTCTCCTCCCCTTTCCTTTATATTCATTTTCATCTTCATCTGCCTGAAATCAGAGACTCAGCTCCAGTGGGGAACTACGGTGCTGAATATAGACAATTGTGAGAATACTTGCAATCTTTGAATCACTAGAAATAGCAGAACTTAGTACCTGCTTAGCTAGAGTAATTAGTGAAAATGGGAAGCTACCAAATGTGAAACTGCTTCCACGAGGTATCTATACCCCCAAGTGACATCCTTTCTTACTCCATACCTGCTTTTATTTTCATATAGGAATCCTAGCTTGCCAAAATTTGTTTCTTGCCCATCCCTGCTTCCACTGACTTTATCTTAAAGTTGATTTAAGGATGTGTTTCTGCTTGTCCCAGGTGCAAAACTTGCTAGTTATTTCTCTTCTTGAAATGCAATCCCTTTTCATCACTGCCTATTTGTCTTGTGCTATATTTTGAGCTGGAGTGGGTTGTAGAGCTCATATGTTCCTTCTCGTTTTACAGATCAGGAACTGAGGCCCAGAATAGTTGTAACTCACCCAA
This sequence comes from Pseudochirops cupreus, assembly GCA_028627135.1. Lineage (NCBI taxonomy): Eukaryota > Metazoa > Chordata > Mammalia > Diprotodontia > Pseudocheiridae > Pseudochirops > Pseudochirops cupreus. Next base: position 357,441,345 of record CM053581.1, on the reverse strand, counting down.
GACCACTCAGTATGTGTACCACAATGGAATTGGGTCCCGTGTTATAGGATCATAAAGGATCCCACGAGGTCACAGATTTAGAGTTGGAAGAGATTTTTGATGTCTTTTTGGTCAGCTCTCTCATTTTATAGATGATATGACTGAGACCTAGAGAGGTTAAGTGATTTGCCCAGGTTCTTACAGCCAGTAAGTCTAAGGCAGATTTTAAACCCAGTCTTCATGACTCCAGGTCCAGTGCTCTGTCCACCATCACACACTATCTCTCATGTCCTCTGACTCCAAATTCACTGCGCTTTCCATAGTACAACACTGCCTTTTATGTACCATAACTAAGTGCAGGTCTTCAAGAGATCATTGGCTATATAATTCCAGACAAATTCCTTATGATCTAGGGGAGTGGTGTCAAACAAACGTGGCCTGGGCTCACATGGCCCACAACACTTCAGGCGGTTGGAACTATATTAAAATACAATTAAGAGATGTTTAACAGATAAACAAAAATACAGTCCAGCATAGAGATGTGTAACTTGTGGTTTTCTAAGTCAATATTGCACCCTGCAGGGGGTTATTTCAATATGAGGTTGATACCACTTTTCTAGGTAACTAACTCTCCAAGATTCTAAGTTGCAGAGAAGGTCTGACCTCCATTGGTTGAGTGAGTTTACTCACCAGAGAGAATCTTTTTTAGCAGTGAATTAAGTCACAGAAATGCTCCCAGGCTGGACCTGTATTTTGCTTTAAAGTTCAACTTAGGTGTTACCACCTTCATTCAGTTGTCCTCACTCCTTAGAACCAATAGTATTCTTTCCTTCCTCATTTATTTGAGGTGAGATCTCCTTCCTTCCTTCCTTCCTTCCTTCCTTCCTTCCTTCCTTCCTTCCTTCCTTCCTTCCGTCTTTCTTTCTTTCTTGTTGCCCAGGGTCCCACAGCTACTAAGTGTCTGAGGTTGGATTTGAACTAACTTCAGGGCTGCCTCCACTGCACCACCTAGCTGCTCCTGAAATGGGAAATATTTTAAATTACATTTTTCATTCCCTTTTCTGTTTGGGAAACTCCCACTTATGTAGTTTACAGATGGATTGATGACCCATCTTAGGGGTTGTTTGAGGCACTTCAGTGCCTTACCTGTGATCATATGCTGAGTGTGGCTCAGAAAAAAAATGGAACCCAGGCCTTCTTGACTCTGAGACAGGCCTTCTATCCACTCACTATGTGACAGTGCCTTTCTTTCCTTGCGTGAGGCACTCATTCATGTGGAGAATTTCAGTACTTACTTCTACCCTTATTCTTTTTTTTTTTTAGTTATTAGAATACTGTATTACCGTTTCATACTCCTCTCATCCTCATGTTATGAAGTCCAGTGGCTCCATTGCCTCCTATGTTTCAGTTTAAATCCCATGGTAACCCGGCCCCCTCCTACATTTCTGTTATTGTCATGCCTTTCTCTGCTTCCTGTACTCTATAGTCCAGTGATAGTGGCCTCCTGCTGGCTCCCAGCGTTAGACAATCCATTGCCTCAGTTCATGTCTTTTCACTGGCTGCCCCCCATGCCTGGAATTCTCTCCTTCCTTCCTTGCCTCTGCCCTCTGGCCTCCTTGTTGTCCTCCCAATCTCAGCTGACATCACCTTTTCTGCAAGGAGCCTTTCCCAAGCCCCCTTGCTGCTAGTGCTTTCTCCCAGATATTTCCTTTAATCTGTGCCGCAGATATCCTGTTTGTTTGCATGTTCTCTCTCCCATTAGACGACATGCTTCTGTAGGGCAGGGATGATTTAGTTCCTGAAACATAGCAGGCACTTAATGTTTTTTCTTTTGATTGATTGCTTTTTTGCCTTTCTTTGCATCTCCAGCCTTTAGCATGGTGTCTGACATAGTGGGATCTTAATAAATGCTTATTGCCTTAAGTTGTTAACCAATTTATCAAATTCCTATCTTTGGAACAGTGTCACCCTTCTACTTGTTGTAAAGTAAGTTGTGCAGTATCTTTGTTTTAAAGCAAAACAGAGGTGAAACCTTGATATTATCAGTAGCATTGATATTGCACCATAAATTTGGAGATGAAGAGAGAACTTAGAGGTCATTTGATTCAACGCCCTCATTTTCCACTTCAGGAAACTGACACCAGGAGAGGAGTTAAGTGTAGTGCCCAGACTTGGACCACGTAAAATAGATTGGTTTTGAGTAGTGTTCATTCCATTTTATACATGAAGAAACTGAGGCTCTAAGAAAGAAGTTAAGTGGTTCATTAAGACCACTGGGGAAGGAGCACCAAAAGGGCATCCAGGTGGCACAGTGAATATATGCTGCTGGGCTCTGGAATCGGGAAGACTTGAGTTCAAATCCAGCCTCAGACCATTACTACTTGTGTGGATCTCAGCAAGTCATGTCATCCTGTTTGACTCAGTTTCCTCATCTGTAGAAAGAGCTAGAGAAGGAAATGGCAGACCGTTTGTAATGCCATGCACCAACAGATTCCCAAAGGAACGCTACTGTGAACAGCTTTTAGAGTTCAGATTACACAATATAGTGAACACTCTGTTTGTTCCATTACAAATCAAGACAAACATTCAAAACATTATAATATTCACAACGTTACATCTTATCACAGAAAATGGCCACACAGTTTTCACTACAGTGGCCACGATATTCAGAACAAGGAACAATAGAATACTCAAACTTCCACTCATGGGGCAACTCAGTCATTAACAAGAAACAATAGAATA
>CM053581.1:357406480-357438124 GCA_028627135.1 Pseudochirops cupreus | reverse complement strand
ACAATATATGTGGCATATAGGCAAAATATAATAAAAGATTATATATAATATGTATTCCAAGTAATATATATATATGCATATAAACAACAATACAGTATATTCAATATACAAATTCTATTCAATATATAATTATTTATAATATAAATTCATATGTAAGACAGATATTATACAGACAAACATATGATACGTATGTACAGCTTAAATTGTATTTGGAAGTAAAACATTTGAAGGGTATCATGCCTGAGTTACACAATGCAAAGATAACTTCCAAAACGACAAGGGGATGAATTTTTCTTCTGTATTTTAAAACTAAACAACCATCAGCCCTTCCCTTTAATCTTCAAAGTTTCCCTGGCGTATTTCCAAAGACCTTATTCTTCCAGTAGAGACATATTACAGAAATGTCATGTTGATGTGACAACCGGAGAAGGAGGGTTGGAAGGATGAAGTCTCTGCTCCAATCCCTCTAGCCCTTCTTATAACCTCACAGGAAACTGAATCTGTTTGTTCAAGATAGGCCAAAGGCAGGAATGGATGGGCTCTCCCTTTGAGCTGACAAGCACGTTTAGGACTCCACTAGTCTAAGAAAAACATTTCCCTGAACTCCGTCATCTCTCTCCACTATCTACTTCTGTCTTCCCTTTCCTTATCAAACTTTTTGAGGAAAAAAAATAAAAAATTGCTGCTTCTACTGTCTCACTACTCACATCTTCTTTTGTTCCTCAACATCTAGCAAAGTCTCTGTGGTTCTCTCCAAAGTTACTAATCACTTCCCATTACCTTTTTCATCCTCTCTTATATCTTTGTGACCTCTCTTTTCCAACAGACACTGTGAACCATCCCTTTCATGTTACCTATTTCCTCCCTTGGCCTCTGTGACATTGTACTCATATGGCTCTTCTCCTTCTTCTCTGATTAAATCCTGTTTCTCCCCTTAATGGTTTCTCAAGGTTCTCCTGGCCATTGCATGTGAGTGTAATGTGGGTGCCCCCTGAAGTTCTACATTTGAACCTCTTTTCCCTCTGATCCTATATTCTTGATGATTTTGTCTAATCTCCTGGCTTCAATCATTACATTCCAGTTCTACTTTTAAATCTTCATCATCTGCCTAGAACTTCAGTTCTATTTTTCTGACGATTCGTTAGCTATACTCACAGTTACGTCCTGCTAGTACCTCACATTCAACATGTCCAAAAGTGAGCTCATCACCTGATCTCCAAGCAAACCTGTCGTTTCCCCCGAACTCCACCATTTCTGTTGAAAGTGCCACCATTTTCCCTGTTACCCAGTCATAAACAGAAATTTAACTTTATTACTCTGTCATTATTATTCATATCCCATTTATAGAGCACTTTAAGATTTCCAAAGCTCTTTATCTGACCTCATCATAATCCTATGAGGTAAGTGCTATTACTGAACCTTTTTTGTTTAGTCATTTTTCAGTCATGTCTTCGTGACCCCATTGGGGGGTCTTTCTTGGCAAAGATCCAAGAGTGTTTTGCCATTTCCATCTCCATCTCATTTTACAGATGAGGAAATTGTCTTTCTTGGTAAAGATCCAAGACTGTTTTGCCATTTCCATCTCCATCTCATTTTACAGATGAGGAAATTGTCTTTCTTGGCAAAGATCCAAGACTGTTTTGCCATTTCCATCTCCATGTCATTTTACAGATGAGGAAATTGAGGCAAACAGTTACGTGACTTGCCCCAGGTCACACAGCTAGTAAGCATCTGAGGCCAAATTTGAACTCAAGAACATGAGTCTTCCTGACTCCAGGCCTGGTGCTCTATCTACTATGCCACCTAGCTACACCAATTTAACCCAATTAACAAATTCTACAAAACGGGAAACTGAGACACAGAGGAATTTGTCCACCATCCTAGAGGTAGGCAGCATCTGAGGTGCCATTCACATCAGAAATCCCTAACTTCAAGGCCTGAACTCTAGGTACTGTACCTCCTCATGACCAATCCCATGAATTTCTGTATCTTATCATTACCACACCTACAATATATCCTAAAGTCACCTCTTTTTCCCTATTTTTCATTGAATCTGTCCTTGACTAAGCTTTTGTTTCCTCCTGCCTAGACTGCTGTACCAATTTTCTAACTGGACTTCCTGACTATAAGTTCAGTCTCTCTCTAATGAATCCTTCACCTTGTCGCTACCTAAACAATCTTCCCAACATCACTTTAATCATGGCATGTCTCAAAAACCTTTGGCTCTTCAGTGCTTAACAAATCAAGAATTAACCACTTGCCTTGGCAATGAGACCATTTGCAACTGGTTCCAACCTATGCCTTCTGGACTTATGCCACAGCCCTCCTCTTTAATTATTTCACAGTCAACCCAGATTATATTCTCCATTCTCATCTGGTCCTCTCCTGTCTCCATGCCATTGTCCACCTGGACGGGAAATCAATCTTTCCATCTCTTAACTGTTGAAGTCTCTCTTTTCAAGGCTCAATTCAAATGATGTTTCCTTTATGAAGTCTTTACTGATGCCTCCAGATGAAAGTCATCCCCCCCCCCTCAAATTTTTCAAGGCGTCCTGTTTGAACCTCTCCTTTGCAACATAAGCCAGCCTAACTTGATTCATAGTTATTTATATAAACTCCCCTTTCCTCCCCACACCCTACACAAACACATACCCAACAGGGCTATAAATTTCATGACAGTAAGGTGTGCATTACATTTATTTCTGTATCCTCAGCAGCTAGCATAGTGCCTTACCCATAATGAACACTTAATAAATGGTTGCTATTATTCCTTCATTGAATCATACCTTTAACATCAAAATGTCACTGGAAACATTAGACAGGGGTGCACCACGGTCTTCATTTATTGCTGGTAATATTTTATGCAATCTTTTCTAATTTAATGACTTTTTTTAAGAGCTATAGATTATTTATTTTTCAGAGGCCTTCCTCCTAATAGCTTGCTGATGAGGAAGGAAAGTGAATTGACGGTAAGGAAAATGAGAAAACAACAGAAATTGAAGGGAAAAAAGATTTCAAAGAAAAAAAATTAATTTTCTTCTAAATGAAATAACAATGATCAGTTTTATATAATACTTTCCATCTGTTAACTCATTCGATTCTCACAACAACCCTAGGAAATTGGTACTGTTATTATATCCAGTTTTAAAGATAAAGAAACTGAGTTTGCAGAACATTATGCCTCCCCAAGGGTAAACTCATCATCTGAAATCTCATCGTCATAGAGATAGATTCAGCTTTGGTATTCAACATCTCAGCATCCCAGCTGCCTCTCTCTCCTGATTGGAGGGCTGAGTAATAATGATCCTTCCAGAACCTCCCTTAGTAGAGGGTTCAGAATTTTCCAGGTAACTCTTCGTTTTCCATTAGTTGCTATGTGTGGTTTTTACTATGCAAACAATACATCCCTGGATGAGGTACCCTGTGGGGCACTCCGCACCTCCACGGTTTTCCTTTTGTGTATAATCGTCCCCCATTAGTTTAAAAACTCACTTGGTGCAGGGATTGATTTTTCTTTTTCTTATTTGTATCCCTAGAACTTAGCACAGCGCCTAGTACTTAGCAGGCATTTAATAAATGTCTGATTATTGACTAATGGGTCAAGTTACTTGCCCAAGGTCACATAGTTAATAAGTATCCAAAGTGAGATTTGATTCAGATCTTCTTGACCCAGCACTGTATCCATCTAACCACTGGATTCTAGGCCTAGAAGGGCCTACTAAACATGCAAAATATATATATTTTAAATTTCCATTAAATAGCTAAAACTTTATTAATAATCCATTTCCCAGCAATCATAACATGTTCACAAACTTTGCAACACAAATATGCTCCACTTAAAGACAGAGAACTTATTCCAACCCTTCAAAAGATCTATAATATGTGTGAGTACTTCTGTTTCCCAACAAAGGTCTCAGCTGCAACCACTATAACACCCAGAATCTGGAAGGCATTCATCAGGTCCAGTGGCCAAAAAACAAAAAAACAACAAAAAAAACCCCATCAATGGTCATAGAATCAAAGATTGAGAGCTGGAAGGGACCTCAAAGGCCATTTTGTCCAACCCAATCATTTTTCACAAATGAAACTGAAGCCCAGAGTCACAGGAAGCAATGGAAGGGCTGGGATTTGAAGCAGGGTGCTCAGTCTCCAAATCCAGCACTCTCTCAAGTTCCACTCCACTTCCTAAGATGGTCAACTTTCTAGTAGCCTCTCAGAATTGAGCTTACCTGCTCTTGGGAAGATAAGTACCTAATCCATCACTAGAACAGTCTGATAGGGCTTTTCATCTTGGTAATACCTCCCCTAATTTGCTAGACCCTGTCTTCAAGAATCCAAGGTCACCTTCCATGTCTCACCAAGGTGTCAAAATAGAACATGGGAGGAGAACTTCAAAATCCAGTCTCCTCCATGGAACTCTGTCTTCCTCTCAGAGCCATAAGGCTGAAGATGACCTCACCAGCCATTTAATTCAACCTTCCATTTTACAGTTGAAGAAACTGAGGGTCAGGATGGTTAACTGACTTTAACCCAAGTCCTCTGGCTCAAGCACCAGTGTTCCTTCCACTGTACCACCCTTCCTTCATTCTTTGGAACAGCCTTTCCCTGAGTTGCATCTCATACCATGCTTTGCTTATACCTCTCTCTTACATCCATTATCTTGTAATACAGTTATTTGTGTCTGTTTAACATCTCCCTACTAGGCTATAAGCCCTGGGAGAGTAAAGACAGTATCTCTCTAAACACAATAATTCCCCCAGCCCCTGGCCCAGTGTTTTATGACATTCGAGATCTTAACAAATATTCCAGGAATTGATTATATATACTATTGAATATATACACTATTATCTCAAAATAGTATGTAATTCGAAGTAACTGTTATTCCCTAGTCAGCAAGTATCATACTCTTCTTTAATAAAAAGTGATTAATCCAACATAGATTAATTTGAAGTCTATTTGTTCCAGTATCCTGCACTTCAAATTAGTAAGATTTGAATATACTGAGTACTTAAAAGTATTGCAAAGTAATCCAAAATACTTTATAAGTCAAAGGCAGAAGAGTTAATGCTTAAATTAAGTCAATAGAGAAAAACCTAATTCTACAAGTCTTTCAGTGAATAAATAATCACAGGATATCAATCAATTAAATTTATAGCCCATAGAAAACTATCTCTACCATTTCTATGCCTTATTTTCTGGGATTCAGATTCACTGCTATGAAAAATATTTATTTCCACAACTTGAGAATTAAAGAGGTGGATAAGTGACATGAAGAACTATTCACTGTGTAACTCTACTTTCAGCTTTCCTCTCCTGGGCTAATGAGTAAAGACTGGAGGAAGTCACCCAATTGGACAGAATAATTTCCCTACATATTAATGCCATTTCCCCTCGAATGGACCTTTGCTGTTGCTACACAACTCTATTATTCACCTCTTATCAAATCATAATTTGCATTCTCCACAACAGCCATTACCTACCTTTTGACCTTTTCTATAAACCTCAAGTAGCCACCCCAAACGTTCACACAGAAGTAATGTTAATGGAATTTAAAGATTCCCCTTGTATTAGCTTAGATTTCAGGTTAAGTGTTAAGACCCAGAACTTGGGAATCCCACAAGTGGGATGGACTTGTTGATGTGATGAGAGGCAGCTGAACGGGAGGAGCTAGTGCAGTATATAGAGAGAAGCCCAAGCTGAGAGAGGTCAGAAGAACTTCAGGGAACAGCATCAAGGAAACAGAGAGAGACAGAGAAAGAGCTGCCAAGAATAAGGATGCTGAGAGAGAGAATTGCCAGGGGCCAGAGTTGCTGAGAGAGAGGGAGACTGCTGAGGGCTAGCTGGAACTGCCCAGGACTTTTGAGAACTCCCACCCAGAGATGCCGATAACTGAGGAGGCATGACTGTGGAGCTGTCTGTCTGTTTTGATGTTACTTTGTAGTAGTGGTTTATTGAAAGAGGCCTCAGACCTTGTTGGACCTAGGTTGATTGCACAGGCAGAAGGTGAACCAAAGAGGATGCCAGCAATGTGCATAAATGCTGTGGTGTCTTTGTTAAGCTTTGTCTCCCCAGGAACAGAAACTGCTGAGAACTTGCCTTGGGTCAAGATGAAGAAAAGACCTCTCCTTGGGTATTGAATTCTGTGATGATATTGTAACCTAGTTGTGACCTAGGGGTGGATGGCCTTTGTGCTTTGTGACTGACCAAATGAATATACTATGTTTATGACTGGAAACTAATCTCCAATTGGGACTACCCAAAGGTGGAGTACTTTGACTTTTGTACTTTGTGACTGAACTGAGGGACTCACTAAATGATTAAGTTACCCTGTATTTTGATTTTTCTCTTTTCTGTGAATGTTTTACCTTAATATGTTACTGAATAAATGGAGAGTTACTATGCTCCTAATCTGAACCTGGAAGTTGCTTGTGCTTAGCATTACAACAGACTATTTGTGCTCAACCTGGGGTAGAACATTCCAAGCCCATATTGTCTGGTCAGTCACAGCTAGAAATACTGAAACTTGACTCTAGCATAGTGATGTCATTTTGGTCCGCTCTGAGAATGAAGGACAACAACCAATCACCCAACCAATCCTAACCAACCTCAACTCATCTCTACCACATCAAGAAAATAAAAGTTGGGGTGTCTAGGTGGCTCAATGAATAGAGCACCAGCCCTGGAGTCAGGAGGACCTGAGTTCAAATCCAGTCTCAGACACTTAACACAAAAACTAGCTATGTGACCTTGGGCAAGTCACTTAACCCCAATTGCCCTCCAAAAAGAAAAAAAAAAACAAAAAAGATTACTGAGATTACCTGAGTTGAAGAAAATAAAAGTTGCTCACCATTTACACACTCAACTTTCTTTTTTCCAAATCTTCAAACTCCTCTGTATATTCACCCAACTCCTCTCTTCCTATTGTTTTATAAGAAAACATAATCCTCTCTCTTTTCCATAACCAACTTGTCCACCTATGCTGTTGCCCTATACCACTGCCTCAGCAATTTTCTATTTTTTTACCAGTAAAATCTTTCTTCTGTATCTCCCTTATAACTGGGCCTTCCCTTCTGCCTACATATTTATGTACATGTTGACATTCAGATTTCCCTTATTCTAATCCTATTACTCATCTCAAACTACTAGCTGACATCTTTCCTTCCTTTCTCGGTCAAACTCCCCATAAGAGTCTATAATCATTACTTCAAAAGAAGTCAACATTCTTCTTATCAACTGGGTTTGAAACCTGTCCAGCTTCTTCTTTAAATTTATTTTTAAATATCACTGATACTTTTTTTATATTACAATTTCCCAATATATCCTTTTCCATTCCCCTCCCAGAAATCCAGAGCTCCAAGCTTTCTAACAAAAAAAGGGGGCGAGGGGAGTGTTAGGGAGGATGAGAGAAAGAGAGAGACAGAGACAGAGAGAGAGAGAAGGAGGGAGAAAGAATGCATGCAAATCTAACCAATACCTCAACCAAATTTGAGAGCCATATGCATTATTGACCATCCATAGCCCCTCATCTCTATAAATAACGTACACTTTTACACGTACTTTTCATGTCTTCTTCAGCAACATGTTTGGACATTATATTTACACAGTTTTCCCTCTGAATAATGGTTGACTCTTCCTTCTCCCTTGCCATCTACATCCAATTCTTTTTTTAATTCCTCTTCAACATCTCTCCCCTGCATACCTTCTTCTATCCTTCCCCCCCCCCCACCATCTTACCTCAGTTTTTACTATCTCGTCATTACTACTTCAATAGCTTTATAACCAATCTTTTCCTTACCCTTTAGGCTCTCCCCCCTGCCCCTAGCTATCCTTCACTCTAATGCTATTATGGAATGTTTACTTTCTTATGTGGGTCACAAGAATAGAGGCAAGAGAAGCCTTAGGAACACATATAAAATTCTAGACTCTGCAGTCAAGGGGCTCATGGTCAGTCACAGGGATCCTTAGATTCTCCCTCTTGTCCACATTTGAACACAGGCCAACAGACCCTTGATTTGAGGAAACTGTTCCACTCCACGTATATACTCACAGGAGAAAAATCTGTTACAAGACTTTAACCAAGCAGCTTGGGGACTCAGAGATATACATAAAATTCATATAACTGTAGAGACAGAAATAGAAATTCCCAAAAGGTTTAGGTTAAAGAAAATTGCCCAGTAAATCAAAAAGCATGTATTAAGTGCCTACCAGGTACCTGTGTCATTACTCTGAGTGACACACATATTTAAATAGCAACCATGATATAAAAGACTCTTTTCCCCAGCAAAGTGAAGGAAACAGCCTATAATCATCAACAGAGTATGGACAAAAGAGCTGCTTTTTACAATGGCTTTTCTACCCTGACGAGAAATCGGTTGTCTAGTACAGAAACCCCAAATGAAAGCTACAATAGTGATGCTACTTGAAAGAACCTCTTTACCTAAAAGTCCATTTCTAGTTCTGGAAACTACTTTATGTAAGCATTAGCTATGACAGCTGACAGATTAATCCTGCCAATACTTCCCTGTTCAAAAGAAGATAATGACTGCCCTTTGCTTACCTAACAAAGCTCCAGTTCCTTAGCTGCACTGTCTACTGTAATTGTCTTTGGCTACGCATCTTGGCTTCTTTCACTTAGCTTTCAAAGTGGGCCCAGATATGGTCTGTGCTTTCCCATATTTCTGCCGATGGTATTCACTCCATCTGAAATGCTCTCCTTCCCAAGCTCCACCTATCAAAATACTACTCACCTTTAAAAGCATACCTCAAATACCACAAACTCCTTGAAGCTTTACCTGATACCCTAAACCAGAAGAAATATAGAAATATCCTTTCCCCCATCACCATGTCTTTTTCCTTTCCACTCCTGTCTCACCTTGTCCATCTCTCCTATTCCTCCACCTGACTTACAGTCTACCTGGCATAGCAAATTTATGAACGTGTCAAGACTCCTCAGTTAAGGTATACAAAATGGATAAGGCAGGGTCCCTCACCTTACAAAGCATAGTGTCACTGCATGTAGTATGAAATAGAATAAGAGATTCAGAGATAGAAGTGACCTTACATTATCCAGTCCAATACTTTCTTTAGATTGATAAAGAAATGTATATCACGGGCAGCTAGGTGGCGCAGTGAATAGAGCATCAGCCCTGGAGTCAGGAGGACCTGAGTTCAAAGCCAGCCTCAGACACTTAACACAAAAACTAGCCATGTGGCCTTGGGCAAGTCACTTAACCCCAAGTGCCCTCCAAAAAGCAGAAAAAAAAAAAAAAGGAAATGTGTAAAGCCTAAGAAGTTCAATGTAAATAGTAAACCTCATGCATGTAGTAAAATGCAGAGCCAGTAGTTGAATCTATATTTTCTTCAGTATCACATAATATCACATTCAGTATCATGATGTGTATGTGTGTATGCATATATGTATGTATATGAATACTATGTATGTGTGTATCCCCAATATTTTTTAAAGTTTTGAGTGCCAAATTCCATCTCTCCCTCCTTAAGATGCTAAGCAATCAGATATAGGTAATACATGTGCAATCATGTAAAAATTTTACATATTAGTCATTTTGTATAAGAAGATTCAAATAAAAGAAAAAAATGAAAGAGTGAAAAATAACATGCTTCAATCTGTATTCAAACAATAGCAGTTCTTTCTCTGGAGGCGAATAGTATGTTTCATTAGTCTCTGGATTGTCTTGGATCATCGTATTGCTGAAAATGGTTAAATCATTCACACTTCTTCATCAAATGATACTGCCGTACAATGTCCTAGTTTTGTTCACTCCACTTTGCATCAGTTCATATAAGTCTTTCCAAGGCCTATATTTTTTAAATCCAAATTAAAGTGGATTTTTTTTTACTACGCTATATAGATTATCCTTAAATGTTAAAAAAAAAGTCTATTTGTTGAACAAATTAATAATGCATTTTACATAACAAAATTCCATGGGATTAAAATTTCATGATTGTAGGGGAAGCTAAGTGGCGCAGTGAATAGAGCACCAGAGCTGAAGTCAGCAGGACCTGAGTTCAAATTTGGCCTCAGACACCTAACACTTACTAGCTGTGTGACCTTAGGCAAGTCACTTAACCATAATTGCCCCTCCAAAAAGCAAAATAAAAATTTCATGGTTGGACTACATATGTATTTTTAAAAACTGATGTGAAAAAAAAAACAGAATTAAGAATAAAAATGATGTCTACATATTTCTCTCAGGAAAGCTGCCTATAGCTTTTCCAACTTCCTAGAAGTGATCTGACTACTAAACAAAAATACAAAAAAATAAAATCAGCACAGGTACACATTAGGCAATCATGTTTCTATTGTTATCCAGACTCACATGCCTAGAGTTAAAACTCACTTCAAGATACAAAGACAAACTGAAGGCAATGATTTTCTTAACAAAGGGTCTTACAAAACCTTAAAAAGTTCTTCTAGTGCATTTAAGCATACACAACTGCTCAAATTCACCTACAACAAGTACATGGTGAGGACAGCCTACATATGTTCTACCTTATGCCAAAACTGAGGGGGAAAAACAGGTCTTCCCTTTTTTTTTTTTCATTCTTTGGAGGCCTTTTGCATCTGTCTACTTGGAAGTTAGACAATGAGTAGGAGAAAGCATGACTAGAGCCACAATCTAGGAAAAATGGTCATTACTCACTTCTATGTACTGACTAGGAGTTCATTCACTCCACAGCAGGCAAAAGGCCCAAAGACATATGTTAGATTCAGTCTGCTGGTCCTTATGCATATAGGCTGTTGTGTGACTTGGTATCATTCCATTTCTTCCCTACTTAAGTTGGAATCACCATCACAGTGTGATATATTACTCATAATCCTCCCTAAAAATAGTACCAACTGGGAGTGGCTCTACTAGACCCATGATGGCCTCAGTCAAGAGAACTTACAGGCGAGGGAACTTCTTCTACCAATACAGATTGACACGTCCACAAACCTGTAGTCTTAGAGTAATGGCCCTTATCCTTCTTTATGTGATGTATTTCTTTGGCAATCGAGTGAAACCTATGAACCCCTTGTCAAAATGGTATTTTTAGTGCATAAATTAAAATATATAGAATTATGAAGGAAACTAATTACGTTTAAAAAAATGCTATTTTCCCATCCAAGTTCATGAACCCCCTGAAATCTATCCACATATGCCATGTTAAGAACCCTCATCTTACAGAGTTGTCTGGGGCACTGAAAGGTTAAGCGACTTGTCTACAGCTGCACAGGCAATATGGGTCAGAGGGCAGACTTAAAGCTGATTCTGAGGCCAGCCCTCATCATACTGCTTCTCTGGACCAACAGAAAACAGACACAAATTATCCTAGTGCTTCCATACACTGAATCAATGCTTCTTAGAAGAGATTTTAGAAAGACTCTTGTCTAATCCCTTATATAATACATGAATCCTGTATTATTAAATTGATAAATAATATAAGAAAGACAAATGTGTCTGCATTCTTGGTATGACAGCAAACATTTTTGATCATTTTACAGTATGCTAAACTGAACTTAATTATTCAAAGGCAGGAAGGAGGCACGCTTTTTGTTTCTGCCCATGCTGAGGCCAAATCTGGCAGAAACAATACCCTCCAACATGGGAAAGCCAGTATCAGCAAGGTGAAACATTCATGCAGCTTGCTGGCAACCTGTCTGCCCCCAACTCAACAGAAAAACCTATTTTTTTGTAAAGAAAATCTATGCCTTGTTCTCAGCTGCCTAACGGAGCCTGCAGCAAATTGGCTACTTTGTCCCACCATGTCACGATTGTCCTTGAAAATATTTTAATGCCTCTCAAGTTACAGAAATTCCCATGTGCAAGAATTCTCAATCATTATAAAATGCTCTCAGGCCACAGAGATTTTTATCAGAAGCATTTTGACTTAAAAATTAATAATAAAAACTATTTAAAGTCATTCTGTGACTTAGTGGTAGGGCTACAGGGAGGCGATGAAAGGCATGGAAGAAATAACATCCCAGGGCCCAAATACTTAAATGAAGCCATGATTTTATATGTGAAGATGGTCCTTTCAATGATACAGTCCACAACCTATCCTATGAGTATTTTGTTCATATTACTCCAAAAACTGACCAAAGGGGAAGGTGGTCACCCAACAAACTCCCTCACTTCCTTTTAATATCCTAGAGCTATCAATGACATATATAAACTGGCCGTCTATTATCCTTCTACATGACTATAGAACCTTCCACCTTCTTTTTTAGTCATATACACATTTTTCATCTTTTTCAGTCATCTACATACTTATTTATGTGTATAATCTCATACAGATACATAATAAAGCTTTAATATATATGTATCATACAGATCTAATATATGAAGCAGATATATACACATATATATCATGCTGATATAATAACTATTTCACACAGATACAACACATAGGTGTACAATATGTACCCACAGATATCAATACTTAGTCAAGAGGTCATCTAATTTAACATCCTCATTTCACAGATGAGTTATCCAAGGCCAAGAAAGATGGCATGAGCTGCCCAAAGTCACACATTCTTAGATCATGATGCTCTTTCCTCCAGTTCTCACAACTTTGAAATATAAAAAGGAAAAAAAAGCAATGATCATCCAATGAGAAATTTGACACCTTCAAGTCCAGGCCCAAGTCACACAATACTATAAAATAAGACACACACAGGTACCATCTTTCAAAGTCAACATTTCAGAAGATGAGAATTCCAGAGCCCGGGGACACAGTTGGAAAGGGCTGCCAACCACCCTCTGGGAATCTGGCTTACTGTATACCCTGCCTACCTTACCCACTGTCTCTGCCCACGATAGCAAGACAGGGAGTTGCTCTGATAACCAGCACTTAAATTACTTACTCCTGCAGTGCTAACAGCAGTATTTTTCCACTGTCACCAAGGCAGGTTGGAATGTTGGCAAGCACTCAAAGTACAACAATGTAAAAATAAACTTTGATTTGAATGTCTTTAGACTTAGAACTGATTTGGGGAAGGTGCTCATACATATTGTTATTGGTGAATAATTATATCTTTCATGGCAATTTTCCAAGGCACTTTCCATGGATTATTTGACACAAATTGTTATTTCTATTTCATAGGGAAAGTGAGTATATAATCACTCTTTAGGAAAATTAAACAAAAGAAAATGGAAACTCACAAATTAGATCAATTAGAGTATGATCACTCACATAACAAAATTACTTTTGTACAAAATGATATCCCTCCCCATTATGATCTGAAAAGTACTGGCTTGGAGTTGGAAGGCCTGGATTCAAAGTCAGTTATCAGCTATTCAACTTTTACAAGTAATTTAACGTCTGTAAAACTCAGTTCCCCATATGTAAGTGAGGCGTTTAGACAAGATGGCCTTTAAAATCCCTTCCCTTTCTAAATGTATATTCATATAATTTGTCATAATAATTAAATTATGACTTAATCAACAAAATTTGGATTATAAATAATAATCTCACATTTATATAGAATGTTAAAGTATATAATAAAGTCATTTCTTCCCAACAATCCTCTGATTACAGCACATGTATTATTGTACCCATTTTAGAGATAAGGAAATAAAGGTTGAAAGAAAGCAAATGATTCACCCACTATCACACAGCTAGTAAGTGTCAGGAGCCTGGATTCAGACTCTGATTCCAAGTAAAATACTCTTTTCATTACATAATGACAGGATGTAAAGGAAAAGATTTCACAGTTAAAGAATATGAGTTCTAGTACCAGCCCTACCACTAACTGACTCTGGCCTCAGTTTCCTCATCTGAAAAATGAAGTTGGAATAGATGATCTCAAAGGGCTCTTCTACTTTTGGCATTCTATCCTCATGTTTTGAGAAACATATCAATTGTTTCAGGAGTAGTACACTGTATTAATCTGCAATTTACAAATGGGCAAACTGAAGGACAGGTTAAATAATTTGTCCAAAGGCAGAGGTATGATTAAGAAGCAAATCTCAGCCCTACCTCTATATGGTCTTCTATTCACTTTATAAAAGCTTTTGAGATTTATCTGCATCACCCATAATCAGGTGCATTTTTTATGCCTCTACTGAAGTCTTCCTTTGATGTTTCATCATGGTGTGCAAGTGACCTCGGATTCTTTCCAACATTGTGCAGAAATTCTGCCTAGTACTACCAAGTCAGAAAGGCTTTAAATGCCAGTCTAGTGACAGACTTGAGGTCAATCATCTGAGGAGAAGCCTGAGTTACCCAAGGTCACCCAGGTGCTGAGTGTCAGAGTTCAAAGATGCTCATTATCAGAAGGTTGCCCAACCAGGTAATTATTTTTTTTGTCTGCAGCAACACTAAAGAAACCATCTACGCCAGACCACAGAGAAGCTATCTCTGATCAGTACTAGAAGAACATACATAAAACTCAGAGATCCTTGAAGTACTAAGGATATATTTGAATGTAAATAGCTCTTTTCTAAATAAATTAGAGTAAAAAAAGAAAAAAATCAACATCTTACTAAAGGTATCCTCTAAGAAAGGTTAGCAAATTAAAGACCGACTTTTATAATACATTGTATTTTAATTTGTTTTTAAATTCCTTGATACAGGGGCGGCTAGGTGGCGCAGTGAATAGAGCAACTGCCCTGGAGTCAGGAGGACCTGAGTTCAAATCTGACCTCAGACACTTAGCACTAGCCATGTGACCTTGGGCAACTCACTTAACCCCAACTGCCCCACCTTCCCCCCTCCAAAAAGCAAAAAAGAAAACAAAAACAAATTCCTTGATACAAAGATAAACTTTCAACTTTAAGGAAAAAGAGTAGCAGACACATGAGCAGAAGGCGTTTCTTCATTATCCTGCTCAGAAGTGTGCTTGATGCCAGGTGGGACACCATAGAAGTTACATCTTCATTTGTTCCATTTCAAACGTAATCCCGAGTTCTCAGAAAGTCACAAAGCCTGGCAAAAACATGACCTACCTAAGGCTCCCTAGAGAATTGACATGAGCTGCTCTAGACGACACCATGCTTTTCTAATTAGTACAATACAATTTATTTTTACCCCAGGTTCCTTAGGAGGGCAAACCACCTTCAATACCATGAGATCATAGACTGACATTTGAAACCAATTAACTTTGCACATCAAAATCCAGCCAGCTTTTGTAAGATTGCCTAGAGTCTCAGAAGACTTTTTTTTTTTTAGCCTCAGACAGTAGAAGTTCTCAGGTAGTATTATAAAGGTAGGAATGGTCTGAGCAGATGGATTTTAAGTTTTTAAAATATATATCAAAAGAAATGATTTTTATTGTTTTCTTTACTATGGCTGGTTACTGAATTTCTACCCTTAATTTCTCCCCTACGGGGAGATAAATGTATCCACTATTTCAATAATTAGTATCTAAAGCATAAAGTTTAATTAAGTAATTAAAATAGCTAAGATTTTAAATGAGTTCACTTATGAATACAAAAACTTCAGAAAAGTATAGGAAGACTTTTATGAATTGATGCAGAATTAAACAGGCAGAAACAGGGAAACAATATACATAATAACAAGTATAATGACAGAGACAGAAAAAACAACAATGTAATTATATTAAATGCCAGGCCTGGCCCAGGAAAAAAGTATCTCCCCCTCTTACTTGCTGTACTGAAGAACTGAGGGGTATGAAATAGTTAATGTTTATACAGTGTTTTAAGATTTGCCAAGTGTCACAGATATATAATTTCGCTTAATCATCACAACAACTTTGTTTAGAAGATGTTGACATTATCCCCATTTTACAGATGATGAAACTG
Organism: Pseudochirops cupreus; assembly: GCA_028627135.1. Classification (NCBI taxonomy): domain Eukaryota; kingdom Metazoa; phylum Chordata; class Mammalia; order Diprotodontia; family Pseudocheiridae; genus Pseudochirops; species Pseudochirops cupreus. The sequence continues at coordinate 357,422,357 of CM053581.1, read as the reverse complement.
ATGCTGAGAGAGATTAACTGACTTGCTCTGGACTACATAACTAGTAAGCATCTAGGGTGGAATTTGAACTCAGTATTAAAGATTCCAAGTCCAGAACGTCTATTGCATATTATCTCAGTTGATGCTCAGAACGGCATCTGTGAGGAAAGTAGTACAAATACTACATAATGCCCAACTAAAGATGAAAATGCTCTTGGAGACATGAAGTAACTTTCCCAAGTTCACACAAAAGAAAGAAGAGACTCCCTCCATCCCCACCCTACTCCCCACTCGTCTTCTGACTGCTAAGTTCACAGGATCACTGATGTCAAGCTGAAAAGAGATCATCTCGTCTGACCTTTTTAGTTTACAAGTGAAGAAAATGAAACCCAGAGGATTTAAGGCCCAACGGTGATAGGTGTAAGTGATAGTAGCAGAATTTAAACCCAGGTCCCCTTCCTCCAAATCCAACACTCTTTCTTCCAACATATGGTGAGCAACGATGGCCAACTGAACGATGTTAATACCATTTCCCACAAGCACCCTAGAATGTAAGTTCCTTGAGGGAAGGGACTCTAGTATAGTGCCTGGTGCTGTTAATTAATGCTTGCTGATAAACTGAATCTGAATTACTGTTCAAATTGGCAAAATTTCAAATGCACAAGAGTACAATGAAGGTGATGTAAAAACAATAGGTATAAGTAAAAATAAGTTGTTATTTTTGCTTTAAAGTTTAGGACTATATTCAAACATCTTTGCCAATCCCATTATTTCAGACCTACTGTGTTGATATGACAATTCGATGCAGAAATGATGTAAGACATCTCAGAGCAATAGGATTAATCCTACTGAGAAGAGAAAAAAAATCCCCTTTCCTTTAAAAAAAGTACTAAACAAATCTAATTTCTACTCACTAAAATAAAAACTTCCAGAGATAAATCCTTCCATTTAGGACCCTTTAAGAGAAGGCAAGTTTAAGTGCTGACTCAGACCGGTTGTCAAGTAACTGCCCAGCAACGATGAAAAGCATTTATCATTTCTTCTCCTCATTGTAATTACGATATATGCTGGCTAGTAACTGAAACCAACTGCCCATTTGACTCTGTTAATATTAAAGAAAACATTCCAAGCCAATCATTCTTTAGACAGTGGTTTTATCCCTTAGGATTCAATCACACTAAACTGTCTTAAGTGATTAAAGGAGAAAAGGGGGGGATACCCTCTCAATGCACTTACTGAGAACTCAACTATAAAGAGGAAAAGGAGAAGGGAGGGACTATTCAATAGGGTCCTTAATTTGAGCAGTCTGTGTCTTCTGCCGCTACCCAGATATTAAACCTTTCTACTCATCACCCTGAATCATGCGGGGGGGGGGGGGGGATAGGGAGGGGACAGTCCTTGTGTGCCCTCATCAGACTTCATCTAGAGTATTTACAATTCTGAGATCCATGTTTTAAGGAGGATGTTGATTCGCTGGAGAATATGCAAAAGGCAAAACTGATGGTTAAGGGTCTTAAGTCTCTGTCATATGAAGGTGGGTTAAAGGAGCTGGGGAAATTCATCTGGGACAAGAGAAGACCCAAAGGGAGCAGGATAATTGTCTTCTGTTTCATTTGACCTCAAAGGGAAGAACCAAGAACAACGGGTAGAAGCTGTAAAGAGAGAAATTTGAACTCGATCCTAATGGTTAACTACTGAATTCCAAAACTGGAATGGATGGCTTTTAGAGGTCTTCTCTCCTTGGGGGAATTCCGCCAGAAACTGGACAACCATTTGTTGGATTTGTTAAAGTGGGGGATTCCTTTGCTGTATAGGTTGGAGTAGACAACCACTGACCCGTGCAATCATAAACTCTGTGATTCTATGAATCTTGGGCAGCAAGAGTAGGAATAAGACCATAAAGGCAAGGTCACCATCAGGAGGGAATTCAGCTGCCAAAAAAGTCTGCAAATTATCAAGATTTTGTTTCACAGACAGGCAGTGCAGCGGAGAGAGCACTAGGCCCAGAGTCAGGAAGAGCTGAGTCAAAATCCAGATCCAAACATCTCCTAGCTACATGACTCTGGGCAAATCACTTAACCGCCGCCTGCCTCAGTTTCCTCAACCGTAACATTGAGATAATAATAGTACCTAGGGTTACTGTGAGGATCAAATAAGATATTATTTGTAAAGCAGCTAGCACAGGGCCTTACACAGGGTCAGCACTATACAAATTTATATAACATTTATGTGCCAGGCATCGTGCCAGGCACATTATTATTATTGTTGTTGTTGTTATTATCAATTTGTCCAAATAAAGTGCCAGACAAGCAGCCACCTCAGGAACTAGATAGCATTTAGCTCAAACTTTCTGAAAGTATTGTCTATACTTATACACACACTGATATCAAAGACGTATGAAATGGCACAGAATCTTTACATAAGTTATATGTATATAATGATTAGATAATCAGAATTTACATGTTATATATAACTCTAAAGTCACAGATTTGGGGGCAGAGGGGAACCTTAGATGTTCAGTCCAACTCTGTCCTCTTACGCAAGAGGATGCTGAGGCCCAGAAGGCGTAAGTCATTTGTTCATGATCGTGTAAATAATAAATGACATTGTCAGCATTTGAACCCAGGTCCTCCCACTCCAAAACCAGCATACTCTTTCAACTGAGCCAAGTTCTCCCTCAAAGTAATGCAACTGATTAAAAAGAATAATAAACCTCTCAGAGCATATGTATCTAGGCAAGCACTGTGTTTCCAAGGGCTCCCTTGGGCAGGCAGTATGCCTATTCCAACAATGCTGACATCGCTTGAAACATTTCTGAAGTTTCTCTCTTTTTTAGAATTGGCTTCAAAGCTACTTTATGAGTCATGCAGGAAAATCAATCTCATTGCCTTATAACTGCATCCCTCTTCTTTTTTTATTAATTTTTTTATTTTTTACAAAAATGCTCAGTGTTACCCAGTCTTATTCCCCAAAATTTGGCTCCAAATGGTCTTGCCTATTTCAAAATACCAAAGGATGAGATTCACTGCTTTGGAGGATTAAAAAGTCCATAGTCCAGGTTCTGAAGGCAACTCCAGAAAAAGGGGCTCTAAAATTATCTCAAATAACAGCAGCATCATTGAGCTCATTGCATCACCGTCTCACAAGCTGCCTCCTTTGGATGGCACACCACGCATTTGGATGTAGATGGGTTGGCATATTTGTTAACAAACTTGGCATGTTAGTTTATAGTCATACTTTGTAAGAGATATTGAGATCTTCAATTAAAAGGAAATTACCCATAAGGGAAACATTTCTTTTTGGTGTTAAGTAGCCCTCTTATTTGGAATTTTTTATCTTGGAATAAAAATGGGTTTTTCTTCTTTCTAAATTAATCCCAACTAAGGGACAAAGATACGTACAAACACAAAAATGAAATTATCTCTGTTCTTAAAACATGGGCAGTCTATTAAGATGATTTCTAAGGTCCTTTGCTGTTCTGAACACATAGAAATTCATCAGCAGCAGCACCTTCATTGTCACAACGATAAAATAAAGCTCATTTCATATAGCATATTAAGCTATGTCACTTGATATTCAACAACCCTATTATTATATTATGTTATTATAATAATGTTATTATTATTAACCCCATTTCACAGCTGATGAAGTTGAAATTGAAAGAGATGGCAAAACTTGCCCAGCATCATGCTACTAGTTAAATGTCGAATGCAAAGTCTGAACTTAGCTCTTCCTGATTCTGCCATCACAGTCTATCCACTATGCCCTAAACCAAATCGAAAACCTAGGGGCTTCAAAAAAAGGCAAAGGGGGAGCACATCCAGCACACTTCACAATCAACAAAGATTTGTTAAGCACCTTGTTATCTGTCAGGAACTGTGCTAGACTCTAGATATAGAGACAAAAAGTAAATATTCTTTGTCCTCAAGGAGTTTACATGTATTTTTTCAGGAGAAACAACACTCACATATAAGTGTAAAGCCAAGCACGAGCAAGCTTTCCAGAGAACTGCTGCTGTGAATATCTTTCAAGGTTCTGATTACACAGTATAGTGAACGCTCTATTTATTCAATAACAAATCAGAGCAAAACATTCACATAAAATCATGATACAGCATTCATAATATTACAACTTATCACAGCAAATCAAAATACAGCATTCACAACAACTTAACACTAAAATGGCCACATGGTTTTGACCACAGTGGTCACATAGTTTTGAACAAAGTACAATCATTTAGTAACTCAATCATTCAGTCATCCTTAAGGAAGCTGACCTTTCAGTTTAGCAATACAAAAGGAATTTCAAATTTCATTACTGTTACAATAAGTAAACACAAAATACTTAACAAAGTTCTATTTTACAGAGTTGTTATGAGGATCAAATTAGATACCTGAAAAACAAAAACAAATAATAAGGTGATCCTAACCCTAATGCATCTAACCCAATGGCATTATATAAATACTTTTTACCTCCCACCCTCCTCTCCTCAAAAATTCTCTCCAAATAAAGAATTTTCCTAATTTTTAAAATATGTGAGTGTATGCACACACATGTATATATACATACAGACCATAGACCATTCATACATAATTACATGGTATAGCTCTTTTTATAATAATGCTTGCCCAATATTTACATTTCTGGCATTGACACAGTGAGAGAGGCAATGGTAATGTTCTCTACAGTAAAAAATCAACCAGTATTGGAGAGAGGACACATCCCTTGAGTCATCACACAGTGGAAACTAGGCTGCCCCTCAAAAAGTGGTATAAATGGAAGCTATTACACTACCATCATTTACAATTCAACAAATTTAGTTATTTATTAAGTACCTACTTTGCTCAAGGCAGCATTATGGAAAGAGGACTTGGCTTAGAATCAAGAAGGCATGGGTTCAAATCCCACCCCTAACACTTTGAAGGAAAGGTCATTCCCATGCCAGGACTTCCCTACCTTAATGGAAACCCAGGTTATTTCATATTCACATACCCATAAATCACTGTGTTTGGTGCCAATTCAAAAGACAGAATAAAAGCTAAAAGAAGGACCCACTATATTCAAGATTAATTAAAGCTAGCTGTAATAAATTTTTTTTTAGCAAATAGTTTAGTAATCAAAGAACTATTTACCTACCCTGGATCTTTATGAAAAATAAATGGCTTTTTTTCATAAAGTCTTGGTAACCCAGTTTTATTTCAGGCAGACAGAACATCTGAAAAAATGAATCTTCCACCCTCTGCTACTCATACATTGCCAATGGGAACGTGGTATTTTCCCTCTGTTCTTATGGGCTAATGTGCTATGTTTACTAGTAACAAGTGTTTTATCCCACTAAAAAACCACATCTAAATAACCTAGAATTAGCTAAATGCACATCCCTACTCCAGCATTTACAATTGGCTTCCACGGGTAATGAAACTTCACTTAAGGCTTTCTATTTCTGTTCCCTCAACAACATTTCAAACATCTATTAGCTATATTGCTACCTGAAAAGTATCTCAGCTAGTCTAATTTAGTGCTCACGTGCTCTCTCTTTCTCTATATCTATTCCCTTTCCTTCATTCCCGTCTACTCTCTGTGTATTCTGTCTCTGTGTGTGTGTGTGTGTGTCTCTCTCTCTCTACCCCTTCTTTCCTCCTTCTCTCTCTCTGAACAAGGAAGTTACAAGATCCATTGCATTAAAGCATGGTTCATTATACTACGTAAGGTTTTGTATAGATGCTGGACCTACCAGAAAAAAAAAAAAAGAAATTGAGAAATCTACTTCCTTTAGGGAACTGACTAAGCTCAGATGGGCTAAGACTGGTCAATGATCATGCAGTTAAGCATCAAAGCAAAATATGAACCAAGATCTTCCTGGCTCTAAGCCAAGCATTCTACCTATAATGCTACCCTATGCATAACAGGACTTCGTAAAGAAATCTGTTGAATTACAACCAATGGCAGTATAAAGGCTGCCATTTATACTACTTTGGGGATCGCTTATTTGCTACAAGGACAGCAATTCAAGGGACTTGAAGTGCCTCAATTCCAATACTGCTTGTCTTTGGCTATAGAGAATTTACATTATCTTTACTGATCTGATGATATAGATAGGACAGGCACTGCTAGTCCCATTTTATAGAAAAAGGTACTGAAATTCAAAGAACTTAAGAAATGTGCCCAAGTCATGGAACTAAAAAGTATCAAAGAATGGATCTGATGACAGGTTCTGTCTCATAATACTTCATCCATTATGACAAGAGATCTTTTATACTGTTTAAAGGTTGCAAAACAACTATAGGATCACAGAGCTAGAGCTGGAAGGACCTCCAGAAGTCATTTATTCAAACCCTCATTTGACAGAAGTTTAGCGACTTATTCTGGTTGTAAATACTAAAGGCTAGATATGAACTCTGGTCCTGTGATTTCAGAGACAGTGCTCTTTCAATCATAAAAGGGAATTTCTTTCAATTGAGGAAAAGGACTTAGTGCAACTATTGGTTCCATTTAGATGAAATGACACTTTATTCCTTAGAATTTGCATAACATAATTGATTATTCTGTATTTCTTCCTAGTAACAAATATTTTTTTAAAAAAGTAATCTGTGCCTCCTGCAACTCTCCTACTAAGCAATCTCTAAAGTCTTTAATATGTCGCTACACAGTCCAGAAAAAAAAATTCCCACAGTAATCATATCCAAAAATATATTTCTCTTTCTTCATTTTAAGTCTTTTACCTGTATGTTGAGAGATTAGGTAAATGGTGTTTCCTCTTCATTCTTTTAGACTCATGACTGCAGATATGACTGCATTGACCAGAGTTCTAAAGTCTTGTACAAAATCCTTTTTTTCTATAGTTATCACTATATGAATTATCCTATTTCAATTGTATCTTTCTGGGCATCTCATTTGTACATACATGTTCATCTTATAATTAGCATTATTTACATTATATTGCCTGTCCTATAAGACTGTAAATTCTCCCAGGGCAAAGACTGTATCACGCATCATTATATCTTGACCACATTTAGTACAGTGGGTGCTTAGCAAGCGCTTGTCAAATGGAGTGGTTGAGTTGGTGAAGCCTGGCTGGAAATATCAGTCAGTGATTGGCTAGACTGGGATGGAGCCAAGAAATGAACTCTGTTTCTGCCAGAGGAACAGAAAGTAGTGAGCTGCATTGGACCTAGGTTTGTTTAGGGGATGGGGATGAGTGAACTGTTCTCAAGCTTTGGCTCAGGGAAGTAGCTCTTGGCAAGGCATCCAGCGAGGGTGGTAATTAACTACAGGCTATTTCAAAATGGGCTTCAGCACTGGTAAGCCACTGGCGTTCACTAGATTGGTCAATGGTATTCTGCAGGAGAATGTGAAATAACATGAAGCTAACTGGAAGGAGTTGAGAGGGATCTCTCATAGCACCAATATGCTCGTGGTGGGCCCTGGAAATCCTGGTTTAAGGTTTTTGTTGCCTTCTGTGGTTTCCTTTGGGTCTCGGAGTGGATGTGTCTCATGTTTTCACATGTTTCCTAAGGAGCAGCCATGAAAATACCACTTCTCTTTCCTACCTAGGACAGTGTAGCTATATGAACAGATGACTAGTGACTAAACATTGGTCCCCAGGTTCCATTTTCTGCCACTTCTCTGAAGCTTTCTGCTGATGTCTTCCTTTTCTCTTTTTTCCCAGAAAAACAGAAAAGAGATGATGATTTATAGTTTATACTTTAATATATTTGGCGAAATAGACTTAGCTTCTCTTTTGTAATGCAAGGAATAAACAGCTGCCCTATACCTGACATCTACTCCTTTTCTTATGCTCGATTATTTTTTCTGCAAAGAATTTTGTTAATCACTGTCAGGGTAAAGCCTAGACATGAGCCTTTTTAAAAAGGATTTTCCATGAGACTCTGGAGTAGACATAATCCACCAGAGAGTGAGAAATGTCCTGAATGCTCTCTGCTTTGGTGTCAAAATTCCTCAGGATTTAACAAAATCCACATGGATCAAGAATAAGAGACTTTATGTGTGCAAGAGTCACCCCTACACCCCCACATGTGGTTGATAAATCCATTTTAAATATATCTGGGGTGGGGGGAGCACCGTAATTTTGTTTTTGGTCTTGATTTGTGGTTTGATACAGACAAAAATTCATCTAAAACTTAGAGAATTACCTGTGACAGAGAAGTCAGGTGACTTTCCTTAGGTTCACATTCTGTTTCAAGAATTTACTAACTATATGAACTGGCACAGGCAGATGGATCAATCTCTTGGATCCAGAGGTAATTTACTTGTACACTTAGGACAGCATACTGATACTGGGAATATAAAAAGTTCATCTGTGACTTGTGAGGGAATAATTTCACTAGAAAGGAGGGAAGGACAGATACATCTTATTAAGGGTTGATGAGAATGTGGGTTGAGGAAACTGGGACACTGGGATTTACTTAGGCCCTACTTCACAGAGTCATCCTAATAATCAGATTGGATAATATAGGTAAGGCAAACCTTAACACAATCAAAACGCCACAATACATATACAAATAATTATAATACAAAATTATACCCAAACATAAATTTATAAGAGGGGGGAAGGGAAGAGATAAAGATAATATTACTGACTAGGTTAATCAGGAAAGGCTTCATAGGTGAGGTGGCATTTAGGGCAGGTTTTATGGGAATTTAACCAAAAAGGTAGGAAAGACATTCCAGCATAAGGAACAAGGTAAGCAAAGGTACAGAGGAGGAAATGTTTACTGTCTATGTCACAACCAAGTAGTCCATTTAATGACAAAAATTTGTGTATGTGAGCTATCTGAGATAAGGCTGAAAGGGCAGAGGGAGGAACCAGATTATGGAGGATCTGAATGAATCTTAAAATTTTAAGGATTTTAAAATTTTATTCTGCAAGTAATTATAAAGTCATTTAAACAAAGTAACCAAAGAAGTAAAATGACCAGATCTGTGAACAGTAAAGATAAATATGGCAGAGGTATAAAGGAAGGTTTGGAATAATGAGAGGGTGAATGTGGAAAGACCTAAGAAGAAGTTTATTGCAACAATTCAAGAAGTTTTGGTGAGAGTTTATATTGTGTTCAGAAGGAGGAAGAAACAATGGGAACAAAGAGGGTTTGGAATCTATAGATATTTTCAAGACAAGCAGGTCAATGATCAACTTCGAGAGAACAATTTCAGCAGAGAATGGAGGAGAAACAACTTTTTTGTATCATGGACCCATTTGGTAGTCTAGTGTAGGCTGTGAATGGACCATTTCTCAGAATAATATTTATAAATAAACAAAATAAAAGAAATAGGATTATAAAATAAATTAATTATATTGATATATGTCCATAATAATATGTCCAATAATTAATTTTATAACGTGTGTATGTGTGTGTGTATAACACACACATATGTATATATGTATATAGATATAGATATAGATATAGATACATATTTAAGTTCACAGAGCACTGCGTAGAGAGAGGGAAAGATACAGATTAAAAAAGGTTGAGGTGGGAGAATGAGGCCCTCACAATTAAACCAGATAAAATTCTTAGTGAATAGAATGCAAGACAGAAGATAAAGCACTCGTTTCTGATACTAGTCTTTTTCAAACTTCTAAAGGAATAAGAGAAAAATCAGTTTTTTAGACAGGTGCTGTGATCTCATTGGCAAAGAGAACTCCTAATGTGGAAATGTCCTTCACCATGCAAACTGGTACCTGATTTTTTATTTAGAAAATGGCCTGAAACACTGAGACCTTATGACTCATCCAGGGTTTCTCAGACATTCTATGTCAGTGGTGGAGGGAACAGAGCCTAGGTCTTGCTATATTCAAATAGCTATACTATTGTGTATGTCTTTAAAAAAAAAAGACAATGAGATATTTTAACATAAGCACAACTATCCCTACAGTCAAAGGCTTCTAACCCTGCTACCCTTATAGGCCTATAATTCAAGGTCGTCTATTTTTGGAGAAATAAGTCTTCCAAGGACTGGGTCTCTTTTTTCACATGGAACTTGAGGGAATATCAAGAACTATGATAAATAGTAAAATTTATAAAGTGCTTCAAATTTTGCAAAATGCTTTGCATATATTATCTCATTCATCCATAAACAACTGTAAGAAAAGGTACTACAGGTAAAATTACCATTTTTTTTAGATGAGAAACTATGAGGTTAACTCACTCAAACCGAGGTCACAGAGTTATTAATACACTTCAGCAGTGAAACTCAGGTATTTCCAGATCACTACCATTCTAGTCCAATCCCTTCATTTCACAGAGGAGCAAAAACTTGGTTCAGGATCACACAGTAAGTTTCTGAGGGAGTTTTGAACCAAGGTCTCCTTAACTTCAAGACCAGTTTCCTGAGGGCTTTTGCTTCTAAGCAGCTCATAGAAACTCAGTATAACCTTCATGGATGACTAGCATTTATTAGGTATCTCATGTATCAATCCTCTTGAAATACTTTTCCATGGTGTTTACTATAGGTGATAGCATGGAACTTTCTCATTAATCATTAACATCTGACTATTTACCCATTGGTACTTCCTGCACTATTGTCAATATGTACACAGACACAGAAAACCTTCAAGTCATTTGTTTTGGCTGTTCTGCGGCTTACATCTTTTCCACTTTGTTCTCCTTCCACAGGTTAGGGCAGATCTCCTCCCTGTCTTCCAGAAATATTAATAATTTTGCTATTTTTGAAAGTTCCCCCACTGAGCTGCTCATTCAAAGTACTAAAAACAAACTCCAGAGTTTTGCAGTGTGGATGCCTTGAAAGCAGACTCAAATCCATTTCTAAAAAAGATTTGCACATAAAGGATCCAATTATGAGCAGTACTCTCCCATTAGCGTCATTTCAGACCTGAAGCAACAACACATGGTATGCTGTTTTAAACAGTGGCTGTTCCAAGCAAGATTACCGTGATGCGCGATACACAAAGGGAAGAAACGACAATGTGATTTCTGTATTTGAAGATGTAACCTTTTTAGAGAACCTACCATGACAATATCAGCTTTATATCAGCATATTAAAAGGACAAGACAAAGTAATAATGGCATAATTAATGTAAACTTCTTTCTACCACCCCCAGGTATAGGAAATCACTGATTTGACATCCCTAGCCCCTGGCACCCAGGATTTTTAAAAGCAGCCTAGGTTGACATCCATAGAGAAGCCCATTGTTGTTCAGCTGTGTCCAACTCTCCAAGACCCTATTTGGGGTTTTCTTGGGAAAGATATGGCTTGCCATTTCCTTCTCCAGCTGATTTTACAGATGAGGAAACTGAGGCAGTCAAGGTTAAGTGACTTGCCTAGGGTCACACAAATAGTAAGTGTCTAAACCCACATTTGAACTCAGGAAGATGAGTCTTCCTGATTCTGAGTGATCAATCTACTGTGCCACCTAACTGCCTTCATACAGGAAAAGCGCTCCATGCCTTTTTATGGTAACTTTTGAGCTAAACTTCAGTTTAAATTCGGTCAATACCTAATCCTTTACCTATTCAAGAATAACGGGAAGAAAATAATAATTTCTCTTTCAGGGGAATCACAACAATCCTGTGATTTTAGCATTGCAGGTAAAATTATCCCTTTTTACATGAAAAAAACTGAATCTCAGAGTTTAAGTGATATGTCCAGATTCTTTCTTAGTAAAGATCTGAACCTCAGAATTTGAGAGTTGGACTTTAGTGACCATCTAGTCTAATCCACTGGCAAAACAAATCCCTACTATCACACTCCCACCAAGAGGTCATCCAGCGTACATGCTGAAGACTTCCAATGAAGAACTCACCATCTTTTGAGGCAATACATTTCATTTTGGGACAACTCGATCATTTTTAGGAAGTTTTTCTTTCCCCCTGATATTCAACTTCCAGTCAGTTCCCTTAATTTTCTCCTCTGACAGCAAAGAGAACAAATCTAATCCCTCTTCCACATAAAAATCCTTCTGCTATTTCAGGACAGCTCTTCTGAAAGCCTGAGTCTTCTCTTCCTCATACTAGATGTTTCTTGCTCTTTCAATCAGTCCTCATATGGCAGAAATTCCAAAACCCTGCAGAGGTGGGATTCAAACCCAGGTCTACCCTTCAATTAGCTTCATATTTTTGATGGTCTTATATTTTAACCATCGATCAATTATTTGGCAAGTATTCTACAACTGAATTACATCTAAAATCATGGGCTTATTAGTATTCAAAAAGAAGGCAACTCTATTTCTGAGGATTTTAAAGTAAACTAAAGACTATTCAACACTTTCATTATGTCTCTGAAAGCAATGTAATTGAGGCTTTTATATTAGGCACACAGTTCATTTCACCTTTAATTAGGAAGGAGGTGCCAATATTTCCCTTTTTTCCAGGTAGCCATTATTAAACAAGGCATATTGAATTGTGTGGAGTAAATTTAGTGCAGTGTGTGGCAATTTCAATATGTAATTCTCAAAAAATGTTAAAATGTTAGTGTTACTATGAGAATGACGGGACTAATACTCATCACAGAAATATATTCATACTCTAGGAAATTTTATTTCTCTCTGACAAGCCTGGGAAAGGAAAACTGCGATGTGAACCTCAAAAAAAAAAAACCCAAGTCATTCAATTGTTATGTCACAATTCTCAGAACCACTTAAATGGAAGGCTATTGCATAATAGAATGCAGTAACTAGAAAGAACAATTACTGTGATGAAACAGAAATCAGAAAAGAAACCAAGTCACAGCTGACAACCTTGTTTTGTAATGAAAATGACATTTAAGACCCTCAATGATTTCAGAAAATAAAGTGACTCCAACAAGAAAAATAAGAATATTTTATTTTAAACATAGCAGATTTTGTAGCCCCTCTACTCTCCTTTCCCCTGAAAAGAAAAAAAAAACTTAGAAGTTAATTAAATCAGGGAGATACTGGACAATTATTTTAACAGGATGATTGAGAATAACCAGTGGAAAGGATGACAGGTTATTACCCAAAAAATGATATATAAGCATGATCGGACAATTTTAATCCAGGTTAACTTCTTCCAGGTCTTTCACTTAGTCTTCTGTTAAATTCTTTTCCCTGACTAAAATTCGAGGCTATGATACAGTATCTGGTGCAGGACCTTACATCATCTAGGCACTCAATAAGCATTTGAATGAAAGAATGAAATTGCTTAAGCCAGAACAGCAGCCTAGAAGGAAAAATAGAGCTTTTAAAAAGTTGCTGTGTTGGTGTACAGGAAAAAAAATATATATATATATATGTATATATAATTACATATATTGTATATATATATATATGTATATAATACACACACACACTGAATTTCTTTCCTCTGGGCAACTTCTAAAAATAGGCAGGGTCACTTCTTAAGTAAACAGTAGATATTTTGCCATATTCACATTATTAGATTTTAATTGTTTCCTTAAATATTAGAGTACAGGGCTTGGTGCACAAATGACCTTCATAATCCTTACTTCTTTCCTATGTAATTAGTTCACAGTTTCACAGACTCCAAAATAATTTTAATGTTCCTGCTGAAAGCATAAAAGGATCTATTCTCCATGCATCACTTCTCCCAATGAAGTGTACATTTTTAAGTGTTTTAAAACCAGGACCTTTTTTTTCCATCAGGGTGTTAAAAACCAGAAGACAGTCAGGCCCAGACCTAAAAGTTTATGATCTAATATGGGTAGAGGGGGAAAAAATAAAACATGTATACAACAATGAAAAATATTTTCATTATTGCCTATTTCTCTGATATGTCACCATTTGTATCATGAGTTTCCAAAAATATATTTAAGGTTTACCCATCCTTTAAAAAAAGCTCTGGTTCAAATACTTCCTCTTCCATTTAAATCCCCACTTTGGTGCTTACCACCCCTTTGACCATGGGTAGGTCAGAGCTTTCCTGGTCCTCAAGAGTTTCCTCCTCTGTAACATGAGGGGTCTGTACTAGATGGCCTCTGATGTCCCTTCCTGTTCTAAACCTATGATCCTTCACCTATACCCTTATACGCATGTGATCCAGGAGTATTTCTAAAATTCTACCTTCAAACAAAGATTCTTCTACTCCAATTCCATTAAGTATCTTTTTGTACGTGGGAGACTTGCTGACTGTTTTTCAGTTGTTTTAATAGTGTCTAATTCTGCCCAACCTCCATTGGGGGTTTTCTTGGCAAAGATACTGGAGTAGCTTTCCATTTCCTTCTCTAGCTCATTTTACAGATGAGGAAACTGAGGCAAACAGCGCTAAGTGACTTGCCCAGGGTCATACAGCTATTAAGAGTCTGAGGCCACATTTGAATTCAGAAAGGTGAGTCTTTCTGACTTCAGGTCCATCAGCTGCCTATTTGGGAAATTGGGGGGTTATTAATAATAATTAAGTTTTCAGATGGTGCTTTATACTATGTGAAATTAGGCACTTCACTTAATGGTTCTTGACTTCAGTCCCTTATCTATAAAATATTGGGTTTGTGCTAGATGTCTTCTGAGTTCTACAATTCTAAGCAGGTGCTTAATAAATGCACATGTACTGATTGCTCTTGACTCATGGCCAAGTGCTTTTTCCCTTCTGCTATTCCTGTTGCCCATTTTAGTGCTACTCTCCCTCTAAAAAAGACCTCATATATACAACCAACAAGAGATAGGAAGAGTATTCATTTGTAATAGCATTGTCAGTCAATAAGCATTTACTAAGTACCTACCGTATATCTGGTACTATGCTAAGTATTGGGGTTACAGAAAGAGGCAAAAGACAGTCCCTTCCCTCAAAGAGCTCACAAACTAACTGGCTATAATTCAGTCCTCTTTGGAGAATTGCTAGGTGTCAGTATCTTCCAGGTTATTGTTAAGAACTATAGTCTCAACTGAAATGTCATTTTTGATGGATGGTAATTTTGTGATGAGCTAGAAACATCTAAGGCCCATGTGCCTACAGGCTCTTACTATAACTCTCTAAAATAAAATTTCTCTATTATGTGATTCAGGCTTCCACAGTGAACCTGGTGAAAGATACTGAAATCAGTCTTTGAAAAAAAATACTTGGGATTATTTGTGGTTTTCACCAATCTCTATTAAATCATCACTCCATTCACATAATTAACTTTATTATTTTGTTTTAGCATGTTTTTAAATAATCCTGTTGTGTTTCCCATTATTCATATTTTCTTCATAATACAAGGACAAGATTTAGAGTTGGAAGAAACCCCAAAGATTGTGCAGTGCTATACTCACCCCTTTTAAAGATGCAGAAATTGAGAATTTGAGTGGTTAAGTAGCCTGCCTTTTTTTCCCCTTAATCTCTATAAATTAAGTTTTAGATAGCACAGGGATTCTATATATAGTTTCCTTCCCCCATCCCCCCAGAGGTATCATTTTCTGAACTACTGTCTGATTTATACAGTATAGTTTTTTTAAATTCAGTTTTGTTTTATTTTCAGTTCCAAATGTTCGCCCTCTCCCTGCTCCCTCTTCCACCCATCAGGAAGGTAAGAAATAGAAAACTCATTACAAATATAAAGTCATGCAAAACAAATTTTCCCCATTAGCCATGTTCTAGGGAAATAAATAAAGAGAAAAATACATTTCAGTCTTCATTCTGAGTCTAATAGTTCTCTATCTATAAGATGGTAAGCAATTTTCATCATGAGTCCTTTGGAATTGGAGGGGGTCATTGTGTTGATCAGAGTAGCTAAGTCTGTTAATTATCATTACATAGTGGCTGCTACTGTGTATGTTGTTCTGGTTCTGCTCATTTCAGTGTGTATCAGTTCACATGAGTCTTCCCAGGTTTTCCTGAAACCATCTCCTTTTTACAGCACGATAATATTCCATCACACTTATATATGATTACTTGTTTAGCTATTCCCAATTGATGGACTTCCCCTTAGTTTCCAAATCTGTGCCACACAAAAAAGGTTGCTATAA
>CM053581.1:357368867-357405980 GCA_028627135.1 Pseudochirops cupreus | reverse complement strand
TATATATATATATACATACATATATGTCTTGCATCATATTTGGAATATGATCATAAATCTATGTATAGCTTACATCATTTTGGAATATACATAAATCTATATATATCACAGCATATTGGAATATGTACATAAATCTATATATGTCTTAAATTATATTTAGAAATAAAGTACTTGAAGCCTTTTTTACCGTTCCTAAGAGTTTTCCACCCTCTACCAAAGTAAATCAGTATTTACTTGGCAACTTCAAATCTAAGAGAGTTGTCTTGGGTACAAACCAGTATGTGTCAAAGGCAGGAAATGAATAGGCCTTGTAGATTGGGAGGTTGGCTTTGATCAGCTGTACTGTGTTGCCTCCCAGTGCAAGTTGTACTGTTTTACAAATATAATGGGGAAGAAAATACTACTGACCCCAAAACAAAGAATTAGTATAGTTAATGGATTTTCCAAATATCTTTTTATTTTTACCTGAACATAGCCAGAAAACTTCTTCTTCCTCACCCCTATAATTAAAGTGGTGTTAGTGTTGTTTTTCAGCAGAACTAATGTGTATGTACATAAATAAATGTATATGTGTATAAATGATATGTGCACATGCATACACATATGTGAGTACAGGCATATATACATGTATGACATGCATGTGAATAAAATAAAAATGGTTGGCATTTCTGTAGCATCCTAGGATTTGATGAAAACCTTCACAAAGATATTCTTTGATCCTCACAATCCTATAAGGTAGGTTCTGTTGGTATTTCCCTTCTCCCCATTTTACAGATGGGGAAATCAATGGTTCAGTGATTACATGACCTGCACGCGATAACACAACTACGCAGTCTCATACGTGGGATTTAAATCGAGCTAACTCCAGACACCAAGTCTGTTACTCTTTGCTCTGTACTTTGCTGTATCCCTAAAGGGAATTTCACACACCATAAAGAGTTTGAGTCAGTAGGTAGAATGTCTGACTTAAAGGCACTTGCATAAGGCTTTCAGAAGCACTGCCTTGTTAAAAAAAAGAAATCGAACATGTCTTTTGGAAAATTCCATGAAAATTTCACTCACTCGAGTAAGTGTGATGTGATATGTTTTAGTAACTCTTAAGTTAACTAAGAAAGGCCAGTGTCAAGCTTTGTTCTAGTGTATTCGGTTCTCTTCAATAAAGTAGTCAGTGCAATAATTAGGAGGAGACAATGATCAGACATGAGAGAACCTTTTTTTTCTTTTTAACTACACATGACGGCATTATTTAATCATTTAAATAATGCCCAAGCACTAGTTTGGAGGGGGCCCAAATGCTTCTCTTCTTTTTTCTGTCTTGGAATGCAAAAATCACTCTTGTGTAAAGAAAGTAAAATTTTAAATTTGAGATCTTGATTCCTTGTGGTCACTTAATATTCGATAATATTACATTATATTTGGCATATGTACATAAATCTGTATATATCTCACATTATATTTAGAAATAAAGTACTTGAAGACTTTTTTTTTTACCCTTTCCTAAGAGTTTTCCACCCTCTACCAAAGCAAATTGGTATTTAAGTAAGTGTAGTACAATATGGACTGGACAAATTTGTCTAGGATGTGATTCATCCTTCATTTAAAATAGTAGTTAGAGATAGAAAAAAGTAAATCTAGATAATAATAATTTATTTTTGTTTGTATGTATGTATTTTTGTTTGTTTTTTGGCTAGCATCTTGGGAAGAGTATTATCATAAAATAATAGAATTAGAACCAAAAGGGACCCTAAGTTGTTTAAAACACAGATCCTTAAAGTCTCCCAACTCAGAAAATCTCTAAGGGTTCCTGATTGTCACTAGGTACAACTCCCTTCTGTGTCATTTAAAGTTCTTCAGAACTTGGTCTTTTCCTACTTTTAAAAAAAGTTCCCCTTCAAGTACTTTTCAGTACTTACTTGCTCTCCTCCTTCCTGCTCCCCCCAGGATGTTCCATCTTCTCTCTCTGTTCCCATGCATTGGTTGTACTTTATGCCCAAAATGTACTTTCTCTTCCTCTTTGAATTCCTGAGTTGTTTTTTTTTTCAAGATTTAGTGCAAGAACTACCTTGACACACTTGATACTCTCCTTCCTAAAACTACCTTGTGATTATTTTGTATATGTAGCAATAGGCAATCACTTCTGGCTCCAGGTGGGCTGGATTAAGGATCCCATCTCACCCTAAACTTACAGTGTATGGATCAAGTTTAGTCTTGGCTGATCCTGGATTCAGTATAGCATTGGGGTGTCTTTTCTTGAACTTCAGCTCTCTGTGCTGTGGTCTCAGAGACCTGGAGAAAAATTACCTGTAGCTTATATTTGCCTCGTGTACCGCATCTTCCCTAAAGAGGCAGTTGGAAGTTACTGAAAATACAAGTTAGATTAGTTATGGTTGTAGAATACTCATCCTGCCACTGAACTCCAACTGAAGGGATGGAGGAACTTTCTACCTACCAACTTCACAAGGTTTTCTCTGAGGCTGGAAATCCATCTTGAGACTGCTGTTCAGCCACCTCTTCTCAGGAAAGGAAAACCAGACAGGAAATGTAGTTGGGGCCCCAAGTCCCTGGGTTGCCCAAGTCAACACAAGTGTTTTATCTGCAATGAATTTGCAGCTGCAATTTGGCCAGGGTAGGGGAAGAATGGTCACTCTCTCACCCTTCATGGAAATTACATAGAGGGAAAAAATTATTGGTTACATATTCTGGAGAACTGAAGGAAAGGAGGAAGTGAAATCTGTTTCTTCTTTGTAACTGAGATGGAGCCCTGCATTTTTGCTGTTGTCATGAAGGGGAGGAAGGTGGGAAAGACCAAGGTATGTCCTGCGTTTTTCAGTCCTAAAGTGACAGTCTCTTCAGTGTTGAAATTACCACAGGAACTCAGCTCATGCTACATGGGCTAACTCTGCAGGCTCTTCCCAATTTCCATGTCACAGGATGTCTGCACATAAATAAGAGAACTTCTAAAATAAGAGGTTATTGAGGTCAGAGACTGTTTTCCTTCCCTCTTGGTATCCTTAGCACTTAGCGCCCATTTAATAAATGTTGGTTGTTTGATCGATCTGCTCTAACCTGCTTATCGTTCAGACATGGCACTGAGACCTAGAAAATCGAAGTAAGATGCCCAAGAAGTAAGCAAGAAAGACAGGTCCAGTGACTTCAAATTCAGTAAGCTTTCCATTGTGCCTCACTATCCTTTATTAATTCATTAGCTACTGATGATTGCTTTTTTACCCTGTGGTATGTAGAAAGACTTTTTCATAGCACGTAAAATCCTTAGGTACTTTGTGGGAATGAATCTTTCAGAGAGAGCTAAGACTGTGTCAAGCCAAGGAGCAGTTGGTTGGTAAAGTGGGTTGGATGAATGACAGTAAGTTTAAACCTTTGGTCTTTCCTTAAGCCAAATCCAAACAATTTTATTCTCAGCTGTTTGTGTGTTTTTTTTTTTACGTCATTGTAAAACTGCTAATGTATTGATTCAGGTCACACTGGCTTGAACCCCATCAATAATTATCCTCATTCTCTTCCGAATTTTGGGTTGATGTTGTGTTCCAGACTTTCCAGGAAGGTTTCAAGAGAGTATGTGTGTGTCTTTGTGTATGTGTGTGTCTGCGTATGTATGTGTGTATGTGTGTGTGTGTGTAGCACATAAAACTAGGCCAATATAAAAGTACATTTCTTTGTCACTTGTATGTTTTACATTTTAGCTTCTGTCTGTTTTGAAAATGCCACCATCTGGTTGCTTTAGAAGCAACTGACCTTTGTAGTGGAGTAACTTTTCTATTGGTGCTTCCATTGGATGTCCCATATTGTCTGTTTTGTGCTCAGTGCCTAAGCTCAGGAATATTTTGAGTGTCTTCAGTTTTCTCCCCAGTATTAAATTTTATTATTTTCAAAACAGCGACCTCAACTTCTTCCCTTTTCAGTCTTCCTCAGTTAGCATAGTTGGTGATAAGCATGTGTACTTTAGAATTCAGAAAGTACCCTCCGATGCTTTTTTTTCCTTGCTTTTTGGAGGGGGGAAGGCAGGGCAGTTGGGGTTAAGTGACTTGCCCAAGGTCACATAGATAGGAAGCATTAAGTGTCTAAGGTCGGATTTGAACTCAGGTCCCCCTGACTCCAGGGCCAGTGCTCTGTTCTCTGCGCTACCTACCATCTCCCTTCCAAAGCTTTTATCATGTGCAACTCTATAGTATAATTCATAGAATCCCGAAGACCATAGATATAGGTATGGAACCAACCTTAGAAAATTATCTAGTCAAACTCCCTCATTTTTAGAGATATGAAAACTGTATCTTGAAGTAAAGTAACATATCCAGGGTCACACAGTTAAATGGCAGAGCTGAGAATTGAACTCTGGTTCTCTGATTTCAATGACACCAGTTTTCCACCTTGCCGCACTTCATCTAAATTTTGTGTCTACTCTACTGTCCAGAACCATGCTCAATAAATGTTGGTCACTGAATTAAAAGGAAGAGAGTGAGCATATCTGTCTTAGAGGCAAAATTTTACTTCCTTCTGAGATTTGTTTTTTGAATAGTAAAGTAGCCCTCCAAGGCTGACTGTCCAACAACTCTACAGGAAAATTTCATGAGGAAAAAGAGATTGTTGTGTATTGAATTTAAAGCATTTTAAGGATTGGCAGAATGCTTATCTGTCAAATGAAATAAATGTATTTCTGATTTTCGAATTTCATAGCATATGGAAAAGCTTTAGCTGAATTTTTTCTGCTAGACTGTTGGGTTGGTTACTTTTCCTCCAATTTTGTGGGACATTTCATCAGTAACAAGCAAATATTTGTTAAGCACCCACTGTATGCCTTATCCTTTTTTTTAAGACACTATGGGAAGTACAGAAAAGTAATAAGTATAGTCTCTTTGGGAGGCTTACTTTGTAATTGATGAGAAAAAATTAACACAGGAAACAAATAGAGGATAATTAAATGTTCAGCTTTATAGTATTTACTGACTAGTGTAAGAGAAACATAGAGAACCACATTATTCAGTGAAGTCTTCAGAGGGAAAATGGAATGTGAAGTGAGCTGGACATTATGCCTATGGCAAAATGGTGTCATATAAGTAAGAATGAGTTTACCCTTCTTTCTCTGAACATACTGAGAAAAAAACAAGAAAACTCATTAATCGCTCATATCTTTTTGCTAAACGTAAACATTGTGAGCACTAGTCTTCATAACACTGTTTTCAGAGCCCCATGTTACTCTTCAGTATTTTATTTTTATCATGAATCCCTATTTTCACCTTTCATGCATGTCTTTTGTATATGGAACTAATCAGAGAGCTCCTTGTGTAGCCACATTGTTCTTGTTACACATCTCCTTTGATTTCTCCTTGAGGCCATTTGTTGATTATATTGTCAGAATTTTCATTTTGATAATTCTCATTCTTTTTGAACAGTCTTCTTTGGTGGACCTTGCAAAGGAGATTAAAAATATGACCCAGGTGTGACAAGAAGAAGAGCACCAAGGATATGATTTTTGTTGTTTAGTCTTTTCAATTGTGTCTGATTCTTTATGACCCTATTTGGGATTTTCTTGGCAGAGATACTGACATGGCTTGTCTCTTCCTTCTCCAGCTCATTTTACAGATGAGGAAACTTGGGCAAATAGGGTTAAATGACTTGACCAGGGTCCCATAGCTAGTATGTGTCTGAGACCAGATTTGAACTCAGGAAAATGAGTCTGTCTTTCTCCAGACCTAGAATTCTATCTACTGTATTACTAGCTGCCTAAAGACGTAAGAGTGCTATGGAACTAATGATAGGAACTCTCAAAGGAGGAAATTGTTAGTAATTTTTTAGGTTAACAAAGATGACAAAGAAAAGGTAATTGGTTTATTAAATGTACTATTGGTAGTTTTGAAGAAAATCATTTTAGTAGAGCTATGAGTGGGGTCTGGAGAGGCTACATGTGTGTTAACTCTAAAATATTAAGAGGTTAAGAGTGAGTGATATATACAGTTAGAGCAATAGCCCTACGCTACAGGTTCTAAGAGTGTTGCCATGTAAAGAAATCTAGGGAACACTATTATAGGGTTAGCCAAAGATTTATTTTTAAGAGGAGGACATTGGAACCATGTTTGAAAGTGAAATGGAATGAGCCTAGGTAGAGGTAGATACCATAAGAAATTAGAAATGATATTAGGGGTTGTAGGACCCTACCAGGTAGGCATGGTACCTGGATACAGAGGGGGAGAGACTGACTTTATGGGGAGGATAGGACAGTGCTATGTTGAAGTCTAGTTTGGGGTGGTACCTAAATGAGGATGTATTCTGTAAACTCACTCTCCTTTGTAATGCAGGAGACAGGATTATCTGTGTGCTGAGAGTGTGGTACTCAGGGAAGAATCTGAAGTTTTAAGGAGATAAGAAGGTGTGTGTGGGGGGGGGTGGGTGGGTGTGGGTGTGTGGGTGTGTGTGTGTGTATGGGTGTGTGGGTGTGTGTGTGTGTATGGGTGTGTGGGTGTGTGTGTGGGTGTGTCAGGAATGCAATTAGAAATTAATAAAGAAAGACTAATGCATTGCACAAAGGCTATGTAGGAGTTGGGCAGCTTAGATCTGCAAAAGGTCAATTCCTACAGTATTTTTCCTCCCCAACATTTTTATAGAGCCCAGGAACAGGAATGGAGAAAGCAGGACAGTTGGAGTGAGTGATCCAGAGCTGATTTTTATTCCCTAGAAATGTTCTGTCATGCTTGCAGAATCCAGCCATTAAAGTTTTTAATGCTATTAATTTAAAGCTTAATTTCATATCTTAGGGCAGTCAACATTTGCTGTATGGTGTGTACACTCTATACGAATCTTTAATAGGAGCTGCTGGGAGAAATACAAAATAAATAGCCGTGATAGGTCCTTTCCTTGAAGAGTTTGTAATTTACATAACTTTTATTTATGTCTCGTCACTAAATAAATATTATGAACATAATTTATATTAATCAGGATTCTGAACATATTAGCATAAGAGGACTTCATTCTAATTCTTTCCTATCAGATGCCCTTTCCCCCCAATATTTCTTAACTTCTTCTGACTTTCCAAATTAGAGTAAGAAGGGTCTTAACATTTATGTATTGCTTCCATTATTAAGATGCAGTATGCTATGGTGGGAAGACTCCAGAGTCAGAGGCCTTGGATTTTAATCATGCTACTGGTACTTCTAATCCATATGACCTTAAAGCTGCTTAAGCTTCATAGACCTCAGTTTCCTCATCTGTAAGACGAAGGGGTTGAACTAGGTGACCCATAATCTATGGATCCCCTGACTTTTCATTGGAAAAAGCAGATTTTACTTTAACTACAGAATGTGACTACCAGAGCTTAAATCAATTTTCAGTGTGGCTATGAAGCCCATTAGAATTTAGGTATCCTGGAGTAATTTATTATTATGTCCTTAATAAAATGCATCATTACAAGTCAGAGTGTGACTTACACTTGAAATCTCTGAGGAAAAAATAAACCTTTCAACCTCTGATGCTTAATACACCAAGTAATATAAGGTGTTTTGTCCAAAATGGTAAAACAGCTCTTGTGTGTGTGTGTGTGTGTGTGTGTGTGATGTGTCTCTGTGTGCGTTTGATGAATCATTTTCTTTGTGATGGCTTTAACTCTCCACTTGTATGTAAGGACAGCTGTGCAAGTACATAGGATTTGACTTTTTACTGCTATGTGCATAAACTGGCCACTGTAGAAAAGTAGAAAAATATACTCTGTCAACTTAATTATTTTTTTCCTTGCTATTTCATTTTTTCTTGTGCTGTCAAGGGCAGCTAGGTGGTGTAGTAGATGGAACACTGGGTTTCGAACCAGGAAGACTCATTTTCTAGAGTTCAAATCCTGCCTCAGACACTTACTAGCTGTGTGAACCTGGGCAAGTCAGTTAACCCTGTCTGCCTCAGTTTCCTTATCTGGAGAATGAGCTGGAGAAGGAAATGGCAAACCTCTCCATTATCTTTGCCAAGAAAACCCCAGAATGAGGCCGCAGAGAGTTGGGCATGAGTGAAATGACTCAACCACTGCAATGGCGTTCTCACATATCTGGTGTTATGGGAGGTTTTGCGTATAGTAAGTTAAACAAGTACTGCCCCCACCTGCAAGACACTGTGTGTTAAAATGAGTGCCATAGGATTTAGATCTGGAACCTCTGGGTCATGTATCCAGGGGTTCTTTACCTTGTTTGTGTCGTGAATCCCTTTGGCGGTCTGATGAAGCCTCTCAACCCTTTTTGAGGCAGCCAGATGGTGCAGTGGATGGTGCTCTGGGTCTGGAATCAGGAAGACCTTAGTTCGAATTGAGTCTCAGATACTTACTAGCTTTGTGACCCTCGGCAAGGTCACTTAACCTATATTTGCCTCAGTTGTCTGTACTGTTCAATGGAAATAATGACAGCACCTCCCTCAAAGGGTTGTCATGAGGATCAGATGAGTTGATATTTGTAAAGTGTTTAATTCAGGGGTGGGGATGTTTAGGGATATGCTTAGAGATTAGAAATATGTTTTCCGATGGTCTTAGGCTACCCCTGTGACCCCTGTGAAAGGGTCTTTTGACTCCCAAAGGAGTCGTGACCCACAGGTTGAGAACCACTGCTCTAGGTCCTGAAGTGCAGTCCCTGGACTGAATCCAAACTTCACAGAATAAATCCTGTAAATACAAGGATTTCTTCTGTAAAATTTGGACTCAGTCAAAAGACCGCACCCAAGGACCTAGAAGGCCACATGTGACCTCGAGGCTGCAGTTTCCCTACCCCTGCTTCAGAGTAGGGGCACAATAAATGTTTATTCCCTTCCCTTCCCTTTCTCAGCATATTTGTTTACATTCATAATGGAAGGAAATGTTAAATTTTAGTTAAAAGTGAGTGAAAATAGAGACATACTTTTTTCCTGTTCAAGTTCATGGACCTCCAGTACAAACTACTTGTTAGGACCCCCTGATCTAATCAAACCTATGCCTTTTCCAGATGAATAAACTGAAGAAAGGAGGGGTAGTAACTTGCCAAAGGTCACATTGCAATGAGTAACAGAGCCCAGAATCCAACTTGGGTCTTCCTGTGTGCTCTTAAAAATCCAGTGCTATCTCCACTGAGTAGTAGAGTATATTGTCACAAAAGATGAATGCCTAGAGTAGACCCATATACCTGAATATTCAAGAGTATCTGAAGTCTCTTTCCCTTTTTGCATTCATGCAGATCACAACCCCTCCTTGCTCTGTTCTTATCAGCATCCTTCCATTAATTCACCATGGGGAGTCCACTTATGTGCGTGTATGTACTCTTGGTACATACGCATGTCTATAGCAATTTGTAAAGGAAGACCAGATCTCTTGGATAAGGAATTAGGTACTTGACCTTACCGATGCTCAAAAACTGGAACAATTTCCAGATGTAAGCTCTCCCAGAGCTAGAGAAGGAGCTGGCCTCCCCTGCCTCGTGCTGGAAAAGACCTGAGGCTCTTCAGTGTATTATGGGCCTGCCCTAAATCACCCAAGTCTGGGTGTGAAGCTGCTTTCCCTGCTTCCTTATACACCCTTCAGGCTGACCTTGTGACTTATTTCCCTCATTAAAAAGGCCTTTGATGTGCATTTTAACCAGATTTCACCTGTACACAAATATTGTGAGGTGGAAAGAACACATGTGGTTTGCCCCAGGCCCGTCACTCCCAGGTCTGTGTCTGGATTTGAAGCCTGAGGAATTGGGTTTAAATGCTAGTTTTGCCATTTACTATGTCTGCGACTTTGGGCCAGGCACTTAATCCTCTCTGGATCTGTTTCCTTATCCATAAAAAAGTTGTACTGGATGACTTCTTAGGACCTAACTTCAGTTCCAAATCCGTATCCCCATGATCCTGATCTTAATGATAACCGTTTTCTCTTTTTAATATAGATGTGAGCAAATAATCACATAACTTCAAACCAAGTTCCCAGCAAAGGTTTTTACAGGCTACAGCTTTTCATTGGTTTTCTGTTAATGGAAAAACAGGCTAACGTTTTAGAAAGGAGACACCAATTTGCTTTTCACAGGTTTAAAAAAGTAAACAACAACCAAAGTCTAAAACTGAACTCATTTTCTTTCTCCCTAAATCCACCTCTTCTTCCTCAATTGTGGAAATTTCTAGTCAGTCAAGTTTGTGAAGTGGTGTCATCTTTGACTCAACTTAACTTCCCAAATCTTGTTAGTTTCCAAGCAGAGTTGATTCCATATCCTCAAATCTCCTGAATCATTGGCTCCCTGATGTTCTTACGATAAAATAGAATATCATTTATCTGACATTTAAAATCATTCAAGATTTGGCCACGTACCTCCTTTTTAGGTTAATTTCACATTTCATTTTCATGTGCTTTCAATTTTTGCTCCAGTCAAAATGGTGCGCTTGCCGTGGGTCCTACACTGTATTCTATCTCTAGCGTCCTTGACTTTGCCTGGGTTGTCCTACACACCTGATATCCTGTCCCTCTTAAACTCTAAATCTTGGAACTATTCCTTTCCTTGAATGTTCCACCTTCTCCAATATATCTTTTCTTAGTTCTCTAGTTGTTAATTTTCCCTCTCTGATCACTGAGTATTTATTTTATATTTATCCTAAGTAGATATATCTGTGAACTTGTTATATTTGCTAGTAGAATGCAAGCCCCTCGAGGAAAGAAAATTTCGTATTCTTATCCCCAATGCTTCCTTTTCACAGTGGCTGGCATGTAATAGGCAATAAATAAATTCTTGTTGATTAACTGATTGATAGATTTCTTGAGCTCTGTCTAGACCAGGGCTTCGTAATCTGGAATCCATAGGTCCAGAGGGTAGACCTTCGAAGGTCTGTGAACTTGAATGGAGTGGGGGGAGTTGGAGGAATACATTTTTATTTTCACTAACATCTAATTGAAATTTAGCATTTCCTTCCATTATTTTTAAAAAGCATCATCCTAAGGAGCGGTCCATATGTTTCACCAGGCTAGCAGATAGATTCATGACACATGCAATCTTTGGACTAGACTCATGGGCTCCGATAAATGCTGAGAATTTGGGTGGGGTGAAGCAGCATTTGTTTCTCATGAACAGAGCCAAAGATTAGTAATTTTTTTTCATTTTCCCTTGCCTTCCCTTTCTATTTCCCTTCCATTTCCCCTTCCCCTTCCCCTTCCCTTCTTTCCTATTTTCTTTCCAAGCTAATTAAAATGATTATATCTGTATGTATTTCTCCACAAAGTAAAAGAATGAGAAATCTCGAATCTCTTAACCACTCAAAATTCACTGCTACTTTGTTTTCCCTTCTAATTCCTGGGATTATCCCCAGCACTTCTACAAACCCCCTAAATGTGGTGAGAGAGGTGTCATCTCTGGTCTTCCGTCCTCAATAGCTAATAGACGTGACAGAGTTACCTTGATAAGAACGGAGAGTTATTTTCAGCATTTTCTCCCTCCCCCACCCCCCAATGTATTACAGACTTAACAGGAGTACTTTAAAAAAAAAAACTCTACAGTTATTTGGATTTTTTGGTATTTTTTATAATTTCTGTATCAGTTTCCTTTTCTGATGAAGTAGATCTGGTAAGTGCCTTTTTCCTTTCCCTTCCCTCCCCCCTCCACTTACCATGGAGGCCTCCCAATTACCCCTGATTTAGTTATATCTCCCCATCATAGGGGAATGCAAGTTTTTATTTCTTTTGGCTATTTTATCGTCGTTTCCACTTACGCAGAGTTAAAAGCTTGACAGTGATTTCTTGCTCATTAACCTAATATTCCTTTGATGGTATTTTTGTTCATAAAAATATCTCTGTTGATCTTCAATAAATAATTAATGTTGTTCAGAATGAGGGAGTTGTGGGAGTTTCTCTCGAAGATAAGGGTTTATACCCTATAGGCTAAAGAAAAAAATTATATAGCATGTCATTCATTCAGTATTTAACTGCTAAGGAATATTTCTTTAGACAGAATGTTTATGGCTGGTGGTTTAGGTGAATTGACTATTGAAAAATGTTCTTGTGCCACTTAACTTTCCCTTAACTTGAACAGAATTTAAATTTTCTTGAGTGTTCAAAGCCCAAAATTTTGAGAAAGCTTTTCTCTCTCTTTTAAATAAAAGCTAAATAATTCGTTATATTAGTATAGATCCCTCATTAATGTGATTTAAAAAAGATATTAGGCCTGAAGCATTCAGTTTGGTCTCTGAAATTGACATTGCCCTTGCCCACAGGTAGCAATATTACTTCTCTCTTTTATGAACCAACTTTTTCTATTTCTACTATTACCGGGATTATTAAAACACATTGTAATATTAACTTCCAGGTAAAAATGGACAAGGAGGAGTCAGTGTGTTGTTGAAGAAGAGGCAGACAGTTGTAGAATTTTAGAGTTGGGGAGAGACCACAGAGCTTATTCCAATACCTTTATTCAATTCTGTAAGCATTTATTATCTCCTATGGGCCAGGCACTTCAATAGACCCCAAAGATATAAAGAGAAAAGACAATTCAGTCTTCGTCCTCAAGGAGCTTATATTCCTGGGGAAATTTCTATCTTCTCCTCAGCCCTACCCTCAGATATTAGTGACTTTCACTGCAAAATTATTTTTTATCAGCTTTGCAAATCTTATGTATGTACTTGTATTTGTGCATCACACCCCCTTTTTTAGAATATAAGCTTTTTGAGGACAGACTTTCCTTATTGTGTCCACACCGCCTCTCAGAGTATCTAGTACTTAGTAGCTGATCAGTAAATTCTGTTTGATTCATTGATTTGGCTTCCATTGTACCTGCAATTCCAAAATTACATTACATTACATTACAGAATTGTGTTCTACACATTGAACTTTCATTCATTTTGTAATCTACTAGATTCCCAATGTGACCTTCGTAATACTGTTGACATACATTAATTAGTAGCTGATATAGTAGATAGAGTGCTGGCCTTAATGTCAGGAAGTTCAAATCCTCCCTCTGAGACTGATGAGCTTTGTCACCCTATGTAAGTTACTGAGCCTCAATTTTCTCATCTGTAAAATATATATTTTAATAGCACCAACTTCACAAGACTGTTGCAAGGATCCAATGAGATAATAATTGTGAAGGGCCATGACACATGGTTAGCACTATATATATATATATATATATATATATATATATATATATATCTGTATCTGTCTATATCATCTATCTATGTATCTATCTATCTTATCTATCTATCTATCCACCCATCTACCCATCCATCCACGTGCCCACCCACCCACCCATGCACCCATCCATCTACCCATCTATCCATCTCTCTCTCTCTCTGTCTATCTATCTATCTATCTGTCATCTATCTAATCAATCAATCAATCTATCTATCCATCCACCCACCCATCCACCCACCCACCCATCCACCCATCCATCTACCCATCTATCCATCTATCCATCTGTCTATCCATTTATCCATCTGTCTATCTATCCATCTATCTATCTATTTATCTATCACCTATCTGTCTATCTACCAACCCACCCATCCACCCATCCATCCATCTATTCATCTATCTATCTGTCTGTCTCTGTCAGTGTCTGTCTATCCACCCATCCACCCATCCATCCACGCATCTATCCATCTCTCTCTCTCTACCTACCTATCTGTCTGTCTGTCTGTCTATCTATCTTAGCTATTGTTATTATTAATCATTAAATCTGTGAGACACTTTGGAAACCTTAAAATGCTATGTAAATGTTAACTATTATTGTTGTTATTAGTAATGAGTCAAAAATAATTTTATTCTGCTTAGAATGATACTCATTTTACTCATTTTAAATCTGGAAAAGAATAAGCAGTAGATAGTTGGTTACATTTTAAGGTAACATAGTTCCTAAGTAGAATAAGCAGGAGGAAATGAGATCCATGTACTAAGAAAGAAATTGGTGTAGGTATTTGGAAATGAAATCAAGTGAGTGAACACAGCAGAGTGAGAACAAGTAGAATTCAGATGAAAAGAAGCCTTGCAAAACTGTTGTGATTTAGCATAGTCCTGTCAAATTCTTGACTCATAGATAGTCTGTATAGTTGACAGAAATTGATCATAATTTTAACAAAATGGAGAATTAAATACCCTGTTCAAGATCGGCAAGTCTACAGGAACATTAGGAATCAGTGACTTATAGTAATACTCGTATTTCTCCCTTCCTCTTTGATAGTATCATGGTGAATTTCTGCGGACAGTCCACCGAGGAGTGAATATAAATGTACCAAAAAAAAAAAAGATTATCTGGAAAGGAAGCATATTTCAACCTGTTTCTTTCTTGACTCAGTAGATTTCTCTCCCTTTTATAACCTTCCTGTTTCTTTGGTCTTTCCATTTAGGAAATTACATATCATGATCTTTGAAAGATTGTTCCATCCTTTCTTATTTGGCTACAAGAAAAATTTATATGTAACTGAAAATATGATTGTTTTATACATAAAACTCAATTTCTGAACTAACTAGTGAAAGGCCACACTGCATTTGGGGTTAGAATACCTGTGTTCAAATCTACCTATATGCTACCTTACGAAAATCACTTAACTTCCCTTGGTCTTAGTTTCTTCATCAGTAAAATGAAGGAGATTGGATTGTTGTTATTCAGCTGTTTTTCAGTCATCTCTGTCTGACTCTTCATGACCCCATTTGGGGTTTCCTTGGAGCAATTAGTGAAGTTGTTTGCCACTTCCTTCTCCAGATCAATTTTACAGATGAGGAAACCAAGGCCAACAGTTAAGTGACTTGCCCAGGGTCACACAGCTAGTAAGTGTCTGAGGCCAAATTTGAACTCCGGAAGATGAATCTTCTTGACTTCAGGCTTAGCATTCTATCTACTGGACTAGATGACCCCTAACTTTCCATTCAGCTCTAGATGAATAAATTGTAAAGTCCTACACATTCATATATTATGTGTGTATATACCTATATACATGAATATATATCTATACAGTAGTTTACTACAGATGGAATAAAGCTTAAGACTTAAAAAAATTGCTTAATGTATACATTGTTCCTTGTATTAAACTGAATCTCAGAAAGGTTATTTCCTGTGGGCCACATAATTAATAAATGTCTACAACAGGACTCTGAAGTTTCCTGGCTTTAAAATCAACATTCTTATTCCTATATTGTGGTGCCCGTTGTAGATGAGTAAAATTCTGTGGGCATTATATGGCTAGATTTCAGCAAGGTATCTGACAAACTTCTAATTGCCTCCTCATGGGAAAAAAATGGAGCCCAGGATTGATTGATCGTATAGTTATGTGTATTCAGAATTAATTAAATAGCTGGACCTAAGAAGCAGGGATTAATGGAACTCATGTCAGCCTAGATAGAGTGGAGTTTTGTAAGACTGGATATAGATTTGTCCTGATCAAGGTCATTATGAATGAACTGGAAAAATATATCAATGACATGCTTATCAGATTTGCAGATTGCATCAAGTCTAGCTAATCCATCAGTTGCCAAAATTGGGATCTGGAAAGATTTCCAGTGGCTAAGCTGATAGGCTGGAACTAAAAACTTTGATAGGCATAAGTGTGAAATCCTTCCTTTGGATGCAGGAATTCAGCTTCTCAAGTACAGAATTACAGACTCATCAAATTTGGGAGTTGGAAGCGGCCTCAGTCACCAACTCTTCTAATCCATGCGGGCCACTGGAGTTAGAAAGCAGTTTATGAACAAAGATATTCCAGTTTTAATGGACTGCAAGATCAGTACAAGTCAGCAGTAGGTTGTGAACTTGGATTCAGAAATTAACCTTGCAAATTTGTACACATGGAAGATGTATGAGTAGAGAACAATTAAAAAATGTTGGAAACATTCTCAGCAGCCATGAGGGCTTTCCCAATGCCTTCTTCTCCAGCATAGTCTGGAGAAGAAATTTTCTGGTTTCCACCTTCAAGCTGGGGAAAAAGAGGACAAAGCATTAACCTTCATGACCTGTACCACTTAAGAGTGCTAAGCCATCACTTCATGTCCGTCATAACTTTGGCAGTTTTAATTGTTGTATTGTTTCAAAAACCTAAAATCAGAAGCCGACCTAGAAGTTAAAAAACTGGTGTTTAGAGGAATGAAGTAGGGTAGCTAGGTGATGCCGTGGGGAGAGCATTAGAGTCAGGAAGACTCATCTTCCTGAGTTCAAATCTGGTCTCAGACACTTTGTGGCTGTGTGACCCCGAGCAAGTCACTTAACCGTGTTTGCTTCAGTTTCTTTACCTGTAAAATGAACTGGAGAAGAAAATGGCAAACCACTCCAGTATCTTTGCCAAGAAAACCCCAAATGGGTTTATGAACAGTCAGACATGACTGAAGAAAAGCCACAGAGAAATGAAGGACCATTACAGAGAGAAGGGAGGGAAGAGAGGAAGGTGGAGGGACAGAGAGATGGAGGGACAGAGAGACAGAGGAGGGGAAGAAAGAGAGAGAGGGAGAGAGAGAGAGAGGAGCTTTAAGGGATGGATGCAGAGAAGTGTACCCAAAATGAAAGGTAAATTCTTATTTAGCCCTAATCAGACCTCATAGTTTGGGGTCTTACACTCTCTGTTGTATACTTCATTTTTACTAAGGTCACTGACAAACTGAACTGAATCCAGAGGAGGCTAACCAGCCTGGTGAGATCCAGGTCATCTAAGGTTCGGTTGAAGGAACTGGAGATATATTTAGCGTGGAGAAGGGAAGACTTGAGGGCGTGATTGCCATCTTCAAATATTTGAAGGGTAGCCATGTGGAAGATGGATTAAAATTATTTTGCTTGGCTCCTGATTTCAAAACTAGGACTAGTGGGTGGAAATTACAGAGAAACAGATGTCTGCCCCAAATGAGGAAAAGCTTCTCAATCAGCAGAGCCAACCGGAACTGGGTGGAGCTGCGTCAGAAGGTAGTGGGTTCATAGCCACCAGAGGTCTTCAGGAAGAGGCTGAGGATCACTTACTTGCTGGGGATCTTCCTAAGCTCCCATTCATTTGGCACTAGATGAACCCCAGGTTTTCTCCAGCTCTGGGATGCTGTGGGAAAGGGTTTATAATATTTAAGTGTTATACAAATGTGAGCTATCATTATTGCCATAAGGGAGCTAGGTGGCTCAGTGCTAAGCCTAGAGGCGGGAAGACCTGAGTTCAAATGTGGTCTCAGACACTAGTTAGCTGAGTGACCCTTGGCAAATCATTTAACCACTCTGCCTCAACTTCTTCATCTGTAAAATGGGGATAATAATAGCATTTTGTTTTGTTTTGTTTTGATCCATAACTTGGATAGAAGCAGAGATGGCATATTTGTCAAATCCTCTGATGCTGCAAATCGGAAGGTGATAGCTGTCACACTAGATGACCAATAACATGTTAGGAAAAATGGATTTTTCAGTGACTCTTAGTGACTGCATTTGGGATTTTCTTGGAAAAAAACACTGGAGTAGTTGGTTTGCCATTTCCTTTTCAAGCTCATTTTACAAGGAAAACTTATTTTACAGGAAACTGAGGCAAACAGGGTTAAGTGACTTACCCAGGGTCACACAGCTAATAAATGCCTGAGGCTAGATTTGAACTCAGGTAGGCGAGTCTTCCTGATTGCAGGCTGGACACTCTATCCAGCAAGTTGCTCCAAAGAAAAATGGGCTAGATCTAATAAGATAAAATTCAGTATAAAAGTAAAGTCTTTCAGTGAGATATAAAAGAAGCAATGTCACAAGTCCAAAATGGGGGAAGGCAGGACTAGATAGTGGTTGTTTTGGAAAGGGATCTAGGGGCTTCAGGGGTCTACTATCTAATATGTGTTAGGAGTATGATATGGTGACTCATGAAGAGTAATGAGAATTTGGGTGACTTTAAGGGAAATGTAACTTTCAAAAAAAAAAGGATGGTAAAAGTCTCACTGAACGCTGCTTTTCTCAAGTCTCATCAGAATTTTGTTCAGTTCTGGGCACCTCTATTTAAGAAAGATATTGATAACTTGGAGAATGTCCAGAGAGGATAACTAAGATAGAAAATAACTTTTAGTCCCTGTCCTAGAAGGACTGTTTGAATGAACAGGAGATGTTTAGCCTAAAAAAGAGAAGATTGGGAGGGCATGATAGCTGCCTTCAAGTGTTTGAAAGGCTGTCGTGGAGGAAATAGGAAAACCATTGCATTTGGCCTTAGGTGCAGAACCAGAAACAATGAGCAGAAACTGGAAATGGAGGCCATATTTCTTGACTAATTTAAAGCCCAGAAAGGGAGTAATTTTACTTTAGTTCCCTAGTCATTGCTGTTAGTCAGTCCTAGCCTTTTATATTCCTAGTTTTATATCAAAGAATCAGATTTTTTCATACTTGTATTGCTAGCCTCTGCAAGAGAAGTGCTTGGCAATAACAGATATAATAAATTATATTAAATTGTAATAAATGAAAGTGATAAATAAATAATAAAGCCCATGGTTGAAACCTGGAAGACCTTTATTACTCCACTGAAAAAGATTTTGGAACTGCATCAGGACACTGTCAAATCTGAGAGGAACTATGTATTGTCAACTCATGATCAGACTGTCAGAAAATTTGGCTTTTAAGTAAGGAAGGATTAAATCCAATAACTGCACGTCTTGGAATTTGGGGCAAGTCGAAGTCCTTGGTATTTGTAGATCATAAATGTTGGGGACACTGAATTTTTTTTATAACTTTTCTCCTTTCAATTGCTCATTATTCCGTAACCAAAGAATATTAATAATAAATATATAATGTATAGTATATATTCTATTATGGATAAAGGCAAAAGTCCTATATATATATATTTATATATAAATATATAATAATAGAATAAAATATAAAATTAATAATAATAAATTTGATAATAATAAACGCATATAGTACTTACTCTGTGCCAAGGATTGTGCTAAGTGCTTTATAGTCTTCTTTGATCCTGCCAACAACCCTGGGCGGTAGGTGCTATTATTATCCCCAATTTACACCTGAGGAAACTGAATCAAACAGAGGTTAAATGACTTGCCCAAAGGTCACAGAGCTAGTCAGTGTCTGAGACCACCTTTGAACTCAGGTCTTCCTATCTCCGGTCCTGGTGTTCTAGCTACTGCACTAGCTGCTATTTGTCTAGAGCAGCGGTTCTCAACCTGTGGGTTGCGACCTCTTTGGGGGTCGAACGACCCTTTCACAGGGGTCACAGGGGTCGCCTAAGACCACTGGAAAACACATATGTCCGATGGTCTTAGGAACCCAGACACCACTCCTCTATCCATCTCCAGGCAGATCTGCCCACATGCAGATACGCCCACATACGAGTATTAAAGGGTTGCTGCATTAGGAAGGTTGAGAACCACTGCTCTCGAGACATTCATGTTTAGTGCAGCATTTTCTTTTCTCCTTCATGATGGCTGGATGTATTTCTTTGTGCTTCAGAGAATTTATTATTAAAAAGATAATTTATTATTTATTACTATTAAAATTAGGGGATTGTTTGTCTTTGTACTCCCAGCTCCTAAAACAATGTCTAGCATATAGAAAACACTTAATAGTCCATGAATTAGATCATTGAGATGGGAAATCTCAAGTACTATCACTGGGTTATAAATTATCCTTTTATCAGTGGCTTACAGTGGCAAATAATCTAATGGGTTATGGGGAAATATTATAAAGATATGATTATTTCCCTTTCAGATAGAAAATAAGAATTTTTTGTTTTATATTTTAATTTTAAAATGAGTTTTATTGTTCCTTTTTGTTAGCAAAAGTATCTGGTGACTTATAATTTTTCTTTTCTTGTAATTGGGAAAAATAAACAAAAAAATCTGGTGCAGGTGAGGTGTATTGGGTATGGAATATTTCAGATCTACTTAGACATGGTGTTTGTTTTAGTCAGTTTTATAGAATTGATTTTTTTTTCTTCAGTCTTTTTTATGATGCTTTGAGTATGGGAAGGGGAAGGGATTTATTTAGAAATGAACGTGTCATGATACAAAAAGGAATCAATAATAATATAAAAATAATAAAAAACATATACACGTACAAAATAATGCAATGAGAGTCTAACAGTGTATACACCATTTTGCTCTGGTAGTCCCCAGCCTCTCTGCTAAGAGATGGAAGGTGTGTTTTATCATCTGAGGCAACTAGTTGGCATAGTGAGTAGGGCACTGGACCTAGAGTAAAGAATGGCCAAATTAAAGTCTTGCCAGATGCTTACTGGCTACATGAATGGGAAAAATCACTTACCTTCTTTCGGCCTCAACTTCCTTATCTGTAAAATGGGACACCTTCTTCCTAGGCTGTTGTGTGGATCAAATGAGATAACATGTAAAATTCTTTACATTTTTTTCTCACTAATTAGTTTCATTATAATTATCTTTTTCTAGGTGTATTTCAGTTATTCAGAGCTGACATTCATTTTTGGATCCTTTCATTAACCTTGGTATAGACACTGTATGTATTTTTCTTCTGGTTCTACTTGTTTCACTTGGGGTCACTTCAAGCCGATCTCCCCACATTTCCCTGAAATCCTCAGGACTTCGTTCATTTCATGAAACAAAAGAATCTTGAAATATAATCCAGACCTTGCCTGGCCATTTATAAACACATTCCTTATTCAAGGTGCAGTTTCACATTCAAACACATGTATAATAAACCAAGTGTTAAAGTCTCCAAGTAATTTTTATTTATAGTTGCAGGTGTGACTTCTATGTGTAACAAAGTACGGTGAGGGAGGGAAAGGCAGCAGGTGCTTTTAACCATTGCTGTTGGTACAAATTTAGTTCCACATGTCCAAGTTCTCCTCTTATTTGAATGCCAGAGTTTAACATCCGTGGCTTATTGTATGGTAAAACCCCACTTGATAGATAGAGTTCATTTTTTTCTTTCAGATTGAACTTTTGCTTTTATTCATGATAGAATCCCGAGAGAGTAGATTCTTTAATAATAATAAAAGACTTTCTCTTCTTTGCTTTTTTGCTGTGTCATGGAATATTCCTTCTTAGTGCTATCCTATCCATGGCAGTTAGTTTGAGTTGTTAATGTGCTGAGTAAACCACTGAATTTGGAGGTTTGCCCTTTTCCTGACATCTGCATTTAAACTTTTTACCCTGAATATTTAACTGAAAACTGCTGTCTTCTTGTCTGCACTGGGTAGGGTTACAGTGAGTGAAACTTTCACTCTCTTTTCCCCACTCAACCACTCTTAAGTTTCTGGTCTGAACATTTAAAGCAAATGATTTTCTGCAGCTTCAAAGAAAAGCAGTAAAATTCTATACCCTGTTCTCCCTCTGGAGAAGAGTGGGATTCGTGTCTTTGCAATGAAGGGTGACCCCTCTCCCCAATCAGAAGCAGCATCCTTTATTATGATAGAAGTGACCAATGGTGGTCTATTCATTCTTTGACTTAACAAATATTATCAATCCCAGTTAGATCCAAGGAACTCTGATCCTAGAAAGGGAAAGAGATAAATGTGTGTGGATACATACAATATATTTATTTTTAAAAATCTTTGAAAAATTTCTATTCCTGTACTTCACAGGATTGTACTTAAGAGGATTGGTCTGTATTGAATGCTGTCTATTACAGCTTTCTGTCAACCATAGTTTCAGGTTAGCTAACTGTTTAAATTAGGTTCAAATTTAAAAAAACAAAACATTTGGAAGACAATGTGAGGAAAAGACCTTTCCAACAGAGTTTTTGATATGATTTTAATACTATTAGAAAAATGTCATTATACTGGAAGAAATGCTAAAACAACATTCTAATAAAAGCTTAATTCTAGACAAGTTGTTTTTAATGTATTGTGATTGAAAAATAAAAGAAGTCTGTGTAACATTTTTTATAGAATTGATGAATGAATAAGGGTTTGCCCCCTTTAAACGCTGTTCTGTTAGTGTGCAACAGCATAGTTAGATATTCACAGAAACATCATGTTATTATAGAGAAAAGTTAAAAATAAAGTGGATGCTGTTGATCCAGTAATGACTGATCCATAGGGCAATGGAATTTCCCTGCCCCATTCAAAACCATGAATGTGAGGAATTCAGAGAAGCAAAGGAGATACTGTATGGATTAATGCAGAGTG
Source organism: Pseudochirops cupreus (assembly GCA_028627135.1). Lineage (NCBI taxonomy): Eukaryota > Metazoa > Chordata > Mammalia > Diprotodontia > Pseudocheiridae > Pseudochirops > Pseudochirops cupreus. The sequence goes on along the minus strand of CM053581.1, from coordinate 357,383,978 downwards.
AAGAAATGGTTACACCTCATTCCTGGTTAAGCATAATGACCAATTTGTGTTTCAGAGTTCTGACAATTAAACACCCTCCCATTCCTCAGTAAAGAGGTGATAGACCACAGATGAAGAGTGTTGCATGGACTCTCATTTAGTCTTTGTGTCACTTGGTTTTGCCCGCTTCATTTCATTTTATTTTTTGAGGGAGTGGTTTCAAGAGAGGATTCTTTAGGGGCAAGAAGAGAGAGCTGTAGGACTGGGTCTGTAGTATAAAACAGAAAAGGCATTAACAAAACATCAACAACTCAACATATGTTAATTCTGTTGAAGTGGATTAAAACTCGAAGCATGTGATCCTACATAGTTGTTAATTAATGTTATATAAATATTGTTTTTAAAAGGCGTGTCGAATTGCTCTTTTTGAATATTTTGTATTTGTCCAAATTTGGTTTCTGTTTCGAGGGGGTTTGTTGAGTCATTTCAGTCGCCGTCTGACTCTCCCCAACTCCATTCAGGATTTTCTTGGCAGAGACACTGGAGTGGTTTGCCATTTCCTTCTCTAGCTCATTTTACAGATGAGGAAACTGAGGCAAACAGGGTTAAGCGACTTTTCCAGGGTCACATAGTTAAACGTCTGACTTCAGATCTGAACTCAGATCCTTTTGACTCTATCCACTCCACCTTTCTGCCCCTTCTGAGAGTTTAAGAAGCTACAAAAATAAAATGGAATAATAGACTGACTTTCTCAGCCTAGTATGGAGTTTCTTAGTAGGGTAACAGTTCTTGAGTATTTTGCCACAGAGGCAATTGATTGAGAAAATGGGACCAGACCACTGAATACTAAATTTTATTTAAAATTCACCATGCTACTAAGTCTTCTTTTGTTATCCTGGAGAAAAGATGGGGACAAACCTCTGTACTTTCAGTTTTTAAAACTTGGCCTTAAATAATGCGGAGCCTAATACCAAGCCTCCTTACCTTTGAAAGCCCCCAAATCCCTAATTTAATGTTGACAAAAGCTGGATTTTCAAAAATCACAGACGGGATTATGGTTTCTGTTCAGATCAAAGTTAATGGGGCTCAGGTGTCCAAAGTGTTCTGCTCTGCAGCTGAAAATGTATCTTTTAAAACTTTCTCTAGTCGACTTTCTAAAGTTCTTATAGTTCGAAGGAAGATTTTTTTTTTAAAACGGCTAAGGAAAAGAAAAATCCAATGGTCCCAAAGTGTATTTTGTTTTAAAGGGGTTCTTTGTCACATTTGAATAGAGTATGTGTTTGGAGCCTACTCCTCATTTAAAGAAGAGAAGGGGGAAAAAGACCAAAAAAACATTAACAAGTTGGCAGTTGGTTGGACAGATTCATCCTTAGTGGCTCCTTTGTGGTGAGGAATACAGGAATGTTGTGGGAGGAAATTGCTGCCCATCTTAACACAGTATGCTAATTGTGTCCTTCCATTCTTCTTGGTTGCCAATAAGATGGTCTTAGCCCCCGTTTATTTGCTGTGGCCAAAGGGAGGAAAAAAAGTAATTGCTAATTACGGATACTGCCTCACTGGAGATCATTTGATCATTTGATTTTCTCTTCTGTCTTCAAGTTTGCATTTTCATTTTGTTTTCTTTTTTTAACTTCTTTTCCTTCTTTTAGATGAGCAGGAGGTAGACTGGGAGATTTAAGCATTCTGGTGCTTCTGGTTGTCCTGACATGACTGAGATTGCATCTGCAATTTGCATGGGTACCTTACCCATTGTCCTTTGGGGCTGTGGTAGCTTGACCTCATCTTCAGTGTACTGACCCTTGTCATCTTTCTGTTCATTCTTGGGGGCCTCTCTAATGCTAATTAGGCCTTCAACCAGTTGCTGTTTACAACTGTGTGATTTGGAAAGCAGGACCCTATCCAAAGACCACATTGGTGGTCTTGAACTGAACTCCTCACATCACATTTTTCCTTCAGATAAAATCCTCTTAACTTCTAGTATTGAGCTGGAAATATGTAGGAATCAAGTCATTAACATAAATAACCAAAGTGTCAGGGACCAAGTGTATTGTCTCAGTGTATCTCTTAGTGGATTCTTAAGGAACTGCTTTGCCATCATTTTCAGTTCCTAAAAATAGCAGCTTATCTAAGCAACCACTCGGACTGGAAAATTTGATTAAAGAAATAAAAGGGGGTTTGAGGGTGGAGGGATGGTATGCAAATGTAGCAAAGTGTGGAGAGTATTGAATTCATGGTTCCCCAGTGTTTGAGTTATTAAACTAACTTTAGCAACTGGGAAAACAAAAAATCGACTCACTCAATGATATGTATTTGACTTGGGCAAATAGAGGAACCACAGTATATAAAATTAAACTCCATAAAATAGACAGAGTCCTATATTGCAGTGGAAAGCTTGGCTTGCCCACCCAAGGGCTGAATCTGGAAAGTGGTGGGTGAATGCATGAGGAGGCAGAGTGAAGAATGTTGTGCTGACCTCTTTGACAAATATTCTTTTCTGCCCTTCTCATTCTGTGGATGTGTTAACTCAGGCCAGTGGAAGTCACATTTCTCACCCATAGTCACTTTGCAAATTGGCAGCAAAGCCAAGTTTAGTACTTTGGGAGATTCGTGTTTTGCATAACCAGTGAACCACACTGTCTCAGGGAATATTGGAAAGCAATGCATGGCGGATGGTCATTGATGATCTTTGTTGAAACTAGACTAAAGCATGAAAATGTGAAAGCCATTTGTAGTCTGAGAACGCAGGATCTGCGTTAAGCAGTTTTATCTTTAAAGCATTTCTGGGTGGTCTCTTATTACTTTTGAAAATAATAATGCCTTTTCTTCCTGGAACCCAATTTTCATAAAAATGGTTAATTTTTATTAATTTTTAATACTATTTTATTAAAAGGATTATTCCCTGACAGTGATTTAGAGAAAGATACTCTCATACTTGTTCTTAATAAATCTTCAAGGCAACAGTTTCTTCAATAAACTGTTAACTCTTTCCTTTATAGCTTAATTTCCCAATTAAAATGGGGTGAAATAGAATGTTTTCTTTAAATTTTTCATATTTGAGGTAAAAAGCGAGATCTTAAACATATGCAAATAACTTGGGATTTAGGGAAGAGTAAGCACTGAGCCAGGGGCAGGTAGATGGCTCAGTGGATAGCACCTAGACCTGGAATTAGGAAGACTCAAGTTCAAATCCAACCTTAAACACTTACTGTGTGACCCTAGGCAAGTCCCTTAACCTCTGCCTGTGAGGCAAGTAGGTAGCTCCGTGGATAGAGTGCTGGCCTGAAGTCAGGAAAGCTCTGACTTCAAATCTGGGCTGAGACTAGCTGTATGACCCTGAGCAAGTCATTTAACCTTTGCTTGCTTTAATCTACTGGAGTAGATTAAAAAATCTACTTTGTTTACTTTAATCTATGGCAAATCCCTTGAGTATCTTTGCCAAGAAGACCCCATGGACAGTATGGTCATTGGGATCATGAAGAGTTGCACACAACTGAACAACAACAGACCATTCAGTCATGTCCTAGGGAGTGGCCACCTTTAGAAAATTTCAAGACATAAGATTTTTATCTCAGTTAATCAATAAGGATTAATTAAGTACCTGCTGTATGCCAGGCACTGTTCTAGGTACTGGGGATATAAGGACAAAAATGAAAAAGTCTTTGTCTTCATGGAGATTATAGTCTCTTAGGGGAAACAACATATATGTTTGTATATGGTAAGTATATATAGACAAAATGCAATCTAAATAAAAGTCACTAGAAGTTGTAGGGATCAGGAAATACATAAAGAAGAACTTTTATAACCTGTAGTGCTAGTTTCTGCAAAAGGTCTGAGTGAGGTGTTCCACAGTAGCAGAAAATTGAAGCCCACGATTGAAAACTTCAGGATTTCCTTATTCCACTGAAACCACTTTTGGCACTACGTTGGGTTACCCTCAGATTTGAGAGGATGGTGTTTTGTGGTGTCATGAGTAGATACCTCCTCCTCTCTCCCCAACCTAAATGCATCATCTACTCTGAGTCACCTGCCATCCTTCCAACTTCCCTGTTTCTCTTGTTGGCCCTGACATTTTGTCAGTTACCCAGACTCATAAACATCTTTTAGTAGAAGGACCATTGACTTTGTAATCAAAAGACCTGTGTTCAAATTCACTTTGTAATGGTGACCTTGGGCAAATCACTTAACATTAGCTAAGCCTTTTTGTTTTGTTTTGTTTTTGCTTTTTGGAAAATAAAGGGAAGGGGTTCAATTAAAGGTTCCCCTTGGGTCTCTTCTAGTCCTAATTCTTTCCTGGTACATAGGAGGTACTTAATAAATATTGATTGACTGATTGATTTTAATAGGCACAGAGAGTAAGGAGGCAATTTTCCTTTCTAGGCACATCAGCAATGGTATATAGAAATAATAGAAGAGGCAGAACCAGAGATTGCTTATTGCTCTATTTTTGCTCTAACAAAACATGGGTGAAGGGAAATGCCATGAAATGAATACCAGGCTGAGGAAGATGTTTTGTGTGTGTTTGTGTCTATGTGTGTGTGTGTACGTGAGTCTGGGGTTACAAAAAGACGCAAAGACAGTCTCAGCCCTCAAGGAGTTTACAATGTAGGGGCAGAACCAAGATGGCAGATTTAGAGCACACACGCATATGTATATATACATATATAATATAATATAATATAATATATAGAATAAATAGGAAACAATTAAGATAGGGAAAACACTAGAATTAAGAGGGATTGGGGAAGGCTTCCTGTAGAATATTGTGTTAAAATAATAATGGCAAAAATTTAAATTGCACTTTAAGGTTTGCAGGGTTACTGAACATATTCTGTCTCATTCTGTCCTCATCCTTCTTCAAGGTTTAGGTCAAGCCTTCCTTCCTTTTGAACTCTCTGTTGCCAAGACTCCCTCTCTTATGCATTTAATACTTTCTCCACACGATTTACGGTTATTTATGCTTGTTCCTCATGTTTCATCTCCTCTTGAAGACAAGGACTGTATCATTTTTTTTTATTTTTACATCCCCAGGAAAGTGCACCATACGTAACACGAGCTTGATAAATGTTTGTTGACTTGAAAAGAAAAAGGCCGTTTTCTCACCATTGGTAAATATGTATGGAAAAAGAATGATTGCTAGTTGGCCCGTATTCTACTTCCAAATAGTTTTTCGTGATATCCTCTGTTGGAGAAAGGTCTTTTGTGTCTGATGGCCCACTGTAAGTAAAAGTTATGACAGCCTCATCCCATCAAAAAAAAAAGCAAATAGAAAAAAAATAGTATTCTGTTTTTCTCCCCCCTAGTTATCTGAAGCTATTTTTTAAAATAGTGTACTAGTTAGGGATTTAGTTTCCTAACTAATAATAATAATAATAATAAACATTTATCACATACTAAGGTTTGTAGATCACTTTATATTTGATCCTCACAACAACCCTTGTAACATGATGCTGTTACTATTATTCTAATTTTATAGATAGGGAAACTAAGGCTGACAGCATAGGTGACTTGCCTAGGCTCACAGCTAGGAAGTATCTGAGTAGTTGGGATTTGAAATAAGGGCTTCCTGCCTCTTAAATCCAACACTCCGTTCTCACTGAACCACCTAGATGCCTCAGTAATGCTTCAGTGCTGGCCAGATGTTGCATTAGTAGGTCCGTAATTTCTCCTTTTCCTGAACTTTCTCATTTCTCTCTTTTATCAGGATGTCACATACTTCAAGGATTTTTCCCTATTCAAAGATTTATTTGTATATTTTTGAAAAGGCCTGAAGAAAGATACTTATGCCTCAGTTGTTGTTGGTGTTTATACAACAAACATTTAAGTCCCTGCAGAGTTCTGGAAGAGGTACAAGGGTTGTTAATGAGATAGCCCAGGTATAGCATGCTGGGTATGTGTATCCGCCTTGATGAACCACTACCAAAGGAGACAATTTCACTTTTAAGTGACTTAGATTAGCATCTCATAGATCACCACATACACGCTCCTCACTTTATAGATGAGGAACTTAGGTTCAGTGATTAAGTGATTTAGCTCTAATTAACAAGAAAGAATGTTCATTTTTGTTATGACTAAATATCCTGGTGGTGTTAGGTTCAAGGAAACCTCTAATTGTTCCTCCATAAGGGAAATGACAATGTGAGAAAAAAAAAACACTTGATGTTTTTTTTCCTTTAGTTTAGTCAAGTTTAGGAAATGTTACAGGAAAAGGAATTTCCCTATCCTGTACTTGATTCAGATTTTTGCTATCAAATATTTACATTTATAATTCAGGAAAAAAAATCCAGCACCTTCATCCTGTCCTGGGTAATGTGGGAATTTACCCTTCCTCCCTCTTTGTGTGTGCATCATTTAAGCATCAGTTGCCTAAGTAACTGTCAAAAAGCCCTTTGTTTTCAAACAGGAAAATTGTGTTTTTCATAAAGGAGGCTTTGGCTGAGGACTTCCCCCCCACCTTGCACAGGGCTGTATTGTATGAGAAACATCATGAATCGAGAGATGCTTTTGAGGGTTCATAGTAATATTGCTGCCTCTACTTTATTAATCCCAAACTTAAACATCTCCTGAACTTTCCCCAACCTGAGCATTTCCCTACTGGCCAGACAGTATAATTCTTCGGGTTATTGCTTCAATTCCTACCTCTTCTACTAGATTTATTACTGGTTTTAAAATAAAATCGTGATGCTTGGCAGCTCGTGCTTATTTCCTATAGTGAATAGTGACAGGCAAAGACCTCTTCCCTTGGCCAGCCCTTCTCACCTTCCATAGTAATCTCCTCCCACCTGCTGATCCCCCACACACTTTAAATAGGATTCATAGGGGTTTTGAGAGTTGGGTATGACCTTTCTAAGCCCAAATATGCATACATACCTGGAGATAGATACTGTGCTTCTTTTATATGTGTGTCTTCATTGGAAAATATAGGCAGGCCTTCCATAAGCCAGTATAAAGGTCAAAGAAATACTTTATTGGAAAACTCATCCTTAAGCCCTGAATCTCCCAAAGAGAAGAATAATATTGCACATCCAAATGATAGCTTCACACTCTGCTCAGTAAGGTGGCTTAGTTCTGGACGCGTTATCACTTTCGTCTTCTCTGGACTTGAGGTCGCTAGTCGAGACCCCAGGGCTGAGGAACCCAAGGCCACATATGGCCCTCTAGGTCTTCAGGTGCAGCCCTTTGACTGAATCAAAAAAAAGTTTGTTCTGTGAAGTCTGGATTCAGAGGGCTGCACTTGAGCACCTAGAAGGTCACATGTTGCCCCGAGGCTGCAGGCTCCCCACCCCTGTGCCCTAGCCCCTTGACATAGGCCTGATTATCATTAGAGACCTAGGATTCTGGAGTTTGTTTTACTCCATTTTCTGGCCTGGCCATCCTATACCCTTTTACTGCATTGGACTAATTACTTTGCTTTGTGGTTGCATTCATCAGTCACCAAATTGATTTGTCATGAGTATCTCTTTCTGTGGGACCAGTTTTCATATTCTTCTATGTTATCTTGGTTCTCGCCTAAGTCCCTCACTCCCCTCACCACACATACACCCCATGAGCTGCTGACTTTTCTAGTCTAATGCTACTCACTATTTTACTGCTTTCTTTCAACAATAATTCTGTGTTAAGAGCAGAACAGGACAGCTCTATCTGTTACAGGTTCTACTTTTGCCCCAGTAAACAGTCTCATCTGTTACAAATTCTCTGAGTCTCTGTTTGCTCTTCTAATGATGAGGGGCCTGGACAAAATGCCCTTCAAAGTCACTTCCAGCTTCAAGTCTATGATCCTATGAATAGCAGTTTTTAAAAAAAACCCATTTGGAGTACTCAGTTCAGCTCTGGGCACCATTTTCCCAATAGGACATTGTCAAGCAGGGATGAAACCTAAAGAGGTGATGGGATGGTGAGGACCTGCTGAAGGGAATGCTTAACCCTTGAGAACAGAAGACTTGGAGGGGCAAATAACATTAAAAGCACCTGGAGGCAACTGGTCTTTTCCATCCATTGGGAGTGACAGGTTGGCTTAAGAGTCCTTGGAATGCAGACGAGGGAAGACTATTGCTCTCGGAGAGAGGAATTCTCCTATAGACTCTGTGAAGAAGGAACATGCTTGACAGTGATGATGATGATGATGATGATGATGAGGTTGATGATGGTAGTGATAGTTCATTAGTGCTTTAAGGTTTTTAAAACATTTTATAGATATTAACTCATTTTTTTTCCTCATAGTAATCCTGGGGGTGGTTAGGTACCTTTATTATCCCCATCTTACGGATGAAACAGCTGAGGCTTGGTTAATTGATTTGTCTACAGTCACGTAGTTGGTAAGAGTCTGAGTGGGAAGAGGATTCCGACTGAGATCTTTTTTATTTTAAGTCTGGATTCTTTTCTTTATACCACCCAGCTGCCTAAAGAACAACAGCAAATTCAAATAACAGTGTGATTCATTAATATATTTGATACATAATTAATAACATCACTTGATGAATCACCAAATTATTAATACCTTAGAAAACATTTCTTCCAGTTCTTTCATTTTGCAAATGAAGAAAAGGAGGATCAGAGAGATTGAGATTTATTCAAGGCCATGTAGGTAGTAAATGCTAGAGCCAGGAGTCAAAACCACATCTTCTGACTCCAAGTCAGAAGAAATATTTCAGTAGATATACTTTCTGTTTCGCTACACTACCTCTCAAAGCTACATATTATCATTCCCTTTACCAGGGATATTCCCTCTATCTTTGTCCTTGGTTAGACAGTATCTGGAATACTGGGTCAGACTGGGGGTGCCACTTTCTGGGTAGGTCATTGACATACTGGACCAAGTCCAGCAGAGGATATCCAGAATTGTGAGAGGGCTAGAAATAAGGATCCACTTAGCCTTGAGAATAGAACAGGATAGATATTGTTAAACACTTGAAGGACCATGGCAGGTAGAAAAATGTTCCAACTTCTGCTTAACTACATATAATGAAAGGAGGAAACAGCTGTTGAAAAGTCAAGTTGAAAAAGTCAATTAAAAAAAATCATTGAGTATGCCTTGCAGTGCAGAAGGGAGATTTTGGTTTGAGATAAGGAAAAACTCCATAAAAGTTGGAACTGCCCCAAAATAAATGAGTTGATTCAGGTTGTAGTGGGTTTCCCTTTACTGGTAGCCTCCAATCAAAGGTGGAGTGATCATTTGTAAGTAAGATATTTATTCTAGGGCCAAGATGGGTTGGACTAGATAACCAACCTCTGAGGTCCTATATAATTCTGAGATTCTGTGATCACATCCAGAAATGCAGTTATTAATTTTGTGTTTTGTCTTTAAAATTGCTACTAGTCAGATGGAAGGTCTAAGGAAACAGACCTTTTCGCTCAGATTTTAGGAGAAAGTTAGCACCTTTTATTACAGAGCTATTTACCTTGCTTGATTATTAGTACTAGGCATTTCTATATTAGAGTACTCTATAACCCATAGATTGTGCCTGTATCCAGCAGTGAGCAGTGCTTGATGCCTGAGGAAAGCATTAGAATCCCCCATAAAGTGCTTACTGTAATTGTGTACTGGAACTCAGAGGGAAGGATCTTCTCTAACCCTCTGCTGATAATTGCTCCGTAGAGTGATTAACACAAGAGAGAGAGAGAATCTTTTAATTTTATCCCCGCCATGTAACCGCAGATAATACTTTTGTTCCAGATGTATTTTTATTGGTAATAGAATATTTGACCCAGTTATGCCATGGTTATGTATATGTATATGTGTATGTGTGTATGTGCATGTGTATGTATATGTATGTGTATATGTGTATATTTATATGTGTGTCTACACACACATACATGTACATGCACACATATTTATGTGTATATAACAAAAATAATTCTTTGAAACATTCTCCTTTTCTATTTGAATTATAAGCAATTGAGTACGCCCACTTGAAAATTACATAAAAAAGGAGTATTTAATTAAGTTTACAAAATTGTTGTTGGAATTGAAGTCCGTTGTTCCTGGTATTGGGACACAGGACAAGTGTAGCTTTCTCTACTCAGATCACCATCATTATTTCCTTCCCACTACACCCTGGGTTCTGTCCCTGGGTTGTCCCGTTCTGATAGATGAGCCTTTGCTTTATCTTGCCAGGGCTCGGGTCTTCATCCCATTTCCTGAATGTCTTCTTATCCCTGCCCCCTGCAAGATATCCATCACCCCCTCTGACTCTTGTCTTCTCATGAAGTTGATGGTTTACTGTATTTGTATCTCTAGCAAAGTACGTGGGAAAGAGAGGGCACTTAATAAATGCTTTATCTCTCCATCTCTCTTCTCTTCCTCCCTCCCATTTATGTATCTGTGATGTATCTATCATTTATTCCATCTATCAGAATAAGGAATAGGGACTGGAACTGATTTCGTTCACATAGAGGACTCTTGAATGAGAGATTCCTCTTACCAGTACACTTTTTTTTAACTTCTATGTAACTTACAGTCTTAGAGAATTGCCTATAGTACTGAGAGGTTGTAGCTTGCTTAACTTCTTTTTTTAAAAAAATATTTTATTGTATTTATTTTAGTTAACATCATTCATTTCCATGAGATTTTGAGTTACAAATTTCTCCCCATCTTTCCCTTCCCCCCCCCAAAACAGCCATCCCCTTGTATGACCCCTCCCTCAATCTAATCTCTCCTATGTCCTCCCCCATCACTCCTCTAACTTTCCGATAGGGCAGGATGAGTCTCCCTTCCACAGTGCCTGTGAATCTTATTGCTTAACTTCTTAAAGTCAGTACGTATTAGAGCGGATGGACTTGAACTCAGGTCATACTGTCTTTGAGAGGAGAGTAACAATTTAATTCCTATGTCAATATTAGCTGTTATGTTGGAGTCTTTCTATATGTAACTATGAAATTAATGTCTGTCTATGGAAAATTATATCTACATCCTTATCTATGCCTATATCCATATCTATATTGCTGCAGTCTATTTATATATGATAGGGAAGAGCATCAGTTACTAATGCAATCCATGAAAGTTGTCCAAATCTATATCTTTCATCATCTTAACTAATTCCTACCAATAAAAAGGCCAACCAAGTTTTTATTTTCTTCTTTCTTTGCTTGATTTTTATGTCAGTTTTAAAGGTGAATATGTAAATAGAATTTAAGGATTTATGTGGATTATTGACTCAGACCCTGCTTTTATCCCTCTGTTCTTTTTGTTTCTGACATAACTTGTTTGCTGTTTTGGCTGCGGAGTCCAGTACAGATGCTTTCTTTGAATGGTGTCTAATGATGCCTGGATCTTTATCCTCAGGGGTTACAGTTAATTCCAAAGCCATCCGCTGGTATAAACAGTCCAGATTGATTCTGTATCTGTTTTCCTGAACTTCTATTTCGTCTTTCATTGTGTTTGGGTTTGATTTCTAAATCCTTTCAAGGGTCATTCAAAATCTCCTTGTTTGACCCAATTATATTACAGGCACAAATGTATGATTCACTAGCTTCCCTTTTCTTCCTATACCCACCCCTTGATTAAAGGGATAAATTTGGAGATCGGTAGTGCTTAGATTACTGGTGGTTCCTTCCTTCTTTCCTCTTTTCATACTGCAAGTGTACAGTTTGCAGATATTGAGTATTTACAAAAGAGCCAAGACCCAATGGTTGTTATAAAAAAAAAGTTTTATTGAAGTCTTTTTTAAAAATGACATTGTTGTTTCCCCATCTAAGCCTCTCTCTCTACCAGTAATTTGTTTTTAGAAAAGTATTCTTCACCTTCCTTTATAAAGTCAGCTACTGTACTCTAATGTCTGAGACTTTCACATGAAATGAAGGGCTTAGGTATAATGGGGGAGATTCCTTGTCTCTTACTTGTCCCCCTTGTCCCCAGAAAATCTGGGACCTTGACAATATGGTATCACACTCACAGTGATGTCATCATTTTGTGTTATAAATACAGAATTTGCTAATTTATGGAAACAAAAAATATTGTTGACAGGCCAATGAAACTTGCCATTGTGGTCCGGCTGAGAGAGTGTTAGACTTAAATCAGGACACCTGTGTACAGATCTTACCTTAGGTGCTGGGTGAACAACTCTGATTGGGTCATTGGAGCTGTCCATTGCTATGTGAGTTCTTCATGGGCAGAGGCTCTCTGCCTTTCCTGTATTCATGAACAGCTCCTGGCACAGAGTGGTGCTTAGCAAATACTTGTTTGCTCTTAGCCTCAGTGTCCTCAGTTGTAAGGCAGGAATAATCATAGTACCTACTTCCTAAGAGTTGTTGTGAAAAGTAAATAGGATAATCTATGCAAAGCACTTTGCAAACCTTAAATTTATTTTTAGTGAATGTTATTATTTTTAATGTTTAATTTTCTCTTTATTATGAACTTGAATATTTCAGAACACAAAGAAGAGAAAAAGGAGATTGCATATGAAACCATAGACCTCTACTAAAAACAGCTTATTTTTTTAATGTGTATTAAATTGAAAATGATACCATCAACACTGCCCTTCTTGTTTGTGTCCTGTGCTGAACCTCCTTCAAGCTCATCTGTTTTTATGATTAATAATGGAATTTGCAACAGACCTAATGGAAAATATGGCCATCTGCCAGTTAGCAGCTCTTCACAGAGGACTGTGTAAACTTAGTCACAGCCATGTTAGAGTTGAGCCTTCCTGAAGGAGGGGCTTCTTGGCACTCCTCAGCTGTCAGCAGGAAATGTCCCACCCCACTGGCACCAGCATGCAGCAGTTATCACCTCTTGCACCTTAGAGCCATTATCCAAAGAGCTGGATTCATCCTCTTGAAGTATTTCCATTACTCTGCCTGCAATTCTCAGCCATATCCATGCTGTGGCATCACTGACCACCTTGATTCTTTCACACTTGGGTCTTCCTTCCATTATTCACAGCCATATAGATAGCATCACTGGGAGAATACTGGTAATGAGAGAAGTGGGATTATTATACCAGTGAATATCTTTTGATCATTGAAATCACTTATATACTTTACTGAATTCAATCCAGTACATTCTCTTTCTTTTATTTAGTTCAGAGTTCAGATTGTTTTTCAACTATAATGCCTGACTAGGATACTGACTTTCATTTCCATCTCCCTTTCCACCTTGACGTAGACAAAATAGATGTAGGTATAGCTTATACAGATAGAGATAGGCTAATTAAATGGGCTGCCATTCAAATAAAGGCCATAATTTAGTGTAATCTTCATCCACCTGATCATTAGGTCAAGGAACGCTATTTTGCCCTTGAAATGATCAGGAATCAAAGCCAAGGATAGTGGATCATACAGTCATGGATGTAGAAGCTGGAAAGAATCTCCAAGGCCGAATGATCCAACTGCCTCCCTCCCTCTATCATTTCTCAAGTGAGAAAACTGAAGTCAAGTCATGTTAGGTGACCTGTACAAGGTCACAGAGTTAGTAAATATCAGAGGTGGAGTTTGTATCCTGGACTTCTAGACTCCAAGTCTAGTACTTGACTCACAGATTCTTGCTGCCCTTCTAACTTAAACCATATTTCTTCCTTATCCAAGGAGCTATTTTTTCCCATGTGTGGATGCCAGCTCTCAATGCAAGGTCCACTAGGAAGTCTTGTGATGATGGGGTCAGTGACGACTTTTGGTATGTTCTACCAAACTGGAAAATGCATTTTTTTAAAGAAGGACCAACCTAGTTAAATTCTGAGTGTGTGTGTGTGTGTGTGTGTGTGTGTGTGTGTGTGTGTGTGTGTGTGTGTGTAAGGGGCCATAGGATCAGAGATTCAGAACTAGGAAGATCCTTAGAGGTCAGGTAGTCCAGCCCCTTCATTTTATAAATGAGAAATAAAAATCAAGGAGGTTAAGTGATTTGCCCCAGGTCACACAGATAGTGTCAGAGGCAGGATTTGAACCCAGATCCTCTCTCTGGATTCACTGCTTTTCCCAATGTACCAAAGATTATTGACTGATACTATCTGTGTTGGTGGAGAAAAACACCTACATTGATGTACAAATCCTTGATCTGTTTTGGAGTATGGGACTGTTCTAGGACCATTTCATGAGTTTTATTCTCATCTGTTTGAGCCTATACCCTGATGCTATTTATAATACAGGTGTTAATGGCTTCCTTAACATATCTCTGCTACTCATTCTGAATATATGCCCCAGTTGGCTCTTACTTTTTCCTGGCCTAGGCTGTCTTTCTGCCCTCCAGAGCTACAGGGCTCTTAGTCATCTCTTAAATGATTCTGAATTTCCTTTTAAAAGGATGGCAGGTAATATGATGACCTATCTCCAGCTGTTTCTCACTTACACGGGGCCCTCCCTCGTGGTAGATAGTTCCTTCATTTGGCCCCATAGTAAAATGGGAAAAATGCCAGCATTTTGAAACCACCAAATCCAAGGAAAAATACGATAACACAAAATTCAGGAGGTGTCTCTCTAATGCAAATGAGAGAGGCCTTAGTGTAATGATAAAAATAATCATTATTATAACAACAATAATAGGGATTAGACTTGTGATTTCGTTCATATAGAGAACTCCCAGATGAGGAAAGGATTCCATTTCAAGGTAGCACCTTCTCTGCAACATATAATTGAGTTGACTAGAACATGGAACACTTAAGTTACTTGCCCAGGTGTCGTATAGTCAGCAGATATCCAAGGTGGGACTTGAATCTTGGTCTTCCTGACTTAGACAACAGTTCTCTATCCATTCTGCTGATCTGTAATAAAAAAAAGATGAATGTGTTCCCTGATATTTTATTTAAGTAACGAGAGCAGCGATTTTATCCTTCTGTAAAATTGGCCATGGGGCATTAAATATATATGTATATCTATTTAATATACACTTAATAGATATATATACATATATACATACACACATAAAAATATAAACATAAAGTATATAAAATATAAATATCTACATCTTTCTTTCTCTCTTTCTCTTTCTTCCTTTCTTTTTCTTTTTTCTTTCTTCCTTCCTTCTTTCCTTTCTTTCTTTTCTTCCTTCCTTCCTTCCCTCCCTCCCTCCTTCCTTTCTTTTTCTCTCTTTCTTTCTTTCTTTCCTTCTTTCTTCCTTCCTTCCTTCCTTCCTTTCTTTCCTTCTTCCTTCCTTCCTTCCTTCCTTCCTTTCTTTCTTTCTTTCTTTCTTTCTTTCTTTCTTTCTTTCTT
>CM053581.1:357341195-357368767 GCA_028627135.1 Pseudochirops cupreus | reverse complement strand
AGTTCAAATCCAGCCTCAAACACTTACTTGCTGTGTGACCCTGGCCAAGTCACTAAACCCTACTTCTGACCTACTCTGCCTCCCAAACGTCATTGTATTGAACTAGTTTCCATATATTTATGTTTATTCACACATATATGTTTATATTTATTCACATACATGTATATGTATATGCACACAAATATACAATACATATGTACATGTATATACATATATACACATGGATGCATGGATACGTGTGTGCATGCATGTGTGTGTGTGTGTTTGTGTGTGTGTGTGTTTTATCTCCTCCCTTGAGAATAGAGGCTCCTTGAGAACCAGGATTTTTTCATTCTTTCCCATGAATTCCAACCGTCCAAGAGTTATCAATCCATATTGAAACCCAGATTGCCATAGCTGTAAAGTAAAATTATTTGAAAAATTAGATTCTAGAGATAATATGTATTTCATAAATAAATAAATATGGTCATATATATATATATTACTACACTGTGAGCTTCAGCAAGGAAGGATAATCAGTTCACTAATAGTGGTCTTGCAGCTCTTTCTCTTGTGCATAGTGTTTTAGTTTAAGGGAAATCATGGTCCTTGTTTCTAGTTTGGTGGCAGAGCCAATAGAGCACTGTTTCTGGAGGCGTTAGACCTGAGTTCAAATATGATGCCCAATACTAGCTGTGTGACAGTGGGAAAATCATATTACCTGTTTGCCTCAGTTTCCCCATCTGTAAGACGGGGATAATAATAGCACTTACCTCCCTGGGTTGTTGTGAGGATCAAGTGCAATAGTTTTGTAAAAGCCCTGAGCAGTGTGTGGACCAAAGTCAATTCTATATAAATACTTACTCCTTAAATTTTTTTTTTGACTGCACGGGCCTGAGTTCTTTCTGCTTATAGAGACAAACACCTTTTCTGCGACTTCAAGTCTAGAGTTGTTTTGAGCACAGAGAGATTAATGGGTTTTCCAAGGGTCACACAACCTGTTTAGGAAATTCTAAGGGAATTTAGGGTCTTACTGGGAAGAGGGAAAAAAGTAAGAAAATCCATTTATGGCAATAACGGCTCTAAAGCAAAATATTTTCATTAAGAGGAGAGGGGAGTTAACGCTGGATGTAAAAGTGGAAACAGCATTTTGATTGATGAATCTGCTAAGCCTTCTTTCTTATTTTAGATTTTAACCAAAGTTCATTTAGGGGGAATGGTGGGGAGGAAGAAGAGGCCTGGGTATACTCTCCTAAAAGTGACTTAGTTGAATATAATGGGCTATGGGTAGGAGTGGTAGTAATCATTTCTCCTTTATCTCTGCCTCTTGGATATTGGCTGTGTAATAATTAACTTCGCCCTGGTTTCTTTTGAGACTCAGAGGCACTAATCCTTTTTGTTAGAGAAGACTGACTTTTTAACTCTTCTGTAGCTTAGTAAATGAAGTATTGGACCTGGAGTGAGGAAGATCTGGATTCTGATCCTGACTCTGACCTTCCTAGCTGTGGGACTTCACCTATCTCAGCCTTCTGTTTCCTCATCTATAAAATGGGAATGGTGATTCTTGGAAGTATTGTGAGGCTAAGAAGAGATTATTCATGTAAAAAGCATTGCAAACTCTAAAGTATTTTTAAAATGTGAGTGATTATTGCTGCTTCTTCCTGCTTAAGCATTTCTGTGACATAGTAAAATAGAAAAAAGATAATTGTACATGAAAACTGCAAATCCATTATGTACAGCCTGTTATTCTTTTAAAATGTATAATAAAGGTATCATGTAACTTTATTTCTTCCCTTCCCTACGCCTGGTCTAGAGATGGCTACCATTAGACACAAATGTGTATGTGTGTGTGTGTGTGTGTGTGTGTGTGTGTGTGTGTATAAAACTGTTCTATACACACTTCTTTTTATCACTTCTTTCTCTGGATGCTGATAGCATCTTCCATCATAAGTCCTTTGTAGTTAATTTGGGTATTTATAATAGTCAACATGGCTTAGTCACTCAAAGTTCTTCTTCTTCTTCTCCTCATCCTCTTCTTCTTCTTCTGCTCCTCCTCTTCTTCTTTTCTTCTTCTTCTCCTCTTCCTCCTCCTCTTCCTCCTCCTCCTCCTCCTTCTCCTCCTCCTTCTTCCTATTCCTCTTCTTTTGAAGAGTGTTGCATTCAGTATTAATTAAAGGATTTCATGTGTCTTTAGAAATGGGATTATTAGCCATTATCAGTCACCATAGGTGAGTCATTGCTTTATCGACCTGTTAAAGCCAGGATCTAAAGTTCCAGTAGATGTATTAGCGTTTGAGATTGGTCTTTGGATAGAGGTCTAGAAGAGAATGAAACTGACTCTTTTTTTACATATTTGCAGTTTTTAACCATTCATTCCACATGAGGGGTGCAGTGAACTACTTGAATGAAGAGTGGGCTGTATTTCCTTCCTAATGGTCCAATCCTAGATTAATGACCCCATTCCAAAATTTGGACACAGACATTAAAGAAATGACATCATTATAGGAATGAGTTGAATCACAGAATTACTGTGTTTTTAAGAGTTGGAAGGGACCCCAGTGACTACTTAATCCAACCCGTTCCTGAAGGAGGTCTTCACTATTATGTGTCTGACCAAAAGTCACATTCCCTTCCCTCAAGAACCTCCACCAATAGAGAATTGATTTGTGTGTCTGGTCTATCAGATCCCCACATCTTTTTCAGACAGACTGGTGTTTAAATATGTTTTGTTCTTACCTATCCAAACCCTCTACACAGTCTTTTCTTATGAAGTCAATTTTCTAAATCCATGCAATCCTTTGGATAATCATTCTTTTTCAGCAAACGGTGCACATCAGTGGAAAGAGCTCTGAACTCAGACTCATTAGCGCCTAAGTTAGAATCCCAGATTTACTGCTTGCTATCTGTGTCACCTTGGTCATGTAATTTCACCTCTTTAGGCCTTGAACTTTTAAGGTCCCTCCCAGCTCCCCACCTGTGAGACTGTGACATCTACTCTCCAGAAAGTCTAGTTTCAGATTACACTGTCTAAGAGTCAGGACCCAGTTATCTCTGGGATCTGCTTAAAACTGTGTGAGACTGAGATGCTGAGTCCAGTCAGCGTTATATTTTGGGAAGGGTGAGGGCTGAAAACAGTTGTCTTGCTTGGCATGCAGTGCAGCAATTTTGGCATTGCTGCAGCTTAGGCAGAGCTCTGTGCTTCCACCCTTGTTTCTAGAAAGCAGGGGAATGAGATCATCCATATTCCTTTAATGATATGGGTGGGGGCAAGCATGGGTTATTTAGCTTCTGTATTAAAGAACCAGATGGTCCAATCTGAATACACTCTATAAATCCAACCCAATAAACAAATTATCTTGTGTGTATTTTGTTTCTGCCTTGGGGAGGGCAATGTACTTAAGGATATGTGTGTGTGTGTGTGTATGTGTATACCCACACATACACACACATAAATATTTTAAACTTCAAAAACAAAGTGCTATTCTCCCACAGATTTAACCATAATGTTTTAAGAAACTAGCACCTTCTTAAGATTCTCTTATCCAGAGGCACTTACAGGACGGAGCCAAGGGGACTAAATGTGCCATCACTGTTAAAAATCAGCCTCAGGAATGCCAGAGTATGATGAATTGACTACTTACCTTTGTAGATGTTCACAATGAAATTCCTTTTGAAATCAACATCTCCTGTGTTATAAGCACTTCTGAAATAATTTTCTGTTGTTCTGTACATTAAGCCCTACTTGGTCTATCCATTGAGTGTATTCCTAGTTTTGATATTTTTTGTCTTCCTATTCTGAACTAGTAGTAAATATCGTAGTTCCTACATCAGAGTGCCATTGCAGTGGTTTGGTGATATAGTGCTGTTCCCATATGGTACTTTGTACATTTTAATTCCAATAAACTTCCCCCAAAGTGTATTTGACCAAATGAGAATATATATGGAAACCACCCTGCAAACCTCAAAATGCAGTATAAAAGCTAGCTAATGTTATTATTTGTCTTGATTCTTTTTTGTTTTGTTCAATTCAGGAAGGCTTCTCATTTGAAAGAGGAAAGCTGTTATAAGCATTGTCACTATCACCACTGAACTCTATAATTCAATGATCTGCTGAAGATTATTTGTGATCCTTTTCCTTCTTTGATACTTTGGTGAATTTGTGATCTTATGCTTGTGGCTGTTTTCTTCAGTAATGCAGATCATAACCCATATCTGCCTGCCCATTATCCTTTGCACCTCTCATGTGTGTCTTCCTGTTAATCTGCCATCACGAGCCACCCAGCATGGTGCTCAGTAAACTCTTATGGCTCCCTATTACCTCCAGGATAAATTCAGTCCATTCTTCATTTAGAATTTAAGGTCTTACAAAATATTACTCCAATCTATCTTTCTGACTTTATTATACATTGCTCCTCTATTTTAAAACTAGTTTTTCTTTTGTTATACATGCATACACACCCCCTCTCAATCTCTTGTCTTTGACCCTTTACACAAACAGTTCCTGGAATTCATTCCTCATCATTTCTACCTCGGGGAATCTCTAGTTTCCCTCAAAGGTCAAGTCAAGTTCCATCTCTTACCTAAAGCTTTTCTTCATTCCTTCAACTGCTAGTGCCTCCCCTAGACAATTTTTGCTTATATTTATTTTGTGCATGGTTTACTCCTAGTAGAACAATAAGTGACTTAAATCCAAGGATTGTTTCACCTTTTAAAAAATATCCAGAGCCTGTTATATCATCATCATTGTCATCATCATCATCGTCATCATCATCATCATCGTCATCATCGTCATCGTCATCATCATCGTCATCATCATCGTTATCATCATCATCATCGTTATCATCATCATCATCATCATTGTCATCGTCATCATCATCATCATCGTCATCATCATGATCACTATAAATGTCTAACACTTATATAATGCTTTATGGTTTTTAAGAGCTTTGCATATATTACCCCATAATAAATACTTAATAAATGCTTGTTACTTAATTAATTCCCTTAACAAATATATGAATATAAGTGAAGTACATGGGCTAGCCATTGGTTATCCCTTACTGTTGCAATGGATAGGGCCTCCCCCTTCCCCATAATTATATTTCAATGTTTTTCTTTCCACCTGTAATTCATATTTTGCTGTTGTTTGCTTACACCCACTATACCCTCAGCTATTACTCTGGGTGTTCCTTAGCATCAGTAGTTTGAAGACACCTTGATAACTTTTGTTAACCATCTCCATAAAGAACAGTGATTGATAGTTTCCATTGTCTTAGGGCCACCTGTTTGGCACTGAATCTTGGGGAGCTGAGCTGGGTTGCTTTGTAGCATGGAAACCTGTAGTTGGTTGTCAAAAGCTTTCCCAGCCTGAGTAGAGATTTCTGTAGCTTGTTTTTCACTCACATAGCCTTTGACAACTCAGAGTCGACTCAATGGCAGGATGAGTTATCTGAGGCATGTATTATTTGTCATAATTTGTAGTTGACCGGGCTGGCAATTAGAGAGGTTCTGGCATCCCCAGGGTCACAAGTTCATAGAAGCATGAATCTTAGAACTGAAAGATTCTTGAGAAGAAAGGAAGGAAATAAGCATTTATTAAATGCCTAATGTGTGGCAGGCATTATTCTAAGCGCTTTACATATATTACCTCATTTGATCCTCCTTACAGTCCTGTAAAACAGATGCTGTTATTATCCATATTTTGTGTATGAAGAAACTAAGGCTGAGAACATTTGCATGACTGCCCTAAGGTGATACAACTAGTGTCTGAGGCCATATTACAACTTGGGGCTTTCCAACACCAGACTCAGCCCTTTAAGCACCACCTAACTGCCCCAAGTATAGAAGAGTCCATTTAATCCAAGGCTTTCTTTTTATTTTCTTTTTCTTCTTTTTTGTAAGTAAAGAAACAGAGACTTGGAGAAATTAAGAAGTTATCTTCTAATAGTAGCGATAGAGTTAGGGTTTGAACCTGAATCTTTTGACTCCAAGGCCAATGATCTTCCTTCCTCCCTCCCTCCCTCACTTCTTTCTTTCTTTCTTTCTTTCTTTCTTTCTTTCTTTCTTTCTTTCTTTCTTTCTTTCTTTCTTCCTTCCTTCCTTCCTTCTTTCCTTCCTTCCTTCCTTCCTTCCTTCCTTCCTTCCTTCCTTCCTTCCTTCCTTCCTTCCTTTCTCTCTTTCTTTCTCTTTCTTTCTCTTTTTCTTTCTCTCTCTCTCTTTCTCCTTCTTTCTTTCAGTAGACAACACTTTCCTCATCATTTTCAAAATTGCTAAAATGCCTAATGATATAATACCAGTATGCTAAGTCACACTGAGTACTTTTCATATTATTTTTTACCCAGAAGTCCAAAAAGTAACTAGTAAAAGTAACCAAAAGCTACCTAATTATCTCTAATTCAAAGTATATAACAGTATTCTCAGTCCTACATTCAGTGATTTGGCTGTTTTGGTGGCATGGGTTTGAGTAAGCCCCTCATGACTGAATAATTAAGTTAGAGAAATAGTTTTTCCTTAAAAAGTTTGCTTATGTGTTCTCCCTCTCTCCTACCCCCCATTTTCTCTTATTACCTGTACTTATCTTCCTTTGGAGAACTCCCAGTGAGAAAATTCCCTCCAGTAAAGTATATCATCACTTGTTCTTCAGATTTATTGTCTTAAGAGAATTGCCTCGAAGTACTGGGTAACAGAGTTCTGGGGTTGGAGTTAATGTGAATTGAAATCTGGTCTCAGACACTTACTAGCTGTGTGACTCTGGGCAAGTCACTTAACCCCTATTGCCTTAGTTTCCTCATCTGTAATAGGTAGCATATATAATGCTTATTATATGTTACTTACTTTACAGTTATCTCATTTAATCCTCACAATAACCCTGGTGGGGGGGTATTATTTTTATTCCCAGTTTACACACGAGGAAACTGAGATAAACAGAGGGTAAGTGATTTGTGCTGGGTCACACAGCTAGTGAGTATCTGAGAACTTAGGTCTTCCTGATTCCAGGCCTGCTGCTCTTCCCACTTTGCTACTTAGCTGGCTTGCCTAGCTAACCTCCCAGGATTGTGGTGAGGATCAAATGAAATAATAATTGTAATGGACTCACCTCAGTGCCTGATACTTAATAATCACTATGTAAATCTTAGCTATTTTATTGTTAGTATTATTAATTATTATTATTTATTATTATTATTTTTTTACTCAAAGATGAAATGACTTGTCCCGGGTCACACAGTCATCTCGCTGACTCAGAGATCTATCTCTTATCTACTCTCTATTATACTACACTGCCTCTCTGATATGTGTTTATTAATCTGCCCCTACCGCAATTCCTGAATTTTTAGTTATCAAGATCAGGTTATTCTTTGAATTTTAGGATTGTAGTCGTAGCTATAACGGGGGGAGAGACCGTCTAGTCCTACTCCATCATTTTACACATGAGGAAACCAAGGCCAAAAGAGGTCAGATGACCAGATAAGTCACAAAGGTAGTAAATAGGGGGAGTCTGGATTTGGCCTCAGACCCTGTGACTCTATAGGGAGCCCCTAAATTCTGGACACATAGGAAATCTCATTAACTCTGCATATTTTCAGGAAATGAAATGAATGAAATTTTCAACAACATTTTAATTAGCATAAATGAGATTTCATAGGAAAATAGAGGAAGACATAGGAGACACATAGGAAAGATCGTGAATTAATGAAATTAAATTAATCTTATTAGTGTGGAAAATAGTCCTCAATAGCTAGAAAGCTTTTGTTCCATATGAAATTGTCATAGCTAAAATTTATGCTAATTATACAAAATGTTGAAAATTTCATTCATTTCATTTTTTTGAAAATATGCATAGTTAATGAGATTTCCTTTGTGTCCAGACTTTAGGGACACCCCGTACATTAAATTCAGCATTCTTTCCATCATTCTGTGGTGCTTCATCTCCTGGGAGGTATCAGACACTCTCACTTTTCTTTTAAGAGTTTACCCGTTGGGGTAGCTAGGTGACACATTGAATAGATCCCCGGCCCAGGAGTCAGGAGGATCTGAGTTCAAATGTAGTCTCAGACACTTGACACTTAACTAGCTATGTGACCTTGGGCAAATCACTTAACCCCAGTTGCCCTGCCTTCCCCCCTCAAAAAAGAGAAACAACCACAACAAAAAAGAGTTACCTATTGCAGTAGGGCTTATACTGAATGACATATTGGAATACCACTTTCATGCTGTACCAGCTACATCATTCTCATTTTGTGAGTGTATTGGTAACTTTTATGCCAGGGAAATAAAATGCTCTGTAGAACCCGAACTCTTAAGCAAGTAGATGATAGAGTGGTGTGGTGTGGTATGGTGTACAGCTATTTCTTCTGACTGTTACCTGCAAAGTTTGCTGTTTTGTACATATGCAGCCATAACCCTAAGCCTATAAGTCATGGAGCTTCCTAATGTAAATACTTGGGTACACAGGACTGGAGATTTAGGGCTAGAAGGAACCTAATAAAGTCCCACAGTAGTGTTTCTATTTCTCTTTGATCTGGACAAATGAAAACAGAGTTAGTAGACCCACTCTCGGGTTTTGATCCATTCTGAGACAGAAGACATATTCATGGACACACCAGAAAATTGAGTTTTGATTCCTTGTGAATTTTCTAGGGTATCATTGTGCATTTGAGATGACACCTGGGATATCATTGTATCCAAGCAGGATTTACGGAACCTCCCTGTGCACACTGAGATGAGTTGAATCCACAGAATTCTGTAAAAGAGAACAAAAAAGACCACCTGATTATTCTATAAAATGATAATTATTATTAGCAATCAATATGAATGATAAATAGCTGATGTTTGTTGTAGTGCTTTAGAGTTTAATAGCCTTATTAGCTAATTATTATCTTATTATCATGTCATATCATATTATATTATCTTATTAGCCTTACAGTAGCTCTGGGAGATACTTTGTATGTATTTGTTTTTGATCTGATCCTGGTCCAGAAAATTCCGTCTACCAATTTCGATAAGCAATTATTGCTCTACTGATAATATCAGTGAACTTCCCCAGCCTTGAAGGGTTAATTAACTTGCCCAGAGTCACATGGTGCCATGTGTAAGGGGCAAGATGTGAAACCTGACTGTCTTAACTTCTAGGCCAGTCCTCTACCAGTGCCCTATACTATCTCTTCTGAAGTAGGTTCTACTGGTTTTTTATCCCCGTTTTAGAGATGAGACTATTGTCATACTCGGAGAAATTATGTGAGTTGCTCAGAGTAATGTAGCATATGAATTCACATAATCATGAAACTTTCAAGCTAATTTTCAAGCTCTTCATGAAGGGAGTGACTTTGTCTGGGTACCAGTATAAAGCCCCAGAGCACACGTTTTGTATTTAACGAAGTCTTATGTGAATATTGATAATTTATGTATATATATTTTTTCTCCAAGTGATTGGCTTCATTAAATCAGCTGCTACAATTCCAAATTATTGATATATGTTCTTAAGTCATTTTAAATGTCATCTTCCAATGCGAGTGAGAAATGACCTAGCAAAGGCAATCTGCTTTAAAGAAGTTTGTAATTATAATATGGTAATAGAGGGTGGGTACAAGGGAAGTCATTTAAGTTTTTGTACCCAGCAGCTCATTTGCATCTTTCAAATAGTAATGCTTCTTTGTTGCCAATAGATTTATTTCACTGTGTTTCTCCACTGATTCATTGCCGTGGGTGAAAGCTCAATGAAAATAAACAAAGAGATATATAACCCTTGAACCAACTGGCATCCTGGACAATATCCTTAATGGGCTTATTTACAGTATGGGGGACTTGGGAAAATGACTTCACTTTTGTGCTTTCTCAATCAGGATGAAAGTCTTTCAGCCTCAGCTGCCTTTTTACCCACAATATAAGCTTCAGGTATTTGATTTTCAGCTTTCTGTTGCAAAACCTCGTTGGTTTGATGGCTCCCGGGGGGTGCCATATTCATTTGTGCCCATTCACTTGGTTGCCCAGTGGCTGTTGATGCGTGAGAATGCGGCACATGTGATTCCAGTTTCTGGGCGGCTCATTGGTTTCAGCTGGTATGGGGAAGAGGGCACAGGCCTGCAATTTGTTCAGCCACTGTGGACTCCTGGGGAAAATGCTCATTTTTCTTTAGCTCCTCCCCTTTGCTTTTGTCCCCAGCCTTTTGAATGCCTGTCAGGGAAATTGGGTTGAGTCTTTGTCCTTGAAAGGTATAAATGGCACATATTTCCCCTCTCTCACAAAATCCACCCATAGGCGCAAGCACAAACGCACACACACGGGTGTAGCACACAGAATTGCAGGGGTAATTTGAGGGATATTGTGAATAACATTTCTTAGGTCTGTCTCAACAGTCTTAGGTAATATGTATTCTGCAAGGATGTGTGACCCTGGAAAGCTTGTCAGTTCCTTTGTATTTAGTTTTAAAGGGTTCTAATAAGAGAGGAACTCTTTTGGCTTGACTTGTGTATTAGTGTTATATTCTGTCAAAAAATATTTAAAGTGTTTTTTCCCCTTAGATTATTTAAAGCATCTTATGATTTGAAAGAGTCCTGGGTTTGCTGTCTGAGGCTCACAGGGCTGGAGTGGGAAGGGATATCAGAGGCTTTCATTTTACAGATGAGGAAACTGAGCCGTAGCAAGATTATGTGACATATTCAGAGTCACATCACTGGTGTACTTAGAACCCAAGTCTTCCTTCTAATGATATTTTCACTGTTCCACATTAGCTAATACTGCGTTCAGTTTTGTCTTTGCTATTCATTAGTACCTATTGGGCAGCTAGGTGGTGCAGTGGATAGCATGCCAGGCCTGGAGTCATGAGGACTCATCTCCCTAAGTTCCAATCTGGCCTCATACATACTAGCTGTGTGACCCTGGACATATCACTTAACCCTGCTTGCCTCAGCTTCCTCATCTATAAAATGAGCTAGAGAAGGAAAGGCAAACCATTCGACTTACCTTCACCAAGAAAACTCCAAGAGGAATCATGAAGAATCAGACAGGAATGAAATGGTTGAGCAGCAACAACAACAACATATTTGTGAATAGGAAAGAGGTTTTCACTCACTGGGCTTCAGTTTTTGGTGTCATTGTCATTAGATCATGCATCTACAGCAAGAAAGGTCATGGGATCACATGTATAGAGCTAGGAAGAGTTTGAGAGGGCAGCATTTAGGTGGTATAGTAGATGGAATTCCACATTTGGAATCAGGAGGACCCGAGTTTGATTTCTGCCTTGGACACTCACTAGCCTTGTGATCCTGCATGAGTCACTTTACTCCGTCAGCCTCAGTTTCCTCATCTGTAAAATGGGCCTAACAATTGTACCTTCCTCATAGGATTGATGTGCAGATTAACTCAGTCAATAGATGTGAAGGCTCATAGCTTAAAGAGTAATATAAGTGTTGCCTGTGTAGTCCAACTGCTTCATTCTATAAATGGGGAAACTGAGGCTTGGACAAGTGACTTTGCTTGCTTAAGGTCATACAGGTAGCATATGGCAGGATTGAAAGTTAACCCAAGGTCCTCTGAGTCCACATCACTCTTTTCCTGACATCAGATTTACTCCCCCTTTATCTGAAGAAGAGTGGATCAGCCTAGCTGATCTCCGAGGGCCCCCATGCTCCTCCCCAATCTTCTCCTCTCTGACCTTCATAACCTCTTGATTTTCCAGATACAGAGATAGATATTTTTCATCCTCATCCCCTCAGACATTCAAGACACACAACTGTGACAGATCCATCCTGGCATGGCATGGTGTGCTAATGATCCTCTTGGTTTGGGAGTTAGAGATGAATGAATGTGAGCAGCCTGTTCATTCCACAAATTGCTTCTATTACAGAAAACAGTCACCCAGGTCTTCACTGGATTTGGGAGTCACATATTCATCCGTGTCATATGTAGACAGCCAGGTCTCATGCGTTTCCTCTGCTATCGTCCTAGCATTATGGCAGTTGGCTTGGTTTGGATTTAGCTTTAGGACGTTACTCTGCTGATTTGCGGTTTTGGGATGGGGGTTCTTCCCTTTCTGAGATAACAGTGGGATGCCTTGGATCTCACCAAAACATCTGAAGCATGGTGGGGGCAGTTGTTTTTATGTCTGGCTAAGCTGGGTCTCTGAGAGACGCTTATTATGAAAAATCGTTGCCTGTAGCTGGTGGATTTAGGGGAGGCTGGAGGTCAGACTGGATGACTGCAAATTCCATTTTAGAACTGGGATTGCATAAAGGTGTTGGGAAAGACAAATTTAAAGCCAGTGGCTAATACACCTACTTCAATAAGGCTAAAGAATGGTTTTTGTTTTTGTTTTTACTGAGGTTACTGACTGGGTCAACATGAATTCTTTGGGTCTCAGGTTCCTCATTTCTAAAATCCTCAGGGGATTCTTCTGAGCATCAAATGAGGAATTGCTTTACAAACATTACAAGTATTACAAAAATGCTAACTACCCCCGTCATTATCACACGAAAAATGAGAGCATGTTAACAGGCCACTGCATTGACTGAAGAGTTTGCTGGGAACTCTGGCTTTTTGGTGTCTGTGAGGCAGCTGAGTGGCAGAGGGACTGCGTGCTGTGATTGAAATCAGGAAGCCTGGAATTTGAATCTTGTATCAAACTCTTATTAGCTGGGTGACTTTGGACAATTCACTTAGCCTTTCAGTCTCCCTATCTCTCCCTCCCACCCCAACTCTTATTGAAAACTATTAGTTGTAGAGAAGGTGCTGATTTGCCTCAATAGAAGAATTTCCTCTCTGGAACTCCCTATACCAGTCATATCACAGGAAAATAAATGAAACAAGATAAAAAAATTAAACAGCAATAGAATCTGCTATTTAACAGAAAGAAAGAAAAAACATGGTGGATTTGGAGTCAGGCTATAATCTTCACTTCACCATTTACTAATGCTATATTGATAGACAGGTCACTATATCTTCATTTCTCTGTTTCTTCATCTCTAAAATGAATGGATTCAGATTAGATGACCTCTAAGGTCCCTCCCAGGTCTAAACCTATGAATTTATAATCAATATACTAGTAGTGTAGTGTGTGTGTGCATGTGTGTGCATGAGCGCTCACACGTGTGCGTGTGCACAGCCACCCCCCCCACCCCTTTGGGTTGTGTCCATCAAAAGTCTTTTAATGCCAATTCATATAATTGCCTGAGAATATGCTTATTTGAAATAGATGCTCAAGAGCTTTAGCACAGACCCAGGAAATGGTATTCAAGTCCTACTTCTGATGCCCATTACCTACGTGGACTTGAACAAGGCATTTAATCTTATTGGGTCTCCCGCTTTGGCCAAGATGGTTTCAGAGGCTCCTTTCCCCCCTACAATTGTGTCCCTGTGATCCTGTGAACCTTAGAGTCAGTGTAGCAGCTCATCCAGAGGTTGGCATTTATTCTGTGAGGGAATATGGCGGGCGAATTGCTCTCACCCTTCCAGTTGTGATTTGTCTGAGCACTTTTCTCAGTGGTCCTTTCAGTTCCCTCGGTGCAGCTTTGCTTCAAGCACATGGAAAGGATGGCTTTAGTTTTTACCATCTAATTCGATGTTAACATCAGTATAAATGTGTTACATGTGTCAGAAAGTGTTGGTGCTGGGAAAAAAAATCTGTCTACCCCAGATTATCCATTGTAAAAGAGAGAGTTGAAATAGAAAATTCTCATTGCTTTCAGGCATTCTCATAACTATCTTCCCCAACAAGAGCTGCTAAAAACAAAATATGGTGATTTATGTTTATCTCTCCTTGTCTCAATGTATTCTGTGTGAAGAGAATCTTATCATTACTTCATGTACAATCATATATCTGTACCAACAAAGAGGATATATTCTGCTAATATAGTAGAATATTTGTTAAGTACTTTGCAAATATACACACACACACACATATATATGTGTATGTATATATATTTTGCTTTTTGGAGGGGGAAGGCAGAGCAGTTGGGGTTAAGTGACTTGCCCAAGGTCACCTGGCTAGCAAGTGTTATGTGTCTGAGGCAGGATTTGAACTCAGGTCCTCCTGGCTCCAGGGCTGGTGCTCTATGCGCTGTGCCACCTAACCGCCCCACTTTGCAAATCTTAACTCTATAAATGCTATCTATTAAGATAATGATAGTACAGCAATGTATTATACTTATATCATATATAAGTGCACATGATATATAACATAAAATAAGTTAGTTATATATTCTATGCTATCTATTATGTAACAATATACTATATTATAGTGAATGTAGTACATCAAGATAGAATATATTATATCACTATGATCTTATTAATATATTGCTATGATTATGTCACAATTAATGGGATATATTGATAAATGATGAATAAGAATAGTGAGGATTCTGTGCTGGGCAGCTAGGTGGCACTGGGCAGCTGAGTAGTGAAGTGGATAGAGCGTCTGGCCTGGAGTCAGAAAGACTCATCTTCATGAGTTCCAATCCATTCTCAGACACTTAATAGCTGGGTGACCCTGAGAAAATCACTTAGCCCTGTTGGCCTCGGTTTCCTCATCTGTAAAATAAGCTGGAAAAATAAATGGCAAACCACTCCAGTGTCTTTGCCAAGAAAATCCCAAATGCGTTCAGAAGAATTTGACAGGACTGAACCGACTGAACAAGAAACAAACATTTTTATGGTGCTTTAAGGGTTACAAAGCACTATACTTATTTTATCTCACTTGATCCTCACAACAACCATACGAGGTAGGATCTGTTATTATCTCCATGATGAGGCAGCTTAGGCTGACACAGGTTAAGTGATTATCCAGGGTCACAGAGCTAGTAATTACCTGATGTGGAATTTCAAATCAGGTCTTCCCGATTCTACATCCAATGCTCTTTCTTACTGTACCACATAGCTTCCTGTACTACACTAGTGATACACTTTGTCTGAAAATTCGTCACCAGAGGCAGAAATAAACTATAGAAAGCCCAGGGATTAGTTTCTGGAAGTGTCTTTCCTTTTTAATGTGATTTTGGGTGGGATCTTGTATTGCTACATTCCATGAAGTTAAGCTTCATATTGCCATGTTCCATGAAGTTAAGGTCAAATGTGTTTCTTAGACTGTCTCAGTCCTTACGGGGCCTTCTGTTATCTTTCTGGGGGAGATCTTGGACCAAATTATATGGATAATTCATGGTCATTTCAGTTAGTTAACAAGCATTTATTAAGTTCTTACTATATGCCAGGCAATATTCTCAGCTGTGGTATTACAAAGAATCATGATCTCTGTCCTTGTAAGTTCTCAATATTGGGGGGGGGATAGCATATAAATGGGGAACCTGCAGCCTTGAGGTCACATGGGGCCCTCTAGGTCTTCAAGTGCGACCCATTGACTGAATCCAAATTTTATAAAACAAATCTCCTTAATAAAAGGAAAGACACCCATTAATAAAAGGATTTGTTCTGTGAAGTTTGGATTCAGCCAAAGGACCACTCTTGAGGACCCAGAGGGCCACAGATTCCCCGCCCCTGTCCTAGATATATATGAGATATGTGCATTGTAATTGGAAGGTAGATTTGGAAGGGAGGCATTGGAGGCTGGAAGTAGGGGTTGAGAAAGGCTTCCATTTTGTAAAATGTGGTCTTTAAGTGGAATCTTAAAGACATCCAGGGAAGTTAGAAGCCTGAGGTGAAGAGGAAGAATATCCTAGGTCTGGAAGACATCAAAGGCATGGAACTGTAAAACAGAGGGTTGTATTTGCAGAAGGTTGTATTGAGGAGAGGTAGCTGGATTGCAGAGTTCTCAAATTCATGGAGGGGTGAAGACTAGACGACTAGAAATGTAGGGAGAGACCAGGTTTGGAAGGGCTCTAAATGCCAAGCATAAGATTTGTTTGTGAGTGTTAGTGTGGAGCCACTGGACTTTATGAGGTCAACTTGATGACATTGGCAGAACTGAGCTTTAGGAGAATTACTTTGCCACCTGAGTGGAAGATGTTTGGGAACAGGGAGAGACTTGAGACAGGGACACAAAGTAGAAGGCTATTATTATTGTCCCAACCAAGGCTTCTTAAACTTTTTCTACCTCTGAACCCTTTTTGCATTTGGGCAGCCTGTGATGTGAGGGCATGTGCTGTGCAAAGTGTGCATGCTTTGTGTTCAGAACCAAGGCTGCAGTGAGGTTGCATGATGAAAATGCAGTACAGGCAAGTACTGACTGAAACACCTTGGATTCATCATGCATTTGATTTTGAATTAATTTTCAGTTGTTGCACGTTCAGAAACCTTTTACTGTTGCCAAACATTTTACAACTCCCCATGGGGTTTCGACCCATAGTTTAAGAAGCCCTGGTCCAGACAGGAGGTGATTCAGGCCCCTCCCAGGGTTGTGGTTGTTGTTCAGTCATGTGCGACTCTTTATGACCAGTCCCTTCCACCTCTCCACTCAAGCAAAATACAATGATCCTCAGCTCCTCCTAAAACTTTCCTTACATGTTCCGTCCGTAGCAGCAACTGTGATTTTTAAGAACATTGAGCTTTCTATTCACGTAGTTTAGGAATATTTAATACATTAATGGGTGAAGGAGAGGAATGATTTAATAAAGCATTACTTGCCACGTGGTTTGTGTTATAATAGAGCTAAATTGTGTTTAATTACTGTTTTTAGTTGAACTAAGTGAACAAAGTCTATCCCTCTCCATAGTCCCAGCGTTCTTGAGTGAATTCACTAGAGCTGCCATGGTCAAGGCTTTCTCATCTCTTTTATGTACTTCAGAGTAGTACGCCTTTTTTGCTGTTAGTGGGGATTGGCTGACTAGAAACTTGGAAATCACAATGCTACAAATTTTCTCTAGTATCCATCCATTCCATGTTATAACCTGGATGGTTCGCTTCATGAGCTGTATTAAGTATGGAATATTGACTGAAAGAGGATTAGACAGAAAAAAAATCTAGAAGTAAAGTCAGAAAATAAGTGAACATGTTCCTGGATAGCTCTAATTATTTTCCACCACTCCTTGTGAATTACAGAGTAGGGTATTTCCCAGTAATAATAGGCTCTATTTGATGGATCCCTCAGTTCCTAGTTGATTTTTGTTTTCTGGCATACTCAGACATTAAGAAGTGATTGCAATAGCTGGAATCAATGTAGTGGGAGGCCACTCTAGTTTTCATTTTAGTCTGTTGTGGAAAGTTTTGGGAAAAGTGATTTTTCTAAATTCTGCTTATCCAGAGTTTGTGGTTGCAATGAATGTTGGTCCCATTTTGTTTTCAAACCTAACGACTGGGGCGATGCTTGATTTAAAGTCAGAGCTTCTGGGTTTGAATAGTTAGCAGCAGCTGATCACTCAGTGGATATCAGTGCCAGGTCTGGAGTCAGGACAACCCAGACACTCAGCTGTTGTGACCCTGGATGAGTCACTTGATTTCTGTCTGCTTGTTTCTTCACCCATACAATGGAGATAATAAGAGTACCGACTTATAGACTTGTGAGGATCAAAGGAGATCATTGTAAAAAGTGCTTAGCACAGAGTAGCTGTTACATAAATACTAGCTATTACCAGTGTTAGCTATTAACACAGCTCTGTGTGACTTTGGTAGCCTGAACCCTTGTTGGCCTCTGTTGCCTACTTTGTAAAATGACTTCTAATAGCCCTTCCATCCCTGTCTCTAGTGCTTACCACTGTCTGGCACATAGTAATAATATTTATTTGTTAATTGACTGATTAATTGACACCAGAAGACCTAAGTTCATGTTACCATCGGGACCCTCAGACAAGTCACTTAACTTCCATGTGGACCTCAATGTAGAATGAGGCATTTGGATTTAATAGCCTCTGAAGTTCTTTCTATCTCTAGGCACATGATCCTGGGATTCTTTAAACCCGGTGTAGTAGAGTACTGGGCTTGGAGTCAAGAGGAGCCTGAATTTGAATCCAGGCCCCAATGCTGAGTGCAGGAGGAAGTGTGGAGTAATGGGGGCAGCATTGGATTTGGAGTCAGGAAGATAGAGGTTTAAGTCTTGTCTCAGACAGTTACTAGCTGTGTGACCCTGGGCAAGTCACTTAACCTCAGTTTCCTAAAGCCTCACTTTCCCAAACTATAAAATAGATGTAATAATAACACCTACCTTGAAAGGTGGTTGTGAGGATCGATGAGATGTCTGTAAAAAGCACACAGTGTAGTGCCTGGCATGTAGAAGTGCTCTGTAAATGCCCATTCTTCTTCCCATTTTGGTGGGTTTGCTGTGAGCATTGTTGTGAGGATCAAATGAGATAATATTTTGGTGCTTGTTACAGTATGAGGCACATACTAGGTGCTTAATAAAGACTTACTTCCTCCTTCCCTCCCTCCCTTCCTTCTTTCCTTTCTTCCTTTCTCCCTCCCTCCCCCCATCAGTTGAAAAATGAGGGCTTTGGGTTCAATGACCTCCAAAGTCCTTTCCACACCTAAATCTGTGATCTTATGATCCTATGATGTCATTGAGCCTTTCTATGCCATAGTTTCTCCATCAGTAAAATTGGGATATTACCTGCTTTGTAAGTTTATTGTGAGTGACACTATTCTCAAACCTTAAAATACCATAGACGTGTGTAGATTACATGAATAGATTTAATTCAGTTTTATTTCAAAAGAGGCTCAGGGTGACATTTGAGAAATAGTGACCAATGAATAGAGAAAACAGAAGGCAAGGCTGTTGTGAGATAAGTGCTCAGTAAACCTGAACATGCTTCAGAAATGGAAGGAATCTGAGACATGCAGTTCACCAGAGGAGTCTTTCTCCTAGTTGTTTTCTGAAAAAAGGTGAATCCTGTTTTTTTCCTGTAAAGTTCGCAGCATCCGCGAATGCATTTTTAACACCAGGAAAGGCTGGACATAATTCCCTTTTACTACCTGGGGTCACTTCTACCTACCCTTTCATCAGCTTAACTGATTTCCAAGCTATAAAATATTTTCAAAGAAAGTCACCACTACTAAATTATCTCCTGTAGGTTCCTATAATTCTTAAATGTATCTAGAATTCCTGTACTGTTTATAGTGTTACCAGAAAGAAAAAAAGGAGTTCCATAGATCAGATTGCAGGCTGTTATAGACCCATTGAGTAAATGCCTTGCTAGGTTTATGGGATTGTGTGGTAGAGAAGGGGGATGAAGCGACATTGGGCTACCCCTCTTATCTTCCTCTTTTCCTCCCTGTTAATTTTCCAGCTTCTCACCAGCTCTGCATACAGTTTACACCCCCTTACCCTCTCATCTCCCAGGGAACAGAAGGCTCCTCTTGCATTGTGTAACCATTTTACAACTTTGTGAAGCCTTGAAAAGAGTAGAACTTCCTAACCCAAATCCCATGGAGACCTGGGAAGATTGTCTATAGAAGTGTTTCTCAATCTGTGGGTTGTAACCCATTTGGGAGTCAAAGGACCCTTTCACAGCAGTCACAGGGGTCACCTAAGACCTTCGGAAAACACATATTTGTGATGGTCTTAGGAACCGAGACACTGCTCCTCTATCATTCTCCAGGCGGGTCCGCCCACATGCAGATATGCCCACATATGAGTATTAAAGGGTCGCAGCATTAGGAAGGTTGAGAACCACTGTTCTACTATATTAACCAGTAATGGTGTGTCAGGTATTGTACTAAATACTGACAAATATCAGTAAATGGAATGGTCCCTGTCCTCAAGGAGCTTACATTTGAACAGGGAAAGATAACACATAGGGAATCGAGAATTAGAACTAGGAATGGAGGAGAGGGGGATCATATTTTTAGAGCTAGAAAGGGGATTAGAAGCCCTGTAGTCCTACCTCCTCATTTTACAAATGAGGAAACTCAGTCTCAGAGAGATGAAATGATTTACCTGTGTTCACATAGGCACTAAAGTGTCAGAGGGAAGACTTGATCCCAGATCTCCCTTCATCCAATTTAGGCATATTCTGTTCACTAGAAGAGGGGGTCCCAAACTTTTTTGGTCATAGACTCCTTTATAGGAAAATAATAATAATAATAATAAAATAACAATAATAAATTGAAGGATATCCTGAATTTCAGTTACTTATCAATGAGAATAAAGATGTATTTTTTCCTCATCCATATTAATGGACCCCCTGAAATCTTTCCACAGACCTGGACTCAGAATCCCTGTACTAGAATGACCTAGGGAAATGAAAAAAAGAATCATTTTAACAACAACAACAACAACCACAGAGTTTTGAAAAATAAGATTCATTGATTGTAAAAATTGGGCAGCCCAGTAAATGTTTTCTAAGGATTTTTAGTGGTAGGCAGTGGTATATGGGAAACACCATATTTAGAACAGGGTTTCTAAAACAGTGTGCTGGAGCGACTCAGTACTGTGTAAAGGGTGAATAAGAATTCCATGAAAAATTTAAGCCTAGGATATTGTTCCTTCTAATATTTAAATATGGAATGTCTTAATTATCAAAGATAATTATTTCCTTTCCTGAAATTGATTTTTTTTTCCTTTTGAAAATAGGCTCAGTTTCCACCATTTTGTCCCTATAAGACTATAATTTCCTTGAGGGCAAGGTCTGTCTTTTGCCTCTTTTTATATCCCCAGCACTTAGCACGGTGCCTAGCACATAGTAGGCACTTAAGAAATGGTTTTTTTTTTTGATTCATTGAAATTTCCTCAATCCCTGTTCTTATGGGGGTATTCTGTGTCCCCTCCTGAAACAGTGTGATGATTCTGCGTATGTATTTCCAACCCCAAAGGATCAAGGAGCCAAACAAATTTGAGAAATGACATCTTTGGGTGCGATCACTTTGAGTGTTGAAGGCCACTTGCTTTCTGTGACAGAGGGCTTTTGATTGTACATGAAGAACCTTTTCCCTCAGTCAGGGATTGGAGACCAAGTACTCCTTGGTGCTGCTAGCAGAATGAGGCTCATGAATTTGTTTTGAGCTGTTCTTTTTGTGTAGTTAGAAGTTCCTTGTGTCAGATTTTTTCTCTGTACTTAATCTTTATTCCTATTGGAAGCATCACCTATTCCTTCAACCTCTCTAAAACCTTTTTATTTTTGCATTCTGTATCTTTTCTGACTTCATAATATCTATATAGGTCACTACTG
Source organism: Pseudochirops cupreus (assembly GCA_028627135.1). Taxonomy (NCBI): domain Eukaryota; kingdom Metazoa; phylum Chordata; class Mammalia; order Diprotodontia; family Pseudocheiridae; genus Pseudochirops; species Pseudochirops cupreus. The sequence goes on along the minus strand of CM053581.1, from coordinate 357,347,750 downwards.
TTATATAAAGTTCTCTCTTCTTCCAAATCATCAGGTAGCTTGCACAGCCAGAGTAGGATGAATCTTTTCATTGCAGCATTTTATTTGGGGATAAAGGAAGGGGAAAATGTACATGTCATAATTTACATGTGTCCGAGAGTAGTAAGTAAACCCTTCAGCAAAATTTTAGTGTTTCCACACTTATGAATCCAGGAAATGTGATCTTTCCACGTTGAAGAAATAATAAAAATGTCATTTCCACATGCTGTGTTTTGTTGGGGGGAGGGGGAGGAAAACAGGATTTGTTTTTATTGATTTTTCAGTGGTATGGTGGAAACCTACACAAACATGTTTTTCCTATTAACATTTTTCTTGCAAATGTGGAATGTGTTTGTGTGTGGCTTTGAGCTGTCTCTGTTGGTTGTAGATCACTGTTACACAACAAAGAGGGGGTTAAATAAAAAACACACATTGGCATGTTTAGAAGGCATGCTAATAGAAGTTCAGAGTACTCGGAAATATTATAATAACTAAAAAGAATTTTTGTTTATTGACCACATTCATTGATGTATCTTAAATGGGAGGGTAATCTTTAACATACTTTTTTTTTTATTCATTCAACTAACATTTATGGAGGGTTACTATGTACAAGGCCTGCACTAGGTCCTGTAGCGCATAATGCAGACTCTTCCATTGAGGACTTTATACCCTACAAAGGGAAAATGGGCCGTTGGGCCACTCACTTAATTTCCTGGATCTCTTCTTCATCTCTAAAATAAAACAGGTTCCTCAAAGAGCCTCTAAGCTTCCTTCTAACTCTAAATCTATGATTCTTTGAACAGTCATTCAAGTAACTATAATGTAGAGTAGGATGTTCTGAGAGGCATGAGAGGTAAGATGTTCTGAGAGGTGTGAGAGGTGCAAAGAAAATACAGAGGGTTAGGTCAATGGAAGGAGACTTCTTGGAGGAGGTGGCATTTGCATTAGGCCATGGAAACCAGAATTTTTATAGGCAGCTATGACTGGGGAAGGAAAAAAAAAATCCAGGTAAAGGAAACCACAAAACAAAAGGACAGATGGGCATGTGAAAGGATAAGCTGGTCATCAGGTTTGGCTGGAGTGGAGCTATGTATGCAGTGGAGCATGGGAGAAGGGTCATTTGGGGCTAGCTCATGGAGGGACTTGAAAATCCATTAGTCAATAGAGTTAAATGAATCCAGAAAGCAAATCAATAAGCATTTGTTTAGTAAGAGCTACCACATACCAGGCACTAAAGATATAAACATGAAAAAATCAAGGAGGACAAGAGCTGATTATTATTATTATTGATCATAATTAATAATAATGTCATCTATTGATAATGCTTAACAACAATCAGAGCTAGCCTTTATATAACACCTGCTCTATGCCAGATACCATATTTAGCACTTTATAGATATCATATCATTCTATCCTCCCAACAACCCTGGGGACTAGGTGCTATTACTATGCTCATTTTATAGATGAAGAAACCGAGGCATGCAGTAGTCAATCTATTAAGTATGAGATTGAACTTGAACTACGGTTTTCCTGACTCCAAGCCCAGTGGTCTATCCATTGCACCAAGCTGTCTATATGTGATTGGATTTGTCAAATAGAAGGTAATTAACTTTGAGAGGAAGTTTCAGTTGAATGGTAGGGGCAGAAAGTACATTTCAAGATGTTAAAGACAAATTATTGTGAAGGCAATCCTGTGTCATCTACACTTGAAATAGTCAATGATTTTTTTTTCTTTCTTGAGTCTACAGGATTGAAATAGACCCCCCACCTTAACCAAAACCACATACTCCTGAGGAACAAGGATTTAGCCTTATAGCACCAGGATCTTAGATTCTTTGTGATGAGTTTCAGTTCTTTTTTCTCTCTGATGATCTCTTGGTTTTCTTTTTGTGTTATTTTACCATAATCGATGATGAATGGCCTAGAGAAAATACCAGGCATGTAGTAGCCACTAAATAAATAGAATTATAAAATGTTAGCTTTGAAAGTGGCCATAGGGAACCACACACTCCCGTTTTATGCACGAAGAAATCTATGCCTAGAGAAATGAAGTGACTTGCCTGGCACAGAGCTCATTAGGACTAGAACCCAGGTGTTCTCATTGTCAGAACTCTTTTTATTCTTGTTACCCTGCCTCAGTTGAGTCAGATCCTTTGCTAATCACTCCCACTAACTGGAGAACAACTCTAATACAGTGTCCTTGATGAAGCTTAATCTGATTGCTTCCTTCTATCTGCTAAAATCTCCTCTCTGGAGGCTTGGTTTGTGTCCCTCTTTGCAATTTCGTGTTCTTCTTTGCATTTTGATTATCTGAATGAACCTTCTCTATCCAGCTAGATATAAGTTCTGGGAAGGTAGGCACTATGTCTTAATTATTTTTTGTATCACATATTTACTGAACTGTTTGTTAAATAAAATATTTATCCATCAAATGTATTTGCTGAATGAAAAGATAAATGAATATGATGGTAATTCATGGAAGCTAAATTGATGTGCAAGGACTCTGTACTCGATCAGTGAATACATAAGCATGTTAAGTGGCCACCATGTGCCAGTCATTGTCCCTAGCGTAATGGGGTTTCAAAGACAAAAATGAAACAGCCTCTGACTTCAAGGAGTCCCAAAACATTTATATTAAGTAATATCCAGATAAACAGATATAAAACATATATATATATATGTGTGTGCATATTATATAACACACATATATATAAAATGTATATTATAATATGTTTATTATATTTACATATCAATCTGTCTCTATCTTTGTATATCTATATTTGTGTGTGTGTGTGTATCAGTAGTCTTGAGCAAGGGGAGGCAGTAAAAGCTGGGAAAGATGAAGAAAGGCACTTATGTGGGAGGCAATGATTGAGCCGAGCTTTGAAGGAGACTATAGATTCTAAGAGAAGATGGTGAGGAAAGGAATGCATTCCAGCCATAGAGAACCAACCTAGTAGGGGCTAAGTACTTACTGAAGAACATTGTATTAAAGAAATGAAATTTATTTCCTGCTTTTTGGGAGTGTGGTGGGGTTGGTTACATCAATATAGGTAAGTCCCAGTGCAGAAACTCCTTTCAGGACTAAGTACTTACTGAAGAACATTGTATTAAAGAAATGAAATTTATTTCCTGCTTTTTGGGGAGGGTGTGGTGGGGTTGGTTATATCAATATAGGTAACTCCCAGTGCAGAAACTCCTTTCAGTGATGCTCATCAGCATCTCAGCTGTAACTTATCTTAGCTGTCTGAAACACAAAAAATTTGACTTGCACACGGTCACTCAGGAATGTGTCATATACAGGGACCACCTCCAGTCTTCTTCACTCCAGGGCTGATTCTCCATCTATGATGCCACATTTCATCCTCCTTATTGAAAAGAAACGATAAAGATTCCTTTGTTTGTTCCTATGGAAATGTGTTTTTTTCTTGAATCGGATGAAATACAGCTTACACTGATGACTTTAGAGTCTCCTTCATTAAGGCAGACATTCTATAAGAAGTATCTTTGGCATGCACCTGGACACCAAGGAATGTCTCTGGCATGCACCCTGCTGGTACGTGACAGTTTGTTCTTAGGGACTGGAGTAGTTATTTATGCATCTACTCAGATTTTTAGACCTTTGCTTTGTGCTGCCAGTATTGCTACTAATTACATTCACATTAGTGAAGTTAAAACAGGATCACATGCTTATAGAGAACAGCGTGCCTTTCTCTGTATTAGTAGAATTAAAAAAGAAACTGCTGAAAGTTAAATGGACTTGATCACAAGTAAACCGAAATCGAATACCTGCTTCCCCATTGATCGACTTTTACATTATTTTTAATTTCTAAAGAAAAAGAAATGTAAGCATCCTAGACAACTCACTCCATTTCTATGGGCCTCAGTTTCCTATTCTGTAAAGTGGGGAGATGGGCAACTGGATTGGATAAACTCCTTCCAGTTCCCTATTTGTAGCAAAGGCAAAGTAATATTTCAATTACATTCAGCTTCTTAATGGAATCATATTTTTAACTGGTATAAACAAATCATCATCTAATTAGCCAAAAAGCAAATCAATTCCCAGATGGTAATATTTGAAATTTGTTTCTATTTTGCCAGTCTGTGAGCTCCATTGATAGCTGGTGACATGGTAGTTATTGGGCAGACTTCGTAGTTAGGAAGAGGTGGGTTGAAGCCTCATCTCTGACATGTTCCCGCTGTGTCCTTTGCTAAATTATTTGACCTCAGCCACTCTTTAAGATTTTAAGTTGTTCTTCTGTGTCAGTGGAGGAATTTTTCATCCTGGGTGGAATCCTGCATTGATGACATTATAGATCTGTACTACATCACATCTCATCCCCACCTATAGCAAAAAAGCTCTATGAGGGCTGTGTCTTATATAAATTTGTATCTTGACACTTAGCACGTTAGGGGATTAATAAGTGGTTAAATTTGAATTTGTTGAATTTAACTTTTGTTGAAGCAAGGAGCGTGTGATAAGAACATAGAGAAGCATTAGGATAGGAAGAGCATCTGGACATGTAATTTCGTGCACATAGTCAACAAGTCAAGTCAAGAAACATTTGTTATGCACCTCAGTGTTCTAAGCACCATGCTAAGCTCCGGGGATAGAAAGTCAAAAGAGAAAACAAAATAAAAATCAAACAACAGGAAAAACAATAGTCCTTGATTTCAAGGAGACTAGTCTCATGAGGGCAAGTAATACACAAACAATTGCAGACACACAAGATATATTATATAGGATAAACTGGAGGTAATTTCAGAGAAGGCACTAAGGTAAGGGAGGACTAGGAAAACCTTCTTGCAGAAGGTAGGACTCTAACTGAGAATTTAATGGTGGGACTTGGCTCTGGAGAAGAGTAAAGATGAAGGACCTTTCTTCACTGAAGGGGTGGGCAACTCACTCTCTCTCTCTCTCTCTCTCTCTTCCTCCCTCTCTCTTCTTCTCTCGCTCTGTCTCTCTCTCTTTCTCTGTCTCTCTTTCTCTGTCTCTCTCTCTCTCTCTGTCTCTCTCTCTTCCTCCCTCCCTCCCTCCCTCTCTCTCCATCTCTCTCTCTGTAATGTTATATATACAATCAGACATTTTATATTTTGGTTGCTACTTCTGAACTTTTTTTTTTCCTTTTTGAAAAATCTTTATTACAGGAAGGGCTCACCTGTGGGGCAGTGGGAAGGATATATTCAGAGCCTATGATATGGAAGCGCAAGGTATCAGGAAAAAAAGAAAGAATTAATAATTAAACAAGATAATGTGGAATAATGAATGGAAGACCAACTTTACACTCTGGAAAACCCAGGTTTTGGAGCTGCCTTTCCTACGTGGGCATATTACTTAAAAATTTCACTTCCCAGAGTAATTTTCTAAGACTCATAAGTTTCATATGAATTACAGATCTGCATTTGTGGGGAAGAGTTTCTATGAAGGGAGCTCCCCAAATCATTGAAATCACAATGTTGGACAAGAACATAGAAGTAAATACAACAAGACCAAAATAAAATACCAAAAAACCAAAGTGTTTCATTAAGTCCTGGAACATTAAGTAAATGGTATCAGAATCGGGCACATATATAAATAAATAAATGAATGAAGAAAGAAAGAAAGAAAGAAATGTGTGTGTGTGTGTGTGTGTGTGTATATATGTATGTGTATATATGTATATGTGTGTTGTTTTATATATATGTTTTATATATATATATATATGTTATTAAATCTCATTAACTAAAATCATAAAGGGATTCCCAAATAAACTACTTGACCAGTAGATGACATAGTATAGTGAATAGATCACGTCACTCAAGAAGACCTGGCTTCGAAGCCTGCTTCAGCTTTTCCTAGCACCATGATACATGGCAAGCCACTTATATTCCTTTGTAAAATTGCAGGGTATGATGGCACCTATCTCACAGGATTTTTGTGAGGATCAAATGAGCTAATCTGTTTAAAATTTTTTTGCAAACCTTAAAGCTGAAAGCATGTATGAGTGAGCTATTACTGGTAGTGTTATTCTTTGGCAGCATAAGAAGTATCCTGATTTCACACCTGTATAATAGGGTCACTCTAATAATAAGGATTCAATTTAGAATAAGACGGGAAACAAACTGTGTTCCTTTTTATGATGGGAAGGAAAAGTTTGAAGAGAATTTCAGCTAGGTTTTATAAAGTCTTGACTGAAGCTATTTAAAGTATACATGGACAATTTAGGATCCAATTAGCGTTCAGAGATACCATAAAATGATTAGACTCTTTCAAGTTAACTTATAATGAACTGTGGGGAAATTACAACATTATATTTGGAACTGTCCAACAATGACTTTGATGGGTTTTAATTGGATTGACATGGATCTGCATACCTGCTTTGTGTAAGAGTTTAAGATTTCAAGGCATTTTAAAAAATCTGCTTTTGGTTTCAGTGCGATTAAAAAAGAAATGGAAAACTTGCATGGGAGTTAGAAGCTGAACTTTTGTGGAAACAGCAGGCACCTTGCTGGGGTTTACTATTGATTAAAATGTCTTCTTCCCAGACATATTCCAGT
>CM053581.1:357316561-357340695 GCA_028627135.1 Pseudochirops cupreus | reverse complement strand
AGGTTCTGCGTAATTTCACATGTTCAGCCTGTATTTGATTGCTTGTCCTTCCAGTGGGGATGGGTGGTGAGGGAGGAGGAGAAAGAATCTGGAATCTAGAGTTCCATAATCAAATGTTATGAATGTGTATATACATACATACATATATATATATATATATATATATGCAATTATTATTATTATTATTGTTGACTACATCCAACTGGAACTTGAGATACACAGGCACTGCAATTGGGAGATCCATCCTGCCCTGCCAAAAAGTGACATAGGAGAGAATAGACTGGGGGAGGACACACTGGGATGGCTGTTTTGTGGCGGTGGGTGGGGAAAAGACGGGGAGAAAATATGTAACTCAAAATCTTGTGGAAATGAATGATGCAAACTATAATAAAATTGAAAAAAAAAAGATCACCTGTGTATTCCTGACCAGGATCTAGCTGTAATTTGGTATTTAGACTTTTTTTTTTTAATGCTATAGTTGGGCCAGTGGGTTGTGGAAAGTGCCCAGATTTATGATTTCATCAGTATGCTTTACTACCCTTGTCTAATTTAGACAATAATAATGCTGACACTTATCAAAAGATGTTCAAATTAAAAGATATATGTAGTTTTTTGAGTCTCTTGCCAACATTTCCATATTCATAAGGTATACTCATAGACTAAGTTTAGTTACATAATAGGTCACAATTCCTTAGCCTAAATCATCATTGACACTTGACAACCTTCAATGACTACATTTATCCTTCCAAAGAATTCTCAAGTGGTTTTTTTTTCTTTGGAGGAGGAGAGGGATAAATGGAAACTCTGATCTCCCAAACACTGTCAAAACAGATATGCAAATGTTCTGCAATTTAAGAGTAGGAACATAATCATTATTTTTTTTTATTGGTTGAGTGACCAAGGAACCAAGAGGTTAAGTGACTTGTCCAAAGTCATACAGTTCATATACTGCTGGGCTGGACTTGAACCCAGGTCTTTCTTGACTCTAGGTGTTGCTCTCCATGGATTATGCCATACAGCCTCTCTATTGTTGTTGTTCATCTTTCATTGTCAAAGAGGATCAATGACATCAGGAGGGTGATATCTTGACTTGCAAGTGAATTGGATTGAAGTGAGGGAGAGCTGTGCAAAGTCACCAGCCTCACTCTTGTCCAGAGTCATCAGAGCTCAGTAGCAAGATAAAGGGCAAGATGGTGGGCTATGGCCCTGGATGTAGTGGGAGACCATCGCCTTTCTAAACGAAGGTCTTTCCCAGGTCTCAGTCTGTCTGAGGCAATACCCATTCAATAATTAAAGGCTAGGTAAGAATGGAGGCAAAAGATGGCCTAGTTTGCCTTCACAAAGAGCCAGTCTGGGAAGAGAAGACCCTCAGAGTTTCTATTTTTTAGTGAATGTGAGTAAAAGATTAGAGGTACACACTTCATCTTCTTCCTTAAGTACGTCAGCATCACCCTGAACTGTCAAATTCTAAACAATCACAATCTATATAGTGTATACACCATGAACCAACAGCTGACAACAAAGGCCAATCCCAAATAGGGGGTGTCTCCTAAATAACCTTGTCCTCTTACAAGAAAGATTCTGAGATATGTGGTGTATGCACTGGAGTGGATTTTTTTCTTATTACATCAGCTGTGAATTTGGCCTGGGTATTCCAAATCAGACCATGGATTTAAATTCCACACAAGTCACACAGATGTTTGACTGCTATGTTAGAAGGCTGTTTCATGGGGCGAGGAGAAGCTCACACTACAAAACAGAGTGGTGTAAGACAAAACTAGCAAGCAATGCAATCTACTCTGTTACCATGATTAGCTAATTCTTTACGTCTTAATTTCTGATGTACTGATTTAAGCTTTCTTTTCACAGGATCAGAGGATCATGAATAGAAAGCTGGAAAGTCCCTAAGAGACCATTGATTCCAAACTCTTCATTTTACAAATGAGAGAACAGAGGAATAAATAGATGGTGACCTGTCCAGTGATAAATCCAGCTAGTGCCCAAGGCAATAAGTGAACCCTGAGGTTCCTGACTCCAAGGTCAGAGTCCTATCTACTACTCTTTATTGATTTCTCATCTCCATCTACCCCTCCATGCTTTTAGTCTGTAGTATTTTATATTAAATTCAGCCCCAACCAGACTAATCAATGAATTCGATGGAAGGGAGAGGGAAGGAAGAGTCTCATTTCCACTGTTAATACACTTCACAAGAGATCAGGCTCTAAGCAATGCGGCTGAGCCCTTCCCAGGAGTTCAGTCACCAAGTTGTCACACCGATTCCAAAGATAACTCCCCTCTTCAAGAAGTACAGGCCTACATTCAGAGCCACGTCAAAGAGAACTTGAATAGCTCCTCAGGAAGGATGCATACATTCAACCAGAGAAAAATAAATCCAGCCAGTAATTAAAAAATACTTTTTTTTTCCCTACCAAAGATGTTCAATGATTTGAAGCAAATGTTGCTGCATAATTATAGATGAATGTAATTGAGGCTCTCCATCTCTGTAACTCCTTTTATGTGAGCAAACAGTTCCAAATGGAATGCAAAATTAAAAATATCTCTCTTTTTTTTTTAAAGTAAACCATTCAGATTGTACTTTGGGCTTTAAAATGTAGCATGCAACAAGAACAATCTTCACTATAATTGGCCAAATGAACAAAGAAAAGAAAGATATACCAAGAGGAATAGGTACTTAGCATAGCCACTACTAATGTCTGAGCAGAGACAGAGATAATTCAGAATAGCTGCATGTAAAAGCAATCACAGCTCCATTTGGCTTCAGTACACACTTCTTTATTAATATGTGAACTGTCTTAATCTTCAGCCAGCCTCCCATAGCAAAATGAGAGGCATGCTCTCCCAAAGCACTAGATTCAGGGCTTTAGCTAAAGCTGAAAGTAATTCTTGGGCATCCACCATTTCTCTTCCCTGGGTCAAAAACTTGAAATACAGTCTCTGGGAGATTAATGCTTCTCCTTCTACATATAAAACAAAGTCTCAAGATCAGCTGATACGGCAACTTCAGCCAAGTCTACATCACTTCAGCAAAATAATCTTTCTTCCATTTATTAAAACCATGATCCCGTAAGTGGGCAAAATAGGACAGTGGGCAAAGCTTGAGTTTTTTTTTTAAATGGTACCAATAACCAATTTATTTTGGTAACAAGACTCTCGAAACCAAAATGATTTTTTTTTTAATTTGAGTTCATCATTATACAGCATGGGGTAGTGGATGGAGATCTGGTAAGGAAGTCATAAAGACTTGGGTTTGAATCCCCTCAGAGACATGATAACTGGTTAACACTGGGCAAGTTGCTTAATGTCTTAGACCTCCAGGCAATTGAGGTTAAAAGACTGAATTTATATTTTCTCATTTAGTAGTACCCTAGAGCAATGCTAAGTAACACAGGAGGTAAGAGCCTTGAGGCCTTGAGTCAGGAAGACCCAAGTTCAAATCTGCCCAGAAACTTACTGACTTTGTGACCCTGGGCAAATCACTTAACCCTTTTTGATTCAGTTTCTTCATCTGCAATATGAGCTGGAGAAGGATATAGCAAATCACTCCAGTATGTTGGCCAAAACACAAAAAAAGGATCCACAGAGGAACAAAACTAAACACTGCCAAAAACAAGAGAACAATGCAGTAATAGTTGCACACCCAAACCTTATGCCTATGTCATTTAAGTGACTGATGTCTGCAATGAAAGAGCATTTGATTACAGTTAATTTCTGTTTGTTGCTTCCCGACTTTACGTTAATCATCAACAACCCAGTGGTTTCATTTTGTCACCACTGACTGGCAGTGGGCATTTAATAAATGCTCATTGATTAACTGAAGAAGCTCTTTCCAAACCTTTTAAGTGCTATAAAAACAACAGTGACAACTAACATGAATAAAAAGGAATCAAGTTTTAATGATTTATCACATTTACTGCAATTAAGATTGTGAGGGCACTGGCCTTTCACAAGTTTTGAAACCATAAAATAATGGCAAACAAAGATGATGGAGGAAGGAAAGAGAAAAATGAACTGAGTGGAAGCTCACTCAAAGAGAAGATAGACTCCAATTTCTGATTACAGGTGAACTTTCTTTCATCAATAGACACTTGACCTTTCTGCAAAGCTGTCATTTTAAGTGTCTGGGAAAACATTTACTAAAGTGATATTCTGTAAAGGTTTAGATATTGTATGCATATTTTAGGGATTTTTTTTTTCCAACTGTAATCTACTAGTCTTATTTTTTGACTTTCCAAATCAGTAAGCTCTGTTTTAGAACAATTTTCTTAACAGCAAGACAGAGGAAGGGGCAAGGGTGAAGGGTCCAGAGGAAAATGCAGGATATGCATATGAAGAGCCCACCAAGCAGAGGATGGGGGCTTGTACAGGGGGAGAAGGAAATAGCGATGACAGGGGAAATTAGATGAATATTTATCCTGTGGATGAGCGAAAACATCAGCTCTTGGGGTGAAAGTCACAGGGTTCAACACCCGAGCATTTGGCTTGGCTTGGTGTGGTGTTCTCAAATCAGCTTGCTGAACACTGATGAGTTCTCCACAACCACTGCTGATAGAATCTGGGAGTTCTGCCTGCCTTTTTTTCCCTGAAGTTCAGGAGAAGAACAGAAAAAGAAGCCTTTCACCTCACATTTCCAGCTAATTTTATCCCATAAGAAAGACCTGTTCCTTTCCCTCCTGATTTTAATAAGGAAAGCCAAGGGGAAGAAAAAAGTATGAGTCAAGACAAGTATGAATTTCACCTTATTTGAATCTGTTTCAGAGCCAAGTTCAGCTTTCCTCTTCCCAATTGCTACACGAGCTTGTCAAAGGAAGCAATGAACTCGAATTTCAACATGGTCATTGGCTCAAATGGAATGAATTTGTGTTGTCTGTTTTGATTAGACATCTCTGAAAAGCATCCCATGAACAATTAGCTTCCTTCTTACTTACCTAAAGCACTGAACATTCAAATGTTGTCTTTGGTAATCTTGACTACATATGGTCTGTAATATCCATTTTCTTTTTTGCCCAACACTCTGATTATTAGCTTTTAAAAAAACTGAATCACATAAATTCAAGCCAGGGAAGGCATGGGTTCATTAACGTTATTTGAAAAAGATCTGGATGTTTTAACGGACTTCAAGTTCAGTAAGTCAACAACATATTACAAGTGGGAGCAAGGAGATAAGAAGGCAGAAAGGCAGGAATGAGGGAAGGAGGGAGGGGGAAGAGGAGGAGAGAGGGAGGGAGGAAGGGAGGAAGGAAGGAAGGAAGGAAAGAAAGAAAGAAAGAAAGAAAGAAAGAAAGAAGAAAGAAGAAAGAAAGAAAGGAAGGAAGGAAGGAAGGAGAGGAGGGGAAAGGAGGGGAGAGGAGGGGAGGGGAAGGGGAGGGAGGGAGGGATCCATTTTACACAGATATTCTAGACAGATTCAAGTTGAACTAGATGACTTCTGAGGTCCTTTCCAACTCTGAGATTCTATTTGTTACATGGTTTAGTTTTGTTTAAAATACTAATAAAATGTGAAGGAATTCTATTGGTTACTCTAAAAACTATTGCTACCAATACAACATTTGCCTCTCCTCCTATGGTGCAGTATGAAAATCACTTTTGTTTCCATTGAACACTTTTGCCAATGAAATTTTCATCTCCCCCATCAAAACACAAGATTTGAACTGTTATTAGACTCCAACCATCTCAAAGATTTACTATAATAAATCATTCAAGGAAGACTTCTTAAAAGCTCTCACAAATAACTCATGGTAAAGTGATAAAGCGTATGCTAACCTCTTAAGTTATCTATAAATATTTTGCTATATTCTACCATTTTATGAAAAAAAGAAGACAGACTTCAGCTTCTAAATGAATTGGTCTTTTATGGTAACCGAAATACAGAATATCTAGGATTCTCTCCCCACCATCATATAACTTCAGATATTTTGTTCAATTATCTATTTTATTGTGATCAAGAGAAGATATCTGAAAGGACTCCCCCAGCACTCTGAGTGGATCCCACTGCAGAACAGGTGACATGAACCCTGGAGTCCCATAGGATGAGATAATATGGTCCACTTGTGATCTATACCTTTTTAGTACACATCCACATCTATGAGATCCCATAATTATTGGAGTAGCAAAGAATCTTATTGCAGTGGTAGGAAGTGAGTGATAGAAAACGTAATCACTTAGAACCTCTTAGTAGACCCAAGAACATGAAAGGTGATCACAGATAAATACGCACACATAGAAGACATCCATTTAAGCACAGAATTAATTGAGAGGGTTGTTTCCCCCCTAATATTGCATCAAATGTTATTACCTCTCTCAAAGTCAAAACTTTTTAGTAATTATCTTACCTAAAAATCATCCCAATACATGGATCTAGAGGGGATTCTGACTGAAAAATTACATTGTATATAAAAATAAGAATATGATAATCTTTATGATAACGTGAAATCTGGTCCAGAGAATACTTATATGAGATCCCATTCTATAGTATTTCATCATCAAAGTACCAAAATTATTTCATCATGAGAAACATTCAATTATGGACACTCCCAACTGCCAGATTTTTCATGGAGAATATGTATAACAGAATAAAATGACAGTTTCCTTATTCACAAATCACTGATATTCATGTACTTTACTCACAGGACAACTTTTCAGATTTAATTCCTCTTACTATATTAATCAATCTAAAAGCACTAACCACTTATTCTAGTCAGCACTATGGTTAGTGCAGAGAATAGAAAGAAAAAAACAAAAGAAAAAATCAGTGTGTGCCTTCAAGGAGTTTATATTCTAATGGAGGAGACAACATATACAAAAAATTTATACCCAGAAGATGAATGGAGAGTAGAACAAACATAATCTTTAGACTGAATGACTCTCCCAGAACCAGGACATCATGTCCCATTCTAACATGCTTGCTTATCAGCCTTCCCATCCCACAGATTCTGAGCAGTTAATTAAAGAGAAAAAACAGAACAGAGGCTTTCCCCAATCTACTCCCAATTGCTATTATCATTTCTCTAGAAATTATTACAAAAGATGAATTAATCATGCAAATTAATCATGCCTCTACTCTTTGAAATCATCCCTACTTTGCCCTCAAAAATTTCTGCCAGGAGGCCCTTCTTTCCTAATTAGTGACTCTATCTTTAGACCACCATTTTAATTGCTGCATGAGTGACTCATCCTCTCCCTTTCCAGTTCTCATTGTGTGTTGTCTTCTCTTATTAGAATGTAAGCTCCTTAAGGGCAAGGACTATCTTGCTTGGTCGTATATGTAGCCACCAGAGCTTAACATAGCACCTGGCATAGATAGTAAGTACTTAACATACTTTATCTATTGACTGGTTGGTGGTTGTCCTTCCTTCTCGAAGAAGATCAGAATGGCATCACTATATTGGGGTTAAGGTACAGTGTGTCCAACTGTAACTGAGCAGACCAACAGGAATTCCAAAGGCTTTACCACAGGACCAGCACAAATAGTCCATATGAACATTTGGAGAGGAAATGTCTCTAATGTTGCACATCTCATGTCTCCTTTGAGTTACTGCAATTCTGCTTTGCTCATAGAGCACAGCATCCTCCTTTATAAGAGCACACCATGCTGGGCAGTCAAGTGCCAGTATCTCCCATGCCTCACAATTGATTCCAATGCTTTTCAGAGAGAACTTGAGAACCATCGTATCACTTCTTCTGACCTCTACATGCTACTAATAAACCAATGTGCTTATAACTTTTTGGTCAAAAATCTTCCAACATTTTCTTTTGCCTTAAGGATAAAATACAGATTCCTTAGCTTTTAGGCATTTAAGGACCTTTACAATCTTGGCTTCCATCTACTTTTACAGACCTACGTTATACCATTCCCCTACCCAAAATCCATATGCCAGTTCAGCTGGACAATTATTCATTCCTTGATCTCAAAACTCCATCTTCCATCACAACTCATTTGCACAATCTGTTGCTCTGGTATGGAATGAGCTGCCATCATCTCTACCTCTCAGAATTCTTTTCTTCCTTCAAAGTCCAGGCGATATGCCACCTCCACTGTTAAGGTTTTTTTCCCCCCCATATCCCCCAATGTGAGTGCTAGCTCATGCCTGAATTTTCCTTTCACTAATTTGTGTGCATTTATTTATTCATTTGTTTGTCCATTCATTCATTCATTCATCTATTCCTCTTCACCAGGGGGAATGTAAACTGGCAAGGAATGTTTTATTCTCTAGCGGTAAGTACAGAGTTTTGTACATAATCTGGCACTCAGTAAATGCTTATTGACAGTTGAACTAAATCATTCCCCATTAGTATCATTGATAGAAGAGCCCTAGTCACATGGAAGGGGTCTGTGCTTTACCACATTCCTAGCTTAGAAGCACAGCTTCCCTGCCCTAACAAGTTAGTCGTTCCTTCCTTCTTTAATAATCTACTTTTCAAAATTCAATTTTGTTCAGTTCAATAAACATTTCTCCCCTGAATGACTCCAGATTGTGGTACAATTCCAGGATGATGTGGGAATATCCAGATTTATCCTTTGAAGCCATACCAATATCATTATAGAAAAAAAAAGGGGGGGGGGTGGGGAGGGTATAGCTGCATATGACAACATCCCAACTACTATAAGTTCAGAAGTAACTCTAATGCACAAGCACATTTTTTATGTAAATGCTAGTGATGGGAAACAAGATGTATAAGGCTAGAGTAGAAAATAGAAAATATTCTTTAGTAATATTATCACTGAAGATATACTACATGATTTAGGATATAATCTTGACTATTCCATGGGTGAATTTTTCTCAGTAAAGCCTGCTTTCCTACAAGGTCATTATCAGAACTATCTGTTGATAATGGCAAAGTATGGAAACAAAGGACAGAAACAAAGCCCTCTGGTTATAACCAATCTTGATTTCAGAAAGGCATTCGATAGCATCCCCTAGTCCCCATATCCTTCCAAGCAAAAGGGAGAAATTGGGGCTAGATGACAAGACAGCTGCGGTTTGAACAATGCTATCCAACCAGTGTTGACCAAATGAACCATTTCAAAGGAAAGGCAGGTGCCCAAAGGAATTCTGCATGACGAGGTACATCATCCAATACTCCCAGTGGGCAGAGACTTCCCTTTTCCCCAACATATAAAATACTTAAAATATATTTTTTATTTACTTATTTATGTAGATTTTTTCTCCTGGTAGAATGTAAGTTCTTGGAGGATGGGCAGTTTTCTTTTCTTTTTTTTTTTTACAGTGCCTAGAATCTGTTAATCTTTCATTCTCAAAGAGCACCATAACATCAGGGAGGTGATGCCATGACATGTGAATGATCTGGATTTAAGTGAGGGAAGGCTGTGCAAAGCCTCAATCTCTCCTCCAGAGCCATCTGGGTCCAGTAGCCAGATATTGATCAGGACAACTAAATATGGCCCTGGGTGCACTAGGGGACCTTGGCCTTTGCAAGCTGAGGTAGGTACCTAATAAATGGATTTGGCCTGATTGATTGAGTTATTTCATATGCTCCCCACCCTACCCTTCTTGAAGCCCCTGTATTTTTGGTTTGCTGTTTGGCAAAACTGATGGAGATCTAGTTTTAGACCAGTGGTTCTCAACCTTCCCAATGCCATGACCCTTTAATACTCATATGTGGGTATATCTGCATGTGTGCGGACCCGCCTGAAGATGGATATAGGAGCAGTGTCTCAGTTCCTAAGACAATCGGAAATATGTGTTTTCTGATGATCTTAGGAAACCCCTGTGACCGGGTCTTTTGATCCCAAAAGGGTTGTGACCCCCAGGTTGAGAACCACTGCTTTAGACCCAGGTAGACCTGGGCTCTAACCTTGCATCAGATATTTAATAATTTAATAATCAGATATTTAAAACAAGTTACTTATTCTCTCTGGGCCAATTTATTCCTCTGTAAAGCGCGGCTATAACAGCATCTATTTCACAGAATTGAGAGAATTGAATATAAAAATACAGTAATATATTGGGTCTATTGGATATTGGGGTCATAATAGTACATTTCAAAGCTTAAAGCACTTTCTAAATGACTTATCACTGATTATCAATTGTTTGTATGTGTGAAAATCTACTATGTGTGTGTTTACTTAGTACCTTTCCTCTCCTTCCCAATAGAAGGTAAGGTCCTAAGGTAAAAGATTATTTTATTTTTGTCTCTGTATCTATGCTCCATACTCTGCACATATAATAGGGACTAGAGCTCGGATTTCATCTGTACAGTGAACTTCCAGATGGGGAAACTCCCTTTACCTTCTCTGTAACCTATGTAGTGAGTTGCCTGGAGCAGCATGGTTAGGTGGGTGTCAGAGGCAAGCCCTGACTTCATGCCTTCATAGCTCTGAGGCTATCAACTATGGCACCAGTGCCTTTCACTGGCACACAGAAGCACTTCAATGCTTCTGAATGAGTCCCAGGCCGTTATGCAATTGTATCAGTGACTTACATTTTGCATACAACTAGATGGGGAGGAACAGCAAATGATAGATGACAGAATCAAGATTCAGAAAGCTCTTGGTAGGTGCTAACAGCAGGTTGCAACAAACAAGATGACATTGTTTCAATGCTTCAATAAATCCGAATGCTCAGTAGTGCCGGTACCCCCTTCCCTGTTACTAACTGTGAGCTCCTCTCTACCTTATCCTTGTCCATTGGGGAGGGGAGGTCTGTTATCTAATACACTAAAGGCTTACTCCCAAGCCTTTTGGGGATTTTGTTAATAATTCTCTCTCTCCCCCCCCCCTCTCTGTCTCTCTCTCTGTCTCTCTCTCTCTCTTTCTCTCTCTCTCTCTCTCTCTCTCTCATTCTTCTTGCTATATGACTAGTCCACTTGTTTTCTTATATAAGACATCATTAGTATTATGCGCCCAGCTATGTAGATACCTGCCATTCCTGCATCCCTTGCTCTTTGGTGACATTAAGGAGGATGCTGAAGAGGATTATATCCTATAACTATAGTGTAACCTCCAAGACAGCTAGAGCAAATGCAATAAACATTTATGGAGCACTAAAGAGAACCCCTGCCCTGGGCACCAGACATACAGAGACAAAAAGAAGACAATGCAACCCTCGAGGAGTCTCTTAGTGGGTAACTAAGCCCAGCCAAGTGTGTAGCATGCTTGGCACAAAGTGAGCTAACCAATCAACAAGCCTCAGGCACTGTACTGGTGATGCAAAGAAAAAGCAAAGACAGTCCTTGCCTCCAAGGAGATCCCATTCTAACAGAAAGGGGAATAAGAATTCATACAGCTCCAATTATAAGCAAAGCAGGGCAGCTAGGTGACAGAGTGTGTAGAGCGCCTGCCTGGAATCTGTAAGATTCATGTTCCTGAGTTCCAATCTGATCTCAGACACATGCTAGCTGTGTGACCCTGGGCAAGTCACTTAACCCTGTCTGCCTCAGTTTCCCCATCTGTAAAATGAGCTGGAGGAGGAAATGGCAAACCACTCCAGTATCTCTGACAAGAAAACCCCAAATGAGGTCATGAAGAGCCAGACATGAGTGAACAACAACAAAAATAAGTAAAGCTAAACGCATTTACAAATACCTCATTTGACCCTCACAACAACCCTATGAAGCAGGTGCTCTTATTGCCTTCATTTTACAGTTGAGGAAATAGGCTGACCAAAGGAAAGTGACTTGTCCAAGGTCACATGGCTGGTACGTATCTGAGGGTGGATTTTAACTCAGGTTTTCCGGATTCCAGGTCCAGTGCTCAATCTAGTATATCACTACATTACTTTTGATGCAGAAGTAAGTAAGCCACTGAATTGTGAAACTGAATACACGTAAATTCTGCCTTTGGACATAAAAACTCGACTGGCACCAACACAGGATGATGCGGCCTACCTTAACAGCAGTTCGCGTGGAAAATACCTGGTCTATGAGACTCAAGATCAAAAGGAGCCATGAGTACGATTTCTCTAAATTAGAAAAAAATGATGTATTTTTTAAGCTGTATGGATAGTACAGTGTCCAGATAAAAGGACTCAATAGACATATTGTACTTTGCACTGATCTTACCGCATCTGGAATATAGAAGTCATCACCACATTTTAAAGGAAAAATTTTAAAGGTGAAGTGTTTATGGAACAGTGAAAGATGTCTACATTATAAGAAATGTTTCAAGGAATCCAATTAGTTCAATGCCAGGGGTGGGGAACCTGTGGACCTCGAGGTTACCTGTGGCTCTCTAGTGCAGCCCTTTGACTGAATCCAAACTTCATAAGACAAGTCACCTTAATAAAAGGATTTGTTCTATAAAATTTGGCCTGCATCCAAGTACCTAGAAGGTCACATGTGGCCTGGAGGTCACAGATTTCCCACTCCTGGTTAACCCATAGAAGCATCATAAAAGACATTATTGAGGACATATATGACAGGAAAGGGAGGTAGGTTTAATCATACAGTAAGGATGAAGGACAACAGATGGACAACCCAAGTCCAACATTGGTATGGCCAAAAAGAACCAGAGGAAAGCTTCTAAGGCAGTGGTTCTCAACTTTCCTAATGCCACAACCCTTTAATACTCGTATGGGGGTATATCTGCATGTGGGCGGACCTGCCTGGAGAGGGATAGAGGAGCAGTGTCTCGGTTCCTAAGACCATCAGAAATATATGTTTTCTGATGGTCTTAGGTGACCCCTGTGAAAGGGTCATTCCACCCCCAAAGGGGTCGTGGCACACAGGTTGAGAACCACTGTTCTAAGGTACTGGAAGAATTTCTTAAGAATTATTCACGGAAAGACAGATATAAGAATCCCATTGGAGGACTGGCAATCTATACTGATAGAATAAATACCCACAACAGTGAAATAATGGATCCCAAATACTCAAGTTAATGTCCTCATGGCTATGTCTATTTCACTGCTAGTAATGGCCCAAAGAAACCCTAAAAATTCACCCTTCTATTAGGTCACACAGTTTATGGAGAATGGCCAAACTCTTGGGATGAATTAAAGATTTTAGGCAAACTTTTGTCATATGTTTATTTGAGTGGCTTTAAAGGTTGAGCCACCCATCAGTTTCAGACCTCCCATGGAAAAAGAAATTCTTTTCGATGGAAGCATAAGTTTTAACTTTGCTAAGAGAGACTTTGGAAATTTTTTACATAGATAAAGATGCCTAAATAAGAAGGGGCCAAAAGGATAACTATTAAAAGAAATTTTACATCATTTGGAAATATTTGAAAGCACATTTTTCTAGTGATTTACGTAATTTAAGAGTCTCAGTATTTTGATATTATTTAATTACTGGAATGTGAAGGGAGAGGAATTAAACAAACATTAGGTCAAGAGGTAGTAAAAAGGAAAAACAAAACCAAATATGAGAGATGGACCACTGACCAATTTTTACAGAAAAGAAAAGATAAAAGATCATCACAAAAAGACACAAATAAAGCAAAGATAGGTCTCATATCTTAAAATCACAAGAGTCCCTATTCATTTCCTCATCCAAGGTAAGGAAAGATGTGTTGGCTACCCCCAAAACAGAAAATTATACAACTGGCAGAGAAGACAGAAATGGGATCCCTCAAATTTTCCTTTACCACAAAGGTCAATTTAAATATTCATGAATAACTGGCATATGCCACCAATCTCGAAATTGCCATATAGAGGGGGGAAAAAGTCAGGAAGCAATTTCTAGAAAGAGGCAAAAGGCAACATTTAAATACCATTTTCAGCTGACCAGGAAAAGGCAGGGAGGGGGGAAGCACCATAATCAGTGTACTCTAATCAACATGAGGTTCACTTGGAAATGGGAAATTCCATATTATGTGCGACTAAAGTGTCGGTTTCTTCTTTTATGGCCTCATTGTGCTCTCACTGAAGGAGGCAGAAAGTTTAGTGAATAAGGAAACAAATGATCTAATGAATAACACTGGAGAATATGATTCAAAGGAGCCACTGGTAGTAAATACTGACACACAAGCAAGTTATTTCTTTAATCCTTTGCCAAGAGCAATACTTTTAAATGACAAAGAGCCATTTGTGTAGATAAGTTATTAGAACACTCAAATTCAAGAAGGAATTAAAATTTAAAAAAAAAGTAATTTAGGCCAAATTTTAATATACAGAATAAACTGAACTGTAAGAGCAACCATAAAAAAAAAGTAATTCGAAGCAAGTATTGAAAGGAATGACATATAATTTGAGAGAACGTTAAGAATGTACTAGGGCAGCTAGGTGGTTCAGTGGACAGAGGGCCAGGCCTGGAGTCAGGAAAACTCATCTACCCAAGTTCAAATCTGTTCTCAGTCACTTACTAGCTGTGTGACCTTGGGCAAGGTACTTCACCCTGTTTGCCTCAGTTTCCTCATCTGTAAAATGAGTTGTGGAAGAAAATGCCAAACCACTCCAGTATTTTTGCCAACAAAACCACAAATAGGTTCATGAAGAGTCAGACGGGGCTGAGCAGTAACAACTAAGAATATACGTCAGGTATTTTAGCTTTTTGTGTTTGGATCAAAAAGAAAGAGAAATAAATGACTCAATTTCTTTTCCTGTGTTAGTAGATTTCATCACTTAGTTTAAAAGTGTGCCTGAGTAATTCCAGTTTGCCACCATACAAGCCATCTTTTTTCCATTTCTAGTTATTAGGAATCATTAGAATTATTAGAGTAAGCTGAAAAGTCTCGCTCTGTATAATTATTTGAAATTTATTTTTTCAATGAACAAATATCTATTTTCTCTCCCTCCCCCATCCCTCCATTGGAAAAAATAAAAATAAAATCTTCACAAGAAATTTATATAGTCAAGTAAAACAAAGCCATACTGGCCATGTTTGAAAACAGTAGTCTCCCTCTGCATCTTAAAAACATCATTTCTCTGTTGTGAGGCGTGACCATCAGCAGTTCTCCAGAATCCTGGTAATTCATTTCATGGATCAGAAATCTTAAATCTTTCAAAGTTATCTGTCTTTACTATGTTGTTATTATATACGTTTTTCTCTTGGTTCTCACTTTACTCTGAATCAGTTCATGTTTCCGTGAATCCATGCAGCCAGCCTGATAATGGGTCTCTCTAAACTTAGCTGGGCTGGACCTCAGAAAAAATTACACAGAGTTCATTACCAGGCACTTATTGAAAGCCTCCCAGACTTGGGAGAGCCTAAGAGAGAGCCAGGGTCTCACCTCCCTGCCACATTGCCTGACACAGAGTTAATATATGCTTGCTGACTGACTGACTGACTGACTGATTAAAGCAGAGTTCACAGGTGTCAAAAGCCCTCCAACCACATTAAAATATAATTGGGAAATGTTTAGCAAAACACATAGAAACATAATGCAATATACTTAAGGGTCATTTGTGGCTAAGTCAATATGAGGCCTGCAGATATGTGTTTCTATTGGAGCTTGATACCACTGGGTTGAAGCACTGGGTTGGGCAGTGTAGTACAGTAAAAGGGGCAATATGGAGTCAGAGAACTATAATACTATAACTTGATTCCAAATCCCACTTCTCATATTACTATTTGTGTGATCATGAGAGATTCACTTCACAATCCCAGAACTCACTGTCCTCATCTATCAAAATAAGGAGTTGGATTAGAATTCACATGTTAGAGGCCATATATGGCCCAAGGCCGCAGGTTCCCAACCCCTGGACTAGATAGTTTCTGAGATGCTTTCCAGTTCTACATCTGTCATCCTA
Organism: Pseudochirops cupreus; assembly: GCA_028627135.1. Taxonomy (NCBI): domain Eukaryota; kingdom Metazoa; phylum Chordata; class Mammalia; order Diprotodontia; family Pseudocheiridae; genus Pseudochirops; species Pseudochirops cupreus. The sequence continues at coordinate 357,325,027 of CM053581.1, read as the reverse complement.
TAATGCCCCTAGTGCAGCAGTTCTCAACCTGTGGGTCACGACTCCTTTGGGGGGGGGGGGGTAAACAACCCTTTCACAGGGGTGGCCTAAGACCATCGGAAAACATATTTCCGATGGTCTTAGGAACCGAGACACTGCTCCTCTATCCATCTCCAGGCAGGTCCGCCCACATGCAGATATGCCCACATAAGAGTATTAAAGGGTCACAGCATTGGGAAGGTTGAGAACCACTGCTGTAGTGGAAGACTCCTAACCTGGTATTATTTTAAATTAAGTCCAAAAGGATACAACTGATAACTGAATTCCTGGTAGCTTTGAGGTTTTATTGAGATAAAAAAAGAAAAGTTTTTAAAAGGTGAACCATGGTGAACTATTTTTAAAAAGGATGCCCCCAAGGACCTTGGGCAAAAATCATCATCTTACATGTATGATCCAGCAGTAAATACTATTTGGGAGAGGGAGACAGAGACAGAGACAGAGAGATAGACAGATACAGAGAGAGACAGAGACAGAGAGATAGAAAGAGAGAGAAAAGGGGAGGGGGAATTGTAGAAAGGTGAAAGAGAGAGAGGGGGAGAGAGTTCTAGGATATTGGAACATTGAGAAAAGGTCATCAGGCCACAAGAAATTAGGACTAGGGAGAATTCAGAGTAACTTTGGAAGATCTGTAATTTATCCTGCCTATAAATTGTGCATAATTACTTACATGTTGTCTCCCCCATGAGACTGTGAGGTCCTTGAGAGCAAAGGTTTTATTCTGCCTTTCTTTGCATTCCCAATGCTAAGCACAGTGACTGTCAATATAGTAGGCATTTAATAAATGTGTATTTCTTATTCACTCTGACAGGTGCAGAATCAATTAATCAGAAGAATGAGACCGATTTACATGAAGACCATAAAAATGTGAAGGAAAACAACTTTAAATTACTTTAGAACTCTGATTAATGGCCTGATTGCCTTTTTTTCAATGTGTTCCAATATTTATGAATTCTCTTTTTCAAAGCTTTTTTTTTCTTTTTTGCATCAAAATTTCAGAGGCTGATGGTGACGCATAACTCCCCACACCTTCCAGAGAGACAGTAGATTTTGGGTGTGGAATGAGCCAGATAATTTCCTAAGTGACCAATGTGTTGACTTCTTTTGTCTGACCATATATTTGTCACAAAAAGAGTTGTGGAAACGAGATATTTTGAAGTGGCAGTAATGAAAAGTGCTTCAATAAAACATTGTTAGGGGTCAACAAAAGATTCCAATTGATCTAAGCAGGCACGATTTCATTTGAATATTCTCTCAAAATAAAGGATTAAGGAGTAGGTGGTAAAGAAATGAAGATAAAGAGTATAAAGTATACAGATAGCTATTTCATGAAGTTTGAGATTGAAAGGAAAGTTGAAGATAGAAAAGTACCTGGATAGAATGAGTAAATAGGATTAATTTAAGATTCTCTCTTAAGGTAAATTGGGTCTGAACATGGAAGGAGAAAGAGAGAGGATTCCTGAAGACACAAACAAAGCAGTACCTGACCTCAAGTGGCTTACATTCTTTTGAGACATACATAATTCTTAAGTTGTCTCTATAAATCCTGTCTGAAATCAACATGTTTGGCTGGTATGGAGATAACGTTTTTTCCTAACATTATTGCTCTTTTGATTCTCTTCTTCTAGATTGTCCTTTAATTCTGTATATTTGCATCAGTTTCTTTCTCTTTAGTTTCTTTAGAGACACAATAGTAGATTTAAGTTTTTGTTTCCTGACAATTACTTCTGCTGCGCCAGCCATAAATTTTGCTTTTTTACAATTCTTATTTTCCTATAAAGTATCTGGGAGGATTGTGCTATGGCTCCCTGCCTTCTTGGGAATCTATCAGGTCTTCTGCCTCGGCAGGTATTAATTCATTTTGCTTTTGCTTTGGATATCTGCATTCATTTACATTAAGATCATATTCTCTTCCATTATCAACACTGTCCTAGTTAGTTGCTTATATAAAAATATATAAATGAATTTGCTTTCCCCCCAAGATCTTTGGTAATTTAATATTTTTTTTCTTTATATTCCCCTACTACTCACTTTCTACCTCTTTCCTGCTTGATTGTGGTTTCATTGGGGTCTGAACTATAAAGCTTTCTCAGCATCTTACCGCACTAGGCAATTCATATTTCACTGGCCCCAGTCTCTGCCTCAAGTGACATGGGGGAGGACAAAACCAGCTCCACATGCATTCTAGGGCCCCAGCCTTCAGGTTCATTAGGCATACCAACTGGCATCTTGCCTCAGTTTCCTCTGTTCCTCAGTTATCTTTCTGAGGTTTTTTTTTAAAGTACAGCATGCTGATAGGTTGCTATTCCAGATAAAGAAAATTTCAGCTTTTTTTTTTCCTGGCCTAAAGAAAGAAGAGCAGGGAGGACAGATTCAAGTTTTGTTGAAAGCTTTTATATCCAATTACTGAGGCCTGCCACAGCATGGTGTCTAATGGGAGAGGAGGTATTGAGTGGGCATGTTAGTCTTCCCTTCTGTTAGCTCACAGGACTTTTAACCTTTTGGAGGATGTCTGGTGTCTGAAACCACAGCGGCTGCTGAAATGCCTTTATCTCTTGTGTGTATTTCCTATTTTCGAGAAGTTTGAGAAGTCATGAGGATCAGAGAAAGTGTCTAGTTCTCCATTTTGTTGATCACATGACCGATCCGGAAGTAAGGGGCTTTCATTCTGATAAATGGGGAAGACATGGTGGGGAAGATGGATAGAGAGAAAAAGGCATGGTGTGGAAATATCAAGAAGTGAGAAGAAAAATAATAATCACGGAAGACAGGAATGAAAAGATGCATGGAAATACAGGTATGGAAAAATTTGAGTTTGGGCAAAAAATTGCTTTGTTCAGACTGTGTTGCTCTTCTCAGGAAAGGAAGAATCTAAACTTGAGTGTGACAGAGATGGGTTAGAGAGTGAACAAAGTTCAGAATGAGCCTCATGCAGAATGTGAAACAGGGTCAATAAGAGTTGAAGCAGCAGTGAGGCTCAGCTAGGATGTTAATTTATAGAAGACTCAACTTGTACTATTTTATGACTCTCCTACCAATTTCAACAGCTCAGAAGGAGGTCAAAAAATTAAGAGTTGCTCTTAAAACTGGGTATTGGCAAAGTTGGTAGAACAGAGAAAAAGGTCAATGAGAATGCAATTCTAGGATAATAAGAATATCACTGGAATGAATGGTCATTGGGTCCAAACTGGATATGAAAGCAAGCAAAAATAGACAAGGGCTTAGTCTAAGGTCACAAACAAAATCCAATAACAAATTATTAAACAGATGGTTTCTGAGCACTAAGGAAAGAATGCAGCTCTTATTAGAAGCCAGCATGCAATCACTAAAAACTAGTCATGTCTAATTAACTTCATTATTTTAAATAAACAGTTATTAAACTAGTAGATCAAGGGCATGACACCACAGTACCCTATTTCTCGATTTTAGTGAGGCATTTGACAAAGTACCTCATAATAAATATTCAGGGTATAAGGTGGAGAAATAGGAAGTGGATGATAGCAACATCGGCAGGGTTGAGAGACAAACACCCACACATTCATGGTCATGAATCAAGTGACATTTGTAATATTGTGATAATTCAAGCACTAGATTTTCTGAGATGCAGTAAAAAGCCTGAATGTGTATAGAGGAGGGTGACCAGAAAGGTGCAAAATCTGGAAATCATAGCATAAGATGAGCAGTTGAGGAAGGGAATGGTTTGCTTCAGAAAGAGAAGATGGAGGATGGCGAGAAGGGGGGAGATAAGACAGCTGTCATCAAAGACAGGAAGGGTTAGCATGTGAAATAAAGGTAGAATTCATATCAATAAATGGTTAGAAGTCACAGGGAACAGATTTCCATTCAGTATAAGGAAGAATTTACAAGAGATGTCTAAAAAGGTAACATGCTGTAATTTTAATAATCGTGTATTTTTGTTTCTTTGGGTTTTGCTATTGACAATATAATTACCATTACTTTTAGCATTATTAATGAGAACTTCTATGTAGTAGCTTTATATTTTACAAAACACTGCAGATACAGTACCTTATTTAAGCTTCACAACAATCCAGTGAGCTTTGTACTAAGAGTATTATCTCTATTTTTACAGAGAGATGAAACTGAGACCCAGAGAGATTAAGCATCGCATCCAGGGTCACATTATCAATAAGAGTAAAAAAAAAAAAAACAACACATTTGAACCCAACACATTATGACTTCAAGCCCAGAATTCTATGTATTATTTTAGGAGTTAGCTCAAAACTATAATTATTTGAAGTCAGGGTACCTAGATTCAAAACCCATCTTTGTCACTTGCTACTTCCGTAAGTTTAGGCAAATAATTTTCTCTGTGAGCCTCAGTTTTCTCGTCTGTAAAAATGAAGGGGGGTTGGAGTACATGACTTCTAAGGCCCCTTCCAGATCTAAACTGATGAGTCTATGGCATTTCCAATCTAAGGTTTCATAAATTCATTTGGACGTGGGATTTCTGGTGCATTGATTTTAAGTTATTTTATGAACACGTTTATATCAAAATATGTCAAACATTAATTCCTGTCCTCAAAATGCTTATAACTTTACAGACCATTACTACTATTTACATACTATTACAAACATACATACATACTACTAATAATAACAAAAGCAGTAATAATACCTAGTATTCATAAAGTGATTTAAAGTCTATAAAGCCATTGACAAATATTACCTCATTTTAACCTCACCTAGGAAATAGCTACTATTATTATTCCTAATTTTAACAATAATACAACTAAGGCAGCTAGAGATTAGATGACATGTAGGTCACACAGCTAGCTAGTGAGTATCTGAGGGATTTGAATTTAGGGCCTAAGGGATTAAGGGACGTGATTGCTGGTCTTTCTAATTGTAAAGCCAGTACTCAATCTGCACTGTGCCAGCTAGCTTTGGAAATCACTTTATCTCAACAACAGGACTGTTAAAGAAGGGTAGTTTCCTCTTTAGAATGTTTTAAAGATAAGATAAATTATGTAATTATTTTTATTCCATATTACCAGTACCGTTCTGCAAAGGAATTAAGAGAATAAATGAGTTTCCTTCTCAGCCAGTAATTTGTAAGGATATTTTAACAAGTGGGTGACAGGAAATTACTAGGGAATGAAAGGATGGGCTGAACCTAACTCCATTTGAAAATGCCCCCCCCACCATTTTGAGTGGGGAGATTTATTTAATGAGTAGTATTATTAGCAAGCAGATAGACCTTCAGGGAAATCTTTGGCTCAATTCAAACATGTAGCTCTATTTAAAATGACTTCTATAAACTGAAGACATCATTCTTTTAAAAATAGCCACAGTCAGATGGCGGAGTGTACAGGGCACCAGGCATGGGGTCAGGAAGACCTACATTCAAAAATGGCCCTAGACACTTAATAGCTGTGTGACTCTGGGCAAGTCATGTAACCCTGTTTGCCTCAGTTTCCTTATCTATAAAAATAAGCTGGAACAGGAAATGGCGAGGCGATCCAGTATCTTTGCCAAGAAAACTCCAAACATGACTAGCAAGAGTCAGACAAGACTGAAAGAGTAGAACAACAAGAAAGGTACAGACCATTAAGCAAATAAAATGAGATTGGATTACATTTCCAGGACAGACTGCTGATTTGAGATATACCCCAAAAGAGCTCCAGCCACTGAAACAGACCCAAAGGGAAAAGGAAAATATGGTGTCCAGTTCCTCCTAAAAGAGGGAAGAGAGGAAAGGAGGGACAAATGTTCTTGCATGCAGCTCCCCACTATTTCTAACATCCACACATCATCTTTCTCTTTGCTAGAGTAGAATCTGTTCCTCACCTCTTCCTCCTGTGGGAGGTAAAAGTCCACTTTGTACCATCTTCTAAACTCTAGACCAGGTCTGATGGTCTTAGGGATGTCGCCCTTATTAAGAGACAAGTCAGTTTTCTTCACTTTCCAGAATCAAGAAGTTCAAATCGTGTTAAGAGAAATCTACCACCTCAATCTAACCCTATGCCTTTTCTGTTCCTTCTTTTCCCAAACTTATTTTTCTAGCTAAACTCTGGTGTTAGATGGAGGAAGGCTGGGGTGTGACTGTCAGCCAAACAATTAGCCTTTATTACACACCTACTATAATGGGCCCTGCGCTAAGCACTGGACAACAAGAAATGACAGAATGACCAAAAATAGCTGAGACATTCTTATGCTTGCAATTTTATCCACTGGTCTGTCTTAACAGGATTTGACAGTTAATCAATAAGATACAGAAAATGTCCATTAGATAAGGTTAATAAGATTTCACTTGTGCAGTTGATACTTACAACCATGTTCCAAATAGATTTGATGTCATTCTAAATTGTGCTCCCTTGTGAAGGAGTTGGCTACCACTGCTGACTTCTGATCATAAAAAAAAAAATGTTTTACCACTAATTTCCAACTCGGTCAGTATATTTTATTTCTTTTATCCTGCAAATTTTTAAAAATTTATTTTTAAACTCCCTTAAAATGTAAGCGTTCATGCATCAATTTTCAGCATGTTGTGAAATCTCTGTTTTGGGGAGAAGCAGTTCCATAACATCTAAAGACAGCCAGGTTCGCAGAAAACCAGTATAGCAGATTTCACTCTGGGGAGTAAAATTCAGTGAGACATACTAGCTGCCAAGAAAGAGGGGTTAAAAAAATGCAATAATCATTCTCCAAAGATCTCAGGCCTCATCAAAGGCACTGCCTGCTACACCACTTTAATTTTGTTATGAACTACTTTATGTGATTGATGTCTTGTTACGATATTGTGAGATCTCTTTAATTTCATTGAGATCAACCAAAAAGGATAATTATGTCTCCAGCAGGAGTCAAAATTAAGTAATGGGCTTTTTTCATATTATAAATGAGCCCTTCAAACACAACAACATTCAACATTGCAACAGCATCCACTGGTTTCTGGTATTATAATTTTAAAAATTATAGCTTGAATTCAAAAATACTTTGGAGATAAATAAAATTTCAGATATATTGCACATTGAAAATCAAAATCTTTTAAGAATATTCCATGAATATCGTTTGTAAGGTGTGTGTTCAAATCAGTTTTCCACTTAAATTTCCTTTTTACCTCTAACTGTAATTTAGGTGTGTCTACTGTCTTAAAATATGCATGCTAAATAAGCCAATTTAAACCTTTTTTTCAATAATTCAAATTTAAACCAAACCTGGTACACTTCACAATTTCAACTGCATATTTACCTAAAATTAGGCTATTTTTGCATACTTATTTAAATAACAAGAAAGTCAACTTCAATTTCTTGCAGAATTTTTCATTTTAATACATTTTAGTGCTTAGCAAAACTAAAACAAAGCACTTATATGTAAAACTCAGGTGATACATGAGTAGCCTTTTATCAGGATTCCAAGTGGGCTGGACCACAGAGTTGTAGATCACTCTGAAGGGACTGCAGAGATCATCTAGCCCCACTTTCAGCCCTGCTATAACTCAGCCTAAACATCTCATAAGCATACTTTAAGAATCTGACTTTCGCCAAACACTATGCTAGGTATTAGGAATACAAAACAAGTCTCTGCCCTCAAGGAGCTTATATTCTATTGGGGGAGAAAATACAGATCCATCCATATAAGTAGGTAATATAGAGCCACTGTATTTTTTGTCCTTTTTTTTTTTTTGAGAGAGGAAGGTAAGGCAATTGGGCTTAAGTGATTTGCCCAAGGTCACACAGCTAGTAAGCATCAAGTGTTTGAGGCAGGATTTGTACTCATTTCCTCCTGAGTTCAGGGCCAGTGCTCTATTCACTGTGCAACCTAGCTGCCCCTTCTGCATTTTGTAAGAAAGGTAATATAGAAGGTAACAGACAATCTTTAGTTATACAACAGTAGCCAAATCACTTTACCATAATATTAGGTTTTCTTATCTGTGGGGTTAATATGGAAAATAACACTTTTACTGTTCACCTCATAGTGTTATTTCCAAAGAAAGAATCATAAAAATCTCTTATCATCATTACTGTTATTGTCGTCATTATTATTAAAGTCTCAAAATCCTAGAACCAGAAGAGACTCCATGACATTATCCATTCAATCCCATACATAAATGGGTAAATGCTAGCCATGGCATCCCCAAGGGGTAGTCCAAGTTCTCTTTCATGGTGTCAAACGCTGGGAAACCTGTAAAACTCCATCCCATACTTAAACATTTCTAATGTTAAGGATGAAAACTTGCTTTTGTGTGACCTCTACCAATTGGTCCCACTTCTGCCCTTCAGGACTCCATAATATACCCCTTCCCTCTCCCCACTAAATACAATTAGCTATCATTACACATGATCGAGGTCTTCTAATCTGCTCCAGAACTTAAGTATACATTATTTAATTCCTAAAATCTCTAGTGAAGAATAAGATGCCATGCATGACTCCTTCTTTGCAGGGGTGAAGGATTATGGGTACAGAACACTA
>CM053581.1:357286306-357316061 GCA_028627135.1 Pseudochirops cupreus | reverse complement strand
CACAGCCACAGCTTCAGGCCAGGCTGGTTTCAATTCGCAGTGCTGATATGGGCCGAGCTGACTTTAGTGGGAAGTATCTTTATGTGCGTTTTGGAGTTCCAGGATTGGTTTAGAGTCCTATTTTATGGGTATTTTGGGGTGGCTATGTGAGAGCTGCGATATGTTGCTGTTGCTATACCACCATCTTGGCTCCGCCCTCCCAGATCCCATATTCTTTTGTATGATTCCATGCTCCCTTCCAACAAGCATGTTGTCTTTATAGGATCATAGATTTATAACTTCAATCTGAATTTGTATGGGAGTTCCCACACAGATACTCATAGGGTCACAGATTTAGATCTTGGAGGGAGCTTAGAGAGCATTTAGTTCAAACCTGTCCCTTGATGTATTAGGGAACCAAGATCTAAACAGGAAAGTGACTTGCCCAAGGTAATACAGTAGGTAAGCATGAAAATCAGGATTTGAATCTGTGTCCTACAACTAGAAAACCAAGATACTTTCCAATTTACCATGCTGTCTTTCGGGAGTATACCACTCTGTCTTTCAGGAGTAAATAATAATATATTTTTCCAACTGGGGAATTCATTTTCATTTATCCAGGCATTCTTTTTTTTTTTTTTGAGGGCAGTTGGGGTTAAGTGACTTGCCCAAAGTCACATGGCTAGTAAGTGTGTCAAGTGTCTGAGGCTGAATTTGTACTTGGGTCCTCCTGACTCCAGGGCCAGTGTTTTATTCACTGCGCCACCTAGCTGCCCCTATCGAGGCATTCTTTAAGCAGTAACTTAAGTCCTGGGGAAAAAATACTACTGTAGGCATTCCAGTTCTAGTGGCCAAGTAGTGAAAGAGACTTTTTTCCTAAAATTTTTTTTCAAATTTATTATTTATTTTTAATATTCTTTTTAAATTTTAAGTTCCAAATGCTCTCCTTCCCTCCCAATTCCCATGCCCCCAGGTTAGAAGACAAGAAAAGCTATATCAGTTATGCACATTTTCATGCAAAACCTATTTCCTTCTTAGTTATATTGCGAAAAAGTGAGAAAATCATACTTCAGTTTGAACTCACAGTTCATCAGTTCTTTCTGTGGAGGCGAATAGCATTTTTTTTTCATCATAAGCCCTTTGGAATTGTCTTGGATCATTGCATTGATCAGAACAGCTAGGTCTGAAAGGTTTTTGGAAGGACTTTTGGTATCCCTCTCAGACCACATCATGTTTGTTTCTATTTACTCCCTCTGCACATTCTGTTTGGTTGGTTTTTAGTCATGTCTGACTTTTTGTGACCTCATTTGGGTTTTTCTTGGCAGAGATACTGGAGTAGTTTGCCATTTCCTTCTCCAGATAATTTTATAGATGAGGAACTGAGGCAAACAAGGTTAAGTGACTTGCCCAGGGTCACACAGCTAAAAAGTGTTGGAGACCTGATTTGAACTCATGAAGATGAATCTTGCTGATTCTAGGTCCAGCATGCTCTCCACTGGCCCACCTAACTGCAGCAAAGGGCACCTTAATAAAAACTCATATCTCACTCTGATGCCTATTATAGCGGCATGAAGGTGACCCTCAGTTCTGAAAGGTTTTTGCCTGCAGTGAGTAACCTCTGGCAGGCTCCATTAAGTTGGAAAAGCTTTGAGCCAAGTCATGTAGCCTTAGACAGGCTTGGAGAGGCTCCTCACCATGTCAGCTTCAGCATGATGAATATTTTGGCCAACCCCCTCTTAAAAGTCTCCTCATAGAAGAGATACAAAATGCATTGATTGGGTGTATACCCATACTGATAGTCTAACATCTAGAGCTGAAAGGACACAGAGGCTCTCTAAGCCAACCTCTACATTGTACAGATAAGGTAACTGAAACCCAGAGAGCTTAGGTAGCTTCTTCAAGGTAGGACTTAAGTCCAGTGCTCTTCCTACTACACTTAATGTTGCTTATTGCCTTAAATCATTGCTAGTAAATAACAACGGGCAGATTGGAATCCGAGTCATTTGAATCCAAAATCAGTGCTCCTTCTAGTGCAGTGGTTCTCAACCTTCCTAATGCCACGACCCTTTAATATTCATATGTGGGTGTATCTGCATGTGGGCAGACCTGCCTGGAGACGGGTAGAGGAGTGGTGTCTCAGTTCCTAAAACCATCAGAAATATGTGTTTTCTGATGGTCTTAGGTGACCCGTTTGACCCCCCCAAGGGGTCGCGACCCACAGGTTGAGAACTGCTGTTCTAGTGTCTTACTCTGGTCTTCCTATCAGAGACTCCCTAGTTCATCAAAGGGCCTGTTTGAAACTTTGCCAGTTTGTTAGGACCTGCCAAAGAATGTGCTTTATTGGCATAGCCTTTTAAGAATGATACTTTGAAGGTCTGAAGATCTGTCTTTTTCACTTTGAGCAATGGTTGTTCATTATGTGCTGGTTGTAAAACTAATCATGAGCAGCTCTCCTGAAGACTCATGCTGTGAATAACTTTAAGGAACTAATCACACCGTATAGCAAACTCTCTATTTATTCAGCAATAAACTAAAGCGAAACATTCAAGAAACCAGAGAACAACATTCACAACAATATACCATTACAACTTAATTACTTAGGTGGCCACATAGTCTTAAACAAAGCGTATCATTCAGTAAGTCACAATTTCCTCAATCAATATAGAATACCCAAGTAAAATCTTCTTTCATCTTGACTTGAGACTGGCTTCCTGTATCATCCTTAAGGGATAGCAGAAAGTACAAACACCATCCACCCCTAGGCCACAATTAAGTCACAATCTCATCAGTCAATGCAGAGGACCCAAGTCAAGGCCTCTTTTGTCTTAACTCACTCTAGAGTACTTCTGCATTTCCTGTAGATGGCTGTGGCTAAAATAGTTTATTTTCACATAATTTGTTCCAATTCTTTCTATAGTGTCTAGAGTAAAATTTCCTGTTATCCCTAGCCTGGCTTAGTGAGTAACTAATATTGTCACAAAAATAAACCCAGAAATTGTATCAATATTGAAATTCATTTTTTTTTGTTAAATCTTTTCCCCAGCTAATGTTCCCCTCCTGAGTATTATGTGATGCTTCTCTATTATAATTTTGGACTGATTTAAAACACCAGGAGAATTTTCCCTTATATTTCTTTGTAATATGGCAAAAAGCAAAGTGCAGTAGATAGAAGGCTAAGCTTAGAGCCTAGAATTCTTGGGTTCTAGTCCTTTCTCTGACATAGCAATCCCAAGTAACTCACCTAAACTAAGTTGCAGTTTGCTTTCATAAAGGATGTTTCATCACTGGGAGTATCCATCATCAGTGAAATCTCTGATCCACAGTCTGGTCCATAGATTTGGTAAGAGAATACATTTGTGTCATTCAAGATCTTTTGTCTATGTATTCTTTGAATTGTATTAATATATGACTGTTTCAATGACCCTGAAATAGCTTTCATCGTGGGCACATATATAATCTATAATATGATGTTCAATCTCTGACCAGCATGTCTTCTTGGTCATAGTGGTGGTATAGATTGACTAAAATCCTGACTGAGCAATTAATTTTTTTCCTTTCTATTTCTTGTATATTGAAGACTTGCCAGGCATAATATATTTTATACAGTCATATTTTTTTTTCTCCTCTCATTTCTTCTTTCATCATTTTTGTTTCACCAGGAAGATGTTCTCATGGTCTGGAGAAATCTGACATCATTCCTTGAGTCTTTTCAATCTTCCAACTGTCCTTCATTCGTTTGCCAAAGCAGTCTTCCTTAAATACAAGTCTTTCCTTGGCAACGCTCTAATCAATAGTATCCAGTGGTTCTCTGTTATTATTAGCAGGCAGATTGTTAACTCAGTGGATAGAATGTTGGACCTGGACTCAGGAAGGCCTGAGTTCAAATATATTCTCAGACACTTACTACCTGTTTGACCGAGTCACTTAGCTTCCATTTGCCTCTATCTCTTTATCTGTGAAATTGAGATAATAATAGCCCGTATCTGTAAGGGGTGTTAGGAGGATAAAATGAGATCACGTTTGCAAGATACTTAATACACATTAAAATGCTGTATAAGTGCTTCTGCTGACAGTGATGAAGATGACAGATACATCTAAGATAAACTTTAAGACCTTTACACCCTGACCCCACTCTGCTTTTTTAGGCTTATTATATATGACTCCCTTTCATGAATTCTGGAGTTCATCCAAATTGACTTTCTTGTTGTCAACAACTGACACATCATCCTTCGTCTCCGTGCCTTTGTACTGGCTGTCCCCCCTCCTCAATTCTGTGTCTTAAAATCCCCAGTTTTCACCAAAATTCTTCTCAAGCTCCACCTTGTATGTGAAGTCTTCCCTAATACCTCCAGCTAATGTCTTCCTTTCAAATCATCTTGTCTTCATATTGTATATACTTTCATCTCCCTCCCTCAATCCCCTCTCCCCCCATAGAATGGGAGTTCCTCAAGGGCAGGAGTTATTTCATGATTGTCTTTGAATTTCCAGTGCCTGTGTCTGGCACAAGTCAGATGCTTAATTGATTGATGATAGATCCTTGTTGATTGATTTCTTGGTTAATTTGTAAGATTTTTGTGTAGCCTATGACACACAGGAATCACATGTATCTGGGTTTACTCCTGTAAATCAACAGTTAATAAAAATTAAACTCTTGGAGTCATTTCTTTACATGCTAGTGCTTGTGATACTGAGTTGATGACCAGAAGAATTGTAGTTTCTGGAGAAATGACCTCATCCTTATCCATTTTAGAAATGCCAATCTGTTGATGTGTGTCATGCCCCCTACCTACCATTCCTGTCTCAGGTGAGATGTGGACATGATGGATATTATGTAGATGTTTCTTCCTGATTTCAGTGATATTCATACTAATGTCTGAATTAATGCTTTGGTGCAAAGGCCAGTGAGGGTTTCATCCTGGTCTTGCTAGAAGATCAGTCGTCCCTGACAATGCTGTTTGGCAGTTTGTCAGTTTTTGTATTTCTTTTAAATTTTAATTATAACCTATCAAGTCTTAGGCGATTACTCCTGGGTTAGACTCTGATGAATGTCATTGCAGGGTGTTTTAATTTAATGGATCCCAAATAACATCTGTTTCTAATGTTTTAAAAGCCAATTTATATGGAAATTCATTTAGCACAAAGTCAATACATACAGACTTGTAACTCTTGTACTCTGCATAGAAAAAAAATCAAAACTCAAAGTCAAACTATTAAAATATGGTATGCACTAAATTAACTTAGTGTTATTCAAAACGTGGTTTCATCAAGTCTATTGTCCTTTCCCCAAGTGCCACAACCAATTATAAGCATTCAGAATGTTTTAATCCTCTGGAGAAAATTCTGCTGATAGAGCACTTTGGAAAAGTAGCCCATTGGGACTAGCCTAATGCAAATGAAGTTTACCTTAGAGCACCAGTGCCCACTGCTTTATACCTTTCTGCCAACTTAAATCTGCCTGCCTTGGCACCCCTATGTCTTTCAGAATGACTCCTTTTGAAATCTCCTCTGCCCTCAAGATGCTAGTTACATAGAGGACTCCCAACCAGTAGACATGCCGATCTGATGGCAGCTCTCAAAGTCTTTTTGGTCTGAAGGCAACTGAAGTCACCCCTTTCTTTGTTTTTTAATCATGCGCTGCAAGGGAAAGAATATAGAGTCAGAGGACCTGGATTTGAATTTTTGTCTTATATTTAATGTATCAGAGACACGTAACTCTTACACTTTGCATAGAAAAAAAAAATCAAAATTCAAACTGTTAAAATATGTGACAGTTATCTGAGTAGTAGTCAGAACATGGTTTTTCGCACTTGTGTGACATTGAGGAAGTTCCCCTCAGCCTCAGTTTCCTTTTCTGAAGATGTTAGACACAACTAGCTCTGTGGTCCTTTCTAGCTCTAAACCTGTCACCTTTATCTATTTTAATAATGGGAACCAAAAACAATGGAATACTGTCATGGACAGACCAGTGGGGAAAATATTTTCAGGTGTCTAGATCTTTTTTGAGTGTGTGACCCTTCAAATAACATCTGATCGACCTTTGTGTGCATGATGGTGGGAAAAGCAGATTACTTGAGAATTCAAGTCAGCAAATGTTTATCAAACACCTTCTAAATGCAGGCCTGTGCTAAGTGCTGAGATACAATGATGAAGAAAAAAATAACTCATTCAGCTGTTGCCTTCAAAGAGCTTACAGTAGGATGGACAAGGGTGGGGAGGTGAGAAGAGATGTTTGCAAAATAAGCATGGGAATTTTAACAGCACACATGCTTCAGAGGCCTGTTAGTACTTCTGCTCAAGCCCTGTAACGTCTACTAACGGGAAGGTTTCAAAATCTGTTCCTTAACTGTCATCTTAGGGACCATTTGCTGCATTCATGCCTAAAACCAATTGAGAAGCAGGCAAGTTTTCTTTGGTTTGACTCCACCTATGTCAGGTGTTTGCTGGGCAATGCTTACTATGTGTGCTACACTATCCAAGGTGCTATATGAAAACATGAAAAGCATAAGACGTAGTCCCAGCCTTATAGCATCTTGAAGTCTAGTTGGGGAGTCAAGAAACACATACACACATGGAACAAGGAAAATGTCCAGATGAGACACACGGGCAGAAAAAGCTGTAGGAAATCAGAAGGGGGTTGGAGTGATCAAGAAAGACAGGTGGTGGGACTCTAGCTAAGTCATGAAGGATGCAGGCAATTAAAGTGAAGGGGAGAAGGAGAGCTCTCCCCACCCCAGTAGAATATAGTCTTTTTGTTCTCCCTGACCCCAGCACAACTTACTCACTATTGGGTGTCTTTTTTTTTTTTTAGTTTTTATCTTTTCCTTTATTAACATTTGTTTTCAGAGAAAAAAAAAACCTGATAAATTCATTCATGTGAAGATAGATTTGAAGTCAGAGGACCTGGGTTCAGATCTCACCTCTGCCTCCCTATTACTGACATGATCTTGGGAAAGTCATTCAGATCTCTAACTCAATTTACTTGTGTAAAATGAGGGATTTGGACTAGGGGGTCACTAAGATCTCTTCTAGGATTAGGTATAAGCAGTTGATAAGATAAAATATTTTTCCCTCTTAGGGATAATTGCATTTCAACATGGAACAATACCCTTAGTGAAAGGAAAAAAAATGTGTAAGTGTGAAATGGGGAAGATTATCTTGAGGGACTAGCAGTTTTTTGTAGTACCTCAAAAATTAGACAACACAGACTACCTTTGTTTATAGTCATCCTATATAGCCACAGTCCTACTGAAATGAAGCATCATGTCATTTAGCATACAACATTGGAGCTAAGGGAATGATGTAACAATGTCACTGCATTTTTTTTCCACTTAAAATGTATTTTATTTTTAATTCTATTTTAAAAAATAATTTTGTTTTTTAGCCGAGCTATCAAGACTAATCAGGATCTTCTCCCAGAAACGCCATGGACCCACATATTCTACAATGATTTTTGGGGGACTCTTCTTACCCATAGTGGCAGCCACAAGTCCTATAGGCCACTCTGTACCCTTTCTTTCCGCTTTAATCACGCCATTGGAGGCTTGAACCCCTGGAGCTACCATCTTGTCAATATTCTGCTGCATGCAGCAGTCACCGGTCTCTACACAAGCTTCTCCAAGATCCTCCTTGGTGATGGACATTGGACCTTCATTGCTGGCCTAATGTTTGCCTCCCACCCGATTCACACAGAAGCGGTGGCAGGCGTCGTGGGAAGGGCCGATGTGGGAGCCAGCTTCTTCTTCCTGCTTTCTTTGCTGTGTTATGTGAAGCACTGCTCCACCAGAGGCTACTCAATGAGCACCTGGGGCTGGTTCCTAGGGACAGGACTCTGTGCTGGGTGCAGTATGTTATGGAAGGAACAAGGAGTGACTGTATTGGCTGTGTCGGCAGTTTACGATGTCTTTGTCTTTCACAGACTGAAAATGGACCAGATCATACCTTCTATTTACAAAGTAAGTGAGTGTTGGCTCTTGGGTCATTGGCTTACTGAGGGATATAATTGGTTGGTCATCTGTCAGATAAGGAATGGGTCTATTTGCAGCTCTTCAAATAAGATGCAAAATGAATTACTAAAGAATTCTCTTTTCTATCATGGAAAAGTGAAATGATCATTCCAAACCTTCCAGTACAACACTGGGTTTTATTCACTAACTACTTTAATTTTGCTATGCTGAGCTCAATTTTGTTCATTCATTGTTTTAATTTAGATCTCATATTGGGAAAGCCACCTTTGTTTATATTCATCCTATAGTGAATATATTTCATATCTATTTAGTTTTTTAGATGCTAAATAAATCTGCAATGTTAGTATATATCTGTCCCATTATTGACACAAACTCAGGGTTTATGACTTCTCTTATATCTCCATTTGGAGGCATCATGTAATAGTAGACGGAGTGCTGGGCTTATGGTCAAGAGGATGTGGGTTCAAGTCCCCAAATTTAATGGCTACATGACTCTAGGTTATTTAGCCCCTATGTCTCTCATATAACTCTCCAGGATTTATCTGCTAAGTCACAGATTGGCCGTATTCTGCATTGATAGAGGACATTTCCACACTGTGAGTCCCTCATAATGAAAAAGTCTTATATTAATGTCTCCTTTCCTCAGTTCTTCTCTTATGTCATAAAAAATCACAACAAAAACACCTACCATGCATATGTGTTGGAAATACTTCTGCAATATCTAGTCAGGGAGAGCTAAAAGTAATATTCCACTCTTTTCCTGCTCTGTTTAGAGCAGGGCGTGAATCTCTCCATTTGTGTGTTTTCTATCCCTTTAGATTGTAAGCTCCATGAGGGCAGGAAGTGTCTTTTCACTAATGGCATCCCTAGTACTTAGCTTAGTGCATCATAGGTGCTTAATTAGTGTTTATTAGACTGGATTAGATCCCGTTGCTCCAACTCCAAATATGGGTATGGTGGATGTTATGTAGATGTTCTATCCTGATGGCTCTGATCTCATACTGTTTAAATCACTGCTTTGATGTAAAGATCAGCATAGATCATACTTTAAGATTTTCAGATTGCTTTACATGTATGATCTTATTTAATCTCATCATCACAACAACCCTATGAGGTAATCTGCATTTTACATATTAGGAAACTGAGTCCGAGAAGGATAATATGACTTGCCCAAGGTTACACAGTTAGTAACTGTCCAAAGTGGGATTCCATTTCAAATTTTCCTGAATCCAGATTTAGTAGAGGAGCTAGATGGCATCACATGGCCAGAGTACTGGCCCAAGAATCATGAAAATGTTAGTTCTAGTCGGCCCTCCAACACCTTCTGGCTATGGGACCCTAGGTAAGTCCCTTAACGTAGGTGACTCTTGAGGTCAACCTGTGTAGGATACTAGGTGAGTTGCTAATGGACTTTGTTGGTAGAGATGCCAAGTCCAGACAAAACAAAGTACAATTTTCCTTTTTCTTAACTCGTCTCAGACAAAGGGAAGTCACAATCAAAAATGTGTTAGCTTGTCCATTAGCTAATCACAACTTCCTTTCCCTGTTTTCCCAAATACCTTTAAATACTGTATTGTTTTAGAAGTCTTGGGAGCCTTTGGCTGCTATGCTAATCTTTGACTGGACTTACTGAATGATTTGCTTATAAAGTTGGAGGAGAATCTGGCAAAGGACTCAAACCACAATAAATTCACCTTTGCTCTGAATTTCAGTGCAGTCTGACATTTGGCAGGTGTTTTGAAACCCCCGTCATGTTTTAAGCAAACTTATTCCACCCCCTTCTCACCCTCCATGGAGACTAGAATAGGGGATTATGGTTCTGGAAGAATGCCTTTAGAAAACTGCTATTTGATTGGTGTTGAGGAAGCTGATATTCTTTTCTGCCCAAATTTTGAGGTTCAGTGGAAAATGAAATGGAAATGGAAGGAAATCAGAAGGAAGGAAAGGAATTGGAGGGGGGGTGGGGAAACCTGAAGTGTTTAGTGCTCTAAAAAAAAAAATCAAAATTGCTAATTTTCCCACCTAATAGGTACAATAATCACTTACATGTTCCTGCTCTGTGGGAAAGTGTTACCTTTTTAGTTGAAGCTCAGATAGCAAGTATTGAATGATTTAGTAATTTCAGTGAAATGCTGCGGCTTTATAAGAAAACCGTGGTTGAAATGCAGGGAATGTGTCTTTTGCAATATCAGTTCTTAATGTTAAATAATTCTTATGAATAGATTCTTGGGGAGATTTATTTACCTTCTTTCAACTAAAATCACCAAGAAACTGACCAGCCATTATATGTGCAGGACCCTGTGCTTGGTTATGGGAATGTAAAAAGGTGTAAGACATGGTCATTGCATTGCAAGCTCTCAGGGAGCTTGCAGTCTAGTTGAAGAGACAGGGTCAAGGCGGGGAGGTGAGTTGATAGCATCTAAGGTAACATATGGTAGCTGCCAAATGAGTGACATGAAGAGCCCCAATGGTTAACGTACAGATGTTAGCTCCCTGAGAGGAAATTTGTTCCTCTAAATTTCCAGCTTAACAATTGGTAACTTAGGAAATTTGCCATTTGCAGACTGCCTATAGAAGGATTTCTGGTTATGGAGAAACTCATTTCCTTTCAAGATAACGGTGATTCTAAGGATGCTGCTGCTGAAGATGAACATAATAAAAACAATTGCAATAATGATTTTTACTAAAGACAGTAATGAAAAAAGATTTCTTTAGTATTTCAAGACTTGCAAAATGCTTTAGATACGTTACATCGTTAGATTCTCACAAACAATCCCATGAGGTAGTTACGTATTATTTCCATTTTACAGATGAGGAAACAGACTGAGAATGTCTAAGTGACTTGGCCAGGGTAATGCTAGAATTCCAGCACAGGCTTTCCAGACTCCCCTGCAGAACTCTCTCTCCTCTAGGCCGTCTCACTACCTAAAGATGAATTTTATAGCTCTTTGTCATAAATTAGGAAGCAATAGTAGGGAAGGAACAGCTTATAGTGGATAGAATACTTACTTGAGCATTGGAAAATTGAATACTAGTCCCAGCTTTCTGTTAACTAGCTGTGTGAATTTAAGTTTTCAGATTCATAGCTGTCTCATGTGTACAATAAATTAAGGTGAACTAGATGATTTACGAAAAAAAAAAGCAGCTTTAATATGTTTCCTGCTGCTTACAGATATGGGTGGGTATATTGGTGTAGGTGTGCAGGATTCTGTTTAAGTTGCATATTAAAGTCATACAGAACATTTTTCCATAATTAATTATATAATTATATGATCCATTCCTGGACTTACAAGTAACAAAGAAATGAAATTTAAATTCTATTTCTTTTGAATCCGTCATAATACACAGCATTTCAAAAACCTGCTTTAGAATCTAGGCATGAACAAGAATCACTCTGTTAGTCACTGAGTTTTTGCTTTAAGACTTCCAATGGGGAATGTAGGAAGAGGTCTACCGTCTTCTGAGGTAGCCTCTTCTATTGCTTGATATTTTTTTTTTCATTTATCCAGTAAGCATTTATTAAGCACTTAGAGACATTTTATTAAGGACATAAAGACACAAGTGAAAGTTCCTGCCCTCAAGAAGCTTGTTTTCTATTCACATTGTACTTGAAAGTCTTTCTTTACCTCAAGATTATATCTGCCTCTCTGCATCTGTCAAGTTCTGCTTTCTGGGTGGTCAGTCAACAAGCTTTTATCAATTATTTATTATGTGCCACTGTGCTAAGTAGTGAAGACAGAAATAAACAAAGACGAAAACAGTCCTTTCCCTCAAGGATATTACATTATGATGTGAGAAGCTAACACCTAAAAAGAGCTGAAAATCAGGGAGTATTGGGGAAAGAGGTACTTGGCTTTAGGAAGGCATGGTGGGTTAGTCCAGAGAATGAGGAATGGCTGTTCTAGGGCCCTTCCCTATAATGGGGGCTCCTGGAAGAACTCACTAGTGGGAAAAAACAGCTGTGAGCTAAATCTGATTCTTCTTCCATATAACAATCCTTTACAAATGGAAAGATAGCTTTTAAAATCTCCTGGGTAAACATCCCCATTTTTTTTTAATCCTTCCGTGAACTCAGAGGTTGACTCAAGCTTTCTGCCTTTCTCTGTATACTCTGCATCTTTTCAGTGTCTTTCCTAAAATATGACACATAGAACTGAACACAATATGTCTGATCTGAATAGAAAAGAGGATAGTGGGATTATCTCCTCCTTAGCCTTTGACATTATGCCCCTTTTAATGTAACTGGAATTTAAATCAGTTGGCTTTTTTTTTGGTTGAGATATTATACAGCCAATTAATATTGGACCTGCAATATAGTGTCCCCTTCCCCCATCTTTTTCAGGCAAAATATTCTGTGGTCAGACCTTCTTGGTTTTGTACCAGAAAAACTTATTTAAAAAGATAATTTATCCTTTTTTTCTTTTTCATTTTTTGGGAAAGGAGATGGGAGCTGTCATTTCATCAGAATAGAGAGTTTCCAGTGAGAAACTGTTCAGTACCTTAATAGTTAGAGAGTTTTCTTCGCTACGGAGGTAATAGCTTGTGTAGGGACAAATATACTGGCAGTGTGGGTCAAAGGCAGGTGTCCTTACTCCAAATCTGACTTGCCTAGTTACTACATCTGCTACTTCTTAGGTCATTTCCATGCTCTTCTTTATATTACCCAATTTCAAACCACTATATGCTTTCAGGTAGCCAGAAATAGCTGACCTCTTCCTTTCTCTTTCCTCCTTAAACTGATTTTCTATCTGCTTATTCATCTCAGCTGAAAACTTTTCTACATTCCTGATTATAGGGATTTCCTGTTGAACCCACTCCACATTTCCTCTTATAGAGAATTTCTAAATCCTGTTAGATTTGTAGGTTCCAGAGTAATAAAAAGCAGGGTTAAAAAAGGAAATGGAGAGCTTCTTCCATTCCTTCAATGATCAGCTCTACACAGATAATTACTAGATCCCTCTATTCAGTCCTAATCCCCAGTCCTCTATCACCAGCTGCCTTTTGGACATTTTAAACTCAACATGTCCAAAAGAAAGCTAGATCTTTTCTCCCAAATGCTTCTCTCTTCTCTACTACTATCTCAGTTCCTTACTGGAACTCACCTCACATATATAATAATTTTTGGTCAACTCTTGTCCTTTCTGTGCTCAGAATATCATGTCTCTGTATGTCTCTACACATATACATATACATACATGCATATATCTATATGAACATATACACACATACCTAGTATATGCATATAGCTAACTAGATGAAGATGTGTGTATGTTTGTGTATGTATTTCCTTTGCTCGATTCACATAGCTATATCCTTAGAATCTCCCATCATGTCATGCTTTGACTGTTTCAGTAGCTTGCCGATTGGTCTCCCCAACTCAAATCTCTCCTCACCCTAGTCATTTCTCCACTCAGCTGCCAAAATGCTTTTCCTAAAATGTAGATCTGACCATTATTTTTTTTATTTAGTGATTTTTCAGTAGTTATCTGACTGTCATCTCATTTGGGGTTTTCTTGGCAAAGGTAATGGAGTGGTTTGCTATTTCTTTCTTCATCTCATTTTACAGATGAGGAAACTGAGGCAAAAAGGTTTAAGCGATTTAACCTGGGTCACTCAGCTGGTAAGTACCTGAGGCTGAATTTGAATTCAGGTCTTCTTGACTCCAGGTTCTGTGCTCTGTGCACATTGGTGCCAACTATTGGGCTAAATAAAATTGGGTGTCTGAAAGCTTAAATTGCTGAGTAGCATTTGGAAGACTGAAGGACTTCAGATCCAGGAATCTAGTCGCAAACCAAGGCAGTACTCAAGTTGGAATTAAGGCTCTTAGATTACATAAGCCAATGATAATCAGTTCCACCATAATATTCACCCCAAGCTTCCTTTATGGTCGTTTTGAAAATTTCACCCTTTTGAATATTTTAGTTTTGAAAATCTTACTGTGTTATGTCAATTAATCTTAGAGACAATAAACTTAAATGAATCTAGGATTTCAGTGATATGATTGTTCCCATCAGGAATCTACATCACCTATACCTAACCACCCAATATGATTCTTGTCTATCCCCTATGTTATAAAATCTGTATCTCCCACGAGCTGTAGTTTAAAAGGGTGGGAATCACAAAATGAAAATGATGCCAGTTGTTTGTTACATAAAATAATGTGACTTGAGAATTAATGATATAATTAAAAGTATTTTCAAAGTTTATGGGGAGGTATGGTGGGAGGAGGGGGATATACAGACTTTTGATTTCTTTGGTATCGGACAGTCTCGACGAGAAAATATCTCTCATTGATGTAGAATAGCAACTGTCCTGAAACTGATGTAGAAAAATTTTCTGGTTAAAGTTCATGCTCAAGGCCCCATTACCAACTCATAACAGAAGTGATTAATAAACTTAATAAAAATTATAAAGAAACAAATAATGTAATAATAAATAATATAAATGAGCCATAAATAAATAATAGATTATAAGCAAGTAATTAATAATGAATAGCAGCAAACTTCCAGACTTTGAGTGTGGTTGTCTGCTTAATCAACGATGCTGCTTTTCACTATTAAAGAGTGGAATGGGGGGGACCGGGCCCATGATTTAGTTGTATAGAAAACTTTCAAATGAGGAAACTGCTCCAGCAGCAGGTGGGATGTTTTCTTCCACTTGCTGTGAAAGTTGCCTAGAGCACTGAGATTTTTAATGACTTGCCTAGAGTCACACAAGGAGGGAAGGAGGGCAAAAGCATTTATGTAGCCCTACTGTGTGTAAGCCACTGGGCTAACAGAAGTCAACATGTAGCAGAAATGGTCTGTCAAATATAACCAAACAAAATTAGTTTTGATTTTCCAATAATAATAATAATAATAATGTCCTTGAAGAACTATGAGTTCTTAATAATTGTAATGCCATATATTATTTACTGTATGATATTTTGTTTTATTTATAATATGCTGTAACTTTTATGGAGGCTCAAAAACCAAGAGTATCAGAAAATGAGTATTCATAAAGATATTCATCATTTTGTGTAGTATATAGATCCTTTTTGAAAAACTGAGAGCATTTTTTTTGTTACTTTCCCCCCAAATATATCTCCCTCCTTCAATCACCTATAGATCCAGTCTTCTAAGAAAGAATTTTTAAAAAAAGATGCAAAAACAGAAAGGACCCCAAAACAAAGCAAAACATTCACCCAGTCTGACAGTATAATTTTTTCCTCCATGCCTATAGTTCCCCATCTCTGCAAAGAAGGGAGGGAGGTACATTTTCTCTTCTTTTCTTTGTGGCCATGCATGATGGTTATAATTTCTCAGTGTTTACTTTATTGTCTTTGATTTACTTTTCTATCTTTTTTTTCCTTCTCTCCATCTTGCTGTCCTCATTATAATTGTTATTATTCTGTTTACTTCACTTTGCATCAGTCCATGCATATCTTCCCATGTTTCTTTGTATTCTTCACATTCATTTTTTTAATGGTGCAGCAATATTCCATTACATCCCTTTGCCAAAATAGGTTTAACCATTCTGAACATTTAGTAGATGTATTTTTTAAATGTTGGCTGTTTAAGCAAAATTCTGTATATGGAATCCCAACTTTCCCTGTAAATCCCATCATAAAGTTTGAGGTTCACTCCTAGGTTATGGGCATTAGAGAGAATAGTATCAGAAAGAGATGAGAAAATGATCTTCTGTCACACGAATATTTACCACTTTTTAAACGTACCTTAAATTGCTTTTACTTGCTGTAGTTTTAAATGGAGAGGAAACGAGGAGAAAAAAGCAAATCTTAAATGCACTTATGCCAGCCTTGCAAATAAATACTCCACTTTTATCAGCCCACAAATGTTTTTACAAGTCTTCCTTGACAGCAGGAGGTACACAGGTAATAAAATGAGTGAAATCAGCATTTTACATTATTCACCCAACATCAATCACTGTTTGCCCAGAGGCTATTTGCAAGAATTATTTAACATCTGTTAACAGTTTTATTATGAAAACATCTTTTTTTTTCTTTATTAGCCTCATAATCACTTATTCAATTACAGGTAAAAAAGAAAATTTCAAAGCCAGTGACCAGTTTTATCATTAACTCAAGGTAGAGTTTGCAGAAAATGAAACCATCTCATTTTCAGGGTTTCAGGGTTTTCTTTTTTTTTTTCCTCCCCAAAGGAGGGTCTTTATTTTGCTATGGGTTCTGCTAAGTTGTGTATTTCCCCACATACTCCTTTACTTAAAATTAAATCATGCAAGCAACATTTCAGAGAAACTAAATGAAGGCATGAGGGAGGGAGAGAGAAGAAGAGGAATTGTCACTTCACTATAGCAGTCATGTTATCTAGAAATAGACCTTCTTTGGATTGCTCAAGAAGATGTGAGTAATGGAGGCTGTCTATGATGAATGAAGTTTAATTCTATCTCTAGTATTACATGAATTTACACTGTTTAGACTCCAACGATGGGGACAAAATGCATAGTTTCTTTACTCATCTAAGTCTAGGAAATCATTTTTGAAGACCTGGTTGTCTTTGATTTATCATATGTTTTGAATATCTGAGGAAATGGATTTTCCTTTATATCCAAATACTTTGTGGCATATAGTCTTACTTCTTGTGCATTGGAGAGCTCCATTTGATTGAGAGATGATCCTGGAATAATGTCTTTGGTAAAACCACTGGAGTTAGCCTCTGTAGATAATATGTAGACAGTATATTATAACCTATTTCTTTCCTCAAATCCATGCCTTCACACTGTCAGTTGTTTCTCAAAGGGTGATGCATCTGTGATTTTTTTGCTTATCTGCAAACAACAGATTTTTCATGCCATTTAAAGGCACGTCTAAGAGTCCTAATGGTTTTATTATCTTGAGTTTCCTCAGTTTACCTTTTTTACCTTACCTCTGTTCAGCTTTTTGGATAGCAAGATACACTGAGAATGATTATGATTTTGGTTTGTTTGCTTCTTTAGGCCTTTTTGAATTGCAAAGTTAGACTAACTACACATCATAATTTATCAACAGATTTGAGTTTTCTTCTAGTAAATTCACTGTAGCCTTTTATATTCATGACGTGTGAATATTTACATCTTAGAACTACTGTCATGTCCTGCTAATTGGATAATAATCCCAGTAATCTGAAGGATCAAAAACATCTTTCAATTCAAAAACCAACAACTACTCAACAAAAAAAATCCTTAACACATTGTTTTTCTATTTATCTTAGTTTTTTTAAGTTTAAAATCAAGGTACTATGAAGTTCCCTAATGATAGCCACAAGTTTCCAAGTTTTTTTTTGTTTGCCTGTTTATTTTTTATTTGTTTTTCTAATATTTAATTTTTTGCCTGTTTATTTTGTTTTGTTTTTATGTTGTGCTATCACTTGTGATGTTGACTATTACAGAATAATTCTGCATTTTTCAGAGTTAAGTCATATAGAGATTTATTAATTATTTTTAATTTATTATTACCATTATTAGTACTTTTTGCTTTTCCATTGCATTAATTTCCCACACGTCCTCCCCATTCAACAAAAAGAAATAGTTAAGCAAAATTGGCCAACAAAGCTGATAGTCTGTGATAGCCTTTGAGCTATTTCTGATGTATGTTTCTGACAGTCTATGCACTAATGAAATCATCCTATGAATTTTGTCTATTATTTAACGTTTTTCTTTAAGTTTAATTTATAGAACCTAGGAGTACTTAAGCACAATTCTATCCATATTGCCATAAATGTAAGAAAAGAACTCTATTTGAATAGCAGTAAAATGTTTAGCTATTCACTGTGTCTGTGGTTGATTAAACAAAGAAATTCAGTTTGAAGCATGATTTAAAGGAATGAGCCTTCCTAAATACAAGTACTTTTACAAGAGTTAAATTCTCATCACTCATCATGTCAACTTTGATGTTTAATTAACTGCTTGCCTAAGGTCCTTTAGCCAGGATTTATCACTTTTGCTTCTTCTGGAAGCCTCTTTAAACCTAAGATTCCCTTAATTATGTGTCTAAATATTACCTTTTTGAAGAACAAAGAAATGAATTGCCTTTTGCTGATAACTCAAGTTAACTTGGAGTCCAAGGACCAGGAATGTAGTCTTTTGTATGGTGGCTTCCATTCCATGCCTTATACCCCGGTTTCATATTCTGCTGACTCAAGGTTGTTTTTTTGTTTGTTTTTGTTTTGTTTTGTTTTTGAAATAGGATTTATAGATTCTGAAAGGTGAGAATCCTTCTCATTTTATCGTTGAAGAAATGATCCCTTGTTTCTTCTTCCTAGTATTTCATTATTTATTATTTTTTATTCTTTTTTTAAATGAAAACACTTTTAATTTAATTTTTTATTGTTATTAACTTTTGTTTATTTTTAGTTTACATCATTCATTTCCACCAGATTTTGAGTTACAAATTTTCTCCGTCTTTCCCCTACCCCCACCCCAAAACAGCAATCTCACTGTATATCCCCTCCCCCAATCTGCTCTCTCCTATATCTTCCCCCATCATCCCTCTTACTTTCCAGTAGGGCATGATGGATCTCCCTACCTCAGCGCCTGTATATCTTATTACCCAGTTGCATGTAAATAATAATAAATTCATATATATTTTTTAACATTTGATTTTAGAACTTTAAGTTCTAGATTCTTTCCCTTCCTCCCTCATCACCCACCCCCACTGGGAAGACAAGCAATTCAATACAGGCTGCACATGTGTTGTTACACAGAACATCTTCACAATGGACATATTGTGAAAGACTGACTATATTTCCCTTCTTCCTATCCCATCCCCCACTTGTTCTATTCTCTGCTTTGTGGTTGTCCCTTTACAGAAGTGTGTGCTTCGAACAAGCCTCCTCCCCAAATTATTCTCCCCTCCATCATCCCTGCCTCTTACCCCCTTCCCTGCTACTCTCCTATAGGGCAAGATACCCAATTTAGAGTGTATGTCATTCCTTCCCTAAGCCAAATTCAATGAGAGTAAGGTTGGCCCATTCCCTTTTGCCTTCCTATTCTTCCCTTCCATTTTAACAGTTATCCTTCTTCCTAATATTTTAAATATAATATGAAAATGATGGAACAAATTTACCTAGTAAATTTCTCACTGCTGTCTACATAATTCTAGTCTTTTAGTTACTGGAGGCTCAGAGAGAATGTCAGGAGAATTGTTGAAGTACCCCTGAGGAAATGGAACATTAAATGAAGAGTGTTGTGATGTTCTACATAGCTTGTGAGCATTGTGGTTATTTCTGAATTCCTCATAGTTCAAGGGATTTAAATCTGTGTAGTCTACTTTATTTCAGGGGAAACTGGGAAAAGGTCAATGCTGATCTGTACCTGGAAGAAAATGCATGGAGCTTCCTTCTGTGAAAAGGTGAAGGTCCAGTGAATTGAGAATCTGGCTTAAGATCGAGGATTATATCATTCTGTAATTAAAAAATATTGAATATTGAGTGATAGTATATGTTTTAAATTCTTATCAATAGTACAGAATATTGCTCTAAACTCCTGCCTAGAAAAACAGGAAGACATTCAGACATCTTCCTGTTGTTTTTTTTTTCCTTTTCACATTTTTCAAACTATGCTCAAATTTATGGAGGTTTGTTCAAAACACAGTTCAATGATGTATATACTCTTTTAATGCCAGAGGACCATAATGAAAAAGTCTTTGTAATAGTAGAGAATTATGTACCTCCTCAGCACTAAATATCAGCCAGTTAATTCTAAATACAATCAGTGAAAAATGACACCCAAATTAGCTCTTGATATTAATAAATAACAAGTGCTATTTGAATTCCCCTGGCTATTTGCCTCACACTATGTGCCCAGCCTGCTTATTACCTCATCGTTCTCAATTTCCCACGTCTTACTGCCTTGAAGGAATCAGTTTCTTTAAGTGGGGAGCCATGATTATCAGGTTACTGAGCTTTCAGCTAGCGTTTTATGAGTTTTACCTCTAGGTGATTTTGGCTGCAAGATTTCCAGCGTCCTGCCTTGTCGCCTAGTAGTCAAGCTCATGTCTGAAATGCCAGTAATAACAGAATTACTAAGAAAATGGTGACTTCTCCAATATAGCGATGATTTCTTCAGGTATTTAAATGTAGATCCAAATCAAAGAATTTTGGCTCAAGTCACCTGTCCGTTTTAATTTCTTCTTAGATGGTAAGAATAACAATAATACCAACAACAAAGCAACCAATTGTACTTTAAAAATGAATACTTACGTTACAGCACTGATAAGCTGTAAGCGATGCCGTTTTGTGCTAAAAGTCCTTTTCTGACAACTCCTCCCCCCTGAAAAAAAAATTAAAACAAAACATGCCTTCTCTGTCTCCCCTTCCCCCACATAAAACAAAACATATTTCAGCCTCATTGAACTCAGGTTTCTTTTCCTTAAAATGGTAGTAAGCAGATCACTTCTGTAGTGGAATGCAGCAACCTGTGATCATGTGATTGCAGAAGGGTTATGTCCTTGTTCTCTGAATTTCTGTCTGTAGCTCTGCAGTACCCAGATGGCTCCTATATGCTCCGTTGGTTTGATTGTAACTCTGGCCATCAAGTAAAATGGCATAGAATCTGTATTTAATACATGTCTCTCTCACTAATTACGAGTCTCTTTTGTGGCTCGGGTATAAAAGTCAATGTTTTAGTTCCAAAGGACCCCTTTTCCATGCATTTATTATTTGAATTCCAAGCAATCAAATAAGTAAGAAGTGATCAGGCTCATGTTTTTTTTCCTCCATGTTGCTATTTGGCTGCCGCTTGATCTTAGAGAGTTGATTATAATGAGCCTGTCACATGTGGTCATCATTCTTTACCTAAGATTAAACTAACAGTCATAGAAGACTGCAGAGCAACAATTAGAAAAATGAAGAGGAGCTTTTTTGTGTTGATTCAGTGACTCATCTCATCATTGGAAAGCAGTGAATTGGGAGCTTATCCAGAATAACCATTGGGATATTTATAAACATAACTAGATACAAGCCAATTACATCTACTACACAGACCTTGATTGTGTGTGACATCCATTATGTACTTGAATAGTTAAATATCAAGCCAGAAGAAATCTTTACAACTATGGAACCTTGAGAAGCTTTAGTTCCATGGCACTTGTGAGACCACAAGACCACTATTGCCCCAACAATAATAGTAGCTTAGACTGGAACTTTCAGACCTTTGGTGTGCTTTGTATACAAAACTTCTCTTGCGTCCCTCAATAGCCCTTTGAGATAGACTCTATAGTTATTATTATCACCATTTATATTGCAACACTTGAATAAATGTGGTAACTTTTTCATCTGGATGGGTATTCCTGCCATTGACACAGATCAGATCCCGTGTGATTCTTGTCCATCCCCTTCCTTGTATCTCATACAGAGGTATCTCATCTGTCTATCCCTGGGGACCTTTCTGTAGACACCTTACATCTTGTAACAGTGGAATATGGTGGCTATTGGTTGTCTCCCTCTCAAGCTACATGGTCAGACCAATTCTTTATCTAGTCATACACGTCTCTGATGATAGGACCAAAGATCTTGAGCTTGAGGATGATTCAAGACCATCTTTTCCAACCTCATCATTTTATATATAAAAAAAGTGAGTCTTAGGGAGGTTGTAACTTGCCCAGAATCACTTGATTCAGTCATCTGAACTCAGGTCAATTGATTTCAGAGCCAATATGTTTTCTACTGTACCCTCTTGATGCTGTCTTTCAAGTAACAAGAGAAAGAATTAATCTCTTGATTGAGTTGAGAGAAAGAATGAATTTTAATTTGTAGTTCATTGACCTCTGTTATATTAGGTCTTGTCACAATGTGATTTAACCAAAAGATACTCCCCTCACCAAAATAGAAGCAGCACATAGGGTAAGCTGGGTATAATACTGGGAGAGAGGACCAGGATTTATTCCCATTCCAAAATTCAAACTATAAAAGAAAGCTTCTTCTGTAGTTTCTTTGAATTTTCTCTCTGGCATAGAACATTTCAGATCTGCAGGAAATGGGATTTTGTTTTTAAGTTCACCTGTCTTTCAGAGGTACTCTTTCATTATGTATATTTCCCTGAGCCTTGTTTTTCTTATTAAAATTATAATGTGATAATTTCTAAGTAAAATTAAATTGTCAATAATTTTGAAAGGTTAGAAGAAAATGTAATTCAGTGGAAAGAGATTTGAAGTCAGCGGGCCTGGGTTTAAATCCTGGTTCTGCCTCTTACCACCTACAAGTTGAATGAATTGTATGATTTATGTGATCTTTCATCTGCTTAATCTACTGTGTGAATTAGGATCAAAGAAAGATAAAACATGGACCTAAGCTAAGTCACTTAACCTCCATGGACCTTATCTGCAAAATTACAGTTGGACTAGATGGTTTCCAAGGTTCCTTTCATCTCTAAATCTGGGTCCGTATGAGCCCTAACAACTGATGCATCTGCAAAGGCCCTGGTGCTTGACAGTGCCTCTAACAACCACTTGGTACTTGTCTAAACTCTGTGTGTGTGTGTGTGTGTGTGTGTGTGTGTGTGTGTGTGCACGTGCTTTAGAGTTACAGTAGTAATGAATAAACTCAAGGTCTTTAAGCTTGACTAGCTTCCACTAAATGGATAGTTTTCCTTTTAAAAACAGACAGTTTAATTGGGTGGTAGTGTGTGAAATTCTTTCAGTCAATATCCTCTTTTTCTGACTAAGGGACCAAGCTTGAAAGGGGAATTTAATTACCTCTTCTTACACAAACTTAAAATTTAAACAAAGTAGTTTACAAAAGCAGATTCCTTCTTCCCACCCTCCTTTCTTTCCCTCTATCATTTCCAAATAGGGTAGCTCAGTGTTTGGGTTTTGATGGCTAAGATTGAGTGTAAATAGCAGTTGTTTCTGTTTGGTCAGAAACTCTGAGGGTCTTCCCCTCCCAGATTGATTCTTTTATGAAGGCAAACTAGGTCACCTTTTGCCTCAATTCTTAGCTAGCCTTTAGTTACTGAATGGGCATATCTCCAACATGGGAATGTCTCAGACAAGCTGAGACCTGGGAAAGACCTTAGTTTAAAAAAGTCAAGATCTCCCACTGCAAGTGGGGCCATCGCTAGTCATTTGACTCATTTCTTGTTACTAGACTGATGACTCTGGAGGAGAGAGTGAGGCTGATGACTTTGCACAACTCTGCCTCACTTAAATCTAACTCCATTTGCAAGTCAAGACTTCACCCTCTTGATGTCATTCGTTCTCTTTAAGGATGAAGAATCAACAAAACCACCACCAACAATCCAAATAGGGTTAATCTCCTTTGGTTGTAGTATCACTAAACATTTCTTCTAGCACACATAATCTGGCACATCATATTAGCTTAATGAATGCCCATTGATTGATTTAGACCAGTGGTTCTCAACCTGTGGGTCGCGGCCCCTTTGGGGGTCAAACTAAGGGGTCACCTAAGACCATTGGAAAACACGTATTTCCGATGGTTTTAGGAACCGAGACACCGTGTTCCTCTATCCCTCTCCAGGCGGGTCCGCCCACATGCAGATACACCCACGTCCGAGTATTAAAGGGTCGCAGCATTAGGAAGGTTGAGAACCACTGATTTAGACTATTAAAAGTGGAGGTGGCTCGCCCTAGGTATTATTGTATCAAAGATGAGGGGGAAGGCAGATACTTAGTCACCATCACGGGATCTGCAGACTGCTTAGATGCTAAAGATTTCAGGGCAAAAACTGCCACACCTTCTTTAAATATTAATGAGGTTTCCGACCACCTAAGTGAGACCACCATATTGGTACTCCTTGACAAAATACTACATGGGTAGAAATTCTAACTTAGAAATTGATGATGATTCCAGGATTAAATGTACATTAGAGGTAAATTATCAGGGAAGGAGCAATTATAGAAAAGTTGATTGAAAATGGATTGGTTGATGAAGATTTAAATTGTCAAAGCATCAGCCTGAAGTTGCTGGTGTTCAGACAAGATAATTTATGGTATTCAAAGTTTCCTACACTCTGTAGTATAATCTTCTATTCATAGGTACCTTAGTCCATATTTTTCAAAGGGGCAAGGAAAAGGAAAACCCATATTTGGGTTATTATCCTTCATTTCCATACACAATAATTATTTTCCATGAAACTGAAGGGAAAAATAATGAAAACATTTTAAAAAGATAAAATGTGAGTCAGTTAAGTTAAATAAACATTTCCTAGGTGCCTACTATGTGTAGCAGTGTGCTAGCAGATAGAAAAATGGCTAGGATGAAGTCCAGGCTTCATTGAGTTAATGTCTAGTAAGGGGACATAAAACATGCATGCAAAAATCATAATTCAAAATAGAATATGATGAGTGCCCAGGAGAGCTGGCCAATATGATGAGTTTCCTGGAAGAAGAAATTACCTCCAGAGTTTTGTGGCCTTAAAAAAATGTTGAAAAACTCTTCTCTTACCATATTTCTATCATAGCTTCTATAGTCTTTCAAACAGAAGGCATCATAATCATATAGAGCACTCACAGAAAAATACTAATACCCCAAATGCAATGTGAAAATATAAAGTGTTATCCAGAGGGTAATCTCTTTGAGTCTGAGAGCTCTGTCTTCTGATTTTGTATTCCTTCCACCTCTAAACGACACCTACTTACAGGGCATATTTTTTACTGAACATGAGGCAATGAAAATTTGGTATTCAGAATCACCTATTACATTGGGCTTTAGGGGCTTATTGTATCCACTGACTGAGTAGCCTAATCAGACTTGAGAGATGAGTGCTTTATACATGGCTTAAGATTGGACTTACTAGACTTGCTTCTTAAGCTTCCTCCCTCCTGTTTCTTAAAGCATGCATGGAGAATTCGTTGGCTTAATCTCTTATTGAAATGTTGACTTTGACTTCAAATTGCCAGCTGCAGAAATGGGCCTAATTAAGCCCATCAGTTTATTAGACAGTAGATTTCTAACTATATGAGATAGTCAAATTCTTGTTAACAGACATTGAATGAATGTGTGATCTGAAGACTGTTGCCCTACACAGCTTGTATTTTCATTCAGTCTTCATTGGAAATATATTGGCGATATATTTATATAGATGCTCTCTGCATCCAGAGAGAGAACTGATAAGTGGAAGTATGTATGGAATGATTTTATATATGTATGTGTATTTCTCTCTAATGGTAGCCATCTCTAGGGCAGGTGGGGGGAGGGGGAAGAAAAAAAGGAAAAAATAAGTTTACCTTGTAACTTTATTATATATTTAAAAGAAATAGCAAGTTGTACATTAATAGAGTTGCAGTTTCATGTGCAATCATCTTTTTTATTAGGCTATGTTATGGACATGCTTATTTCATTCCATAAATTTAAAATCGTGTGTGTGTGTGTGTGTGTGTGTGTGTGTGTGTGTGTGTGTAGGTGTAGGTGTAGGCTGAATGAATTTATAACTACACAATAGCTGCAATGAAAAATAATTTTTTGTGGATCTGTTCACATTAGGTGATCATGAAAATATTGATCTTTCTCTTGCCCCCCACAAATTGTAAGCTCTATTATTGTTGACATCTGAATAGTGAAGAAAAATCATAATTGGTGGTGATGTCCAGAGTTTTATCCTCAGTGCTGACATTAGAGGAAAGTGGAAAATGTTGCCTCTGAAATGGTCTAGAAGTTGTCCTAAGAGTCTTGCTTGTACTCACCTGCACTTCCAGAAGTATGATGGGGAAAGACTGGCTTGGGATAGAATAAGGGAATGGAGGAAGGACTTCCTTGTTACTTTGATTAAAATATCTCTTGGTGCTGTCTCTATCATCAAATGATGAAAAAAAAAAAAAGCAAAACCAACCCTGAAATTTGTCTCTTTGCTTGAAATTTAAGAAGCATTTAGCTTGCTATGTGTGGGGTGGTAGGGGAGGTAGAGAGATAGTCAGATATGAGTCTTACCCTCAGGGAAAATTACCAGTAGTAAGACACCCAAAATCTTATAGTTAGAAGTCACCTCAGATTTGCACCAACTTGTTTAACTCATATTTGACCAGAAATCCTTTTTAAAACATCCTTGGCACAAGGTCATCCAGATTCTACCTGAATACTTTGCTTGGATTCTTGAACTCCAAGAGCTGTCATTCATGGCTTTTTGTAAGCTTGAAAGGATGTCTCCACTAATGTTGTAGAGATCTCTGCTTGTCCCCATTTTGTTTAACATTTAATGACTTGGATCAAAGCACCAATGGCATGCTTTTCAAACTTGCAGATGGCACAAAGCCAGAGCAATAGATGGCAGGAAGTCAGAAAGTCTTGGTTGGGCTAGAAACTTATGCTAGATATAGGAAGATGAAAAGCAATAGGGCCAAATGTGAAGACATGGACAGGGGAAATAGTTGTTGCTTGTCCTTCGTTCTAGAAGAGGACCAATGACATGGGTGACATCTCGACTTGCAAATGAGTTGGATTTAAGTGTGGCAGAGCTGTGCCAAGTCATTACACTCACCCTCACTATCTCCTCCAGAGTCTTTGAGATCCAGTGGAAAGATAAGATGACTGGTGATGGCCCATCTGGGGAAATCAACTACTTAAGTACTTCACAAGTATCATGATTCTTTGGAAAAAGATTTCAGAGTTTCCATTGACCAAAAAATTCATATGAACCAACAATGTGATAATGATAGTCAGTCAATAAGGTGGTCAATAAGCATTTATTAAACATCTTCTTTGTTGCAGACACTGCACTAAGCTCTAGAACAGCGGTTCTCAACCTGTGGGTTGCGACCCCTTTGGGGGTTGAATGGGGTCACCTAAGACCATTGGAAAACACATATTTCTGATATAGGAAGTCCGCCCACATGCAGATACACCCACATACAAGTATTAAAGAGTTGCAGCATTAGGAAGGTTGAGAACCACTACCCTAGAATGTTATTTCCATATTGGACTGTAGCAAGAGAGAGAATTTATTGGAGAAGAGAGGTTATAGTCCTGATGTCTTTTGTCTTGGTCAGACCACATCTAGAATATTATGTTCAGTTTGGAGCCCCGTATTTCAGCAAAGGGTACCAATAAACAGGAAATGATATAGAGAGGGGTACTTAGGAGGATCAAAGACCTTGAGCCCCTGGCACCCAGTCAACACTTACAAAATGCTCTTTGATTCAGATGTTCATCCATTCATCTATTAGTTCATCTCAGACCTGCTTGAAGGAGCTGGGAATGCTCAGAAAAGACTTGTGGAGGCATGGTAGTTGTCCTCAGTATCTGAAGGGATTTCTTGTTTGAGTTAAGAGGGAGCAACTAAAAGCAATAGATGGAAGTTGACAAGGGACATATTGACCCTTGATGTAAAGAAAACTTCCTAATAATTAAAGGAACCCAAAAGTTAAATAGACATTTCTGAAGGATAGTGACTTTTCCCATGCTGGAAAGTTTTCAGACAAAAACTAGATGAACAGGGAATGTGCTAAATAGAAATCAATCTATTTACTTCCAACTAAGGTTCATTGTTTTGTTCCTGACATTTTAAAGTAACCTGTTTTTACATGAAATGCTGTGTCCCATCTCCTTTTCCTGAGAGATATTTAAGGTGTCTTTTTTGATTAGCTCCAAAAATAAATATAGTCAACTCTTGATTATCTGAATTGTCATTTATCAGCGGGATCTTGTTTTCTGAATTCTGATTGACATATTTAAGTAAGATAACTGTAGAAGGAGGAGGGAGAGCCAAATATCTCATTTTCCCCCAATCCAGGTAAAATGTGAACATCAAATATATACAGCAAGTTTAAAGAACATCCTCATTAACTTTGCATTAATTTGAGAGCTATTACTACCTGTGTTTAGTGTTTGGGGAGGGAGGAGCAGGGAAGAATTCTGAGCAAGTGGTTGAGTGTGGAGCTTTTCTTTTGTTAAGTAAATTGTTACCAATATCTTTTGATTTTATATTACTATATTTCCCAATGTATCTTTCCTTTCATGTTCATCCTTTCTCCTTCACAGGGAAGCATACCTTATAACAGAGAATAAAAAAGAAGGGAAAGGGGATTTGGCAAACCTAAACTACTCATCCAAAAATTTCCAATGTTTTTGGTAGTGTTGCACATCCATAGTTGTGCAAAAAGTTGTGCCTCCCAAGTTGTGCAAAAGCATATCTATTAATGCAAAAGGAGGCATGGAGCTGACATCTCATATCTTGGAGAAGTGTTCTTTCCTTTTTTTTTCTGAATACATTTTTACTGGTACTTTTTTTTCTAATACTAATAGAGAATGAATCCTTTAAAAATTACATTCAATTTTTGGTTACATTTGAAGTTCTGAACTATCTCTTTCCCTCCCTTCTCACCCTGAACTAGAGAAAGCCACCGTTTGATACAGATATTTATATGTGTATATAATACATATACACATATAATATATACTATATGAACACATCATATATACACATAATACATAACATATAATACACATACACATATAATATATAACACAATATAATGTATACATATATAATAAATACACATATATTCACACACACGTGTGTGTGTATGTGTGTGTGTGTGTGTGTGTGTGTGTGTGTGTGTGTGTGTGTGTGTGTAAAACCATACTATGTATACCTCCATTTATCAGTTCCTTCTCTGGAGGTGGATGGCATCTTCCTTCACAGGTCTTTTTAGTCGATTTTGTTATTTATAACAGAATACCTTAGTCATTCACGGTTATTCTTCACACAATGTTGCTGTTACTGTATACAACATTCTTTTGGTTCTGCTTATTTCACTCTTCATTATTTTATACAAGTTGTCTCATGTGTTTTCTAAAATCAACCTCATCATTTTTATAGCATAGTTGTGTTCCATCAGAATCATATAGCACAACTTGTTCAGCCATTCCTGAGTTTATGTGTATATCCTCAATTTCCAATGTATCACTACCACAAGGAGAGCTGCTATAATTATTTTAGAATATACAGGTTCTTTTCCTTTTTACTCAATTACCTTGAAAAACACTTAATAATAGTATTGCTAAGGGGCAGCGAGGTGGCTCAGTGAATAGAGCACCAGCCCTGGAGTCAAGAGGCCCCGAGTTCAAATCCGGCTTCAGACACTTAATACAAAACTAGCCATGTGACGTTGGGCAAATCACTTAAGTCCAATTGCCCTACCTTCCCCCATCCAAAAAGCAAAAAAAAAAAAAATATATATATATATATATATATATATATATATATATATATATATATATATATATATATGTATAGTATTGCACGGTCAAAGGGTATACATCCTTTTTATTGATATCTTTTTAAAAAATGTTACATATTCCCCATCCCTCCCTTTAAGAAAGATCTCATCCCTTATATGAAAAAATCTTTTAAAGAAAAAAAGGAGAATGCAAATCAAAACAACTTTGAGGTACCACATCTCACCAGTCAGATTGCCTAAGATGACAAAACAGGAAAATGACAAATGCTGGAGAGGATGTGGAAAAATTGGAACACTAATGCATTGTTGGTGGAGTTGTGAATTGATACAACCGTTCTGGAGAGCAATGTGGAACTACGCCCAAAGGGATATAAATAATTGCATACCCTTTGACCCAGCAATACTACTGTTGGGATTATATCCTAAAGAGATCACAGAAGTGGGAAAAGGTCCCATATGTACAAAAATATTTATTGCAGCTCTCTTTGTGGTTGCAGAAAATTGGAAATATAGGGGATGCCCATCAATTGGGGAATGGCTGAACAAGCTATGGTATATGAATGTAATGGAATACTATTGTGCTATAAGAAATGGGAAGGAGATGGACTTCATAATTACTTGGAGAGGCTTATACAGACTGATGCTAAGTGAGAAGAGCAGAACCAGGCAAAACCTGTACACAATC
>CM053581.1:357249109-357285806 GCA_028627135.1 Pseudochirops cupreus | reverse complement strand
GGAAGGGAGAGAGGAGAGAGACACAAGGAGACAGAGGAACAGGGACAAGGAAAAAAGACAGAGACAGATGCAGAGAGACAAAGACAGGAAGAGAGAGAGAGAGAGAGAGAGAGAGAGAGAGAGAGAGAGAGAAGGAGAGAGGGGGGAGGAAGGGAGAGAGGAGAGAGACACAAGGAGGCAGAGAAACAGGGACAGATGCAGAGAGACAAAGACAGGAAGACAGACAGAGACAGAGAGACAGAGACAAAGGAAGACAGAGAGACAGACACAGAGAGGAACAGAGACACAGAGACAAAGAGGCAGAGAGACAGGAAGACAGAGACAGAAACACAGAGAGATGGACCGACACAGGGAGACAGAAACAGAGACAGCAAGAGAGAGAGTTAAAGAGAGAGAGAAACAGAGAGAGAAGAGAGGGGTGAGAGACCCACAGCTTCTTATTCTCTTATTGCAGAAATTAGTGTCTTTACAGGAAGGAGAACAAGTGAACCAAGTAGACACTCTCAATGTTAGAGTAGTATGACGTAGAATCTCTGGTATTATCTGAGTAACTTTTCTAGTATTCTTTAATTCTCCCTTGATATATGTATTCATGGGTAGTACAGGCTGGTTACACTAGCTCCATTCCCCCTAGGAAAGAACAGGAGCATCCAGGGAGAAATAGCTGTAATTCAGGATGGCTTGGAAGGGAAAAAAAAAATACTACCACCTTCTACATGTGTCTTTATTTGGCCTATCACGATTTTGATGACTGATATATTCAAGTGCCTCTGGTCTACTTCCCCTAGATTGGCACATTGCTAAGAGGCATCACCTCCCTTTCTCCTTCTGAAGCTTTCTCACTAGTCTAACCATTGAGGAACAGAATCTCTTGTAGTTTAGAGGAAAGTCTGGTTGGTTGGGACTCCCAAATATACTTCTTTCTCTCTTGTTACTAATATGAAGATCTGGTTGCTGGTAATACAAGCTGGCCATGTGTCCTTGCATCCTTTTATGTTTATTACAGACTGCAGTAGATCAACCAAGTGTTGGACTTTAGATTCCTTTAAATCCAAAATTAGATCCAAAGACGGGGAGAGGGAAGTACCATGTATCAGGCTGGACTGCAAGCTTTCTGAGGTAACCGAGACAGGAAACATGGAAGGATTTGGGCAGTGATGGGTCTGTGTGGCTAAGATGGTGATAAATGAATAGGGGTATAGATGTAGAGTTGAAAGTCTTACTCCATCCCCAACATCCTCATGTAGAAGTCCCTTAATCAATATTGTGGAATGAATAATTGCATGATGTACATTTGCTAACTGGTTCTCTTTAAGGAGTGAAGTTCACATCTACTTAGCAAAATACATTTAATTATGCAGTATGAAAATTTAATTAATGCAGTGAATACTACTACTACTACTAATAATAATACTACTACTACTCTTGTAGTCAGGAATACCTGAGTTCAAATTCTGCCTTAGAGACTTAACTATGTGAACCTGGACAAGTTACTTAACCTCAGTCTCCCTCAGTTTTCACAACAGTAAAATGCAGATCATAGTAGCACTTACCTACAGGGCTTGTTGTGTGCATCAAATGAAATAATATTTTAAAGTCCTTAGTACAGTGCTGATGCATAGTAGGTGCTCTTAAACTGCTTGTTTCCTTCCTGCCTTGATAATAGATCCCCCCCCAAAAAAATCCACTACAATTCAGTTGAACTCAATAGACTTTTCTTAATCATCTGTCCAAAGAATGATGGTATCAACTGGAATTCAGTTTATGAAAAGCCTTCTGATAATTATCTTTCAAGTGTGCTATAGAAATGTCTGCAATATTTTTTCTCTCTCTCTTTCCCTCCTTCCCTCCCTCTCTCCCTCTTTTCCTCCCTCTCTCTCTGCCTCTTCCCCCCCTCTCTCTCCCTCCCTCCCTCTCTTTGTCTACATTTAAAACTTCTATGTAGCATATTTTTTTTCTTCCATCCATTCACTTTCAGAATTCTGAAATGTGTGATCTACAAAGAAGCATTTATTAAGTGCCTACTACATTCCAACCACTGTGTTAAGTGCTTTATAAATATTACCTCATTTCTCACCACCTACTTCCTTTTCCCCATTGAAGTCTGGCTTTGATTCCCAAATAGTGTTTCTGAAAGGTTACTAGATTTAGAGTTTTTTTTTTAAATCCTTATCCTATCTCTCCTGAAACTTTCATCTCTTGATTTTGTGATCCTGTACTGATTTAGTTTTTCCCTTCTGTGTTCTCACCTGCTGGTCCTCAAAGTACTCCACTACATTAGCGAATTTACCTTGTCATATCTCCAGGCGTTCACCAATACACAGTTCTGAACTGTCTGCTCTTTGCTAACTTATCTCCACTTGTGTATGACCTCGCACCAGAGCTCCATCCAATAGCTCCTGGAAGTTTCTATTCCCATGGTTCATCAATTTTCCCTTAACTGACATAGTATTATACTGTTTCAACTAGAGGTTGCAGTGTCTTATGATGTACCTGAGGTCCAGGGAGTAGGGTACTTTGGGAGATTTAGACCTAGTTGAAGGATTGAACTGAAAGATTG
Source organism: Pseudochirops cupreus (assembly GCA_028627135.1). Classification (NCBI taxonomy): domain Eukaryota; kingdom Metazoa; phylum Chordata; class Mammalia; order Diprotodontia; family Pseudocheiridae; genus Pseudochirops; species Pseudochirops cupreus. The sequence goes on along the minus strand of CM053581.1, from coordinate 357,283,246 downwards.
GTAATTAATAGATTATTGACTTTCTGGAGTAGCCTTTGGGACTTATCCTGTGTGTGTGTGTGTGTGTGTATTGAATCAATGATGTGAATGAACTATAGATAGAACAAATATCAAATTTGTAGAAGTGATAGGGATATGGGATGTAGAATAACAGACTTCGAATTCAATATACCTTGACAGGCTAGAATCGAAGACAGTGTATTTTAATAGGGATAAATGTAAAGTCCTACATTGGGCCAAAAAACCAGCCGAGCACATTCACTATAGGGGAGGGGTGGCCAGACAGCAATTCGTAGGAAGATCTTAAAGATTTAATGGACTATAAACTCATTATGAGTTGACAGTGTGGAAAGTGCCTTAAAAAGGTAGTGGTAGTGGTGGGAATTGTAATTTTGTGTTTCATTAATAGAAGACTATTAGAAGGAAGGAAAGTTATATAATATATTATATTCTAGGTTAGAGCACACAAGGAAAAACATGCAGGAAAGCATTTTTATTGCCCTAAAGGAAAGAGCCTGGTCAGCCATAGTATTATTTATTTCAGTTTTATTTTTAAACTAGCAATTTGGCTTTTTCATTTTATTTAATCTGGTAACTGTAGTTGAATATCACCATTCTAATTACCTAGCTCAACAAAGAGAGACAATGTGGTACAGGGTGTTGGAGGGAGCAGAATAAATAGAACCAGACACTTAATTTGGAATCAGGGTGCCTTGGTTGAATCTTGGCTTTGCTACCATATTGTGTGGTCTTGGACAAGTCATTTTACTTTTGTGAGTTTCAGTTTCCTCACCTGTAAATTAATGAGGGGCTTGAACTAAATGACTTTTAAAGTCTCTTTCAGTCTAAGATTTTATGATTCTAAGAGATTCTAAGATTTTATGATTCTGTGAAAGACTGACTTACAGTATATGGAAACTATTCAAAGGACTTGAGTAGGAACAACTCACATAGTTTATAATCAGGTGAAGCACAAATGCTGTAAATGATGTCTCTCTTCTTTGAGCTCCTGGAGTACTTTGTAACTCTCTTATGAACTTCTGTGCTAGACTCTATTGTGTGTGTGTGTGTGTGTGCGTATGCTCAAAGACCTTTGCATACTATGTGTATGTGTGTGTACATATGTGTACATATGTTCAGCTAGTTGGCACAGTGGATAGAAAGCTGGGCCTAGAGTCAGGAAGACTCATCGTCCCAAGTTCAAATCTGGCTATGTGACCTTGGGCAAGTCTCTTCACCTGATTTGCCTCAGTTTCCTCACCTATGAAATAAGCTAAAGAAGAAAATGCAAACCCCTCCAAGACAACCCCAGATCTGGTCACAAGGAACTGGACCCGACTGAAGTGTACATTACACATATACGTGTGTATAAACACATGCTGTTCTAATGGAAACATCTTGAGAAGCAGGATTCTTACGCTTCCTTCAGTCTCTTTCAGTATTTGGTGCAGTGTTTCACCTGGAGTGGGTAAATGAATGAAAAAACATTAATTGTTTATTGTGTCCCTGGTACTGTTCTGAGGTCTTTGGATACAAATGTGATAGCATCACAGGGATTGGTTTTGAGCTGATGGATGGGAGGCAGTGTTGTGTAGTGGGAAGAGTACTGACCAGAACCAGGGCATGGGTTTTAATCCTGCCACAGGTGATGCTTTATGACCTTAGGAAAGTTACTTAAACTCTTCAGTTTTCTCATCTACAAAATGAAGGCATTAGTTAGATGACCTCTGAGGTCCCTCCTGATTCTAGATCTGTATTCCTATGAACATACCTTGGAATCTATTTCCTCATATAAAACAAGAGCCTTGTGCTAGATGACCGCTAAAGCTGACCTTCTGGTTTTAGATTGATAGATGATAGATAGGTAATAGATAGGTGATAGGTAGATAATAGTTATATGATAGATGGAGAAACTAATTGACACCCTCTCTACAGGAAGAGTGGTAGTATTGATTTGATCATTATGACCAGAACAAGAAGTAAAAAAAAGTACTGGAGGTTGGAGCTAAATGCTAAGTGGTACAGTGGAAGGCAGAATGGTCAAGCTAGATAGTTGTACAGGACATTAACACGTGGTCCAGTGATCTGGTCTGAGGCTGGAGGACTGACTGAATGAGAACATGCTTAGACATTTACCAGTCAAGGTAGCTCAGTCACAAGATGGTTTGTTTCATAACTCTCTTAGGGACTGGTGAAGGGCAGAAAAATGAGGGAAAGGGAAGAGTTCGAAGTTTTCCTGTGCTAAGTAAATATTAGCGATACAAAATAAAACGAATGTTTGAATGAATAAATGAATGAAGAACAGGAGCACCCTTTGGTCTTCCTTTAAGATCCTTTCCCCCCTTTTTTATTGGGGAAGCCATTAAACTTAGCAAATTGCAAATAAAACATCATCAGCCCTGGAAGTCTGAAGTGCAAAGACATATGGAGATTGCTGTTATGGCCATCAGTAGAGAACATAGAAAGTCTTTAAAATGTTTGATTTGCCTGTTATGTGTGACAGTACAGTACAGCCTATGACAGCACAGTTTGCAAGCTCAGCTGAGAGAATGAAGACTGGAAACAAAAGGTGATAGACTTCTCAGAGGAGACTTGCTGTTTACTAATCAAATCTACCTGTGTTGTCAGATGTAATCCTCTTGGGCATGGATCTTTCACTTTTACCTGAAAGCCAAACTAAAACAAAACAAAACAAAAAAAAAGGGAGGGAGGAAGGCAGAGAGAGAGAGAAAGAGAGAGAGAAGGGAGAAGAATCAAGACCAAAAGACTGATTGAATACTCTTGGTGAACTGGGAATCTATAGTAGCTTTCCAAGCAGATGGAAATGAAGTAATCCATTTGGAACGTAATGGTGTGTTTTTAATTGTGTTACAAAGTGCAATACAGCTTTGTAGCTGAATATAAGGACTAGAACCACTTTTCTTCCATTAATAATAATTTTACCCCTCTGTCTCCTTTCTTTTAGAGAAAGAATGTGCCTCTTTTCCTCAGTGTCGGTTTGCTAACATTTTGGGGAACCTCGCTTCTGGGAGCCCGCCTCTACTGGATGGGAAACAAACCACCAAGCTTCTCCAACTCAGATAACCCTGCAGCTGATTCAGACAGCATCATGGCACGCACTTTGACCTTCCTTTACTTGCCAACCAAGAACCTCTGGCTGTTGTTATGCCCAGATACTCTCAGCTTCGATTGGTCCATGGATGCAGTACCATTGATAAAATCTATCTGTGACTGGAGAAACCTCCACACTGTGGCCTTCTATACTGGACTCCTTCTCCTGGCCTACTTCAGCCTGAGGAGCCCAAGCACCAAGAGAGAGTGCAATGGGAAAGCCATTGCCAACGGCAAGCAGAATGCAAATGGGCATAGCTGCCACCCGGACGCAGAGTACCAGGACTCAGAGTCCAAGCCCAGCTTTGCAGAGAAAGCAGAGAATGGCATTAAAAACCACATCCCCCGGAGGTCACTGCTTCCTTCCACAGAGAACATCGTCGTTCTTTCGCTGTCTTTGTTAATAGTTCCCTTTGTCCCCGCCACAAATCTGTTTTTCTATGTTGGCTTTGTAATTGCAGAGCGTGTGCTGTATATACCTAGTATGGGCTTCTGCCTCTTAATTACAGTAGGCGCCAGAGCCCTTTATGTCAAAGCCCAAAAGCGCTTTCTCAAGAGTTTGATTTTTTATGCCACAGGTGCACTAATTGTTTTTTATGGACTCAAGACTGCCATCAGAAATGGGGACTGGCAGAACGAGGAGATGCTATATAGGTCAGGGATAAAAGTCAACCCAGCAAAAGGTAATCTTTTATTCATTCATTAATCCATCCATCTGTTCATACAGTTAAACAATGTGATTTGTCTGTCTGCCCTTGACTGTCTTTGTTACGTTTAAGTGAAAGGAAGAAAAAAAGAAAATGTTTAGCTTTCATTTTGCACCCCATATACAAGTTTTCCTTCTAAACTAGATGACCGTAGACCAGATTGATAGAACCATTCAGTGTTTCCATAATTGAAATATGGAGCTATTTCCCTGTGGGCCTGAACAAGCTTGTCCAAAGTGATCAAGACTTCTGTAGAATTTGGAGAGCATTTTTGGCATCTCAGTTCAATACATGAAAGGAGGCTAACTGGTTGGTCTTGCCTCTCGAGTCAAGGGACTTGGATTTGCTTTTTGCCTCTGCAGTGTTGGCCAAGTCCCTGGATTACCATTTTTTTTTTCATTTAAAAAGTGAGGGGGTTGGATTAACTGGCCTCTGAAATGCCTCCTAGCTCTAAATCTATGGTTTCAGAAACATCTCTTAGTTATAGTCTTCTTATCTGTTAATATACCTGGCATATGTTAGGCATTTAATAAATTTCTATTGATTAATTGGTGTAGTCTAGACATCCTTGGATATCTCTTCTGGTTCTGGGCCTATGATTGTAATTTTAGAAAGATCTTTTTTTGTCACAGACTAAAAATTGGGTTATCCCACTTATATTCACTATAGTGCTAATGTTTTTTAAAGTATTATTTGAAGTGTTAACTATAAGACACAAATTAAAGTCTTGAAAAGATTTGGATCTAAAATTGGCCCTGGTTCTTGGAAATTGTATCTCCAGGTGTCAGTGTGCCCATGTGACAGGGATCAGTCTCCAGTGGTTTTCTACCAGACAAAATAATTAAAGAGTTACCAAATTCTTCTCAAATTGCTCTTATTTAAGAATTACTAATTGCTTTGGGGAGATGACTCACTTATCATGTAGCAAAAGGACTGTTATGTGTTTGAACTTTTTCCTAATTCAGAAAAGGAAATAAACTAATGTTGGCATCCATTGCCAGAGCCAAAAATAATTAATAAATAAAAGCATTTGGATTTGGGTGTTTTAGAATGATCAACATCTGTTACTATGGGCAACTCTTGGGGAGGGAATTAAATGATGAAGAATAGGAAGCAATGGAGTGAGAATAATTGTTTCCAGTTCAGAAAGGTGGCTGACTAAATTAGGTCAAAGTCTCTGATTCTGCACTAGCCTTTTGTTTTTAAATTTTTAAACCAGTTTTCCTTGCATTTATGGTTCATGCTTTTGCTTATATGCCATTTGATGTTGCATGCATATTTGGGAAACACAAGTATTTTCCTTGATACTGATTTCATCCATTTTTCCTTTCATGGTGATTTTCATCTAATTTTCCAAGTAAGTCTTATGTGGTGGAAAGACTGCTGGACTTGAAATCACAAGAACTGGGCCCAGATTTTGTCACAGACTAGCTATATGACCTTGGGAAAGTCACTTAACATTTTTGAACCTTTCATTTCCTTGCATCATCTGTGAACTAAGAATAATAGTATTCGTACTACCTGCCTCAGGTTGCTACATGACATAATGAATAGAGTATTGGGCCTGAAGTCAATACAGCTTATCTTCCTGAGTTCAAATCTGTCCTCAAATACTTACTAGCAGTGTGACCCTGGGCAAGTCACTTAACCCAGTTTTCCTCAGTTCCCTCATCTGCAAAATGAGCTGGAGAGGTAAATAGCAAACCACTCCAGTATTGTTGTTTTCTTTTCTTTTCTTTTCTTTTTTTTTTTGCTTTTTGGAGGGGGAAGGCAGGGCAATTGGGATTAAGTGACTTGCTTAAGGTCACACAGCTAATAAGTGTTAAGTGTCTGAGGCTGGATTTGAACTCAGATCCTCCTGACTCTAGGGCTGGTGCTCTGTTCACTGCACCACCTAGCAGTCCCTACCACTCCATTATCTTTGCCAAAAAAATCCCAGATGGGGTCAGGAAGATTCAGGCATGGCTGAAAATGACCAAACACTACCTGCCTCACAGGATTTTTGGTGTGTGTATGTGTGTGTGTGAGTGTGTGTGTGTGTGTGTCTGTGTGTGTGTGTATGTAAGAGGGAGGGGAAATGTGGAGTACTTTGTAAAAATTCGGCTACCACATGGTGTATTTCAAAAGTCTTAGTGCTATTTTGAGCTTTAATAGCCCGAAACTAAATTTCTAAGGCTTTTGAGATGCTCTGTATGTAACTGAATTTTCATGATTGTTCTTACCAAAAGAGGCAATATGGTGCAGTGGTTAGAGAACTGGCCTCAGAGCAACAAAGACCTAAGTTTAAGGCCCATCTCTAATAGCTATTGGCTCAGTGAGCCTGGGCAAATCACTTAACCGCTTGGTTCCTCCAGAAACCTTTCTGAGACTCTAAGTCACAGAGAAGGCAAGAGTTCTGCATTAGCCGAAGAACTCCCTTCTGTGAGAGCTCCCTATGCTGAGGGAATCACGACCCTGGGCCCTGAAGAAATAAAAAAATCTGCCAGCACATAAAGATTTGAGGACTTAATTTGTGCAGGGAGCTATACTTACTCTGGAGTATTTAGTTCACGGTCATATTGCTTTACCCATTTGATAGAACAAGTACATTGGGGACACCTCCTCATTCTCAACTGGCCAACAAACCCAAGGAAAGCCCCAGAGAAAATAGACCTTGACAGGTTCAGTCAGCAAACATAAATGTTTTCTTAAGCAGAGTTCTAATTGCATACACTCAAATTGAGCTGATTAAAGAAAAACAGATCTCAGGGATTCCAAAGGAGAGCCCAGGCACTTAAAAGGGGCCAGTGTTTACCATTACTGAGCACTGCCTTGGAAAAAAAAATAGCCTTCCTGTGGCTTTTCTCATTAGTGAATTCTGTGTGGTTTATTGATCATCTGAACTCAAACCCTGCCACTAAAAGAAATCATTGAGTTTGCAGTGGAATGTGATACCTTTGAAAATGGCGTGTGAGTATGTCTATCAAGGAGCTTCCCTGTACTTAGAAGCTACTTTTCTCTAACTCTTTTGGCAGATAATGAGATGCCTTCGAACTCTTAGATTTCATGCCAGTATGATAAACTCAAGGAAACTGAAAAAAAAAAAGTCAGTCTGTAATTTATTTTGCACTTCCTGGGTCAATGATGATACTGTGATTAATTTTGCCTAATTATGTTGAACATGCCCCAGTTATATATACACATTATGTAAATGGAATATTCCAACCTTATTATACTATTTGCTACTTTCCTCTGTTGAATTTTTTGCCATATTTATTCATTTGGCCAACAGGATGAATAAAACACTCCCCACCCCCAACACCTCAGAATACTCTGGCGTGATAAAAAGAGTACAGATTAAAAGAACTGGAGTCAAAGGACCTTGGTTTGAATTTGAGGTCTGCTTATTTACTAATGAGGTGACATTGTGCAAAGTCACCTCTGTTTCATGGGGCTCTTTTCCTTTCTCTCAAAAATAAAGAGATTAGGGATAATAATCTCTAAGTATCTTCGAGCTTCAAATACTTAGGATTGACTTTCATCCACTATACCAGTGATAGATGCCCAATAATTATTGAGTGAATAAATGCCATTGGTGTATATTTATATATTAACATATACACATATAATATGTATATGTATATGTGCCTATGCATACCTAGATGTGTATATGTATATCTATATGTGAACAACATGTCTGTATGCGTATATATGTTCATGTGTATTTGTACTTATAAGTATATAATACATGCTAACACTTATATAGTACCCAGTAAGTGCCATAATGCGCTGTGCTAAGACTTTACGATTATTATCTCATTTAATTCTCACAACAACCTGGGGGGAGGGGGGGGCGTGTAGGTGCTACTATTATCTCCACTGAGATGAACAGAGATTAAGTGACATACCCAGGGTGATAGATAAGTGTCTCAGATTTCAATTCATATCTTCCTAAATCTTGGCTTAACCTATTAGCCATTGTCCACCTAGCTGTGCCCCTCTCAGTTTCTCTCCCTCCCTCCCTTGCTCTCTCTCTTCTTTTTTTTCTTTCTCTCTTCACACGTAAGCCTGTATGTATTTATTAATGCATGTGTGTACATATATATACACATGTGCATATGTGCATGTATGCATGTGCTTATAATGTCACCTAGTTATTAAGTAGCAGAGCTGAGATTCAGACCAAGGTCCATTGACTCTTATTCTTTTTATTAGTGTTCTTTTAATCATGCCAAAGTATCCTAGTGGAGGCGGGTGGGTGTGGTGCTTTATTTATCCCATATGTGCGTATATGTGTACATATATATATATGCATACAAACATGCACCCACATACATCTACATGCATACATCCATACGCACATCCATATCCACATGCATACATATGCATATACAGTCAGGTAATGCTTGGTCATTGCTGCTTGGACCCAGGGATTCCAAAGGAGCTCAAGCTTACATGTCATGGCACCCCAAGAAAAGGCAGAAAACATACTCCCTTCTCTGGCAATATTTAAAAATCTAATTAGAGAAGTGACTTACACTAGAGAATAAATTGAAGGAAACACATAGCACACGTGAGTTGTGTGTAACTGTAACTCTCCATTGCCTAAGATATTTAAAAGTGAGTACCTGCGTATATCCTGGGAGATGCCTTGTACACATTACAGTGGAAAGACCTCACTTTGTATTCAATGTCCATCTTCTGTAACGTGAACTTGATTTTGATATAAGGTTAAGGTTAGTTGTTTAAAAGCTTAGTACTTCAGTTTTTCTGACCATAAAAATGGGGATGAGGGTCCTGGCCACTGGGAAATATTCCAATTTAGCTATTCCCTAGGAGTAAATCAGGCAATTCTGGAAACCAATGATGCTGGTGCTTACCATGTTTGGTGTTATCAAGGACATAGCAAAGGCCATAGCAACTGGCTTCATATGTTGTCGGAGGCAGTCTGGACAAAGTGTAAGAATCTGGGTAGGGAAAGAAAGAATAACCCTATAGGATTTAGAGCTGTGTTTTCAAATTAATTTTAGTTGCTTAGTTTACTCTCTCTATTTTTTTTTTTATCAATATAGGAAGCTCCTAGCAATTCCAATTAGCAAGTGTCTTCCTGAAAAGTTCATCTAAGTTGCATGGTAGATTATACGTCTTACTTGGCCTTCTGTAAGCTTATCGCCAATTAAAGGCATTTCATTGATTAATTTCTTGTTTGGGCTCTTGAAAGCATTAGCAGATTTTGTAGACATTATGCTATGCCTTGTAAAAGAACAATATTTTATGCCACTTAAGTTACCAGGGCACAGATCTTCAATTGACTTGTATTTTTTGTTGGAAGGACCTTTAGAATTCATTATATACATGCTGTTATCTGCCTTTGGAAGGCCTGGGCCCAGGTGGCAACGGTCAGTCATTAGCTGATCGCGTACGCATAATTGGTGGATAAAGTTTGTATTAAATAGCCACCACCCTACAACTTCAGAGTTCAAGTCTGGATAGTGGGGGAATGATAGTTGATTTCAGACTTCTCAAACCACAAGTACCACCTCATTAGTAGAAAGAAAATGTCAAGAAAATACTAGACACAGTTGATTACTGTACCTCAGTAGTGTCTAAATGACTGTTTATATGTTTGCATTTTTGTTTGAGGAAGAGAGGAATTTTCTCCTTGGTTACTGGAGTAATGAAGAGGCCACAGAATCTTTGGAATGTTCATTCCCTTTTTTAATGAGTGGTTGAGATAATGGAATTGGACTAGCATTTGTCAAAGAAAAAAAAATTCCAAGTACGTAACAGCGCCTTCCATGGTAATGAATACCCTGATAGAGGAATGGCGGGAGTAGCATTTCTATGGGGAAATATTATAATGTGGCTGAAATTGTGAAATAGGAACTACTCGTGAAGTTATATTTGTGTTACATGCATTTCCTAAATCGGTTACAAAATTTTTTATCTGCCATTTATTGCATATCTCTTAAGTTGGCTTAAATCTGGAAGCCCTTGCTTTAAAAATAAAAACAAGCAAAAACAAAACAAACCAAAATACTACAGAACTTCAAAAAGCAAAACACCCACTAATTTAACACGTGCTTTGCATTCAGTCAGGGCTTGGCCCTCATCAGTTGGAGCAAGTTGAATGACAATCCTTTCCTAGTGTCTGAAATCACCAGGATTATGGAATGACCATATCAGTTAATTAACACATAAAGAGGTAGATAGTGAGATGGAGACAGTCAGCTTTTATATTACAAAGAGCTGGCTCCAAGTTCAGTGACTGACATATACTGACTACAGGAGCCTAGGCAGGGCAGGTAAATCCGTAGAACCCAGACAACTCATACTGTTGCAGAGGAATCAATTTGTGTTGATTGGGGAATATCCCCACCGTGTAAGCTTTCTAAACCCATGAAATGACAGGCTTCCCTTGCCCTTGAAAATATGTTTATAGTTGTCCTGGATAAAAATGAAATGTAAGTTAGCTAACTAGGGTCTAATTTATGGATATGCTGGCAGTAATTTCCACCTTCCTATTTATAGAGCCATTTGTGATTTTTGCTAATGATGATGTGTTTGAATTTTTCATAAGAATGTTTTCATTTTATGACTTTTATTTTGTAGTAGAATTTCAGGCTCAGATACTCATTCTCACATATTGAGTTATACCTAGCATCTTACTTTAAGCCTCAGAATGATAATTATTTTAGCAGTGAATTAGACACAAGACTTTAATTTATTAATTTACTAATAATTGGATCTTGGCATTTACTTTTTAGCATGGATATATGGCGGTGCAGTGTATATAGTACCAGGTCTGAAATCAGGGAGACTTATCTTCCTGCCTTCAAATCCCAGAGGCTTACTAGCTGTGTGACCCTGGGCAAATCACGTAACCCTGCTTACCTCAGTTCTTTATCTATAAAATGATCTGGAGAAGGAAATGACAAACTGCTCCAGTATCTTTGCCAAGAAAACCCCAAATGGTATCACGAAGAATCAGATATGACTGAAATGACTGAGCAAATAGTCAAACATGACTGGAAAATGACTTAATAAGTCTTTTTATATGTATGTATATATATATATATACACTCATCTTACCTGACATTAAGGGTACTAAAGTAAAAACCATTATTTCACAAATTTTAGAAAAATCATGCAAATTAAAATAAGTATTGCTTCCATTTATAAACGTTAAGACATATTCGTTAAGATGTGGCAAAGATTGAGCACTTAACGAACGTTCATTGATTGTTAAATCAATTATGAGACAAGGAATTTTTTTCTTTGATTGCTGATATGGAGACCACAGAATCCTTAGAATTTTCATTCCCTTTTAATTTTGTAATGAGCGATTGAGGTAATAGAATTGGGCTCAGATGAGTCAGTTGGGTGGCAAATCTGGCAATAATATTCTGAATTTTCTGATTTTAATTCTGGATTTTATCGATTAGAGTAGGTGTTCTTAATCTTTTATGTGTTTTAGATTCCTTGTTAATCTGTTGAAGTCTGTGGACCCCTTCTCAAAATCATACCTTTAAATGCATAAAAATAAAAGATACGCAATTTCAAAGTATGCCGATTATGTGGAAATAAAGGTGTAATTTTATTTTCCCCATCCAGTTTTCCAGACCCAGTGAAATGTGGACCCTATGTTAAGAACTTCTTTCCCAGAGTATTCAAAGCCTGACATTTTGTCTTGTGTTTAGTATATTCACGATATCTTTCCCTGATTACAGATAAGTTTCGCATGGCTTCAAGTTTAATCTACGTTCAGAGAAACGCATTCAGAACAGTTAACAACTTCTAAACAAATATATGCCAAAGACTTAGAGTTTTACTTTTAACAGCAGTTTAAAATTCAAGTAAAGTTTAAGCTAATTAAGTAAAATTGCTGTGGACTTTGTATCTTGAATTTTTTTGGTTTTTCAAAATAGATGTTCCTCTGCAGATATGTGAAAACTTCAGTGACCAGTCAGTTTTGATATTGTTGGGGCACACAGTGGAGTTGTATTTGTGTAAAAATAGCATCTTATTCACAAACTGAAAAGCGTCCAAGTGATGTTTATTTGCTTAAAAAATAAAACAGTTCAGTCAATAAAGGAACCCTTGGTTGGATTTGCAAAGATTACTTGTCCTGAAATGAGAGGAAGATGTAAAAGGCAGGTGCCACATTGAATACAGGGAAATATTAAGGATAGTTTTACTCTTAAAAGCATTATAGCTGCCCCTGGTCATCCTAGTTACCAGGGTATAATCGAAAATGGATTGGGAGGATATCATGAGTTGAGCTTCAACCTACATAAAGTTTAAAGGTGAGAGACCTCTTCTTTCTATTTTCTCTTCTGAATGGAGAAAGGAAGAGGAATAATTGAAATGGGGAGACACTACAAAGCAGGTCATTTTTCCAGGGTTTTACAGAATGTGATTTCATACAGTTTTAGAGTTGGAAGGGATCTCAGAGGCTTTGGAGTCCAACCAGGCTCTAATATCACCAGTAATTATTCATACAAGACTTTATGATAATCACCAGTGAAAACAAATACACTTATTGGTAAAGCAACACAATTCATTTTTGCTGTTGTTAAGTCATTTTTTAAAGTCATATTTGACTCTCTGTGACGCCATTTGGAGTTTTCTTGTCAAAGATACTGGAGTGGTTTGACATTTCCTTCTCTAGCTCATTTTACAGATGAGGAAACTGAGGCATATAGGGTTAAAAGTAGCTTGCCTAGGGTCACACAACTAGTAAGTGTCTGAAGCCAGATGTGAACTCACTGAGAGTAGTCTTTTTTGTTCTAAGCTCCATGCTCTATTTGCTGTGCCAACTAAATGCCCAAATTCCACTTAAGGTCAACTCTAATCATTAGAATCTTTTCCCTTACAATGTAAGGCTTACATTGAGTCTAAATCTACCTCACTACTATTTTGACTTGTTCTGCCTCCTGGAGCCAGGGAGAATGAGAGTAATTCTGCTTATATATACCCCCCAATAAAAGTATTTCTCTAAAGTATTGAGAATATGTATCTGATGCTTGTAAGGAAAAGGCAGGGGTATTTTTCTGTAGCGACCCTGATTACTTAAAAGTTGAAAAAAGTTGAAACTTCCAAGTCTATAAGAACCCAAAACATCTTTTGGGCATGTATTTCTACTAGCTGCTGTCAGCTAAAGGAGCTCCTTTGCATCCTGGAAATCTTGAGGGAGCATCTTGGTTTGAGTACCTCTTCAAATCTCTAGCTCTAAAAGAAAGGAAAATAAAGGAAGTCCTAAAAATATTTCTGAAAGCTCATAGAAGGTTACTTTAAATTTTGTCTGAAAACTGTGTCCCTGTTTTGAATATAGATTTTTGTTTTAATAATTACTTCAAATGATATTTCTGATGGGTGTTTATTAAGAATTAGTTATGCAAATTATGTAGCTGTAGCCTACTAATAAAAGTTTTATTTATTTAAGATAGTGGCTGATAATTGAATTTTGTAGGCCCCATTCTCCAGAAGAGAATTGGTTGAATAATTCAAGCTATTAAGTTTACCATCTGCACCCATGCAAAATGCATTTGGTAAAAACATGGGTGGAAAAGCTGAGAAAACTAACGTACAATGAAGGATTCCATCCCGGAAATCATGGCATCTTTTACTAAGCAGCTTTACAGGAAGAACTGCCTGTTTGTGGGCAGTGAATATGCAGGGGATCTCATGTTTAATTCTCATTTATTCTCAGAGCTAATTTAGAAAATTAAAAACTTTCAAATTGGCAGTTGGGAATTAAATCTGGAACATTGTTTTTAAATGGTTATTTCTATTGATTTTGAGGCTTTGGAGGAAGCAAATTCTAGGACACTTATGCTTGACAGATAGATTAGTTTGAAAATATATTCCTTTTTCTTCTCTAATTATTTTTAGAATCATAGAGTTACAGGTAGAAGGACCTTAGAAACCACATAGTAGTCATTTTGTTCATAATATTAGCATTTTATTAAGAATGCTATTATTAATAATGGCCTTCTCTCTCTCTTGAACCAAAGATGAATCATGGTGGTAGGCTAGTGGTTTATATGCCCTTAAAAAAATGGGTGTTCCTGAGAATGGCAGTTAACTTTGATTGGCTAACAATTAATGAGAATGAATATTATAATGAGTAAGCTTATTCTAAAAAGTGTCTTGAGGTAAGTGACACTGAATATCCAAACCTTGGTCAAAGAGATTTATTAATTTCCATATCACCTGTATGACAAAAGGAAAAACTCAATTTTCCCATACCCATCTGAGTAAACACAATATCAGGAATCCACCCGTTCACCAAAACTTAGAATTTCTTTACTGTCTTTGATTAGATCTTAGCCAACTTGACTAGGTAAGTCTTTGAGCAAGACTCCTCACATTGGTTGATTTCTGGATGAGGAAGTAGAAAAGTGGGGAAAAAACCCTTTGTCCTAATTCACTAAAGAATTATTAATACATGAAAGAAATAATGATTTCTCTCAGTTCAGTCCCCTTATTTTGTTGTCAAGTCATTTTCAGTTATATGTGACTCTTTGTGATCCCATTTGGGGTCTTCTTGGGAAACATATTGGAGTAATTTGCCATTTCCTTCTCCAGCTCATTTTACAGATGAGGAAAATGAGACCAATGTTCAGGGTCACACAAATGGAAAGTGTCTGAGGCCAGATTTGAACTCAGGAAGATGAATTTCTGGTTCCAGGTCCACTGTTCTATCTACTGCACCATCTAGATGTCTCTCATTTTACAGATAGCAAACCTGAGGACAGAGAGATTGGTTGACTTACTTGCATGTAATAAGTGACAAATCCAGGACCTAATTCAGTGTCTAGGTCCATGTGATAGTCTAGGAATCCAGCAAAAACTCTTGAATGTTAGCAGAGCTTTGTTTTCCCCAGAACTCATTCAACCTGGTTTAGGTGATTGATTGGGAAAAGAAGTTTTAAGGAAAAGATCCTTTGAACCTATTTTCCTCTTCTAAGGCTCAAGTTTTCCAGCTGTGTGTTAGCACTTAGCATGATGAGGTGCAGTTAGCATCATGGGATCCTAGATGTATGTAGCATTGGAAGGAATCTTAGACATCCTCTCGGCCAACTCCCTTATTTTATTGGTTAGGAAAAGATGTGTGTTGTGGTAGCCAGAGTGCAGGACTGGAGGCAGGAAGACCTGGCCTCAAATCCTGTCTCAGATACTTGGTGGCTATGCAATGATGGGGAAGTTCTTTAACTTTTCCAAGTCTCAGTTTTCTCATGGATAAAACAAAGGGGTTGAACTACATGAATTCAGAAGTCCACTCCAGTGACCCTGGAGTGTAGGCTTTTGTTTTGCTTGACCATGCATATTTATTATAAGGGTCTTCTGCTCTTTTTCCTCCTCCTTTTCCTTTTCCTCTTCTTCTTCCTCTCTCTTTTCTCCCTCTTTTCCTCCCTTTCCCCTTTTTCCTTCCCTTCTTTCTCCTTTTTCTCTTTTCACTTCTACCTTTTCTTCCTCTCCTCCTTGCCCTCGTCCTCCTCCTTCTTCTCCCTCTTCTTCTCCCTTTTCTTCTTTCCCCTCATCTTCCCCTTCCCTTTCCCCCTTTCCTCCTCTTCTTCCTCTTTCTCCTTTTCTTCCTTTCCCCTATTCCTTTTCTTCCTCCTTCTCCCCTTCCTCTCCCTCTTCTTCCTTTCCCTCTCCTTCCTCTTCTTTTCCCTCCTCTTTTCCTTCTTCTTCTTTCTTTTTTCTTCCTCTTTTCCTTCTTCCTTTTCTTCTTTTCCCCTTTCTTCTCTCCCTGTTCTTCATCTCCCTGTTCTTCCTTTCCTTCTCCCTTCTCTTTTCCTTCCCTTTACCGTTCCCCATCTTCTCCTTTTCTTATTACTTCTCCACCTCTTCCCCATTCTTTCCCTTCTTCCTTTCCTTCTTCATAGGCAAGGTTGGGGGAAGAGAAGTCTAATATGTGTTAATTGAACAAAGTATAAACCAAGGCCCAGAGAGATACACATTTTGCCTAAAGTCACTCAAGAAATATGTGTGGCAGAATTAGGTTATGAATCTAGGTCATCGGACTATAAATGTAGGACTCTATCCACTGCAACTAAGTTGAATGTGCTCTAATCAATAGAGTTATTGAGTTCCTCTGGACCAGAGCACTGTCACATCTTGCCATAAAGGAGACTCCTTTTTGAGCATTATAGGATCATGTGAATTAAAATGTTAGGAAGAAGAGTGTTGGGTGATGGAGGTGATGAACTCTCTTCCAGTCGAGTTTCCTGAATGCCAGATGGATAACTGAGGATGATTTCTTCTTCCTGAATGCAATATTTGCCTGGGATGGAGTAGAGTTTATATCTTTAGGATTCTGAGTTTTTCAAGCTCTTTAGGATATTGAAACATCTTGAGATAATTTCATATTAAAATTTGTTGGAGGAACTGGGCACATTTAACCCAGAGAAAGGAACATTTTGTTGTCTTTAAGTATCTGAAGAGTTATATATCAGAGGGATTAGATTTTTTTCTTCCACTTTGAATAACTAGGAACATCAAGTGGAAGTTGTAGATTTTAGCTCATTGTAAGGAAACATTTCCTAACAATTTGATCTGTTCGAAATTGGAAGGGGCCAACTGGGTCAGTATTGGCTTCCTTCTCCATAGAGGTTTTTAAGAGAGGTTGAATGACACCTTTGTTGAGAATGTTAAGGAGGGTATTCTTGTTCTGATGACAACTAGACCATATGGAGTTAAATGATAAAATAATGTACAGAATTTCTCCACTTCCTTGCTTCTTGCTACCTTTGAGGGTAACATGTATTTCTTGCCTTTTATCCTGAGGTCACCCAAACAAACAAAGAAATAGTAACTTGTCTTCTGAGAGTCTACTCAATTCGCCATTAACTGTATTAAATGTCTAAAATGTTCAAGGTACTATGAATGTGCTGGATTCTGGGGATACTAAAAGGAATTAAAATTTAGGCTGACATAGTTAAGATGGATTAGATTTAATCTACTCAGCCCCAGAGGGCAAAACTAGGTACAATGATTAGAAGTTGTAGGACAGATATAGGTTTGAGAGAAGGAGGAACTCCATCAGAATTAGAGCTGTGAAGTGGGAGGTAACAGATTCTACTCTACTGGAACTTTTCAGAAAGAACTTGGTAGCTGGGTAACACAGTGGATTTTATGCTAGACCCTGAGACAAGAAGATTTGTGAGGGAGCAGAAGAATGGAGAATGGTCCAGATTTGCTATAGAGTAGAGTAGTGAAATAAAAAAAGAGAAACTAATTTGTGCATAATTGTTGATGTTCATTCGTGTCCAACTCTTCATGACTCCTTTGGAGTTTTCTTGGCAAAGATACGATAGTAGTTTACCATTTTCTTCCAGAGCTCATTTTACAGGTGAGGAACTGGGGCAAATGGGGTTAAGTGACTTGCCCCGGGTCACACATTTTGAAAATGTCTGAGGGCAGATTTGAACTCAGGAAGATGAGTATTCTGGACTCCCCACCTGGTACTCTATCTACTGTGCCACCTAGCATTCTATACATAAGGTGGCAACCAATCCATAATTAAGGTTGCCTCTGGGCCCCTGGTTGACTTCCCTTTAAGATGCAGTATTATCTATGTTTTGTGTTATAGTTTCATTTATTTTGTTAAATATTTCCCTGCTACATTTTAATCTGGTTCAGATGCACTTGGGAGATTTTTGACTTCAAGTGATCCTCAGTTTCCACCTTCTGTGTAAACAAAATTAAAGTGTAAGAATTTCTAGTGTAGATTAGAGCTAGACTGTGGAGGACCTTGAAATCATAGCTTAAGGCATTTGTTTGGTAGGCAGTGTGGAGCAGCTAATGGTTTTCAAATAGACGATGAATTAATGAATAAGGTAATGATGTGATCAGTGCAGTAGGAAGAGTATGTAGGTATTGGTGGTAAAAATAGATAGATCAGCATGGAGGTATCAATTGGTAGAGTATCACAGTTGTCTTGGGCCGAGGTAAACAAGGGCCTGAACTATGGTGGTTTCAATAAAGAGAAGTCATTTTCAAGAACAAACGTATAGATGGAATTGATTGAATTTGGCAGCTCTTCATATGTGAGGAATGAAGAAGAATCAGGAGCCCCTGATTTCCATTCTAGATGGTTCTATCAATAGAATATATAAATTAGGGGAAAGTATGTGTGCATCTCTATGTGTATACACACACACACAGATACATACATATTTCCTCTTAATTTTATATATTTATATATATACATATATATGGAAATATATATTGTATATATATTATATAAACACAAAAATGTATATTTATATAAACACAAACAACATATATTTTTATAAACACATACACACATTTCCTCTTAATTGTACACACACACACACACACACACATATATATATATATATGTTTCTGTGTATGTATGCGTATATGTACATTCACTATCTTCCCAGACATATTCATGTGTGTGTGTGTGTGTGTGTGTGTGTGTGTATGTATTCTCCGACTCCCATCCCCTTGGCCAGAGTTTGGTTTTGGACATATTGAATATTTGGATCCCCAGGTAGATATCTATCAGGAAGGGAATGTGAGATTGGGTCTCTTGTGTGACTGAACTTTGGAATTAGAGTCTTGTAGGACATCTACTTAATGCAGTAATTCAAGCTGTGGGCAAGATTGTAGAGGGATAAGAGAAGAGAAGCAAGGACATGAGCTTGTTTGACTTTCACACTTAGAGAGTGGTATGAGGAGGAGGAAACAAGGAAAGGAGCTATTAGACAGGAAGGAGGAAGTCGGAGGGGAAACCAGGACTGTGCAATGTCAGAAGCCGAAGGATGAGACATGATGCAAAGATAAGCTATCAGAGTGGAAGCTGTTGTGAGCTGTTTCACATACGTGGAAGGAGTTTGGATTCAGAAAAAAGGATCATTTGAATTGGCCATAGGACAGCCATTAATGACCTTGGAGAGGGCAATTTCAATCCGTGTGGGGGACAGAAACCAGATTTGGCAGTGAAAGAGAAAATGGGATGATTCTTTGAGTGGTTACCAGGATCAGCGTTACTTGCAAGGTTAAAGGAGGAACTTCTGAGTTCCTATCCAGTGATAGTTTGCTCAGAGTATGCATGTTGCTTGAGTTATATTAACAGCTAGGTGCTTACTTATGAAGTTTTGGTATTACATACATATATATGCACATATATATGTATGTGTGTGAGATCTCTCTCTCTTTCTCTTGCACACACACATAGAGCATATCTCATTTCCAAATTAAACAGGCCGCTATATTTATGAATAATATGAATTGTTTCTAAGGATGGTTTCAAGTAGTGTGTACCATAGTAGTTAAAGTTTGATTTAACTGTCAGTACTTATATAAATACTGGCAAGAATTTGGGAGTAAATGTGTTTCTAAGCTGCTTTAATGAAAACATTAGCATAGCAGTTACTGGTATTGTTCAAATCTCTGCATATCTGCATTTTCCTCATCTTCCAATCAGTATGACTTTTGTGAAATGAATAAGGCACTTGCTTTATCAAAATTTTATTTACCAGCAAAGAGTTTTCATCCCCCAATATTAATAACTCTTTGGGACAGGTGGTTTCAGGGGATATTTATTAGAGTAGGTAAGCTGATCTCCAGGGCTCCTTGCAGCTCTAAAATTCTCTGATATATATTTGGATACTTGTGCAAAGAGACTCGTGGGATCACTGGGTAATGGGATTTCAGTCAACTTGATGGTAGGAGTTGGTGAATCCTATTCAGGTTTCTAGGCTTGACTTGTAATAGTTGTTCACCTTTGAAGCTTTACGATGAAATTCTTGGCTCATAGGTATATAACAATAATGATGAAATTCTTGGCTCATAGGTATATAACAATAATGATGAAACCACAGGAAAAAAAATCCACAGTTGATAATAGGGTATCTCATTCCTTACATGGGTGGGTGAGTGCATATGTTATCAGGACAGTGTGTCTTAGTATCATGCTATTTGGTGGTTTTCACTCCTCCTGTAATGGAAATACATACATATATACATGCATACGTCTATGTATATACCTACATATATATGTATATGGATATATGTATATTAGTGAGATTTGGAGGAAAATTTCCCTCTTGGGGCATTTGCCATTACCTGTTGGCATAGTAGGACTAATAAAGGTTGTAACTCACAGACAATAACGTAACTAGAAAGGCAATTTAATATAATGAAGCAGTTCCCAAAGGGAAGTCTAGACTCCTTTCAGGAGGTCTGAAGAAGTCCAAACTATTTTCATAATAATACTAAGATGTTTTAATTGTGTATACAGCAAACACTGATACTCACATAAATGAAGTCACTTGGTGAGGGTTTCTAACAATTTTTAAAAGTATAAAAGGATCCTAAGGTCACAAGATTTGAGAGTTGCTAGTCTACTGGACAGACTACTGGACATGACATCAGCAAGATCTGTGTTGAAGTCATGCCTTTGTGTGAGCTTTGCCTAGTTGCTTAACTTCCCTGAGGCTCAGTTTTCTCATATATAAAATGAGTATAACAATAGAACAGTCCCATCTATGAGATCTTTTGGGACACTTAGAAACTGTTCACTTAGTCTGTTATTCAGGACGTCACATATTTCTTGTGAGGAGCAAATGAGATAATAGATTTAAAACACTGCTTTCTTTCTGCGTGCTCTGCAAATGTCAGTAGAGGAGCAACATGGTAAGGGGCCAGTTTTGGCATGAGGAAGACACATGTTCAGCTCCTCCTATCACTGACATTTAGCAGCTGTGTGACCCTAGGCAAGCCACTTAACCTCTGTCCACCTCAGTGTCTTCATCTGTAAAATGCGGGTAATAATAGACCCTATCTTACAGGGCTGTTGTGAGAACTCTGTGAGATTAGATTTGTAAAGCATTTAGCAGAGTACTTGGCAAATAGTAGTTACTTAATAAATATTTATTTCCTTCCTTCCTTCTTTTTCTCCTTAGAATTGATCATTCTATTTGTGATTTTAGGCAAGATACTTAACCTCCCTGGGTCTCGGTGTCCTCATTGTAAGACAAGGGAATTGAATCAGATGGTCTCTGAGATCCCTTACAACTATAAATCAATGATCCCATGGCCTTTGCCCTTATCCTAAATCAGACTGTTAACCTTTGTTTAGCATTCAAAACAATAACTCCATACTGAGTAAAAACCAGATACGGGATTTTCTGCACTGAATATAGATACATTGATCACAGTATGCTAGGACAAGTTCTTTATCTTGGAACCAAGTTTGTAAAATCCAAGATGTGTCTGACTTTCAAGCTCCTATAACTACTCATTGGACCTCATCCTTACAATTCTTCTTGCATCTTGACCACAATTTGGTATATTAGCTTTGTTTTTGTATTAATAATATTTCTCAGCATCAGCAGAGGTGACTTAGAATGGAAGCTGAATAAGGCTTGACTGATGTTTAATACGCCAGTCAGGTAGATCGTATAGTAGATCGAGTGCCAGGCCTGGAGTCAGGAAGACTCATCTTTTTGAATTATAAATGTGGTCTCAGATACCTACTAACTGTTTAATCTTGAGCAATTCACTTAACCCTGTTTGCCTCAGTTTCCTTATCTGTAAAATGAGCTGGAAAAGGAAATGGCAAACCTCTCTAGTATCTCTTCCAAGAAAATTCCAAATGGGGTCATAAAGAGTTGGACATGACTGAAAAAAAGACTGAACCCACAACGCTTCTAACAAGTGTTGATTGCAATGGTTTTGTTTTTAGGAAGAATTTTAGAACCAATCCTGGCATTTAATAAATAGTCGTTGATTGATTACTTGATTAAAAGGATATTAATGCAGCTGACTCTTGCTTTCCCCTTTTGTGTGTATCACAAAGCTATTAATTATTTAATCCTCCATATGAATAATACAACTGCTTTTGACATCTTCGTTGGTTATTCATTTTTTAAAAATTGTCTTAGGAACTCTGTCCCCTCTTACAAGTTACCATTGTTCACCTATGGATAATAAACATAACAGCTGCTAGCACGTGTATGGCCTCTGTTATGTGCCAGGCACTGTGTTAAGTGCCTTACAAATATTTTATTTAATCCCTACAACACCCCTGAGAAGTAGGAGCTACTATTATGCCCATTTCACAGTGGAAGAAACTGAGGTGAACAGAGTGACTTAGCCAATATCGCAGAGCTAGTTTGTGTTTCAGGCAGGTTTCAAACTCCGTTCTTCCTGTTTTAAGGTCTAGTGCTTTATCTACTAAAGCACCTAGTTACCCTGTACCTACTATTCAGCTAGGAAATATCTTAGGATTTAGGCCTAGAAGGCATCTTAGAGAACACCAGTCATGTAACAATTACTTATCAAGTCTCTACTATAGTCCAGGCACTGTGCCAATCCTTATGGCTACAAATATAAAGAATGAAACAATCTGTACTTACGGAGAGCTTACATTATGGTAGAAGAGACATCTACCTATCAAAATATGTACATGATAAATATCAACACATGCATACAGAAACACACGTGTATACATTACATATACATACATATGTGTATGTATAAACACATATGTGTGTGTGTGCATATATCTGTCTTTCTATAAACATTTATATATCTGGTCTTACCCTTTTCATTTTGTGGATTAGGCCACAAAGATTCCCCCAAGAAGAAGTAAATTGGCCAAGGTCAAAGAGTAATCCCAGTTTTACCATTTACTAGCCATTGGAGCTTAGGCAAATACTGCCTCACAGCTTAAATGTCCTTATCTGTAATGAAGAAGCTGAAGCAGCTATAGGTGCATGCTGTGACTAGACTTCCTTTATAGTTATCACATGGAAAAGATACCCTGGGCTTTTTGCTTCTGGAGACCCAAGGACTTCATAAGATCCTAGTTTTAGAGCTGCAAGTCACCTTGGAACCATTGAGTCCAAAGCCTTCATTTTATAGATGAGGAAGATAGGGCACACAGAATTTAAGTGACTTCACCAAGGTGACAAAACTAGTAAGTTTCGGAGGTAGGGGTTGAAGCTAGGTGTTTCTGAGTCCAAGGTCAGTGGATCTGTGGCCCTCCGTATTCACCTTGGAGTTGTCGGTAAATGCTGGTGGACAATGTCTCTGAACAACCCTCCTTAAGGATAGCAACAAGCAATGGGATTCTACTATTTCTTGTTTCAGTACCCTTTGATATTGCTGACTTGTTCTCAAATTGATTTTATTAATAGTTACCAAGAAAAGAACTTAAGAATGGCAAAAATATTATCTTTCAGTGTTATGAGAATGGAAAGAGTAATTCTGTTCCTTTTATAATCCCAGGCACCATTCATGGCAGCCTAAGGGTCCAGGTTGGAGGCATGGTGCGGCCAAATTAGGTTTTCTGGTGAGAGTTTCAATTGCTTTTACTGGAGCTCTAGGAAATTATAAACTTAACTGCCTCCCTATATTTCAGCATTTTTAAAATGGCATGGAAAGAAGATTGATTAGCTCTTGATTCAGAGGATCTGGGTTCAAATTTCACCTCTGACAATTAATACCTGTGTAACCTTGGGCATGTTAGATAAACTCCTTGGACTTCAGTTTCTTCAACTGTAAAATGAGATGGCCTCTGAGATCCCTTCCAAGTCTAAATCTGCTTTCCTTTGAGTCTTTACTCTGTGGTTTCCTTAATGGGGATGTGTGTGTGTGTGTGTGTGTGTGTGTGTAATTTTTTTTTTTGCCGTTGCTAATAACATAACATGATCATGACTTTGCAGACCACCATCGTGAATTTCTGAGACCAAACATAGCCCATGCCCTAGAGACCAACCTTCCAATGATGAACCTTTCTGAACTGAATGATAATCCCTTGCCAGCCTAAAATTTAAAAGATTTTAAAGTATGACTTTATACCACTAGAGGAAATTGAAAGCACTTATGAACTAAAGATGATTCATTTTTACTAGAGTGAATATATACCGTATTATCATAAAAAAGAAAATACTAACTTGAGGGAGGGAATGAACTCACTTGAAGATAAGTAATTAAAAAAGGAATCCACATTATGCTTCATTGGTATGAGCTTTGAAAACATAAAGTCACCTGCATTCCATTGTGAGGCATCAAAAGACCCGTTAAATGGTAACTCTCTGCACATGTTTCACATCAATAAGTTCAGAGCATATGTTGTACACAAGGCAAGACTTGGGTAGGTAAATACCCATGTATTTTGACTTGAGAGTAGTTGGAAGACCCAACCCCTCCCAGATGCTCTCCCAGGTTTCCACCAAATTTTTATCCTTAGACTTGCCTGGAAATCTGAACATTTTAATAACAGTTGGCCAACTACTATTGCTATAATTCTAACAGAGCCCTAAGCTTTAACTCAGTATGACACAGGACTGGTAAGTTTTGATTGGCAGGGAATAGGCAAAGTCCCTGAGTAGATATGAAAATGATAGGTGCCCAGGACTGAAAACATTAAATTCTGCCCCCAGCCGCCTGCAAGTGGCCCCTTGAAGGCATATGATGTCTGGGGTGGGGAAGGAAAGCCATTAGAACAGTGGTTCTCAACCTTCCTAATGCCGCAACCCTTTAATACTCGTATGTGGACGTATCTGCATGTGGGTGGATCCACCTAGAGATTGATAGAGGATCCGTGTCTTGGTTCCTAAGACCATTGGAAATATTTGTTTTCTGATGGTCTTAGGTGACTCCTGTGACCTCTGTGAAAGGGTCATTTGACCCCCAATGGGGTCGGGACCCACAGGTTGAGAACCACTGCGTTAGAACATAGCAGCAGTAGAGAAGATTCCTCAAGGATACATGAAAATATAGTGTTGTGGACAGAAGAAAAAAATCAGACACTTAATTTGCTGTTCTGCCCAGAGTCAGATAGATGTAGGATAATATATGTGCATATGTTGATCCTCAGATAAACTGGTATTGAGGGCCTCCCTCTTCTGTCAGATCCTGAAATCAATATTTTGGTGACAAAATCAACCAAATGAATGATTTCCAATCTTCAACTCCCAAATGTTTTTGACCAAATTTTAAACATTTTGAATGTTTGTAAAGGTATCACATACACATAATTTTTGTCGAGAGAAAATAGTGATGAGACCCTTATATTAATAAATATTCTGTGTTGTCTATTATAATAATTATTCTATATTAATACAGAATGATAATATTATATTGATATAATAACAATTATTATTCCACATTGACTGTTTTTCCCCCTAAGAAAGGCCCAGCATATAGCTAATAAAGTCTGTGGTATTAGACTCATTACATATTGGGAATGTAGAAATAAAATATTTTCTTGTCATTTATTTTAAAGGCCTCTTTTCTAACAATTAATGAGCGTAATTCCAAGGCAAGGCTGCAGTGCCAAAGACTATTTAAGGAAGGGGATGTTTGAATATATCAAATTATTGCAAAAGAAATACCGGCAAGAATAAAGTCGGTCAATGCCTCTGATAAGACTTAGGCTTGCTATGAATCATCAAGCTTAATGGAGATTCTGTTTTTATCACTTATTTTACCTTGAGCTAGTTTTTTTCCCCCTTAAGTTAACATTTTCCTCTTTCAATAGATAATACAGGATATAATTACACAAAGAAAAATAAATCATTTCAGGTTTATAAGTGCTTTCAAGTCCCTTGAGTTGTATGAAGTCACTGGCATACTTAAAAAAAAAATAGCCTCAGTGTTGACTAATGGAAGTAGTGTGAGAGCTTTCTGATTTGAATTAAAAACCCCCAACTCAGAGGCTTAGGTTGAGTGCCATGCATTTAAATTGCTTTTCCCCCAACTAATCATTTATTCATTTTCTGTTTAAAGGCAAAGAGAAGTGACTTTGAAAGATAAAAGTCATAATTAAATGTAGGCTGTTGCTTACATTTTAGTTCTTGCCTAAATGGCATTTACATTGCACCTTGCTGGTCCAAAGATCAGAAATATTTTTGATTGACTTCTTCAGCTCTCAGTGAATTTCCTTGCAGCCAGAAAGAAATGATTAACAGATTCATCTGTATAAAAGTTTTACATAATTTTCCTTATTGATATATATGTGTGTGTGTGTATAAATATATATATATATATATATGCATACAGGTATACACACATGTATGTGCATGTGTATATATACATGGACATATATATGCACATATTATATGCGTATATTATATATGCATATGCATAGATAACTATTTGCAACTAAAATATTTAATCCCTTCCCCCTCCACCCCCCCAGAGCTTGCCACTAACTACCAAAGATATTACAATTTTGAACTTTTGACTTCATATTCTCTAGGAAGTGAAAATCTGTTTTCAAATGAATAGTTCCTGAGATAAATGATTTCCAAAGTCCTACCATAACTTCTCATTGAGGGCAGGGACTCTTCCATTTTTGCTGTTGTATCTCAAGTACCGACCATAGAGTCTTGCAACCTGGTGATACTTAAAAAAGATGGAAGGAAGAAAGGGAGGGAGGAAGGAAGGAAGGAAGGCAGGCTAGAGGGAAGGATGGAAAGAAGGTTGGAGGGAAGAATGGAAGGAAAGAAAAAAGGAAGGGAGAGAAGGAGGAAGGAAGGAAAGAAAAAAGGAAGGAAGAAAAAAGGGAGGGAGGGAGGAAGGCTAGAGGAAAGGATGGAAGGAAGGTTGGAGAGAAGGATAGAAGGAAAGAAAAAAGGAAGGGAGAGAAGGAGAAAGGAAAGAAAGAAAAAAGGAAGGAAGAAAAAAGGGAGGGAAGGAGGAAGGAAGGAAATGGATCTATCTTTTTTTCTAGGTTTTTTCAGGGTAGATGCAAACTTTGGCAGGTCCTGCCAGGCTGATAAGCTTTTGTCCGTGGATGGGTTAGTTTATATGTTTCAGGATATCTAGCTAAGTATGGGGAAGGTCACTATTATATTAGCCCCCGGGTGATAAATGATTTGACCATCACGATTCTCTAAAAACATCTACTGTATTCTAGAGAATTTGCAGTATTCATTGGTGTAAGACGTATCCACATCAATGAAATGACATATCATTGAAATATCAAAACAAGCCTACTTTTAGAATATTGTTAAATATTTGAATTTTATTTTGTCTTTATAGATCATACATAGGAATTAACTAGCTAGTTAAAAAGGTCAAGCAAGACACAGAGATTAGATCCATGATTTCACGGGTTGAGGGAACTCCAAGTGAAGGAACTCCTTCTACCAGTGCAAGTTGCCACCTTTTCTGAATGCCAAGAGTTTAAATAACTTACCCAGTGTCATACAACTGGCGTGTGTCAGAGGAAGAATTTGAACCAATGCCTTCTTGGCTTTAAGACTGATCTACTACACCATGCTATGATTGGATAAATATTTCACCTTAGAAAGTTAAAAGGTGAAGAAATTTTTAGTGCAAGTGGAGGCATCATGGTGCAGTGGAAATTGTTGAACTTGGGACCCCTGAACATGAGTTCTAAACCCCTTCCAAACACTTACTACTTCTGATCTTGGGGAAGACAATTAATCTCTCCATACTTCTATTTCCTCTTCTGTGAAGTCAGAGGGTTGGACTAGGTGGCCTCCGAGGTCACTTTCCATTCTAGGCTATATTTTTGCAATATTATGGGGACCTAAAAATGTCATTTCTAATCCATTTGGGTGCCTGTTACAGTGAAGTGATTACAGAGTTTACCACAAAGCCTGGCACATACCATGCGTTTAACAAAGGCTTGTTGGCTCAACTGACTTGACATAGTCTGTGAAGTGAAGGCTCAGATATTATAGCCAAAAGAGGCAGAATTACAAAGCCCAAGGTGCTAATGAGCTTAAATTACCTAGTTAAAAATAAAATAGATTCTTTCAACTCTCACCCCTTAACTAGTCAAATTAAAGGTGGTTTTCTGAGACAGAACTTTCCTGAGTTAAAGTCAAATTTTGTAGCAAAACAAGTGACAGTAAGATTGATATTAGAAAAGCCATGAAGAATTTTAAATATAGTTATACATAAATTTAAATATTAACTATAGATATAACATATATAAAATAAATGTAAATATATAACATGCTGGTATTGTATATTATATCATGCATGTATGCGCACACACTTTTTGCCTTACTAGAGTAGAAAAATCTGTCTTGGAAATGTCATTTTAAGTAACCCCAAAGACAAGATATGATACTTCCCTTTCCAGTTGTTAATGATCATGAAAGATGCTGATAATGAAAGATATTCCTTGCAGTTTTTACATGATTTTGGAATTGGAAGAGGCCTCAGTATCTGGTTAATCTAACCCATACTTGAACAAGATTTCTCCTTCCTCCAACAAGCTCACTGATAAGGGGTCATTCAACCTTTGCCTAAAGACCTCCATTGCCAGGGAACCCATTGCCTTCTTAAGGCAGCTGGATTTCACTGTATGGGAATTCTAATCAATAGGAAGTGTTTCCTTAAATACAATGTAATCTATCTCCTTGTGCCTTCTACCCATAACTCCTCATTCTGTCACTGGAAGTCAAACAGGCTGATGCCAGTATCTTTTCCATGACAGTTTTTCACATAATTTGAAGGTGTCTGATTATTCTTCTTTACTGTCATAGATCAACTCATCAGAAATGCTGTTTACTCAGGAAAGTTAAGTACCCACTGTGCTGTCTACTAGAATGAATGAATTCCCCTGTTTCCCCTAACATTTTGTAGAAGAAATTACTTATTCATTGGTAAGGATGCATTCTATTTCTAAGAAATTTCCTGGAATTTCTATCTCAAATAATAATTCCTTAGAGATGATATAAATATTTTTGTGTTCATGACTTTAATAATATTAGAAACTGCTTAGGAAATATGGCCACCTGGTTTATTTTCATTTTTTCCTCTTCAAATCTGGAGCAAGAGAGAGCTGAGTTTAATGCAGTGATTTTCAAAATGATTGTTGAGGCTCCTTATTTTAGTATGTAAAAGTAAGTGAATCCTTGATACATCTCTGTGCTATTATATATAATGGCCTTATTGAATACTTCTTTGAATACAAAGTATGATTGGATTTTGCTTTCTTACAACAGATCAGGCTTCTATTCTGCAGGTGTGAGAGGGGAGGAGAGCATTTACTCTTAAATTATGAAGATTTGAGAACAGTCCACGTATGAGAACATATTACCTGTGACTAGTCATCAGACCACCTTTAGAGCTCAACTTTTCTTACTCGTAAAGAGAAGGGTTTAGATTCAGTGATTTCTTATGCTTCTTTCGAGCTTCAGGCCTGTAATCCTGTGATACCAAAAGGAGGAAATTAGGAAGTATTTTTTAAAAGACATCTGGTAACTAATTTGTGGTATACATTTTAAATAACAGTTCTACGAATAATTTCAGGTTGATTTAAACTTAATGGAATGTTGTAACCTCATCTTCCATGTAAAGATTAGAGCAAAAATTAGAATGATCACATAAATATTTTCAATCAGGATCGTATATACTTGATTAGAAAAGAGGACACCTGGGTATTAGGATTTATTAAAATTTCCAAATAAGTGACTGTGGTTTCCCATTACTCCATTCCTGTAACATCATATCTCTTAGGCACAGGATGGAATGAGTAATGTCTGAAAATGTCTTTTATGTACTTGAAGTGAAATACAGTGTAAATAACATCAAATAGTAATGAAATTCAGTTCTCTGGGATTAAGGCATAATGGCAGACATTAGCTGAGAGTAAATTTAAAGTTGAAGCCAAATACCTGTATTGAATTGTTGACACACTGGAACAGAAAAGGAAAAAAAAATGCAAAACTAATGTATTCATACATTAGATCATCAAATAATTCTGTTGTTACTTTTAAGAGTATTTAGCCAGAATGTATTCTTCTAGTATTCCTATATAGAGCTCAGTAACAGTCCATTAATTGGCCAGTGTTTTGAAAAATCAAAAATTTAAGATTGGTCACATGTTAATTATAAAGCAGAAAGACAAAAGATAAAATTTGGCATTGTTCATTTCATATTCCTTGGAAATCTTCACTCTAAAAGCACTGGGGTTAAGCTCAAACAAAAGTGAGGGCAAGCTATCCATAAGGATCTCTACTGACTGCATATTGACTTAGAAAATCCCATGTTAACATTATGTTTTATTGTATTTTTCTCTTGTTAAATACTCCCAAATTAAATTACAATAATTTCCAATTCTACTCTTGGGATTGTATGATAATACTGATTGAGACAATTCTTCAAGATGATAAATTTCAGAGCCTCTGTGGATGTGTATTGATAGACATAGATTTTTCCATCAGTGTTCCTTATCCCATTGCAAACAGGTCCGATCCCACCTCTATACCTAATCTATCTAAATATAACTGTGAAAATATTTTGACAAGTAAAATCAAATGAGACTTTGTTTTGCTTGCTTTTCTTTTTTTTAAAGTGTATTTTGTTTGTTTTTATTAACTGATGAAATGTAAGTTTTGGAGGAAAGATGGGTTATTCTGGTCCATTAAAGATGCCAGTTCTTGCCTTCTCACACCTAATGCCTCTAGTCTGTTGTAAAAATAACTTGGAGAAATTATTCAGGAAATGCATACTGAATTTCAGGAGCTGTTAACTATTGGGAAATAGAGAAAAAGGAATATGCAATTTCAGAGGCATCCCTATTCACATTTGGACTTCTTTTCTAGTTCATAGTTACTTTTCTCCTGTTGAAGATATCCTTCAAGGTTCCATCATGATTACTTTATTAGTGATGGGGCTCAACACAGAGTAGGCTTTCTTTAACTCCTTTCTTTAAGATTATATCAGCAAAAGGTTAAAAGCAAAATCTGAGTTACTATTATAGTGTTAAAGGTGATGGTGGTCTAGACCTGTGTTTTCTCTTGCGTTGGGAAACTCTTGATGTGAAAACCTCTTTTTCTTGCTAATAAATGCAGCTAGGTAATTTATACTCTTCTAGAGGAGGTCTCCTTAGAGGCTTAGTCACTTGACTTGTCTCACACAGCTAGCCCTTGGTGAAGGCAGAATTTGAACCCGTATTTTCTTGACTGTATCAGGCCCTCTATCCATTACAGTGTAAGTTTTACTTTTGACTTCTGTTTTGGAGACTGTGTTAAAAAGTCCAACGAACATGCTAGCTCCTTTTCAGTACAATGCACAGTTCTTTTGTGGAAGAGAATTGTAGGAATCAGAGAACCCTATATATGAAGGCTCAACCTCTCCCGTGACCTTTTCTCTTCTTTTTTAGTGAAAATGGCAACAGACAAGTAGGTTTCAAATCATTGTTGTAGCCCTGAATGACCATGAAAGTTCATCTTTACCAACGCCTGCTTCTGGCTTTTCCAGGCCTGTGTAGTCCGTATCCTCATTCAGAGAGCAATTCTAGGACATAAAGCAGCTCCAAATATCTATTATAAATCCATTTTCGTTCTTGCAGTAGAATATGACTTATTCATCTGTTCTTTCTTTTTTGAATTATTTTAAATTTTGTTTAAATAAACTTTAATCCTGAAATAAAACAAAAAGAAGTATTCCATACGGTCCAATGCATTGTACAGTCCAAGTGTGAAATAGAAGAAAGAAGAATCCTTCCTTTTTTGTGGAAACAGGAAAAAAAATCAAATGGAATGTTTTGTTGAGATTGATTTAACTTTTCATGAGGGGAAAACTGGTAGTTCTATCTGAATATTAGAGAAAAGGGCACTAACTCATCACAGTTGAAACAAACTTTAAGCCTTTGCAAACACAAATAAATAAAAATTCTGTTACTTTATGAGGGGGATGTGGAGACAGGATTAGTTTACCTTACATAAGATTTTCTTTGAGTTACCATGGTTTTATTTTTTCGTTTTTGAGATAGGTATGCCTATATTGGGCAACTAGGTAGGGCAATTGATAGGGTGTTAGGCCTTGTGGGATTTAAATGTGGCCTCAGCTAGCTCTGTGACCCTGGACAAGTCACTTAACCATATTTGCCTCAGTTTCCTCATATGTAAAATGATCTGGAGAAGGAAATGGCAAACCACTGCAGTATCTTTGCCAAGAAAATTCCACATGATGTTATGAAGAGTCAGACATGATTGAAAAAAACTGAACTACTCCCTATCTCACCTAGGCCAGAAGGATGGTGGCCAAACATGGACCTGATTCCAAACTGATGGGCATAGAAGATTGAACCTGCTCCATTTTTCTAGTCTCGGCAGGTTCACTCTTCCTTAGGCAGCCTATTGGTCCTCTGCTTCTGGGGCTACCATATTGGAACTGATGGGTGTAGAAGATTGAACCTGCTCCATTTTTCCAGTCTCGACAGGTTCTGTCTTCGTTAGGCAGCCTGTTGGTCCTCTGCTTCTGGGGCTACCATGTTGGTACTGGCACCTGGTTAGCATTACTCCTACTGTGGCTCAGAACTCCTGAATAATCCTCCAGCCTCAGCCCCTTCAGCAGCAGGAATATGGGACTGGGCCACCACACTTAACGGCTACCCTAATTATCAAAGCATTTTTTTCCTATTTGTTAGAAAAATTATTTTATATGAATTTTAGACAGTCTTTTGCTTTTTAAAAGACTCTTGAAGTCTAGATAACCAGAAATCAATGTTGTTGTTGTTCATTTGTTTCATTTTTTCATGAAGACCCTCTTTACTGTTTTCTTGGCAATAGTACTGGAGTGATTTGGTATATCTTTCTTCAGTTCATTTTTCATATGGGGAAACTGAGGTAAACAGGGTGTAGTGACTTGCCCAGGGTCATATAGTTAGTAAGTGTCTGAGGTCAGATTTGAAGTCAGGTCTTCCAGACTCCAGGCTTGGTGCTGTATTCATTGTACTACTTACTATCCCAAATCACTAAATAATAATCTGGAAACACATTCTTACTATAAAAATGAATCAGTTTTTATTTATTGTATAAGTAAAACACATTAAACTGACACAGCATCAAAATGATTTTGTTTTTAAAGGTTTACAAGGACTTAGTATATTTTTGTGTTGAAAACGATGCAAAACCAGATCATGGTGTAGTAGAAACATTGCTGTCTCTTCTAGTCACAGGTGGTTGTAGTTGTTGTTCAATCATTTTCCAGGTATTTCTGACTCTTTTTGACCCCATTTTGGGTTTTCTTGGCAGACATACTGGAGTGGTTTGCTATTTCCTTTTCCAGTTCATTTTACAGATGAGGAAACTAAGCCAAACAGGGTGAAGTGATTTGCTTAGAGTTATAAAGCCAACAAGTGTCAGGGGTCAAATTTGAATTCAGGTCTTCCTAACTTGGGGCACCTAGTGGTGCAGTGCATAGAGTGGTGGGCCTGGAGTCAGAAAGACTAATTTTCCTGAGTTCAAATGTGACCTCAGACATTTATTAGCCATGTGACTCTGGGCAAGTCACTTAACTCTGCCTCAGTTTCCTCATCTGTAAAATGAGCTGGAGAAGGAAATGGCAAACCTTTTCTTTGCCAAAAATCTCAACAAATGGTGTTACGAAGAATCGGACAAGATTGAACAACTGAGGGGCAGAGCCAAGGTGGTGGCATAGGAGCAGCAAAGTATTACAGCTCCCACATAGTGACTTCAAAATATCCATAAAATATGACTCTAAACAAATTCTAGAACTCTAAAATGCACACAAATATACTTTGCACTAAAGGCAGCTCGGCCAGGAGGCACCATCTCAGGGCTGGAAACCGAAAACAGCCCCACTTGAAATGGCGGCTTGGCCCTGGGGCAGTTGGACGAGCTGAGCTCCAGCTGGAGCAACAGAAGAGTGGATCTGCAGCAGCTGTGGCAGTTTCCAGAATTATCAAGCCATAAAGAAAAAAAAAGGACTAAGTGAAAGGTTAGTGGAACTTGGCTAAAGATTGGGGAAAAAAGCAGGTCTGGCCAAACCACCTCCAGGGCAAGGAAGCAGCAGAAGCGGAGGTCCTGCACCTGCCTCCACATTGCCGCTTCGGAGCTCCCAGCCTGCAGACTGCAGGGGGGGCCAAGCGATTGTTCAGAGGCCAAGTGCTCTTGCCTTGAGCAGTTTGCATCCAGATCGTGGTCTTGGGGGTCCTGGGGTCTCTTTTCAGTGAGCCAGAGCTGGGGAGGGCTCCAGCAGCCTCCTAAAAGCTCCAGCAGCTGGGAAAACCCTAGCAATTCGGGACAGAGCTTTCCCCTCTGGAAGCAGAGTTCCACAGAGCTAAAAAATCTCTGATTGGCCAGCCATGAATAAACATAGGAAGCAAAGTAAGAACAGTAACAAAACCCTAGACCCCTTCTTTGGGGAAAAGAAGGATCAAAGCACGGGACAGGAGGAAGACAACATAGTCAGAACTCCCACACCAAAAGCTTCCAAGAAACATGAAGATTGCCTAAAAGCTAGAGATCAGCTGAAGAAGGATTTTGAAAACCAAATGAGAGAAGTGGAAGAAAAATTAGGAAAAGAAATAAGAATGATGCAAGAAAATCATGAAAAG
>CM053581.1:357227445-357248609 GCA_028627135.1 Pseudochirops cupreus | reverse complement strand
GGCTCACTGGATAATGAAGACTCCAGAACTGAAAGCCCAAGACCGCAATCCGGATCCAGGCCGCTCAACGTGAGAGCACTCGGCCTCTGAACAATTGCTTAGTCCCCCTGCTGTCTTCAGGCCGAAGGCACAGAAGCTGCAACGCAGAGGCGGGTGCAAAACCTCTGCCTTTCACTTTCCCACCTTGGAGGCGTTTCGGCTGGAAGCTTTTCTCCCCCGATTTCACAAGTCCCACTGACCTAGTTCTGAACGCTGCTCACAGCTGCCGCTAATCCGCTCACCAGAGAGGCTCCTCTGCTCCTCCCGTCCAGCCACCCCTGAGGCACAGCCGTGGCTTCAGGCTAGGCTGGTTTCGGTTTACAGTGCTGATATGGTTCCTCGTAGCTGAGCTGACTTTAGTGGAGGGTATATTTGTGTGCATTTTGGAGTTCTAGGATTAGTTTAGAGTCATATTTTATGGGTATTTTGGGGTGGCTATGTGAGAGCTGCAATATGTTGCTGCTGCTATGCCGCCATCTTGGCTCCCATTCCAATCATTCTTCCAGAAGCCTACAACCAGGAACAAATTATTGTCTTCCTTCTACGGTCTTGCTACTTAGGCTAGTGGCCTAAACTTACCCTTTGGATGGGGCTTCCCCTCACTAGTTATCAGCTCTACCTGCACCATGCTAGAAGTACACTGGTCAGCTTTATTCCTATCCCAGTATATGCTATAGCTTGGAAAATGTGACAATCCCTCACCTCATGTCACCTTGGGGAAACCTCTACCCTGAGATTCTACTCCTGACTTATCAGTGGCTGCCTGACTGAACCACTGTTTTAGAGGGGGCCCCAGCCATGCTTCCCTTCATTCACAACTTAATTCCACATGCTTCTCTGTTTCCTCACAAGTGCCCTTCTCCCTCTATTCCGACCCTACTTTCCAGGTTGCCTTTATATATTGTCTTTCCTCTTTGAAATATAATATCCTTGAAGGTAGGGGCTATATTTCTTGCTTATAGTTGCTGCCTTTGAAGGCGCAGACAATATTGCTTGCTTATATCCATCCATCTATCCTCTCTCTTTTCTGTCTCACTGTGTCTCTGTCCATCTATCTCTTCCTTCTTTCCTTCCTTCCTTCCTTCCTTCTTTTCTTCCTTTCTATCTATCTATGTATCTATCTATGTATCTGTGTATCTATCTATCTATCTGTCTATCTATCTATCTATCTATCATCTATCTCCCTACCTTAGTACCTGTCTACATTGTAATTACTATCCTGTTGTTTGGGTAGAATTATGGGAATGGACTCATACAAGGGAATGGACTTCTATAAGTACAATCCAAGGGATGTGATTTATTGATTGAAGGATCAGTTGAGAAAAATGATATATAATGAAAGACAATTAGAACTGATGTTTATCCTGGAGGGCCAAGAGGGGCAGGAGGTCTGCCGCAGGAAATGGAAGCTGTTTTCAAGAATTTAAAGGAATGTCATGTGTCAAAGGTACAATTTTAATGTTAAGCCCCAGGAAAGGTGAGTTAAAGTTGCAAAGAGGCAAGTTGAGGGTTAATGAAAGACAAATTTTCATCATCAACACTGTCCTAAAGTACACCGGGCTTCCTAGATGCTCCCTTGCAAGAGGTCTTTCAGCAGAGGATGAACGACCCCTTCTTGGGGTACTATGCTGCAGAGGCCATTATTATTTGGGTACAGCTTAAACTAAGTTCCTTTCTAACTCTGACAACCTATGATTCTGCAAAGCAAAGTATTTTTTTGTTTGTTTTGGTAAGGGAAGACAAAATATTTGAGAGTTCAAAGATAGAAGAATTCACATAACCCAATGATGGGCCACACTACCTTCCCTTTTTCACTGGAGTGTCTTTTAACAATTCCTGCTGCTAAAGTGCTCTTATTAAATCATATAATGACAAGGAAAACATTAACACATAAATCATATTTGTGTTTAAGTATTCTTAGAGGAAAAACTTCATTGTAATTATTTTTAATGAAAAAAAAACTAAGTTTAGTCTGTTTATGAGTGATAACAAGTCTGGGCCACTGCCAAGTAAAAGGACAGGAATTAAAATATTTAATTAGGAAGATAGAATTTAAGGAAATGACGATTGCGTGAAATTGGAATTGGTAATTTCAGCTTCTGGAGAGCAGAGAGGTAGAAGTTATCACACTCTACCCAAAACTGTAATACCATTAGAAATATTTCAAGAGTAAACTTTTAATTAATCTTCTCAATCCCCAAAATAATTGAAAAGGAGAGGAAATCCCAGGAACTGCCAACTGAAATGAAAGGGGAAAAAAAGTCTGATTTGAATCTCGGTGGGGGAGAGGATAGAATATGTTGTGAAAGATTAGGTCTGAGTCACAAAAAGGGCACTGGGGACAAAATACTCCATTTGATGAGCTTGATTTGGCAGTTTTCTGGCTCACACAGTTAAACATGATAGATTTTAGCACTTGAGAGGCATCCAACAGAGTCTGTTCACCCACTTGTCTACTACTTGCCCTAAACTCAACCTTGCCCTCTCTTCACTCTTGTTTCTTGATTAGGCTCCATCAAAATGCTGTGAAGATGATGAATATGGAGACTATTTCAAGCAAAAAACTTAAACACAAAGGCAACACATACTAACTGCTTGCTATGTTTTGAAAATTTAACTATTTCTTCAAATATTAAAATTGCAATTTAGTAGAAGTATAATTAAGATAATGCTTGCTATATTGAGATATTCATTTGTTTTTTCCATGTACCGTATTTATTATTGTATATTTGCTAAGAAGAACAACAGTATGGGGTAGTCACTACCTTTCTACTTTAATAGAAGGATTTGTT
Source organism: Pseudochirops cupreus (assembly GCA_028627135.1). Taxonomy (NCBI): domain Eukaryota; kingdom Metazoa; phylum Chordata; class Mammalia; order Diprotodontia; family Pseudocheiridae; genus Pseudochirops; species Pseudochirops cupreus. Next base: position 357,245,778 of record CM053581.1, on the reverse strand, counting down.
CTGTGAAATTGGATTTAGTCAAAGGGCCGTACTTGAGGACCTAGAGGGCCATATGTGGCCTCAAGGTCACCCAAGGTTCCCCATCCCTGGGTAATGGATAGAGAAGGGTCTTCAGAGTCAGGAAGACCTGAGTTTAAGTTGTCTATTGATTGTATGGCAATGGGTAATCCACTAAACCGCCAAGTTCTCCAGTCAACTCTCCAAGAATACATAAATATAGTTAGCTATAATGCAAAACGTTATGTAATAAGTGTATTGGAGAATTGGACAATACCATATTTGGTGAGGTCTGAAGGAAATGACTGAGTGACTTGAGTTTGAATTTGAATTGAGCTATAGAGGGCAGGGGAGAAGTGGTGAAACATAGGGGAAGAGAGGATGGAGAGCCAGTGTCTAAATCAGGACAGACATGAGTTCAAATCCCATTCCTCTGACACATTCTGGTTATGAGGCCCTGGGCAAGTCACTTAACCTCTTCATGCCCCAGGTAATTCTTTAAAGTCATAGGATGAAGAGAATTCAGTTACTGATCTGCATGGGTCCAATATATAGTATGTTCTTTCTATATAAATATAAATACATAAATATATATATACCATGATTCAATACATTACACATGCCATAACATAATTACTATGACATGATATGATGTGCCATAATATACAACTAATATAGTATGATATGGTATGATACAGTATAATATAGTATAATACTACAGAATGTAAATAAAATATGATGGTTAATGGATAAAGGGAGGACATTTCAAGTAGAAGGGAAGCTGTAAGCAGAAGTAGGCAATGCACATTTGGTGACAAAATGAAGTCCAACAGAATGTGCATAGAGGGGATAAATCTGAGATTAAGCCTAGAAAGGCAGGGCAGTCCCATATTGAGGAGGATAAAGAGATGAAAATGTACTTGTTAGGAAGGTTGGGGGGGGGGATGAGCAATAAAGTGACGTAATTAGATCCATGAATAAGGAAAATCTTATTGGGAGAAAGTAGAGACAGGATGGCCAGTAAGGAACCCAAGATAACTGTTTAATAAGGATGGTAATGAGGGACTCTACTAGTGTAGTAACAATGAGAACAGAACAAAAAGTCTGGAATCTAGGCTACCAAGGTGGAATAAACAAGACTTAGCAATTAGCTGAATAGGAGAGATAAGGGAGATTGAAGAACTAAACATAATGGTATTTACTGAAAAGACAATGTAAATAATAAAGACAAAAAAAGTGGTATCAGTAAGAGGAATAGATTTGGGAAGAAAAGATTAGAGGCTTAATTTTGGACATAATGAGTTCAAGATACTGGTGGAGATGTCCAACGGGCAGTAGGAAGGGTGGGATAAAATGCTAAAATGCCTCAAATTAAAAAAAAAAACCTGCAGAGGAGTCAACACATCTGAGGACTGAGGGAAAAAAGATTGTTAAATTTGGCAATGAGGTCATTGGTGACCTTTGACTGAGATGTTTTAATACAGGAGAATTAGCAGACCTATGCTTTAAATCCAGATGATACTTCCTATAGTGTGTGACTATAGGATGGTAACTTAATCTCTTTGGGCCTCAGTTTCTTCATCTGTAAAATACAGGAGAGTGGACTAGGTGACCTCCGAGGTGCCTCCCCTTTTTATGTCTCTGATCTTGAATCTGACTGTATGGAGTTAAGGAAAGTGAGTCATACAGGAGTAAAATGATTGTCTTGGCAGCAGATATGTAGAGATGAAGGTCAAGGAAAAGCCTCCTAGGTTTGGAGACTCAAACATAATTATATGTAGAAAGGAAGGACCCCTGACGCTTTTCCCTATGAGGGATCAAAGGTGAACATGAAGAGGGGATACTTTCTAGAGGAAAGTCTTATTTTGTTGTGGTTGTTGTTCAGTTGCTTCAGTCATGTCTGACTCTTCATGACCCCATTTGGGGTTGTCTTAGCAAAGATACTGGAGGGGTTTTCCACTTCCATCTCCAGTTCATTTTACAGATGAGGAAACTGAGGCAAACAGGGTAAAGTGACTTGCCTAAGTAAACTAGTACACAGCTAATAAGTGTCTAAGGCTGGATTTGAACTCAGACAGATAGATCTTCCTGATCTTAAGCCCAGTACTCTATCCACTGTGCCACCTACCTAGCTACCCAGAAGGGCTTATAGTCAATCTGTACTAAAAGACTGAATTAAGGTCATCAACAGCAGCATTGGCCTTTGTAATGAACAAGAATACATATTCTGTAACCAAGGGCAGAAATGCTTATTGGAAAGTACTCCAGTTCAAAAGTTAGAAAACCTGGATTTGACTCTCTCTTTGGCTACTTATAACTTATATCCCAGGGCTCATCCCAGTACCTAGCACATAGTGGACAATAAATACTTTTTGACTGACTGAATATATGAACTTATGCAAGTTTCCTCATCTATAAAATGAGGAATGTTGAACTGGATGATCTCTAGATCATCTCTAGATCCCAAATGGATAACAGAGTTGAGAAGTGATGGGGCACTCAGGGAGCTACGGTTGGCTGGTTGCCATCTTTTCCCTTAAGTAGAACATTAGAGCACTTCTATGAATGAGGTGAAGGGCAGGGTGAGGGTAGAGTTGAGGGGCAGAGTAGAATGAAGTTGGGCATGAGGGAAGAAAAAGTTTGGAACTGTTGCTGTGGAAGATGAGATAAGGCTCAAGATGAGTAGAAATTCCACCAGTCACAAGCATTGAGCTTAAGGAGGCAAATAATGGACAGTGGTAGGTACAATCAGTTCATATTTTTTTAAAATTTCATTTGTTTATTTACTTTTAGTTTACAAGATTCAGTTCCATAATCTCTTGAGTTCCAAATTTTCTCCCCTCCCTCTTTCCCGCCCCGCTATGGCAGCATGCAATCAAGTATTGGATCTGCAAATATTTTCAAATTGGACATTAGTCTGGTTGTATACAAGGGTTGTAAAAATCAGTTCATTTTTATGGTCTTCTTCAGAGATACTCAGTAGCCCTAGTACAGTAGTAGATTAGAAATGGTGATGGGAATCACCTCCAAATGGAAATTTGAAAGTTAGGGATAGCAAAAGTTCAAAGAACCAAGGGATTCTGGAAATAACAGTCAAGTAGTATGCCCATCTGTACTTTATATGAAACAGTATGAGGTAGAGCATATTGGAAGATAGTAGAGAGGAGATGATAAAAAATAGAAAAATGAGCAGACACACTTTCATTAGCTGGTTCAAAAATGCTGGAAGCTACTAGGTCTGGTGTCACTTCAGAGAACCACAAAAAAATCTGCTTAATGAATTTCAGGCAATGTACTTGTCTACTCCCTGGTTCCCTGCTTTTTAAATAGACTCTTGTTACCACTTTCATAATGCTTTGTGTTGGGGAATTTAGGGATTTTTTAAGTACTTTCTTTTATTGGAATAAGGTGCTCAGGATGAGGACATAGGCAAATGTTCTGTAATGCATAGGCTTGAAGAACTGACTGAGAAGTTGAGACTTATCTAAGGTCATATAGTCAATAAGTTATCATAATATAATTATATTATTTGATATAATTAATATAACAATAAGCCAGAGGTTGGACTTAAATACAGGTATTTCTGATAATGAAAACTAGTCTATATCCTCTAGACCAGTGGTTCTCAACCTGTGGGTCGTGACCCCTTGGGGGTCAAACGACTCTTTCACAGGGGTCACAGGGGTCGCCTAAGACCATCGAAAAACACGTATTTCCAATGGTCTTAGGAACCAAGACATCACTCCTCTATCTGTCTCCAGGTGGGTCTGCCCACATGCAGATACACCTATAAACAAGTATTAAAGGGTCATGGCATTAGGAAGGTTGAGAACCACTGAACTAGATTATGCTGCTGCTGTTTGATTATGATGAGTAAGTTGGGATAATGTCACTGTGCTTTTTAAAAGAGGCATTACCATAACAAAGTATTAAATACTGAAAAGTATATAATCTTTCTATCACTCCTCTACTCTAGTCTCAATATTTCCATTATAAATGATTGAATTTAATAAGCGCATTGAATTGCCTGCTGATTGTAGCAGCTTATAATGGTAGGAAAAGTTCAATTTTGTGTGCAATGCAACTAGAGGAAAATATAAATACTATATTCCTATAAAAACCTATATTCCTATAAAATTCTATTGTTTAGAGGCAAACAAACATGTTAGCTAAATAGAATGTTACTTGAATTTAAAAAGGGATTGGAATTTCCTAATTTATAAATTCCTTCCACCAAAGCAGATTATAGGCCATGTCTGACTTAATAGATCAGTCTTAGAAACTAGATCACTCCTCAAGTCTTAACAGCTCCAAATCTATGGTCCCCTGAATGTTTCCTACAAAGCAGAGAGACAGAGATATAGACAGACAGAGGTGGAGAGAGGAGGGAGGGAAGGGGGAAGGGAGAAGGAGAGAGAGAAGGAGGGATGGAGGAAGAGAAAGAAGGAAAGGGAGGAGAGGGAGGGAGGTGAAAGAGGCAGAGGGGGGGAGAGAGAGAGAGGAAAGAGGGAGAGAGAAAGAGAGAGGAGAGAGTGAGAGTGTGTGAGAGAGGAGAGAATGAGAGAGTGAGAAAGAGAGAGAAAGAGATAGAGAGAAAGAGAGAGAGAGAGAGAGAGAGAGAGAGAGAGAGAGAGAGAAGCAAACTATTGCTTATGAAGAGCTTACTATGTGGCAGGAATTATCCTAAATGCTATATAATTATTGTCTCACTTGACCATTGGACATAACAAATTAGAACCCTCCTTTTGCCAGGGGAGGGGAAGAGAACAAACATTTATTGAGTGCCTGACACTTTACAAATATTATATCATTTGATCCAGACAACAACTTTAGGGGGGTAGGTGCTATCATTATCCCCATTTTACTGAGGTAAACAGAGGTTAAGTGACTTCCCCAGGATGACACAGCTGACTGAGGGTGGACTTGAACTCACATCCTCCTAACTCCAGTCCCAGAACTCGCTCTATTTCACCACTTAGCTGCTATCAACTTCACTAAATTAAAGACCTCAGTACAACTCCTCTCAGTATTTTTCCACTCCTTGCTTTAAGAAAGTCCCTGCACTGGAAAAATGTAAAAGACAAAAAGTGTTTAAAAAACTCATCTAAACCACGAGATAAACCACTGAACTATATTTGACCCTATGCACAATGGGGTGCAGATCTGCTACTGACACCCTAGGGGCTGTGCATCAGAACTGGCTGCTTATTTTATCATTCCTTGGAGGAGAAACACTCATCAAATGGATGGTTTGTGAACACTGGAGAAGCCAACCCTCCCATGGCATCTAGACAGTTCAAGTGCCCAAAGCCAGGCTTTTCCTTTCAGGCGCATGCCTGTCTCTTAGTGATCACATCCCTGAAAGGGATTATAAACCAAGAGATATCACCCTGGCAAAGGCAGAGAAAAGATAAAATCAAATCCCAGAACTTCAGCAGCATCGCCACAGTGTAGGAAACAGTAAAGACAATTTGTGTTATGCAGAGGATGGTATATGATGAACTGACTGCAAAAATTGGTCAATCTCAAGTCTTCTGAGTCCCATAGTGATTTTTAGAACACCATGTTCACTGTGGACAGAAGTGTGGTGTGGTGGTTAGAGTGTTAGTGTTGGAGTCAGGAGGACCTGGGTTGGAGCCTTACCTCTGTCAGGTACTTACTGGCTCATACGATCACAGGCAAGTTACATACTATCTTAAGGTCTAAAGCAGGGGTTGGAAACCTGAAGCCTCGAGGCCACATGTGGCCCTCTAGGTCCTCAAGTGTGGCCCTTTGATCGAATCTACACTTCCCACAGAATAAATCCCAGTAATCAATGGATAGACTTGGACTCTAAGGCAACACTCTGACCTGTAAGTTACAGGTGGATTACCAACCTGTATCAGTGGAGGAAAGTTTCCAGAATGGCAATTGGCCTGTGAGCTCCTTGGGAGCGTGAACAGATTTTGGGGGTTGTTTGGTTTTTCTTTTCTATTTCCAGTCTTCAGCACAATGCCTTATTAGATGCTAGTCAACTGTGTCTTCCCTACAAGGATTAAATGGGTAATTCACTCTAAATAAACATACTTGCTGTAACACAGAAATGCACCAGAATGTATAATGTGCTCATCCCTTGAGAACAGCATTGTAAGGAGACTCTGTTGCGTGATAAGGACATCAGAACATCGTATTAAAAAAAAAAGTATACTCCTGCAGAAACAGGTCATACAGGCTGTTCCCAGTTGCATTGTTTGCGTTGAGTCATTTTATCAATTGTGTCTTATTCTTCATGACTCCATTTGGGGTTTTCTTGGCAACAATAATGGAGTGGTTAGTCATTTCCTTCCCCTGATCATTTTACAGATGAGGAAACTGAGGCAAACAGGGTTAAGTGACTTGTCAAAGGTCACACAGCTAGTGTCTGAGGCTGGATTTGAACTTAGGAAAATGAGTATTCCTGACTCAAGGCCCAGCATTCTAACACTAAATTTACTGGGGTTCAAATTCTGCTTCAGATACGTACTATGCATTGGGTCCTGGGCAAGCCACCTAGCTCCCCAGTTCCCAATTTAGGGATGGGTTCTTAATTAAAAGTATATTTGTAAGTGGATAGTCCATGATTCAGAATGCATTTAATCATAGGGGGAAAAATATAAATAGCAGTTAGGTTCCTAGGCCAATGCACAGAAACAATTACCTCACAATTTTTTCTGTTGTATACTAATCCCTAACAACCCTCCAAATCAGTGTTTCTATGAAAAAATATGTTCAGAGTTCAGCTTTATCATGGCAACAGCAAAGCACTATTCAGATTGAGAGTGAAGACACTTCCCCATTACCAACACATTAGTAACATGGGGTGGGGCATCGGATGAAGAGTCTCGAGTACGTGGCGGGCACAGGGTACGCGGATCGGAGACCTTGGGCACAGGCAGTGGAGGTGGGGGTGTGGAGGCAGGATGAAGTCTGGGAGAGGGGAGGAAACAGACAATGGACTTCCTACTTTTCTCCTCATCTGCTTCATTGTTTTTTATTCCCTTTTGAGAACATCTCTATGCAGGGCCCATTCCCCAGAAATCCAATTTCATGGCTTCCAAAATTGGCTAACCCTTCTTCTAATATGAGACTGGCCTAACCCCGACTTTAATTCAGGAGCTTTTTCCTTTGTAATTCCATATTTGATGCATGTACAGATGCCTATTTAGGTCAGAAAGGGTCATGACGGTTAGTTATATTGAAAAGGAAACTGAAGTAATTCGATCAGTAACATATATTAAGCACCTACTAGTTGTCAGGCCCCATTTGCTTTATCCAGGCCAACTCCCCCAATTCCTTTTTAAAACAGTCTGATACTTATCCCAGGAAGTGGGATAGAGTGTTGTATCACCCTCCTCTACTTTCTAAGCAACATGGCAGATAGGGAAATTGACTTGGAATTAGAAAGACCTGAGCTCGAATTCTGCCTCAGACTCAGACTAATTATTTGACCCTAGGCAGGTGACTTAATCTCTCTCATTCTTAGTTTGTCCACCTGAAAATGGGCATCACAATAACACAAAGTCATTGTGAAGAGACAATAGAGTACAGTGGAAAGATGGTAGACAAGACAGGTGATACGAGGGAGAGAGAAAAGGCATGCTGAATGAGGAGATCCTAGACAGTAAGAGAAAAGGAGGAACAGGGAGAGAAAAGACTTGATGACAGCCTAACGGGGCAGCTAGGTGGAGCAGTGGACAGCACACCAGATCCGTCATCATAAAGACCCATCTTCTGATGCTCAAGTCCAGCCTCAGACACTTACTTGCTGTGTGACCCTGGGCAAATCACTTCACCCTGTTTGCCTCAGTTCCTCATCTGTAAAATGAGCTGGAGAAGGGAATGGCAAACCACTCCAGTATCTTTGCTAAGAAAACCCCAAATGAGGTCACAAAGAGTCGGACATGATTGAATAAAAGGCTGAACTGCAAAGCTTTAAATGCTTAAAACTCCAATGAACTTTTAGGACACCGTGCGTGTGTGTGTGTGTGTGTGTGTGTGTGTGTGTGTGTGTGTGTGGTTGTATGTGCACGTGTGTGTGCACACATTGTTGAACATATATATGTGTGCACAGTAAGTATGAAAACTCTTAAAGTAAATCCCAACCTTCAATGATTTTAGAGGACTGTATAAGGTTCAGAATTTGAATAAGTAATTTGTCTGTGGTCCTATTAACGAGTAACAATCAGATATCATTAAAATAGTATTTTAAAGTTTGCAAAGCAATATATGTGTATATATGTTATATATGTATATATATGTGTACATATATCTCCATTATATTGTGTATGTTATATGCATATATCTGTATGTTATATGTGTATAGACATATCTATGTGGCTTTATGTGCATGTATGTGTATGCACTATATAAAATGAGTGAAGATAAGAATCTAGTTTCAAAGACAAAGTTCTCACACGTACAAAAATCATAGATCCTTGCCATATGTGATAATATCTTGACTTTCTTGTATCCTACATTAGCAATTCTCCCTTCATGCAGCTAAAAGTGTTTGGAAGCTAAGTATGAGATGTTGTGCAAAGGATAACATAAAACTGTATCACTATACTTCCTCCTGGGTATGGAAAATCAACAGAAAGACCACAGTGAACAGTTGGAAAGCTTTAAGGGGCTGCTGGGAAGAGAACACACAACACATTTACATCTGTTCATTTTTCATCACAAGGATGGGATAATGGCACTTAATTTTTCATAATGCAAAGCTTCCTTCTGAGAAAACAGAAATTAAGTTACTTGAATCTTGCCAGACATCACCAGAATGAGCTTTCTCCATTTAAACAACTAAGAATGCTTTTGGCCATTAATGAAACTTCCAATCAATTTAAAGTTAAACCAAACAAAAGAAATGAACATGCGATGAGATAATAAACCTCTTTATAAGCCTCGTTCATGTCCCTTCTAAATGCTAAACTGCTCACCTCTCTCCATAAATTTACCTGTAGTGTTCTAAATGGAAATGACTGTAAAATCCAATATCATTTTAATAGGGATTCAAAGGCTTTCTGCAACCTTCCAGAATATTAAATAATTTAACTCATATTCCATGTGTTACTTGAATAAAAATGTCTATGTGGCCTAGAAACTACCAATTCAGACTAATTCTGACATGATGCTTTCACCTGAAACCTAATACGATATTGGGAATACTTTTGGGTTTGCTATCAGTCCCAGATACCTCTCTCTCTCTCTCTCTCTCTCTCTCTCTCTCTCTCTCTCTCTCTCTCTCCACCCCCTCTCCATCTCTTTGTCTCTCTCTCTTCATAGATATATAAATATAAATATAAAATACATTTTTCTATATATCTAAATTTGTGTATATACACATATACATATGTATGGATGTATATATATACATATGTGTGTTTTAGGGCAGGAGACTTCAATTTGATCTGATCCTGAAAACCCAGGAAACAGCATGGAATCAAGCAAAAACCCTTAACCTATGCAGTTGGGAGACCTGGTTTCTAATATCAGTTCCACAATCAACTGGCTGTACAACCCTAGGTAATTTAAGCATTGTGGGAAACAGTTTCCCCCTATTAAATGAGTGAACTGGATGGGATTAGGTATTGATGGTGTCATTCCTCCTCCTTGTCCCCTTTATGTTCTATTCATCTATACTCATGTTGAATCTTCAAAGAGATGGAAGAAGACAGGCGAACTCATATACTTTTGGTAGAGCTGAAAATTTCCTTTCTGAAAAGGGCTTTAGAATTATGCTAAAAAATGATTAAATGTCCATAAAACCTTTTGATCCAGAGTTCCCCATGCTAGGCATATACTCCAGGGAAATCAGAGATAGAAAGTTAGTTCCATATATATTAAAATATTCATTTACAGTAGTGAATTCATGTGTGTGGTGGCGGGATGAAGGTGTAGCATAGAATAGGAAACAAAGTAGAGAGCTATCATAATTGGAGAATGGCAAAGCAAATTGGGCCACACGAATGGAATAGAATGGAATGGAATGTCACTGGGTCATTAAAATGATGAATATAGAGAAAAATTAGGTGACTTACAGGGAAGGAGGGCGAACAGGAGAGCCCTTATTACATTCTGGTAAGCTCTGTCTTTAACCTCAGTCAACATAATCAGATTCTTTTGTTTGGATCTTTTTGGAAGAGCATTTCCAAGGATATAGACACACCCTCTTACTAAGAGGGCGTACAGAGCTCCTCTACCTGGTGCCCAATGCCTGGGGCTGCCTCCAAGATGGCGGTCAACAGAGAGCAAGAGGGAAAAATCACCCCTTCAGCATAATCTAGAGGTGCTTTCTGTGACCACTGCTGGCTTACTTCCTCTCTTTTCATATAATTTTCCTACCTTGGATTTCAAGACTAAAGTATGGATAGGTTTACCTCTTCTGATCCATGCTCATGAAATGCAAACCAGGAAGTTTTCAAGTACAAAAGAAGAAGAAAATCTGAGAACTTTGGGAAATGTATGACTACAAAGATCTCTTTTAACTTTTATTGTTCCTGGAAAACCTTTAAGTTGAAAAAAAAAAGAGACAGAGAGAGAGAAAGAGAGAGAGAGAGAATCTTGTCACAGACCTCACCATAACCCTCCACACATATGCATAGGCCACAGTCTACATAGTCCCCTAAAAAGCATTCAGTCCCCTTCCTTCAATATTCCACAGCCCTTTGGGCCATTCTACTGAGGGACCTCTATTCTTCATTCCCATGCTGGCTACTTGACAAGAAGACTTAAGTAAATTACTTGAGTAAAGAAGGTTATAGAAAACACTAAAGAAGGAGCTCATGTAATCCTAGCCCAGAGACAAAATTTTAAAAACAGAAGTACATATGTGGATGGAGGAATCACCAAACAACACCAAAGTTACCTAATGATGCACAAAAATTCTCAACACTCCCCACCTCCTGCTAACCAATGGCTCTCAAGAAAGGTTAAAGAGTGGAAGTTTCACAAAGGACACTTTTCTCTATTATGGAATGGACATTTCATTGGGTGCACAATCTGTTCATTGCTGACTTTCACTTTCACTTCCCAGTATGGAAAGAGGCTCTGGTGATGCAGTCTTAGATAATTTGGGGGGCAACTGAGACAGTAAATGACTTGCCCATGGGGAAGAAAATAATATAACATCAATAATAATCACAGCATTTACACAGCCTTTTAAGGTTTGTAAAGTTCTTTAAAATATTATCTCACTTGATCCTTGCAACAATCTGGGAAGGTAGATGGTATTATTTTGCCCATCCTACAGTTATGGAAATTGAGGCAGATGGGGTAAGTGACTTGTTCAGGGTCACATAGGAAGGAAGGGAGTGAGGGAAGAAGGAAAGAAGGAAAGGGGGTTGGGAGGGAGAGATGAAGAAAGGAAGGAAAAAATAAAAGAAAGAAATAAGGAAAGAGAGAAGGGAGGAAGGAAGGAAGGAAGGAAGGAAGGAAGGAAAAAAGGAAGGAAGAAAAGAAGGAAGGAAGGATTCATTAAGAACTTAATACATGCCAAGTGCTTTAAAAATACTATCTCATTTGATCCTTACAAACAGTCCTGCTTGATAAGTGTTATTATTATCTCCATTTGACTGTTGAGGAAACAGTTTAAGTGACTTGCCCAGGGTCATGCAGTTGTAAGTGTCTGAGGCAGGATTTTAACTCAAATTTTCCAAACTCCATCTCAAAGCTCTATCCACTGTACCACCTGGCTCCCTCACTCTGTCTAAGATAGGACTTTGCTCCTGCTGACCGTGAAACCAACTTCGTTCCTACATCATGCTGCCTTCAAGTCTTTGAAGCACTTTGATGCACTTTTCAATTAACTGAACTAATGGGAAAAACCAGGAAGTCACAGAAGGAAGTTGGCTGCACATTCAGGTCTATAGATCTGGCATCAGCTCAGTCCAGCAGAAGTAGGACTCTGATTTACAACATGACTCCACCACTTACTCCATTCACAACCTTGGACAAGTCACTCTGGGCTTTATTTTCATCATCTCTCAAATAAGGAGGTATGGGGAGGACTTGATGATCCCTGAGGTCCCTTCTAGCTCTAAATTAAAGTATGAAGGTGATTAAGCTTCAATCTCATGTCCATTTTCTACTTTCCAAAGGGTCAAATGAATTCTTTGAGGAAAACATAAAGGCAGGCACAGGTTTGCCTTACTCTCCTTCATACTACCTCTAACACTGCAAATATTTTCTGTATCATAAATAAATATTAAGCCTTTTTGAATTTTTTATATAAATCTGAACCTGTGATTTAATTGGTATGGGAATTCCTCTACCAATGAAAACTGACACCTTCTCAGCAACTTATGGCTGCACAGATATCTGGGACACTCAAAGGATGAATGACTTGTCCTGGGTCACACAGCCAGTACATATCAGAGGACAGACTTGGACCCAGGTCTTTTGGTCACAGAGTTTGGCATTTTATCCACTAGTCATTTAGTCTCTAATTTTATAATTAATATGCAAAAGCATGTAATTCTCTGGGATGAAAAAACATCAACCAAGTTCTTGTGATTACTATAATTTTAAGTAACATCTATATCCATTTCTTTTTACTAGTTCTAAAAAGAACAGTATTTGTTTGCAATTTAGAAAATTTTAGAATTAAGGAAATCTGGAAGAAAACCAAACCTGGGTGAGTACACAGCAGATGTACACACTCATGTTGGTCTTCAGCCTCCCATCTTGTCTGAACTGTGTACTGCCAGACCAATAGTGGGAAATCACAATAGAACCTTGTTATAACTAATATCCAGTGAAGACACCATATGTCACATCATGTCCTCAAAGCATAATTATGCCTCTTGGAGGAGAAGTGGGGGACGAGGCAGGAACTGTCATGCTCATTGTCAGACATGGCTGGCAGGCTGACTGGTTTTGCTTAAACTTTTTTTAAAATTTGTTACATCTTAGGGTTCAAGAGGATGATATATTGGAAGAGATGATATTGATATGAAAACAAAAGGCACCAATAATTTTTTTTAGTCAGCCATTTAATAAACATTTCTTAAGTACTTACTATGTGCCAGGCAATATGTTAAGCTCAGGGGTTACAATGAAAGGTAAAAAAGACGGTCTTTTGATGATCTTTTCCCTCAGGGAGTTCTCAATCTAATGGCAGAAACAACATGCAAAAAAAAGATGTACAAACAACTACAAAGAGGACAAATGAGAGATGGTCAACACAATTCAAGACACTAGAATTAAGGGGAATTGGTAAATGTTTCCTGTAGAAGAAGGAGTTTTACCTGGCACTTGAAGGAAGCCAGGGACGCTAGGAGGCAGAAATGAGGAAGGAGAGTATTCTGGGCATGGGAGAGAGCCAAAGAAAATGGTGGGAGGTAAGAGATGGGAGCAACAAGTGGACCAGTGTCACTAAATTGAAGAGTACTTAGGGGCAGGAGCAGAGGGTGGTGTATAAGATGTCAGATGAATGGAAATGTATGGGGGGGGGGTAGGTGATGAAGGGTCTTGAATGTCAAAGAGAGGATTTGGCATTTGGTTTTAAAGGTAATAGGGAGCCACTGAAGCTTATTGAATAGGGAGGGAGGACTCATAGTACTTTTATTTTTTTCAAGTATAACAACTATCATAAAAATCTAATATAAGTAGCAAATGGCAGGTTGTTTTTTTGTTTTTTTTTTAAATTTCTGTCCCCTAGCACTGGCATAAAAAGGTTCCTACAAGGCTGGCTTTCATATTGCTTTTACAGGATAACAAAAAATATATTATGTTAGCAAATACTGTGTTCTCTTCACTAATGATCCTCTTTATTAAGATATATAATCAAGAACTGATTATACTGTATTACATTTACTGAAGTTCTGAATAGAATTTTTGAATCTAGCAAAATCCTAATGGAAGACAAATCAATATGGAGCTACCTGTAAAATACTATTTAGAACAGCCTGGCTAAGATGCATCTATTGCAAAAATTAAATTATACATATTGTGAATCTTTTAAATCTGAAATCAATTCTGTTTCAAGTAGTAATGAGTATTGGAGTCAAAAGGTGGACGACTGAATATGTATTAATAAAATCTGAGAGTGTGAAATCATAGTGAGAGAAAGTACATCTTAGTCCTAGGAAAAGTTATTATTCTTGAAAAGAAAAACTGACACGTGCACATAAATCTATTAATCCCAGCTCCAAAATAACACTCTTGCCAACACCAGATTTGTTTCTTTGTTTGTTTCAATGTGGCTATGAGAACAAAAGATTGAAGACATGGTTACATGAAAAAATACATTATACACTAGTCTTTTAAAAGCAGATATACCCACGGGATTATTTATATGTGTGTGTACATTAAAAATTCTGTATGTACTTTGTATGATCATAGATCTTTGCAATGGTATTTAACTAATGGTGAGATAATATGATGTCTCATAGAAAGATTTAGGACATGTATTAGCACTTTCCTGAGTAATGTTTTCTTGCAAGAGCCTGTCAGTTCAGCCTAATAATCCTACTGATTATCTTTTTAACATAATTCTGCAGCATGAGCCCATACAAAAAAGGTCAACAATGTACATGAGCTACTTAACCCACATCCTTCTCTCATTATTCTGATTAAATCCCTGGTTATTCCCTCTCTCTGTATACATTTTTTGAATACCTTTATTATTATTTTTTTACCCTTCAATTTGAAAGCTTTATATTGGAAGCTAGCCATTTCTGAATGAGGATAAGCATTCACCTCTAACACTAACAGCTGAGAGAAAAGAGACTTTCAAGGAACACTTCAATTGAACATAGTGACTTGAAAAATCTCTGAGAGAAGCCAGATGCTTTCAATTTTGACCTTTAGTGATTCAAGGCAGGGAACTTTCTCTATAGGGCTTAGCCTTTTGAATACCGTTCCCCTAGACAAGCATATAAAGAAATTGGTCCTAGTGAATTCTGTAGACTAAGAGGATCTGGTTTTAAATTCCATCTCTGACAGTAACTACCTAAGTGATGATGGGTAGGTCACTTGATTTCCCTGGGAAAATTTCTGGGACTCAGTTTCTTCATATGTAAAATGTGAAGGTAAGACTAGATTGGTCTTTGATATTTCTTGGTCTTTTAAATTTAAGCTTTTAATTGAGGGATAGTGTCAGAATACAACACCAAACTGATGTGTGTGAGTATACACACACATATTATATATATATATATATACATACACACATACATATATGCACACATATATGAATGCATATTTACATATATTACTTTTAACTTATTCCCTATATATGTTGCTCAACATATTTTTAAAGATTTGCACACATTTGCATATATATACATATACACACATTCATACCATATCTATATACATCTATAGATATATGAATGAATGAGAAAAATTCAGCAAATGTCACATGAAAAACACAAAGAAATCTGGAACTTATAGTTGGAGGTTAATCATTTACTATATTATCACTGATTTTAGCATCAGTTTTATGAAGAACAGCATTATAGACTCATGAACATATTGAAATAAAACATTCATGGTGCTTAATAAGAACCCAAGGCTGTATATGAGAAAAAGGACAGGGATTATCGATTTTAACTGAGATCATTCTTAAGCTGGGTAAATCCAAATCATGTGCATATCTCCCATAAGAAATAAAACAAAACCCAGATACAGTTGACAGGACCCCAAACAAAAAAGCACTTGCCCCTTCCCCAACACTGTGCTGAGGGAGGTGGTGCCTGGAAAAAGCATGACTATTCTGACAGCTAGCTGGCATCATTTCCATTTCCATAACTCCTATCAATCATCCCATGGACCACGGCATGCATGACATGCATACTCACAGATTATAGAGCATATCCGCCATGTTGCTGCGGTAGTACAAAGCATTTCTATAGGCGTTCTCGGCTTCAGAAATCTTGCTCTGGCTCTTGAGGACATTTCCAAGGTTACCCCATGCTGCCAAAAAGAGAAAGCAATACTCAGGCAGAGCTGGGACCCACTGATATGGGATAAAGTGTCAGAAAACTTGCAGGTGATGTCACCTCAGGGTGGAGGTAGGGGGGAAAATAGCCCTTCCCTCAACATTTAGAAAGAGGCATTCCTTTCCCAAGTGTGCTACCATTTCATCAAACCAAGATATGAAAAAAGAGATACAAAAATATTTAGGGTCATTGTCATTCCTCAAAGCAGATCTACATTGCATAAAGTTCAGTGTAGGGCCAAGAATAATGGTATCCCAAGAGCTTCCAAGTAAGATGTAGGATCAAAGTTCTAGAGCTAGAAGGGGATTCAAAGGCAAACTACAGACAATGGAAACTATGGAAACAAAAACCTTAGAAATCATAAAAATTATTGTTTATTAGCTGAAAATAACAATAACTGGTTTTTGCATAGCACTCTATATAAGGTTTGCCAAGCACTCCTCATTCATCCTCTCACTTACTCTTAGCCTTTTCTGATGCAGCTTCTGACCCCATCACTTGACTGAAATTGCTCTCTCCACAGTTATCAGTGATCTCCCTTTTTTAGTTATATATTGGACTGATTCAATAGAGACAGTTAGATGGCCCAGTGGATAGAGCACTGGGCCTAAAGTCAAGAAGACTTCAAATCTTGTCTCAGACACTTACTAGCTGCGTGACCCTGGGGAAGTCACTTAACCTCTATTTGCCTTAATCTACAAGAGAAAGAAAATGGGTAAACCACTCCAATACATTTGCCAAGAAAACCCCAGGGTCACGCAGCTAGTAAGTGTCTGAGACAAGATATACCTCAGACAGTTGCTAGCTGTGTGACCCTGAGCAAGTCACTTAACCTCTGTTTGTCTCAGTTTTCTCAACTGTAAAAAGAAGATAATAGCACCTACCTCCCAAAGTTGTTCTGATAATGAAATGAGTTAATGTCTGTAAAGTACTTAGCATAATGCCTCTCACACAGTAGGTACTATGCCAATGTTCACTGCTGCTGCTGCGACTACTACTATTACTACTACTATCACCACCACCACCACCACAACCACCACCACCACCACCACAACTACCAATACTACTACTATTGCTGCTGCTACTACTACTACTACTACTACTGCTGCTGCTGCTGCTGCTGCTGCTATTTCTACTGCTACTTCTACTACTACTATACTACTACATCTACTAGTACTACTACCACTACTACTACTACTACTTCTATTACTACTACTACCACCACCACTACTACCACTACCACTACTACTACGACTACTACTACTACTACTACCATTATTACTACTACTATTCAGCACAATACTAGATGCCCTGATTTATTTGTGTGATTAAAGTTGTAGCTGGCATCTCCTAATGGAAGACCAAAAATAAACCTGCCGAATAGCCACTATAAGAGTGGATTTGAAGTGTGCATTTTATGGTTCACGCAGGAGTTCATTCTAGGCAAAAATGAAAAATCCTCCCTCGTCAACATGCCTTCTTTCATAGATAATTGCTTCTTAATACTGCATTTAGTCGAATACAGCTTAGCTTTCTCGGGAGCTGCCAAACCTAAAAGTAAAACTATCACTCACTTTTGTTTATATGACAAATAGATGCTGTCACTGTTTCCACACTTTCAAATACTTGTGTGATTTATTATATACTAGACGCAGAACCACACTTGCAAAGATACCATAATGGAAAGATCAGAAATGTAAATATTAAGCTACTGTGAAAGAAGATCCAGCAAATAAAAACTCTCATTTCTCTCCAAGTGACTAGTAATTAACTCTTGGGACAGAAGGTGTTTATCAATTCCATCCAATTGAAAATATGAGGAGTGAACAATTTTATGGCTGAGCTGAGAAGGAAAAAAATATTTTAAATAAACTGAATACATAATATAATTATGAGAGAAAAGAGGAAGGGGCAAAGTGACTCAAATGTGAAATGTAGGGGAAAAGAGGCAGTAGTTAAAAGGAGGGTTATAAGACAGACAATTTAGATTGAAACAAGTGGTCAAGTTATGATGGTAATCAGACAATCAAGGTAACTAACATAGAGTAGACTAAGAGTTGAATTTGGAGTCAGGAGATGCTGGTTCAAAGCTACTGCTGCTGTTTTGTTGTTGTTTCATTTTGTTTTGTTTGGGCTTTGGGTTGTTTGTTTTTATTTTTTTTTTATATAAGGTATCTAATTGGCAGAGTAGATTGAGCACTGGACCAGTAAGTAGCCAGGAAGTCAGTTGTTCAATCTTTTTTTTTTTTAACTTTTATTTATTTTAGTTTACATCATTCATTTCCACGAGATTTTGAGTCACAAATTTTCTCCCCATCTTACCCCTACCCACCACCCCAAAACAGCCATCCCATTGTATAACCCCTCCCCCAATCTA
>CM053581.1:357185629-357226945 GCA_028627135.1 Pseudochirops cupreus | reverse complement strand
AAAATAAAATAAAATAAAATGCTTGTTGACACGACTTGCTAAAAAAAAAAAAAGAATGATTGGAATGGATCATAGTAAAGTCTGGACTTTGTGGCGAAGAGCAGAAAAAAAGATGTGAGAGAAAAAGGAAAAAACTCCAGAAAAGAACACATTGGTTTCTAACTTCCTAGCAACTTTCAATATGTTCCCTTTTCTCCACTCCTACAGCTGCTGGCTATAAGCTGTCATCACCAGATTTGTTGTTGTTCAGTCATGTCAGTCATGTTAGACTCCGTGACCCCATTTTAGGATTTTCTTTGCAATGTTACTGGGGTGGTTTGCCATTTTCTTCTCCAGCTTATTTTATAGATGAGGAAATTGAGGCAAACAGGGTAAAATGACTTTCCCAGGGTCATACAGCTAATAAGTGTGTGAGGCCAGATTTTAACTCAGGAAAAGGAGATTTCCTGACTGCAGGTCTGACGTTGCGCCACCTTTCTACCTTCATCCCTCCATATTTGCAGTGTTTAGATAACCTACTGGTAAGTCTTCCTATCTGAAGTCCCTCTCCATTTCAATCCATTTTCCACTTAGCTGCCAAAGTAATCCTCCTTAAGCATGGATCTGACCGTGTCACCTGCTTACTGAGTTAACTCCAGTGGCTCCCAATTATGTCAAAGACCAAATATAAAATCCTCCGATGGGCCCTTTTAAAGCCCTGTATAACCCGACTCCTTCCTATTTTTCCAGTTTATTATTTTTTTTTACACTTTGCTCCCCTCCATATACTCTAAGGTCTAGTGACCTTCTTAATATTCCTTGCTCATAAAGCTTCCATGTCATGACTACATCCCTTTTTACTGGATGGCCTCCATTCTTGGCTTGCTTCTTATTTTCACCTCTACACCTGGACTTCTTTGGCTTCCTTCCAGACAACTCTGGTTCCGCTCTCTACAAGAGGCCTTTCCCAGTCATCCCTCTGAGGGATTAACTCCTATGGGCACTATATATATATTCTAGGCCTATAGTTATTTCTCTCATGTCATTAAAATATTAGCTCCTTGAGGGTAGCCCCTTTGTTTTTTGTCTTTCCTAGAATTCCTACCACTTATATCAGTCCCAGGAATACAGTTGGTGATTAATAGGTGTTTGTTGTTGTGTTGATGATGATGATGACGACGATGAGGTTGATGACATGGAAATAAAACCACCAGCTCTAGAAAAGGGAGTGGATGACCAACATGCCAATTTGATAGGAAAGCAGAAATCTTGACCGTGACAAGCTAGTTTCCCTCCTTGGCGCACCCAAGAGAGACAAGGCCATTTCTTCTTTGTAGAAAAAGGAGTATGAACTTTACAATACACAATACCATTCCCAAACTAAAGCAAGGAAAACAATTATCCTATGGCAGTCATAGTAACTGACATCCCTTAACAAAGACAGTGGCTTCTCTCCTCTTCTGAGCCTCTTAAACATGGAAAGTAAGTCTCTCCTCCATCAGGATTTCAGCTGGTATATGTTTGTACACTTACCAAAGTCAGAGAACTGAATGAAGAGAAGAGGGAATGTTAGAGATGCACATGAAGCCTCTTTGTAGAAGAATCGTACCATTCCATAAGTCGAGTATTCCTTGGGAACTTTCCCTTTGGGTCTGTGTTTGTGACTTCCTAAGCTATATGTGTCTCTGGGGTAGTCTCATGTCAAAAACTATCAGTGGAAGTTGCCTGTGGTCTTGAACCTCAAAGGACCAACAAATGACAAATTTGTGTTCTAGATTCCTTGAGAGCTGCCCTTCCTGAAAATCTCAGACAATAAAATATTTTAATAATTGATCAGTGAATTCTGTGTGTGCGGTACTAAGTACCCTTTGGTGGATGAAATTCACATTGGCTTTATTTCATCATAGATTTAGAGCTAGAAAGCCATGTAGTACAGTCCTCTTATTTTATTGCTAGTACTGAGGCCCAGAGAGGTTTTGACTTCCTAAGATCTAAAAGAGTACATAGCCAGTCCAAAGTTTGAACCCCTTACCTCTGACTCCTGGGGCACCATTCGTTCCACTGAACCTCACTGGGTCAATTAGGCTGGCAAGATGATTTTCATGTATCAACATGCCCCATAAATTCAATATGAAAATAATAATACTGCCATGTTACTGTATCATCTCTAAGAATATAAGTTATCAGATATCAAAGTGGATTTCCCATCTCTTTAGTGACCTACTTGTATATTTTCTGTTCTCTAAATTTGACAAGGATACTCTCAAAATAGTATGCTACTGTATATACTTGAATACTAGAAGGATCTAGAATTAATTTTTTTTGGGAGGGCTATTGGGGGTAAGTGACTTCCCCAAGGTCACACAGCTAGTAAGTGTTAAGTGTTTGAGGCTGGATTTGAACTCAGGTCCTCCTGACTCCACGGCTGGTACTCTGTTCACTGTGCCACCTAGCTACCCCCAAAGATCTAGAATTTTTAATGGATAACCACTGTGTGAGCTCGCTCTCTCTCTCTCTCTCTCTCTCTCTCTCTCTCTCTCTCTCTCTCCATACACAAACAAACCTGGCTATGATTTAGTAGATGACTTCTAGGACCCAAGACATAGAAGTCAAGTGACTTCTCCAAGGTCACATAACTTCTAAATGTCTTAGATGGGATCTGAACACAGATCATATTGACTCAAGTCCTATGTGCTCTCCATTATCAGTATTATTCTTAAGCATAATAAAGTCCTTCAACATGGTTTAATAACACTAGCTCTTGAGTATCTCCAGTTCAATCTTTATAAAAACCATATGTTTTTAGAACTAAGGAGAATCTGAGCTGAGAGGTCCTAATGAAGATTTAGGCCTCTTGAGGCAACTCCTTTCCCCAAAGGACTCAGCTAATCTCAGACTGCTGATAACATTTCTGCAGGTGTGTTGACTGAATCAGAGATGAATGTCATTCTATTTTATCTTTCATGAAAATCGTGTTTCTCCCTTGTCTTTGTGTCAAAATTGTCAGTGAAAAACTGATGGCTGTGTGTTGGATCTCTGTTCAGGAGTGAGATGACCCCTGTGATTTTCTGTCCTAGGAGAATTTCTCCTGTGCTTTTGGGGTGTGAGACAATTGCCAGTTTCTTCCTGATGACTGGCAGAACCAGATAGCTCTTTATACTCCAAAGAAATGAATCACAGCCTCTAGCGGGGTTGAAATGCGAAATGAATGTATCGGCACTTTGTACTTTTCAAGTTTAGTGTGGGATGGGAGCTGTGTGCAATCATTTCTGTTTAAATGTTTTCATGTTAATTCTGAGCATTACTGCCTTTTCTTCCAATTTCTAATCAAGTATCCAGAGCATTGTGATACAATGAAAAACAAAAACACCATGCCTTTAATTAAGAGGGGCTTGTAGAAAGAAGGATGTTGGGACAGATTTCTTTGAACCAAGATTGCTAAAGGTGAGAGGGAGGGAACTTCCTTTGATGAAAATTAAGGAAAAATAACACAAACAGCCTATGTAGGCATGAAGGAATGGAAATTATTAGTGATTTGAATAATACCATCCTTTTTTCTTGAAATATATGTATATATGTGTGTATGTATATATATTACATATATATATTATTACAGGATTTTTTCAATTAACTTTCTAAGTATTATAGAAATTTTAAAAAAGAACAGCTAATTGCTTGTGTTTTCTTCTGTCTAGAACTTGAGATCTCTGCAGGTTTTACTTCCATAGCTGTTTAGCATTCTAAATAAATAAAAAGCAAAGAAGTGTAGTTGGAAGAGATGGGGAGAGGAGTTGAAAAGGAAAACATGTACTCTGATCTTCAGTGAGAAAGAAATCGTTTGCCTAGATAGACAGGTAGTGATACACACCCTCCTCCCTTCCATTAGTCTAGCCCGTTTTGTTTTGGCATGGGTAAACATATTTTGCCCCTCTGGAGAATGAATCTTTATGGAATATTGGCACATGTAATGTGCCCCAGATTCCCTTCCATTAAGGTAATGCTTGTTAATTTAATCAAATTATGTCAGATTAGGAACCAGCCTGATATTTTTCCTAAAATTTGTTCAGCTTTTTAATATATCAAGAAATTGAAAATTTCTTACTTCAGAGACTAGGGCATAATTAACTATGGCATCTTTCCCAAATATTCACACACACACACACACACACACACACACACACACACACACACACACACACACACACACACTCTCTTTTTAGGCAGCAAATTGTTCCTCATCTTATTAAAATACAGGTCCCCCTTTATTTCTGTCTTTACTTTTCTATGTAAATGGTTTCTAAATGCTCTTTAGCTGCTTCAGTCAGACAAAGAATTGAGTTCTGTAACCAAAATGAAAAACCCTCTCTAACAAAAGGTTGGTTGGCCTTAATACTGCCACTGCTGGAATTGACAAGAATTTAAATGTACAGCCAGAAGGACGCTATAGGTTAAATTCTCTTCTAGTGGACTAATGCATTCATGCTTAAAAGCAAATTAGTGCAATGGGACCAGTTACAGGCGTATAATAATCAAACTGTTCATGAATTCACGGTACCCATAACCCAGTCAGTGCCCTTGGAAATAGGATGATTTCTGGTGACCTGAAAATTTTCTCATTGTACACAGAGCTATTTGGTGGATTTGTGAAATGTGATCAGATCCAGTTTGCTATTGCCATTGATATAAAAAATGGGTAGGGGTAGTGCTTAATGTATATTATAAAAATGGGGGGGGCTTAATGCATATTATAAAAATTTAAACATGAAAGATTCACTAACTTGAAAAAATGTGATTCATCAGGAATATTCAATATTTCAGAGGAGTATTCATGCTTTCTTGGCTATCTACATCCCTCCCCTCCCATAATAGATATTTCTTCAATGTACTCTTTAAATGTTTGTGAATAGGTCTGATATAAGGTTATACCTCATGTAGGTCAATTTGAGATCTTTTTCTTCAGGAAAAAAAACCATAGTTCATCCATGTTTTGTTGTTTTGGAAATCCTACTAAATAAATTGGAAGAGCTTTTTTGTAAGACTACAAACAGTATTTTAAATGAATCATAATTACTCATTTGTTTGGTAACATACAAGTTTTTGTTCTTCTTCTACAACAATTTCTATTGTATTCTGAAATAGATTATTGTGTAATCCTATAGACCCATTCTCTCTCTTTTCCACTGTCCTTTAGACACATAATAAAGGGATTCTGTTTATTTTTCTGTCCATTGAAAATATTTGTGCTTTCCTGTCCAAATAGATGAGAAGATTTGTAGTATCTTTAGAAATCCCCATGTTTCTAGGTCATGGTGAATAATTACCAGATCATTTGTCTTCCTAGTCCAAAAATTTAACAAGACATGGGCAACTCCAATTCCTTTTTTATTTTTTTAAGACCTGTCCTGTGATTTTATTGATATGGGGAACCTCTAGTGAAGAAAATTCCTTTAGTGAAATAGACCAGAATCTTTAAAGCTTAGATAATTTCCTGGAGGTACTGAGAGTTTTACTGGTTTACCCAGTCATGAAATCATACAGCATAGGGTAGACTTGAACTCTGGACATTGAGGCTAGTTTCTGTTCACTACAGGCTTCCTCTACTAATTTTAATTGCTAAAAATTATACTGGAGACTCCTTTCCATCTGATTTCCCCCTTCCCCTTACTATTTCCATCCTCCCCTTGCTTTCCCTTGGCTTTTCTCTCTCTACAGATCTTCTCCTTTCTACTCAAAACAAAGGATTTGAAGAGGATGAGGAACAATGAGAGGTGGGGGTGAGGACAGAGTGTTAAAATACTACATGAGTAGCATTAACGCATCAAACCCAGAAAAATAGGCAAATTCTCAAGTGTCTTCTCAATTGATTACAAGTGACAGATAAGTTATTGGCTATAGCGTATAGAGTTGGCGACTAGGAATCGGAAAACTTTGTCCTTGTCTTAGCCCTCAGTCTTGTCCTGGTTTTGTCGTTTACCAGCCATGGGACTTGGGCAAGTCTCTGATCCTAAGTTTCCTTCTCTGTAAGATGGAGATATCTACCCCTCCTACCTCAAAATGCTGTGTGGCTACAATGAGATAAAGAATATCAAAGCTTTTGTGTATTCTAAATTACTATGCAAATGTAGGTTAATGGTATTATTGTTGGGTATAATAGTGTGGTTCATACTACTCCGAAAATGTACCTGCAATGGTGGATCTGGATCCATTGATGCTTACTGCCCCTCCAATCTTGGGCAAGTTATTTAATCTTTTGGCCTCAGTTTCTTCATTTGCAAAATGAGAGGGTTGGATTATATGGATTCTCAGGTCTCTTCTGGCTCTGAATGTATGATGCTCTGATGGTCTTTTTTCTTCTAGGAATTGCAGTTTATCTGACTTTCAAAGCAAGAGAGCATTTATTAAGCATTTACTTTGTGAACCCGACAGTATTCTAAGTGTTGAATATTATTCACAAACATATTTCAGACTCCATTGATTATTTGCTTTCTCATCTTAAGGATTCCTATGAATCAGAGTCTATATAGTAACGAAACACATTAAAGATACAAATGAACATTTTCCGTGATTAAATCGTACTTTATATGTATATCACATATATAAGTGACAGGGGTATGGATAGTGACTTGTGATGCATTACTAAAATATGCACTTAGTAAATAATACAACTACTCAGATTCATTTCCCTGATATCTGTTTTTCTACCAAATGACACTAATTTACTGTTTTATGCATGGGTTGATGGTTAAGCAAAGAGGTGTAATATGTAATTTGACCACCAGATGACACTGCAGCTACCAAACTGAAGCCTACTCCCCATTCCTCACCTCTCCTTGAGTGACTGGTGATAATGATGACCCCAAGTTCATTCTAAGTCTAGCAGTATCATTTGAAATAGACCCCAGATGATCAAAAAATGCAAATTTGTCCTTAACCCACTGAACCGTCCCATCAACTGGTACCCCCACCATCCTGTTCTCCTAAAACACTTAAAATGATTTTTTTTTTTAAAAAAAGGTCTTTTTAATGTATTAAGACACATTCAGGCAGCATAAGAACCTCAGTGAAACAATTCTTCAAATAGCAAGCTACAGTGGCATTGTGGTGTGGGCCATTGGCTCTGTCTCAGGTATCTCTGAGCTTTCTCCAATGCTCCTAAATCCGTATTCTTCCTATTTTCCCCTTCGTGGCATCTGCTTCTTTTCTAGTGTATTGATTCCTTGAAAGGCTTCACGAAATGAAGCCTGTTTCCACTCTTTAACGAGATAGTTATTTGTAAAGGACGTAGCACAATGTTTGGCCCATACATAATAGGTACTTAAAAGATGTTTCTTCTCTTCTCCCTCCCCACTCTGCCTCCACCTACTTACAGCTACTAAGGCAGTATGCTTTGCTTTCTCCATCTGTTAAAGGGCAAGATAATAATGGAGTTGGGCAAACAGTTTCCCTTTCCTATTTCTCTGTATCTGCCTACAAAAACTCCAGGTGAAAATCTTTCAAAGGGCAAAAGAAATGAAAACTCAAGAACTCTGAGAAAAGTGATATCCATAAATGTCTTCCAACTTACACAGTTCTCTGTGATTCTTAAAAAAAAAAAAGTTCATCTTAATCTTCCCATGAGTTCTTAGAATTTTTTGGTGGTTCCCTCATGGTCAACTCTTAATGACCTCATCTGGGATTTTCTTGGCATAGATATTGGAGTAGTTGGCCATTTCCTTCTCCAGCTCATTTTACACATGAGGAAATCAAGGCAAACTCGCTTAAGTGACTCACCCAGGGTCACACAGCTAGTGTCTCAGGACAGATTTGAACTCAGGAAGCTGAATTTTCCTGACTTTAGACCCAGAACTCTATCCAATAATACCCACCTAGCTACCCCTAGATTACCTATAAATATTTTAAAATTATCCAGTTCATCATTGGGAAAACCCCCTCATCCAGCAAGATCACATCAGTCTTTGTACTTCACCTCTTCACCACCATCTGTTACTCTCTTTGGAGGGGGGAACCACGAACTTCAAAACCTCTCTGACTTTTCTTCTGGGTAGGGATTGTCTACTCTCATATTTATATTCTTAGAGCTTAGCACAGTACCTGCACACAGTAAGAGCTTAATAAATGTTTATTCACTGCCTCTGTGTATGCCTATGGAGATATCCTGGGCATCTTGTAACAGGTTTGAGACAGTGAGACATCCATGATAAATATCTAGCCTGGGAATCAATAAGACCCAACTCCAAATTCTCCTCTTATATTTACTAGTAGTATGATCATAGGAGAATCATTTAATTTTTCTAAGATTATTTTGGGCATGTGATCTCCTTTATTAAGGGGAGTTCCATATGTCCTTAACATGTTGGCATATAAGACTATACATACATACATGTGTGTATATTATGCACACATATGTAAACATACTTGAATGATTTTTGAATGATACTACAAATTAAATTCATTTAAAATAATAATAACATATCATGATGCAGTGGAAAGAATTATTTTTTATTTTGTGCACATAAAATTGGACTCAAAGGACCTGGATTCAGATCTTGACTCTGTCACTTATTAGCTGTGTGTCCTTGGGGAATTCACTAACCCTCTTTGGGACCCAGTTACTCAGCTGTTAATGCCAGTGCCTTATCTCTGTTGATTACTATATATGACATATAGGGATATATGTGGTGGTGGGTGTTTTTTCTTTGTCTGCAAAGAGAACCAAAATGACAACACTATGTTGGAGTCAATGTATGGTGTGTCTGACTGTAGCTGATCAGACCAGTATGAGCTCAAAATGTTTTCTCTCTCTCTCTCTCTCTCTCTCTCTCTCTCTCTCTCTCTTGCTTTCTCTCTTTCTGTCTCAGTGTATATGAGTATATGCATATGCATACACACATGTATGTATGTAAGTATATGTACCGACACATATACTATGTGTATACATATATGTGTATATGTTATTTATACGTGGCCATTTGCATAGCTTATTAGACTGTGACCTCTTGATTGGCTTACTAAATACCCTCTAAGGGACCTTTCTGGCTTACTATCTTATGATACAGTGATCATAAAAGTCCATTAATATTCACTCCTCTTAAGTTTCTTTTTGGCCACTGGTTCAACCAATCTCTCGATGGTGGAGATCATTGGTGCTAAACTCAAATAGAAATGGGGACCATGAAACCTCCTTATGGACTGTATATTGACTTAGAAAACCAAATATTAACATTATGTTCAATTATATTTTGATTTATTTTATTAAGTGTTTCCCAATTACATTTTAATCTAGCTTGTTTTTGGCACTTCTGGTGTAGATTATAGGTAAGATTTTGAAAATGGCAGATTCCAGGGTCAGTCTACAAGTTAACTCTATATTCATTTTACTCTGGGGTAAATTCATCTATTTATCCTTTCCCTTAAATACTGGAACTGAGAAAGGTCTTCTTACAAACACACTTTAACTTACATCCTTGCCTGAATTTCATAAAATCAGAATACTCAGCCAAAGATTGGTACAGGAGGCAATTAATTCCCTTAAAATAAGGTTTTCATATGTTCATTTCACAATATAAAAATGGGGAACAGAATAGCCCTTAAAGGAATTATCACTACTGGGGTGCAATATTATTAGTTCAGATCCTTGCCACTGGTCTGTTCATGTCTTGAGGAATTATCTAATGTTACAGAAGTGTTTTTTTTCTTTTTTTTAAAAAATGGAATTATGGTGAGATTTGGTTATAAGACTTCAATGGTGTTAGAATTATTATTAGAATTGTAGTCCACCTTCCCTCCAAAATGGAAATGACTCCAAGACAGGTTAAGTAGGGTCAGCTAGGTGGAGCAGTGAATAGAGCATCAGCCCTGGAGTCAGGAGGACCTGAATTCAAATCTGGCCTCAGACGCTTGACACTTACCAGTTGTATGACCTTGGGCAAGTCACTTAACCTCAATTGCCTTGCCTTCCCCCCTCAAAAAAACAAGACACGTTAAGTGAATTGTCCAAGGTCACAAGTAGTAAGTACCAAAATTGGGGTTTCCTGACAACTTCAGTACTATTTCTCCAACACTATGTTCCTTTTCTATTAAAAAAATAACTTCAAAAGGCTGTTTTTTCCAAGTATAACTTAACTTTCTTGGGACAAGGTTCTCCCACCTGCCAGGAAGAGTAATAAAAGTACTTAGGAGCCTTCAGGGATAGAAAAGACAAATGAACCTTGCTTTGCTGCTAGCTCCAATCCCTGCTGCCCATAAGTTTACAATCTAAATGAGAAAGGCTTGTTTAGGAATCTATTCTCATTTACCCTTTGTCGGACATCCCAGGAAAGGCTTTGCCTGATGATGTAGCCTTTCCTTCTTCAGAGCTGTAAGACATAAATAAGACTTTCCCAGGGTCTGTGGTGACAGGTGTTCACTGGGAAAATGGATTGAAATTTTGCTTGGGATACTTGAAATCCAAACTTACAGCCTTGGCTCAAATTAATAGGGAAATAACAGCAGGGATTAACTTTAGCTGTTTTCCATAAAGCTGGTTGCATCTCCCTCCTTGTCCTCCACCCCTCCCCTGCCCTCTGCCCTCTGCCCCCTACTCGCTTTGACTTAGGCTCATCTGAAGCTAAGTGAATGATGCTTACTTAGGGTAGTAATGGCCTTGTGTTTCACAGATATGACCTAACATGACCAGGCTGAAGGACAGCTCACATTTCCAGACATGTCGCTGTCTAGACCAAATTTCCTTTGCTAAGTGATGTGAGCCTGTGGATACTCCAAGAGGGGAAAAAAGAGGTGCCTGGCAATGGTATAAGGAAAAAGGTTTATTTTAAAAAGGGGGAGAAAGCCATGGTTATACAGTTTTCTTTTATAATTACTTCCTAATTCATTGTACAAACATATGAATGAAGCTGATAACTATTCAATATTTTCTCCCCTACGAGATCATTTCCTTCTATTTATAGTTTTTTTAATTGAAGTAGGTTAGTATTTTATTGTACTTTTTAACATTTTTATTTTGTGCGCATAAAATAAAACCTTGTGAGTCATATTTTCAGTAATATATCCTTTTCTCTTCCAATTTATGTTTTCTTTCCTCATGCAGAGGGTTACTTCTACAGGAGAACAGCCGATTCACAGAAGCCTTGCATTACTATAAACTGGCGATTGGTAGCAGGCCTACATTAGCTTGTAAGTAATATTAGAATACTTAAATATACTTCTTTTCCTCTCATTCTGGGAAACTCAGCTGTGGGGCTTAAAGTTAACATTAAATCAATAAATAGAACATTACAGCCAATTTTAATAATCCTCAGAAGTGGCTATTTTGTAATATTTCAGTAGTAATTCTCAACCTTTGCTAAATGATATTTTTTTTCTAATTTTTGAATCTTGCTGTGACATCTGTTCTCTTTTCAGATAGATATTCCTCATTTTGATTGCAAGGGCTTTGAGAGAGGACTATGTCTTTCTTCCTTCTGAAGCCCCCACAGAACTGGGCACATTGCTAAACCCGTGATTGTAGTTCAGTTTATTTTCATGCAGTTGGTTTCCTTTGGAATGATTTGGATTTTCTTTATATATTCAGAAATATTATGCAGAAGAGCTCCACCAGATGGCCAAAGGGATCCACAGATGCCATACAAAAAATTAAGAATCACTGTCATAAAGTCATTCCCAAATGGTAGAAATGTTACCCCTAATTAACAGAGTAATGTTGATAAGTGTCATGCTCCGCTTAGACTTATATTTACTTTTGTTTCTCATCTAGCTGCATATTTAAATACTGGTATTATTCTCATGAACCAAGGAAAGACCGAAGAAGCCCGGCGTACATTCATAAAATGTTCAGAGATCCCTGATGAAAACTTGAAGGATCCTCATACCCACAAGAGCTCAGTTACCAGTTGCCTTTATAATTTGGGAAAACTCTATCATGAACAAGGTCGCTACGAGGTCAGGCCAAATATTCTCTCTCTCTCTCCCTCTCTTTCCCTCTAACTGCCCCTCTCTCTTTCTCCCTCTTCTTGGTCTGGGCTTGTGATTTAATCAGTATCAGTGATTCTTGGTAAGGAAAATTCCCTTTCTAGCTCAGATGGACAAATGTTCAACACCATGGGGACCTAAAGAATTGCCTGGGCCACTGAGACATTTACTGACTTACTCAGAGTTAATATCTAGTACATCACAGGCAGAATTTGAATCCAGGCTTTCTTGTACCCATCCTAGAGAGATTGGTATGTAAGCAAATTTTGAATGGTTTACAACGCCTTCTTTCCTCTTCTTGCTCCAGGAAACTCAACTGTGGTGCATAAGGGAAACATAGAATCAAATACTTACAGCATTATAACCTATTATAATGAGTTTTAGTAACCCTCACTGGAGGCTGTTGTGTAGAATTTTATTAGTAATGATAATTCTTCCTCTTACCACATTCTAAATTGTTGTTCAGACATTTTTCAGTCACATCTGACTCTTCGTGACCCCATTTGGGGTTTTCTTGGCAGAGATACTGGAATGGTTTGCCATTTCCTTCTCCAGCTCATTTTACAGATTAGGAAACTGAGGCAAACAGGGTTAAAGTGACTTGCCCAGGGTCATACAGCTAATAAATGTTTGAGGTTAGATTTCAACTGAGAAAGGTGAGTCTTCCTGACTTCAGGTCTGGTGCTCTATCCACTGTGCCACCTAGCTGCTCCGGTTTCTATAAATCCAATCATATATAGAGAATATTATGTTTTCTTTACTTTCTCCATTCTTCCCTAGCCCTAGGGTTTTCACTCTTTTTAATTCCTTTCTTTGTTAATTTCTAAGTATTAAAACCATTCACAGGATTATAGATGAGGAGGTAGGAAAGTCCTTTGATGTTATGTAGTTCAACTCTCCTTTTAGAAATGAAGAAACTGAGTCCAGAAAGATTAAATAATTTAGCCACGTTCACTTAGGAAGTAGGGCTAGCTTTTGAACCCAGATCTCCTGTCTTCAAATTCAGCATTCTTTCTATTTTATTTTGATACATTTACTTGACTATAATGTTTCCCACTTTCTCAATGGACTTAGTTGGGAAAAAAAGGCAAAATTATGCTGTGATAATAGCTTTAGTTCAGGTATGATGAGCAGAATTGGAATGAGCACAGTAAGATCCATGATGTAGTCTGGTTTATCCCTAAAAGAAAATCGAATTTCCTAAAAGTTTTTGGTAGATATATGAGGATATTACTTTTTGAAATAATAGCTTTCAAAAAATTTTGTTCATCATTCTAAAGTATCTATCTATTTATCTATCTGTCTATCTATGTCTGTCTGTCCATCTATCCATCCATCCATCTATCTAATCTGTCTGTCTCTCTATCTATGCTCAGTAGGTAAGAGCTGATAAAGAGCTGATAAGGTGTTTGTTTTTTTCCTTTTGCTGTCACTAAGTATTTGTTAACATTTTCCCTCTGTGATACTCTTGCAAAATTTGTAGAAAGAATACCATTTGACACTTAACTAAGTGACATTTATAAATTTAAATACTTTTTTCCACAATTGACCTGTTGGATGTCCCACAAAAGTTTATGGTTTTAAGGGTTATTGTGATTTCTAATTAAACACGTTTGCATTGCCATAGGAGTGATGTGTCTATCTATACATTTTTTCCCTTCATTTGACTTTTGCTTTTGTGCCGGATTTTCTTTGCTAAAATATTTAAAAAGTAAGCAGATGTAAATACTGTTAAGAATCCCTATGGCTGGCTTCCATTGCTTGCAGTTTTTCAAAGTTATGATTTGCTGGGATGGGGTAATGGGGGAAGTGTCAGACCTTGGTTAATTAGAATAGATGACATTATCATAGAGCCGTCTTATGCTAGGAACCCTCTTCCTGTTGAATGAGGTAATCAACTGGCAGAAAAAAAAGGGAAAACGTAAAATGGGAAGCAGTAGGTGGTATGTGTATAGGGAAGAAGAGAAGGAAGGAAGGGGAGAGAGAGAGGAAGAGAAAGAAAGAGAGAGAAAGAGGAGACTTAGCTTAAATCCAAAAGAGTTATGAAATTAATTGTTATTTCAGATGTTAATTTGGGCAAAACTAACAGCCTTGTGGTCCCTAGAAAAAGATTAAAATCTGAGAATTATAGCTACAGGTAGACATGCACAGATTGTGCTCTTTTCTGCATTTTAACCTGATAATTCTTGGAAATGTAAAGATCTGGAGTATGAAACTAGAAATAGAGATGAATTCTAGTCCTGATGCTACCATTCAATCAATCAAGTAACAAGCGTTTTTTAAGTGTCTACTGGATTCCAGGTACTGGGGATGCACAGAGAAAAGGCAAAGTAGTCTTAAGACATAGTGGAAGGGGGCTGAATTTGGAATCAGAAAGACCTGAATTTAGGTCCCACCTCAGATACATACAGATTTTGTGACCCTGAATATGTCAGTTAACCCCAAAGTGATCTAGGCAGCTCTTTAAGACTATTTAGAAGGTGCAGAGAAATGTGCCAACCTGCATTGGGTAGAGGACCTTCTTTACCTGGGAATTCCTTATAACAGTGAAATCACAGGTTCAGTCTTTAACTCTATCCCTGTGTCACTTGAGCAAAGTGTTTAATTTTTCTCTGTGTTAGTTTCAAATTTCTTACTTTTAAATTTCTTTAAACTTTGGTAGTTGAACTAAGTATGGTTCTATTTTCTCTTCTCTCTAAAATTTTTTGAGTCTATGAAATGTTAGTTTTACATTGATTTTATAAATATAGAATACAATGAATATTCATTTCATAAGTAGGATACAATGAATATTAACATTTTCATCTATATAGGATATATTATGTTATTGCCATTGTAAAATGTCTTAATGCCTCAATTTACTTGATGAAAGAATATTAGAATGTACTTGCTGGATACACACACATACATATGCACGAATATACATATATGTATATATGCACACACAAATATTTATGTATATATACATGTGTGTATTTACATGTATGTACAAATATGTATATATAGATTCATATATATGTAAATATATTAATAAACATTTTTTATTTTCCATATTTATCAGACTTCAAACACATGCTGTGTCTGAGTTCTCTTATCAGTAGTGTGTGAATCAGTGAGGTGTAGTGGGGAGAACATTGGGTTTGGAGTCAAAGGATCTGTCTTCCAGTCTCAGCTCATATACTTTCTTGGCGTTGACCCTGGGCAGTCGTTAACCTTTACACATCTCAGTTTCTTCACGTATAAAGTTAGGAGATTGACTAGATGGTCTCTGAGGTCCTTTCAAGCTCCAAATTGTCTCATCCGATGAACCCTGTAGACAGTTCTGTTAAAAGATTCAGTTTCACAATTATGAAGTTGAAATGAGCCTCAGAGGCCAATGCAATCCCAAGTGAACCATAGTAAACATCCTCTTGGTCTTGGAGTTAGGACGATCTGAGTCCAATTCCTGTCTCAGACATTTGCTAGCTCTGTATCCCTGGTCAATTCATTTAAATTCTTTCAGACTCAGTTTCTTCATCTTTAAAATGGGGGTAAAAAGAGCTCCTACTTCACAGTGTTGTTGTGAGGTTCAAATGAGATAAGGTGTTTTGCAAAAAAGTGTTATATAAATGTTAACTTTTAATGACATCTATTAAGAAGAAACCCATACCTTCTGTAAAGAAGAAGCTGATTCAGTTTTGTCCTAGCTTTGATTGTTAGGAGTTCCCTGTACCAATGAAATCATAAGTATAGTTCCTATTCGTATTATAATTCATAGAAATATTTTCCTTACTACCTCCACCCATGTGGTAGAGACAGAAGACCCTGGATTTAGGGTCAGAGGAGTGGATTCAAATCCCATCTCCATTACTTGCTCCTTTTGTGTCCTTGGACAAGTCATTTCCCTTTTGGTCCTCAGGTAATTCATCTATAAGGAGTTTGACTAGTTGGCCCCTATGGTGCCTTTCAACTCTAAATCTGTGATTCTGTTATAATAATTTTTGCCCGGAAAAGAGGGAGAATATGATACATGGCCTTGATTTTTTTTTCCTCACTAATGTAATAGAAATAGCCTATCCCACTAGGATAATGATTATTTGATAGTCATTACAGAGGTTAAAGACTCTCCAGTCTTGGAATAACTGCTCTAATGAGTTTCAAACTAGAAGTGTTTCATTCTCTTTCTAGTTTTATAACTTGTGTGGACTGAAAAAAGAATTCGAAAACTCCATTGGTAATAGACATCTGGGTGTACTAAACTTTTATATTGCTTCCTTCACCATTTGGACTGGGTTCTCTCACTAATGAGGTTGATGTATACTGGTGTCAAAGAACAGCTCAATTTCTCTTCCCCCAAAGGTGCTTTAAAAAAAAAAAGGAGCCGTACTGTTATTACCGTTCCAGTAGAAAGATTATAACTCTAGTTCGGAGGGTGGTTTACATCTTCTTTTCACTCAAGTGGTTTCTTTATATTCAACATTGCCATTGACAACATGTCTATTCTCTTCTCTCCCACATTAGGAAGCACTTACCGTATATAAGGAAGCCATTCAGAAAATGCCCCGGCAATTTGCTCCCCAGAGCTTGTACAACATGATGGGTAAGTCCAATATTCATCTTCTTATTGACATTCAAGGACCTGGTGATGAATTTAATTATGGGTTTGTATTACCAGGAGTTGAAATAAACTATCTCATTAATCCCCACCAACCAAGTTGATTCATTAATGGGTTTCACCTGCATAAGTCTAACAGCAGAACACCTGTTCAGAAGATGTAGGGAATAAATGAAAGTATGGGATTTTCATGAATTGGACCAGAGACCTAAATACATTTTCAGAAATTTTATTTTTTCCTCAAGAATACAATTTGGTACCATGAGACCATCTCTCCTAAAACTTTAGTGACTCCCTCAAATGAATCCAGTGTTCTCATCATACAGAAAGTTTATAAAGCCTCACATGTAAGCAGTGCCAGTCTAAGAGACAGCAATATAATTTATTTCCTTTATAATATAACGTATTTTATTTTGTGATATTTATCCAAGAAGAGGTCTATTTCTCTGGACTGCCAAAGGGGACTATCTCTCTCTCTCTCTCCCTGTCTCTCTCTGTCTCTCTGTCTCTGTCTCTGTCTCTCTCTCTGTCTCTGTCTCTCTATGTCTCTCTCTCTCTCACACACACACACACATACACACACACACACACACACGTTAAGAACTTCTGCCAGATGTGGTGGTTACATTCCTGGCATCCCTGTTGATGAGGAGACTGAGAATGGAGCATAGAGTTTAAAATTTCTGACCTACCACATAAGGTGAAATCCACACAGGCGTCAACACTAAGTCTGGCACCAGTAGAGTGAATTTCAGGTGGCAGAGGGCCACTGGGCACTCAGGAGTAATGAACTGACCCAGGTTTGAAAAACAAAGCAAGAGAAAACCCCCATCCTGATGGTTATTGGGATTAGGCCACAGTTTTAGCCTGGGCGAGATTGGGAGACCCAGTAACAAACAGATAAACTAAAAGAATCCTGCTGGTTTAAGGTGTCTTAGATGAGACCAGAGTTATTCAAAAATACTATATCCATTTATCGTATGTAATAAGTTAATGACTGCTCTGTGGGGAATACATGTTGCTAGAATTCAAAAGACTTAAAGAGGTATGTTAACATCACATGAGAATGGGAAGGTGTTGTTTTTTTTTTTACTTCCCCTAAAGGTTAAGAGTTAAGATGTGCTAATGAGAAATATTTTATGAAAAGCTTCCTGGGTACACAGCTAAATGGGGAAGGGTATGATTTTTCTGTAATTGTTTTTTGTTTGTGTTTGCTTATTCCTTTTTAACATAAATTGTGAACTCACCCATTTGATTGGGCTTATATCAGAGATACATAGATTTAGACCTGGAAAGCCCCTTACAGAACCTTAAAGGCAATCACCTGATTATATAAGTGAGGAAACAGAGGCACAGAGAGCTAGTAAGTGCCTGAGGTAGGATTTAAACTTGGGTCTTTCTGATTTGAAATCCCACATTCTATATACTCCTCTGAGACTCTTTACTTCATTAACTGTGACATAGAGAAGCATCTGTTATAACAGAGAATGAATTTCCTAACATGTTCAGGGCTTAATGAAGGAGAGTCCCATTTTTGCTTCCCCTTTACCTCTTTTCCCAGTTTGAATCAAAAATTAAGGATTTAAAAAACGATGAGTGAGGACTTTCTCTCCTTTCATTTCCTTCCTCAATTACATTTATATTCCCTCCCTTGGAAACATATCTAGTCACTCTGATAGATTATATAAAAGTGAAAGTTTTAAAATTTCTTTCCTCATACTCTGTACTTTTATACAGCCAAATGGGCACAGACATGGTATAGACTTCTTCAAGAGGATTAGTGAGAGTATTCATAATCAGAAGTCCTTGTTGATGCTGGCCTGATTTTTCCATAATTTCTCTACCCTTTCTTTGCCACATTTCTTCATCTGTCACATAAGAACAATGTCCAATTTTCATCCTTGCAGGGATGTTGGGAGGGATTATAATTTTTTCTTTTTTGTTTGATACTTAGAGCTCTGAGAACAGAATTCCTCTAACATCTTGGATGTTAGCATCAAGTGACTGTGTAGTGAAAACCTGCAGAGTTAATTTAAACCAACTTGACTATTTTTTGTTTGTTACGAACCCCTTTAAGAATCTTGCAAAGCTTATGAACACCTCAGAAAAAATATAGAAATTAAATTAAATTCATGTTTACAAAGAAAATGTTTATAGTATTGAAGTAGTTATCAAAATGTTTGAAAAATCTGTCATATTGCAATATATGCTCTCTTAATGCATTGAATAGGTCAATTCATGTAAAATGGAAGCAAATTAAAATTAAACTTTATTTTTAAAAGTCAGGGCAAGGTGAAAACTACTGTTGCCTGCATCCATAATTGTAGCAAATACTAAATTTTAGAGGTTAGTGAAAATAAATGTGTAATTTTTTTTCCCTATCAGAATTATAAACCCAGTTTACATCTATGCACAGAAACCTTCGGAGTCCCTGGTCCCCAGGCTAAAAAAGTCCTGATTTAGATAAGTGGAATATATTGATGTAGAATTAGACTCCATATTGGATTCCCACTTGTATGAGTGTTGAGCTCATCTTCAACAAAGGATAACAGTGTTCCTGGAGATTATTGTTTAAACTTTCTGCTCTTTAGCAATGGTTCTTTCACTCAGTCATTGAATGATGCTTTTAGATCTTTAGGAGATACTCTAAAGCATTTTTCTAAAAAATCTTAATTACATCTATCCTCTTGGCAATCACCATCCATTTAAGATTGTATGAGAGATTGTCATCTGGCCTTGTGTGCAGTAAAAGCTGCTCACTGGCAGTCATTTCCCCATATAACAACTTCTCATCTAGACAAATGAGTGAACTCCCCAGAGTGTTTGCTTTTACTTTTAGTATATTTTATTAGCCTACCATTTGACAAGATAGATGGCCAAGGAGATGAATTGTGTTATCAATTCATCAGTTTCATTAGACTGTCAGCGGACAGTGATTATTCTATCAAGATTATCAACAACCACAGACTTGCTTTCTAATTCCCACATTTACATTTTATTAGCACCCTGTAGAGACCAGTAATAGATGATAAAGTGTGTGTTTGACTATATAACCTCCCTCGTACTTCCACGTGCATTTTCCTCTCTTCCTCTTATCTCTTGGAGGTAGGAAGGAGGAAGGTGGTATTTTGGGGAAAAAGAAATTACTTCAAAGGTGAACTGGACCTGGAAAGTCAGTGATAACTTAAAATGAACAAAATGTAAAAAAAAAATCAGTTTCTTTCATATAAAGGTTTTGAATGTCTATCTCCCTTGTGAAGACCATATAAAATTTTAGTAGGGCAGCAATGTGGCACAGAGCGACAGCCCTAGAGTCAAGAGGACCTGAGTTCAAATTTGGCCTCAGACAGTTAACTAGCTGTGTGACCCTGGTCCAGTCACTTAACCCTAATTGCTTCCCCCCCCAAAAAAGCTACATTGGTAAAAAGAAATTTCTCATGCAGAAGTTCCTTATAATAATTAGATAATATAATTACTCCACATCCTGTTTTCTCACTGCATTGAATGCCCAAATTTGCTCCGTATTTTATGATTTACAAAGTGTTTTCTTCATGAGAAACTTACTAGGTAGCTGGTAAAAGAATTAATATTCCCATTTTATGGATAAGAAGCTAAGGCTCAGAGAAGTTCAACACAAATTTATTCACCATCAATTATTTACCTGTGGCATTGTTCTAGGCTTTGGGGATACAAAGATTAAAGTGGAACATCCCATTCCCTCATGGTGCTTCCATTCTATCTTGGAGACAACATGCTCTGCCTCACTGAAATCTAATTCACAGACAGCTCAAGGCACCACCATTGTGATGTCATTGGACCTTTTTGAGAATGAAGGATGAACATCAACCACAACCGTAGTATACACATACAAATTTATACCAGCTATAAACAAAATACTTGGGGGGCGGGGGTAGAGATGGGACATCAGGCACAACTTCATAAAGATGGTGGTGAGCTTAGCTTTGCAGCAAACTAGGGATTCCAAGAGGAGGAGGTGAGAAGGATGGGGAACAGCCCTGTGCAAAGGCTTAGTTTCTAGCTGTGGAGTGAAACACCTGAGGAACTGTGGGAAGGCCAGATTGTTTAAGAAAGTTGCCCTCAGCAAGGAAGTAAATATCAGGGCAAGGAACTGAATTCAGGTATCCTGGGTTGTGCTGCTTCTACAAGAAAGTTTACTCTGACCACCTAATAAAAGCATTTACTGTTTTGGCTAAGCATATATTTGCAAATGGTGGATCTGAATTTTAAGTGTGGCTTCCTACCTTACATTTCTGAACTTATGTGTGACATCCAAAGAATTTTACCTTCCTCTACAGGATGTGACCATCTTTAAGGGATTACATTTTTGTGTTTTCGGACTTTTGTGGTAATGCTTATCTAAGCTTTTGTAAGCTTAGATAAGGATGTTATCTTAATGTCTTGGATTTCATTGCCTTAGGAAGATAGCTGGAACTAAGGATGTTTTGAGTAAGCATCCTGTCCTCTTTAGGATTTGTATGATTTAGATGCACAGAGATAATATAAATCAGAGCCAGAAACTCAGTGTATGAGCAGAAATAAAGACATATATACATATATACATATATATACACACACACACACACACACACATATACACATACACACATACACACACACATATACGTATACATATATACATACACACATACATATGCATATATACATACACACATACATATGCATATACATACATGCACATACACATACATATGCATGCATGCATATATACGTATGCATATCTCTATATACAGAGTTATTCTGAGGCTAAAAGGAAATAATATGCATAAATCACTTTATAAACCTTAAGAAATTAATGACAGCTCTCACTGTTCTTGCAGTAATCAATAAATGAAATAAATATAAAATTCCCCTGGCAAATAATCATTTAAAAAATACATATTCAAACAGCACTTCATATTTATTGCCATTTATTTCAAGTATGACTTTGGTACATAAACCTAGTCCTGACAATTAAACTCTGAACATCACTGTTCTTGTCCAGTTTATAATCACTGGATTTTCCTCATGATATCAGGAAAATGGGTATTCCTCCTGGAGAAGATGATAAACTGTTCACAGAACTTGGTCTTGTGTGATGATTGCCTTCGTCTATCAATAAATCCTCCAGAGGAGATTAACTCAATGTCATGTATGTACATGCCTTTACCTTGGGTTTTATTAAATACTTGGGCAACACCAAAGTAGTGCTCATTTGTTATCCCCTCTCATGGTATATGATGGAGCCACTCACTGTCTCAGCCATACGTATCCTTGATGACATTTTCCATGATAGTCTGTGTGCATAAATGAGCTCTGCTAAAATGGCTACCTCATTCTGTTGCTTTTGGGGTGATTTGCAATTTTTAAAGTTTCTGACATGATCTTCCTTCATTCTCAGTCACTTTGGGGAATATTGGCATTGGAAATATAAGATTGTATGTATGTGTGTACATATGGGCGCATGTGTGCCCGTGACTACCTTGGGATCATGACAATTGGGTATGATTTCCCAAGTGTTATCCACATCCCTTCATCAGGCTGTAAGTTCCTTGAGTGCAGGGAAGGCTTTTGGCTTATTTTGTTGTATCTTTAGCACTTAGTCCAGTACCTGGCATATAACAATCAATATTTGTTGATTTCTTATTATCCATTTTGGCCTGATTTATTAACCATCTACAGGTTTAAAAATTGTTTTTGAATGGCAAATACTTAATTGTTATTTTAAAAAATGATTTGTCTTACTGTTTGTTCCCTTAAAGTTTGTTTACTGGGATGAGCATCCAACTGCACGTCATAATTGAGAAATGTATACTGTTCTATATCGGTATTAACTGTGTGGATTCCTTGGCCAATCTTTGACAGGGCTTAGGCATTTTTGAGGAGCTATTGTACCATTTAGTCATTTACAAATATGTGAATCTTACGAATCTGCATTTTTATAGAACGTGCATTTTCCAATTGGAATTTCCACGGGATTATCTTCGACACCATTAGTGAATACTTTTGAAAAAACATGTCTCTTTCTCCTATTTTTACTGTGCAACAATACTCAGGATTGTTGAACGAAATTAACTTTTTATTAGTATCTGTCAAGTAACCTTGTATTG
This sequence comes from Pseudochirops cupreus, assembly GCA_028627135.1. Classification (NCBI taxonomy): domain Eukaryota; kingdom Metazoa; phylum Chordata; class Mammalia; order Diprotodontia; family Pseudocheiridae; genus Pseudochirops; species Pseudochirops cupreus. Next base: position 357,204,277 of record CM053581.1, on the reverse strand, counting down.
GGGCAACTAGGTGGCGTAGTGAATAGAGCGCCAGCCCTGGAGTCAGGAAGACCTGAGTTCAAATCCGGCCTCAGACACTTAAGACTTACTAACCGTGTGACCTTGGACATGTCACTTAACCCCAATTGCCCTGCCTTCCCCCTTCCAAAAAAAAGCAAAAGAAAAGAAAAGAAACCTTGTATGATGTTAGAATATGCATGTGCAAGACACCTTTTTGGAATAGTGTCTTTAAAGGTTACATGTTGTTTCCCAAATTAAAAGAAAAATTAATATGGAATAGAATAAGGAGTGCACGTATCATTATCTCCTATTCCCTATGCTTCTTAGTAAATTGTATGATTCTCCAAATGGAGCCTACCAGAGAAAATCTAAAAGTCTTCCTCTTATCTCTTCCTCTTTTTCTGATAGAGACATAATTTGTTTTAATAAATGCATAGACATTTCTCATGAAGCAAATTGAGAATATGTGAGAAAATTGGAATTAGATCAGACAGTGAAGAAATATTTATTTAATGCACAGTGTATGCTAGAGACTGTACTAAAGGCTAAAAAAGAAAGGTAAAACAACAGCCTCTGTGCCAAAGAGCTCACAGTCTAATGAGGGAGACAACAGGGGGAAAACCAAAAAACAAACAAAAAAATGTATGTGCGTATATGTATATATGTGTGTGTGTGTGTGTGTGTGTATACAAATAAAATTATATATGTCTGTATATGTGTGTATCCACACACATACACACACACACACATCATCATCACCATCATCATCATCATCATCATCATCATCATCGTTGTCATCATCAAATTGCATGATAATCTCAGGGAAAGCCCTAGCACTAAGGGGGATCTGGAAAGGTTTCTTGCAGAAGGTGGGATTTTGACTGAAACTTGATAGAAACTTGAAAGAAGTCAGAGAAACAAAGAGGGAGAGATCAAGAGGGAGAACATACCAGGCATGATGACCAGTGGAAATTCCCAGTTGGGAGATAGACTATTTTGAGTGAGAAACACTGAAGAAGTTAGTGTCACTGGATTCGTTAAGAGGGGGCCAGGTTTTGAAGAGCTTTTAAAAGCCAAAACATGAGTTTAAATTCAACCTTTAAATTCAATTCAATCAGTGTTTGATTCTATCTGCTTGGTCACCTTTTCCCATTTTCTGGAATCTTTCCCTTTTTGAGTTGACTTAAATTGTCACCTTTAAATTTATGTTACTTCCAGAATAGATTTATTTTTAAAATTGAATTTAATATTTGATTTTTCTCCAATTACATGTAAAAAATTTTAACATTCTTTTTTTCCTTCAAATTCTGAATCCCAAATTCTCTCCTAACTCTCTTGCCCTCAATGAGAAGACAAGCAATTTGACATAGATTATACATGTGTAGTTATGCAAAACACATTTCCATGTAAGTCATTCTGTGAAAGAAAACATAGAGGAAAAAAACCCCAACAAGATAAATAAAGAAAGTAAAGAAAAAGTATCTTTGATCTGCATTCAGGGCTCTACCAGTCCTTTCTATGGAGATGGACAGCACCATTTATCGTAAGTTCTACAGAATTGCTTTGGATCATTGTATTGCTAAATTATTTATAGTGGATCGTCATACAGTATTGCTGTTACCGTGCACAGTGTTCTGCAGGTTCTGCTCATTTCACTTTATATTTTCTTTAGTGAGTTTTTTTATCTCCTTTTTATTTGGCCGGTTCTACTTTTTAAGGAGTTCTTTCCAGTAAATTTTTGTATATATATATTTTTCCATTTGGCTAATTCTGCTTTTCAAGGCATTCTTCTCTTCGTTGGATTTTTGTGCCTCTTTTACCATTTGGCCTTTTCTGTTTTGTATGGTGTTATTTTCTTCGGTATTTTTTTTTTTGTGTGCCTCCTTTACCAAGCTGTTGACTCTTTTTTTCTTGATTTTCTTGAATCTCTCTCATTTCTCTTTGCTATTATTCCTCTACTTCTCTTACTTGATTTTTAAAAATCCTTTTTGAGCTCTTCCATGGCCTGAGACCATTTTGTATTTTTATTTGAGGTTTTGGATACAATAATTTTGACTAAATTTATTGTCTTCTCAGTGTGTGTTTTGTTCTTCCTTGCTACCATAGTAACTTCCTATAGTCAGATTTTTTTTCTGTTTCCTCATTTTCCGTCTTATTTCTTGACTTTAACTCTATGCTAACATGGGACTCTACTTCCCAAATGTAAAGGGCATTGTCCCAAGCTTCAGGTTTTCTGTGCAACTGTTTTCAGATATAATTCTGGGGACCGGTAAATTTTTAGCTCTTCCAAAGCAGCATGATCTAGGCAGAGGAGTGTTTACTACTCTCCTGTACTGTACAGTGGTTTGTGAGTGACCACAAGCAGTCTTTTCAGCCCTAGAACTGTGACCAGGGTCCCTACTCCCCATGGCCACAACTCTGCTTTGCTAGTGCTCACACTAGTGCTCACACTGGGACTTAGACCCCAGGACTACAACCCAGATCCAAGTGTAGGCAGTGTAACAGAATCCTACCCCTGATGCCAGCAAAGGGACCCCTGAAAATCTCCTTCTGATCTGTTTTCTGATGCCCTTACTGTCTGTGGGCTGAGAGTTCTGGAAACCTCCACTGCAGTTACTGACTCAGTGCCCTGAGGCCTGATCCTGATTTGTTGGGACCGAGTGTGTGCTGGCACAGCCTGTGCTGGACCACACATTCTGACCCTGGTGCAACAGACCTTTCCTGCCAACCTTCTTAGTTGTCTTGAACCACAAAATTGTTTCTCTCTGTCTTTTTGTGGGATTTGTTTAGAGTTATTATTTAAAAGTATTTTGAGGAGTTTGGGGGAGAGCTCAAGCAAGTCCCTGCCTTGACTCCACCATCTTGCAGAATATATTACTGCCACAAGTTTTTGGTCAGGCCCAGTTACTTTTCTTCCCTCATTTTCTCAAGAGGCATTTTTTTTTGACATCTAGAACATTGATAATGAGGTTCCAGAAGTCAACTGTGGTATTTCAACTTGTGAAGGATAAGTCAATCATGTCTATTTGTGGTCCCCCTTATAATTTACAAATTCTCTTGGTTTTGAAACCACAACAGATTTTCTGCAAGCTAGTTTTTCCCTCTCCAGATGTTTGCTGCCTAGTGAGACAGTTCTACTTGGAATTTTCCAATTTCCTCAACAATGTTTTACACATCAGCATACACCTTATACTGTCAATTATTCTTGGTACAAGTGCTGGTGTCTGAGCTTTTTTGGTTTCTTTGTTGTGGCCACATTTTGTATTGATCAAAGTTTTCTAAGCAGTGGTGAATATTGGCTAACTTCAGAGGCAACATGGCATCCTAGGTAGGGCATGGAACATGGAGTCGGGAAAGACAAGGATTCAGATCCTAACATTGATATTTACTAGCTGTGGGACACTAGGCTAGTCACCTTTTTTTGGCCTCTATTTCATTATTTACAAAATGAGATTGTTGTACTCAGTGGTCCATAACATCCCTATCATCTCTTAATCTATATTTTTATGATCCAAACTAACATGCATTTTGATTAACACTCAACTGATTTTCTTTATAAATATACCATCTATACTACAATGTCCAATTCAAGTCAGTCATCCCCACTTTTCTTGACCTAACAAATTTCTCTCATAGCTTTAGTCAAAATTGTTATATCATTCTGTAGTCTCTGTCAGAATAGCTATTTCTTCTTAGGGCCTCCTTGGATCAGTAGCCTTGAATTTCATGAGATAGAAGGACATTGAAAGCTGTCACATCCCTTAAAGAGTCTCACAAATGCTATCTTTTTTTTGTATTTAATATTTAGATATTTAATAATTTGATTAAAATATCAAATAATTAGCTTAACTCTACTCAATAAAACCTCCATGGTTTGCCACATTTGTTTTAATACTTGATGTATGTTTCCAATCTGTGCTCCAGATTTTCCAGTTCTCTGTATATTGTCTTTCTCTATGTTGCTTCTACTTAAACCTCCAATTGAGTATTCCTATGAGAATATAGTAATCTAAATTGGATTGTACCTTCCAGTTATTTTTAGTTGAGTGAGTTTTAGGCTAATCCCAATGATCATTTGAAGCCTGTTCGGTATTTAAATTTAAAAAGCTAGCTAAAAGTTAATTGTTGAGTTTAATTATTTAGATGATTTGGACCATTTTTCCCCTCCCGGTAATGTTTCACGAAAACAAAATTAAGATTATATTTTATGAAGTCTAGAAGTAGAGAATGGAAAGAAATTTACCAGTCATTCTATTCTAGTTTGTAAGTCAATATTATTTAGGTAAACCTTTCATAGCAGGTGCTGAGGGGAGATAGGATAGAGATAAAAGCCATGGGCCCAGCTCTCAAAGAAATTACCATAAGATTTATCCATTTAATTCTAATGAAGTCTCCTTATTTAATATTTCAACCTATTTATTAGTCCAGTTTTGGGTCTCATGGGATATAAACACAGTCCCTCACTCTTTATCTCTATTTGCAGGATTTATTGATAATAAGGGGGTGGGGGGGGGGAATTCAAGGTTGCATATGCTAATTTACTTTGCTAGTCTCCTAATTTCTCATCTATTTTTTTAAAGACTGAGAGGCAGGAAAACATTCATGTATGGTAGGTCCAAGAAACCCCAGCCTGTTCAGAAAATTGGAGTAGGCCCCAGTATAGATTATGATTGAAGATAACATGATTCTAGGTGAAAAGACGCAGACCCTTTTTAAAATGCACTTAGTTCGGGTGAACAGATGCTAGCCCTCCTTCTGATTATATCAGATGTGTTATTGTTCATCCTCCATTCTTGAAGAAGACCAGTGACATCAGGAGGCTGATGTGTTAACTTGCAAGTGAATTGGATTTAAGTGAGGTAGAGTTGTGCAAAATCATCAGTATTTCTCTCTCCTCCAGAGTTATTGGAGTCCAGGGATAAAATACAGGTCAGAATGACTGGTGATGGCCCCAGATGCAGAGGGAGACCTTGACCTTTTTAAGCTAAGTTCTTTCTCAGATCTCAGGTTGTCTGAGGCAACGTCCATTTAATATTTAGAGACTAGGTAAGAATTGAGGCAAAAGATTATCTAGTTTTCCTTCACAAAAGAATCAATCTGGGAGAGGAAGACCCTCAGAGTTTCTGGCCAGAACAGAAGTAATTGCTGTTTACACTCACTCTGAGCCATCAATACCCAAACAATGGGCTAGTAAGGGTTGGACTGGGACCTGTTATTATCCAACCAGTGAAAGTTCTTCATTAAAGAAGAACCTGGGGTCCATAGAAAACCTTTGGCATCTGAGGGCCGTTGATTTATCAATCACCCTAGATATTTCTTCCTACCTTCTCTCTTCTTATTTTTAAACTTTATTTCACTTTCCTTTAATTAATCTGAGCTTGGCAAACATCAACAAACATGAGCATTTCCATATACTCAGAAGAATCAGAAACAATGTTGACAAAACCACAAATATCTATTATGTACAAACACTCATCTCTTTTACGTATTATATTACAAAAAATCCATCGCAGTTGGGCATCACTCCCTCACTATGATTTAAAAAACATTCTACACTGTTTCCCATTTATAACGCTTTTTGGTGTCTACTTCATAGCCACCTGCACCCCTCTTACCCTGGTGACCTTTAGTTTTGTCTCATTACTTTTGTCAGAATATCTAGAATACGATTTTGGTATGATATCTTATTTAAATTTGTCTTGTATGAGTAGCTACAGTTACATTGACTAAGTACATTAAATAGCTTCTCATCTTTGCCCTGACTCTGGCTATAATGGACCCATACAAATAGGTTCACTTGATATATCACAGTTTTACTTGAACCTAACATGTCCAAGTATAGAAGATTTATGCTCCAACCATGTTAGGCTCTTGAACCACATGTTTGCTCTGTTTTGAATTATGGTCCTTTTTCTGTTGGCACTGTCCTCTGGCAAGCTGATAAGCCAAGGTCCCCGACATGCCAGGATGCCCATCTGACTTGTTTAGCTTGTAATTGATGGGTATCTGAAAGAAAAGCATCTGGGGCCTCTAAGATCAAACTCTAACTATTTAGCTTTGTGTTCTCTCCTTAGCTGGAAAGATAAGACCAAAAGTCAATGCCCGTTGTTTAGAGTTCATAGCACAGAAAGGCAAAATCATCTATTCTTGGGTTTTAACACTAATTTATTTTGCCAGGTGTGTAGCCACCAAGTTAAGGAAACCATATGTATTTCTGGCTCCCTGTCAAGGAGAATATTGACTTAGTTTTCTTTTAGGGGGAAAAAGACATCAATAAAAACTTTTGAGAGTTGCCACCCCCAAAGTTCATTCTTTAGTGTGGAACTGACTTGGCCAAATTTTCTTTTGTGCCATTCATCTGTGATATAAATTTTAAATTACATACTACAGTTACAGATGTTAATTTGCCTGGTGTTACAGCCTATACTACAAAGGCCAAAGTCCAGCTCCACCACATTAAATAGGTAATATATTTTGTTTAAAGTTTCAATTAAAATCCAGGGTCAGAAGACATAATGGTCCCTGAGGGATTTTATACACTTTAATGCCAATATAGGGGTTACAGAAAGATCATGCTCGGGTCTAGATGTCTCTTGCTTTCTTGGAAATTTGATATTAGGCGGTTGATTGTATTACAGTGCTTTTAAAACTACACAAGCCCACCTGCTGCAGTAACTCATGGTTCTGCCATTCAGGAAGTAATGACAAAGAAAAAATTGGAGGCTCAGGGTTTTTATTTTAAAATGGTAAACCAAGAGGAAGCATGTTCTCAAATTCATAATGGACACTTGTCTCCTGCTTTCAGGATTCACCAAGTAGTTGCAGTGTTTTGTGCCTGATAAAGATCCCAGATTTGTTTGAAAAATAAAGAGAAAAGAGTGATGGAAGTGGAACAAGAAGTGTGCATTTCTTTGTCATTTAATGGGATCAAGCAGTAATACTAATCCTACTCCTACTATCACTGCAGCTACTACTCTTAATGCTGTCATTATTCCTACTATAACTAATACGTAATCTTTAAGTAGGACTCCAAGGTTTGCTGTCTCTCTACACACACACGTGCACGCGCACGCACACACACATGCACACATGCACACACACATGCACGCACACACACAAATGTATTTATACATATATGAGTTTATAATCATGTGCGTATATATGAAATACACATATGCACGCATGCATATTATATGTAGATATTTGTATACATGTATGCATGCATATATACATATTATATACATATATGTTATATCTGCGTACATATATTTAATCATTTCATTTAATCCTCACAGTGATCCCATGAAATAGGTGCTGTTATCATCCCAATTTTACAGATGAGAAAAAAAGAAGTTGAAGGAGGTTAAATTATTCTTTCCATTAGCAGTATTGTAAATCATCACTATTGTACTGGTTTATAGTCACAAAGAAAAAAGTAATGTTAAGTAAAAATATGTTAACACAACATCCTTGTCAGTCAATAAACAAGCTTTTCTTGTATCTACTCCATCATATGCTTTTTTTCTAGGCCCTAAAGATGCAAAGTCATCTTAGGTGGGATACAGTGTGATGTAATGGAAAGAGCCCAAGACCAACAGACAGGTGACCTTGGTCTAGCACAGTGGTTCTCAACCTTCCTAATGCCACGATCCTTTAATAGTCGTATGTGGGTGTATCTGCATGTGACCTGGAGACGGGTAGAGGAGGTTCCTAAGACCATCAGAAATATGTGTTTTCTGATGGTCTTAGGTGACCCCTGTGACCCCTGTGAAAGGGTCATTCAATCCTAAAGGGGTCACGACCCACAGGTTGAGAACCACTGGTCTAGCACATGGTGTCTTTATAAATACTAGTATCTTGGGATATAAAATGATGTACAATCCAATAATACAATATAATATAATATAATACAAAATTATAATACAAAGCAATAATGCTCTAACTCATAGGAAGCTATTTCATTAATCTTAAACTCCATAGAAATGTAAACTACTGTCATTTTTATAGATAAAAATTAAAATGAAGAATCCAATCTTTTTTTGAGGAATAAGATCTTGAGGGTTTGGGGCTTTTCATTCTGGCCAATATTAGGCAGAGTAGAAGTCAATGGATAGTGTAAAGTGAAAATTAATGCCATCTTTTAAACTGTTTATCTTCACGCTGATGTGGGGGAGGTGTGAGCTGCACATAGCTTCATTTCAAGTTACATAGTGATTCATTCCTTAGTATTATTGGATGTGCTTTTGTATATATACTAAGTAGCTGCTATTCCATAGTCTTAATAAAATTTCGCAATGGATCACAAGAGTATATCCAACTCTGATTGTCTTGGGATGCAAATCTACCTTTCCTGGGGCTAAAAATTAGAAATGAGACATTAAAGGACACTGAAGAATTTTTTTTGTTAGTGTTTTTAAAGAGCATAAATAGAAAAGAATGATGAAAACGAATGAGAAGTTTGCATTTCTTTAAAGGCTGGTCTATCGGTAAAAAAAACAAACAGTAATAACCAGGTACGTGTTTTTATGCTAAAACAGTTTCACCTACCTATACTGACATGAGTCGAATTCCCGGCAAGTTATTACTAAAAATCCAAATATTTTCTCTCTTGCTGTTTCTTCATTTCTAGAATGCTCTCTTCCTTTCTGTCTGTTCATAGTATCTTTCCAGAACTACCTCACATCTCCTTTCTATAAAGCCTTAGTTGATGATCCAGTCTATACTGTTCTCTGTCTTTTCTTGAACTTCTAAAAAAAACTTATAGCATAAGATCATAGATTAGAGCTGGCAGCAGGATTGTGCTGTAAGTATTTGACAACCTTCTCTCAGGGGAAAATGTATGTATAACGTACTTTATGGTTTAATTATTAACCGTTTTTCCATTACTTTCTTAAGTCTTAACAACCCAGCATAACAATAAATCAAATCTTGATTTGTAGTGTTTGCTGATTTTCAAGGTATAAATGGCCCACGTTGAAGTTTTATCCCCTCTTTCTCCATCTGATTTGATCTGCTTGTAGCACACCCATGGTTGAAAGAGATCTTGAGTCCTTTCATTGAGTTCAAGAGATCATTGAATCCCACCAAGTTCTTTTATAGACAGGACAAACTGACACTCAGGACGGTTAATTGACTTGCCTGGGTCAACAACATGACAGGGTAACTAACAACAGTAATAATGACAGCTTTTTAAAAAGGGTTTTAAGGTTTGTACTTTTTTGTTGTTGTCAGTCGCTTCTAGTTGTGTCTGACTTTTTGTGACCCCGTTTGGGGTTTCTTGGCAAAGATACTGGAGTCATTTGCCATTTCCTCCCATAGCCCATTTTATAGACAAGAAGACTGAGGCCAACAGGGTTAAGTGACTTGCCAAAGGTCACATAGCTAGTAAATGTCTGAGGCCAGATTTGAATTCAGGAAAAGGAGTCTTCCTTACTCCCAACCCAGAACTCTATCCATTGTGCCACTCAACTGCCTCCAAGGTTTGTAATGTACTTTATAAATATCACCTTCTTGGAGTCTTACGAGGATTAATTAGGTGCTATTATTATCTGCATTTTACAAATGAGGGAATTGAAGCAAAGAGCAGTTAATTGACTGACCTAGAGTCTAACAGCAAATAAGTCCTTGGCATGAGATTTAACCTCAGGGCTTCCTGACTCCAGGAAGTGCTCTATCTATCGCTGAGCTGGGACTTGGTGTTCAAATCTGCTTGAGGTTTTGAATGTCAGCATCTTGGGAGTGGGGTTAGTTTCATTTACTATATTGAACTCCAGCCTTTAGAATAGGACCTGGCACATAGTAGATTTTTAATAAGTGCTTGTAGATTGTAAGGGTCTAACCAGACTTCAGTTATTGTTGTTTGATTTCAGATAGGAGTCCTTTCTCACTCATATCCTGCAGACACCTCACAGATCTTTGCATTTATTGGGGTGGGTTTTCTCTCTGCCTGGGTCAATCATAGCCTCTTTACAACTTGGGAGACTTGAGTATTCTCATGGTTCCCAAATCCACCATCCTGGTACCAACATGTGGATGATTCTCTTGATACTTATCAATACTGGTTCTCAAACAGTATTTGAACAATTCATCAACCAGCTCATATCTAAAGCTGTCTATTTTAGTAAGACCTGTAGACATTGTACAGCATGGCCATTGATAAACCCTTCAGAAACCTTTACAACACAGTATGACATTGGAGTAGGATACAGGTGAAGGTAGAGATACTTTGCTTCTAATCTTCACCCCAGACCAATTAATGAAAGGAAAATGAGTCTAGAAGTAGCAGGTACTTAGCACTTAGTAATTGGCTAAGCTTCTGTTGGGGAAACAGAAGGAATTCCTGTCTCCTGTTGCTGACATAACAGGAAGGGGTTAACTGAAACAGGAAGTGTATTGGAGTAGGATATAGGTGAAGGTAGAGATACTTTGCTGCTGTTCTTCACCCTAGACCAGTTAATGAAAGGAAAATGAGTCTAGAGTGATGTTTGTACTCTTTTCTTACACTCAAACATTGTACTATTTGTACAGTTACTGGTTCCTTCTGATTGGATTCAGATGTGTGCCCATGGGGACTGTGCATAGCTTTCAGGTTGTCATTGTAATTTAATGACCACTTACTATTAATATAGTCAGTTACTAATGCAGGCATGTACTAACTGGCTTTGTGTGATTATATAGTGCTATGCATCCTGCTTGTTAAATCAGTTCTTCCTAACATCCACATGAGTCTCCTAAAAGGAGACTTTCTGTCATCTGTCTAGTAAGCCAATTATTTCTGTGACCTCAAAACTCTTCTTAGATTCATTTCCTACATCCTACATCTCCAAAAACTCAGAATGACCTAGATATTCAGCTTAAATTTAGTTTCCTGAGCTTGAGACTCTTTTACTTTTTTTATCATGTTTTTCTGATTTTCCCCAAATTCTGGTGCTCCTCCTCAAAGAAAAAAAAAACAAAACAACTCACCTTGCATTTATATTATACATGTTTTGCGTATACTTTTTATTGCACTCAATCTTTTCCTCCAGTAGAATAAATACAAGTATCAGAAAGCTGTTTCATTATATCTTTATAGAATGGAACTGTTTTGTTATGTTTTTTACTCTATTAGAACTTGGAACAATGCATGACCATTAATAGGCACTTAAAAAGTCATATTGACTTAAAGTTGCTTGGTTCTATGACTCATGTTTGCTCTTCTTGTCATTGAAATTTCCTTCAGTGGACTTCCCTTCTAAAGCAGCTCTCTTTGCATACAGTAACCCCATCCCCTCAATTGAACATCCTTTCTACAACATTAGGTTGTCTGAGGACACTTTTCTCAGATAATTTGCTCAACTAGTCAAACCTCTAGGGACTGTTCTTCCCTAGGAAGAAAAAGGAAGGGATTGGCTGAAACAGGAAGCTAATGCTGTGTGCATATAAGAAAAGCCCCAGAGAGGCACAGTCAGAATTTCTTGAGACCAGAATATGGTAGCAGAATCTGTTCTGCTGGGGAGAAGAGAGAGTTTGTCTCAGCAGCATCTAGAGGCTGGACTGCTACTGCTGGACTGAGAACTGAGTCAGAATTTTCTTTGGACAAGAATCGTGGAGACTGAAGTTGCTGCCACCAGGAAGGCTGAAGAGGAAAGTCTACCCTAGGCTAGGGGGCTTTGATTTTGAAAACCTGGGAGAAGTGATTTTGATTCTGGGAGCCGGCTTGGATTTCTTCTAGGTCCTAGGGCCACCCTAGCAGGGGGGAAGGGGGTCACTTATATTTTTAAAGGTCCTATCGATCCTATTATTGGAGAACAAGACAGTTATCCAATAGTTCAACAGGCTTCTAGACTAAAGTCCATTCAAGATAGGAAAGGTCATGTTAAGGACCAAGTGTTTTTAGAGATGAGTCAACTACTTATATCATGCCATTGGCAGAGACACATGACCCCTTTTAACATCTTTCTGTACCACATGATTCTTAACTTCCCCATTCAATTCAATTTCTTTACTTCCAATTGTCACAATGGGTCTACTGAAAGAGTTTGCTGGAAAATGTTTAACAATGGGCTCTTGGAGTACAGAATATACTCATGACATATATTTAAGCTTAATTTGTATAACTTTTAGCATCATTTCTCAATTCTCAGACAATCAACAAGTAATACATAAAGGTCTAATTTAGAGCATTTGGTGATTTCTGGGGCATAAATAATCACACTGGAAATTTAACAATCTGCCTTGATCAAGGTACCTTCTGTATACCTCCCCTGTGACCATGCCATTTTCTTTCCACAAGTAACAGAAGTTAACTTGCTACCATTTCTCTCTGTTTCTTCATTTCCCCCATTTCTCGCTGGACTTACTTATTCATTTTTTGACATTGGGCCTGGCCTGTGGATAAGAACACAGTCCTTTCCATGTTCTTTATTTCTACTTTTTGAAAGCAGTGTGCAACCATTCTTTAGGTTTATAGAAGAGTTTGCTAAGTACTACAGGGAAATTATGTAGGAGCTTAAAATAACAAAGGAAAAAATTCCAAGTTTATGGAGGCATTATCAGCATGGTGTAGTAGGAAGAATACTGAGATGGTAGCCAGCAAATCCTATATTTGAGCCTTCCTTTTACTGTATACTAACTGTAAATTTCTGGACTCCTCTGAACATTTTTTTCTCGTGTGTAAATTGGGAAAAATGAGGCTTAGAATGCTTCCTGGGTCGTAGAGTTGTTATATAAAAATAGTATAATATATAGGTGAGCTATTTATTTAATAAAATTCAGGAAACATTTATTAAACACCTATTATGTAAAAAAAAAAAAACAAACCATAGGAGCCATTGCAAAATTTAAATAAAACATATTAAATACCTAACCTCATAACACCTGTTTTAGTGAGGGAATATGGTGAAGATGCAAATAAACATGATATTGTGTGTGTGTATGTGTGTGTGTGTGTGTGTGTATAGTAACTATTATACAAATATCTACATAATTGCCAGACCTATGATTTCACTGGTAGAAAAAACTCCCAGTGGGGAAACTCCCTCTAACAATTCTTGTTGACACCTTCTCTATAATTTATAGCGCTAGAGGGTTACCCAAAGCACTAAGAGGTTAAGTGATTTGATCAGGGTCACAGCTAGTATGTGTCAGATACTGGTCTTAAACCCAGGTTTTCTGACTCCAGGGCCATTGTGTTACATTACTGCAGGCCTTTATTTTCTTTGGGGAATACTGACACAGAGAACTCTGATACACAACACTATATAAGTTCATAAAACATGGACAAATACACATCTGGGACAGGAGAGGTTACTATTGGCATGGAAGATTAGAGGTTTTCTTGAAGAGATGCTGTTTTGAGTTGGGTTTTAAAGGGCACGTAGAAATTAAAGAAAGGATATGAAAAATGGAGGGAGTAGTGGGGAGGGGGCTAGTCTAGGCTTAGGACACAATAAACACAGGCATCAGTAAGAGATGGAAAAGCCTCCAGTGTGTTCAGGAGATAGAATGACATTGTGAGTATAAATTTAGAGTTTTTAGAAGCTTTTTTAAAAAATTGATTTGTTTGTTTACTTTTAGTTTACAAAATTCAGTTACACAATCCTTGAGTTTCAAATTTTCCCCCCTCTCTTTCCCCCCCACCTCATGGTGGCATACAACTGAGTATAGGATCTGCAAATACTTTCACATTGGACATTAGTCTGGTTGTATAGAAGGGTTGTAACCAACGGAGTGAACAATGGGAAAGAAGAAACAAAACCAAACATGGAAAAGAACGATAGCATGTAGATGCTTCAGTCTCCATTTAAACTCTGTTCTTTCTAGATCTTTCTCTGAATGTAGGTATGTCCTTCCATCCTGAGACTTGTAGAGTTGTCTTATAACTGTGCGTTGCTGAGAAGAGTCCAGTGTATCAAATCTGGTCGTCACTCCTTTTTTAAAGGGAAAATAGGATGAGGTTGAAAAACTAGGCTAGAAGGTCTAGAATGACAAGTAGAGTGAGGTTACTCATTCAATTTAGGAATGGTAGCCAAAGGGTGACTGGGTTGCAAAGAGGGCTCCAGCCCTCAGAAGATTACCCCACTCTCCCTACAAGGAGCCTGAAGTCTCAAATTATTTTTAGATTCAAGTAAGCTCCCATTTAACCTAAATATAGGTAAATAAAAGTATCTAGTTTTTTCATAAATTAATCCCTGCTAATGCCAATGAAAATATCTTCAAACACAAACTTCTTTAGCCCTATATATAAACTTTCAAATTAAATAGAAATTCATTTTTCAAACCGAATCGGTTTCTTTCTTTTTTCTTCTTAACCCAAAGGAAGTACTAAATCCCTATACGTGGTAACTCAGCATGAAGATTTTAGGGCATTTGTCCAAACTGAACTCAGAAATGATCAAGAGGGTCAGTCGACTCCTCCTAGGGACTCATATATCTCTCAGTTCCCATTTTCAGCTTCTAATTAGTACAAAACATAAATTCACCATTTACCTTCCTATTTCTCTTCTCCCCCATTAGAGTTCTTACACATTTTATAGTTACATGTACTTAGGTTTATACATATATGTGCTGTTTTACAGGCTGTCTGTCACTCATGTCTGCAAAGATCTAAATAATCCTTTCTGATTCTTAGAATCCCTCCTATTGTTTAGATATCAGATTAGGTGCCACCTTCTACATGAAACTTTTCCTGATCTCCTAGACTTAGGATTCTTGTTATTCTGTGAAGTTGTTAAAGTTGTATCCAACTCTTTGTGACCCCATTTCGGCTTTTCTTGGCAAAGATACTGCACTGGTTTACCATTTCCTTCTCCAGTCCATTTTACAGATGAGGAAATTGAGTCAAACAGGGTCAATTTGCCCAGATCCCACAGCTAGTAAGTGTTATCTGAGGTTGGATTTGAACTCAGGGCTTCCTGATTCCAGGCTTGAAACTCTATCTACTGTACTACCTAGCTGCCTTCGCTCTTTCAAAATGACCTTTTAAAAACGTTTAACTTTGTCCCTATCCTGTATATTGCACATTTACTTCAGCCATACAATTCAACTAATATGAATAAAACACATCATACTATGGGCAGCCAATTTTCTCTGTCATCCTCAAAACCCATTTTCTTACAAATCAACTTGTTAATGAAATTGACTGCATACTTAGAGGTTCCAGCTGTTTAATAAAGGTGATAGATAGGTGGCCAGAATTGTATTTATTACAGTATTTTGATAGTGGAGTGGTGTTGCTGAGAGCACCAGATCTGAGTAATCAGTGGAAACTTTCCTTTGTCTCCTTTCCCTCTAATCAGAGTTTGCTTTTTGGTGCTATACAAGAAACTGCCTGGGATCTTCATAAAGCATGAGGATAATGCTAATTTCTTATTCTGTTATTTGAAATTTCAAATAGATTGAGACAGCTGGGTGGCACAGCAGATACAATGCTGGACCTACAGTTTAGAAGACCTGAATTCAAATCCTGCCTCAGAAACTATAACTGTGTGATCCTGGGAAAATTAATTAACTTCCTTGTACCTCTTCTTTAAAATGGTATCCAACTCCCAAGATTGTCGTGAGGATAAAAAAAAAAGTTTGCAAACCATAAAGCACTCTGTAAATTCTAGATATTAGGGAATAAGAGTCAGTCCTGAACTTCCTTCTTTAGATTGAATCAAATAAGGAGAAATTTTAATAGGAATGAAAGTGAGGCCTTCTACTTTAGTTTGAAAGATCAACTGCAAAATAAAAGATTAAATGAAAAATAAATCATTGTTCATTATGTGCCAGGTACTATGCTAATTAGGGAGGTGTGGCTTTATAGAAGGTTTTCTGGGGAAAAAGAAAAAAAACAACTTGTGCCCTAAGCAATCAGTATGGCATCTGCTAAGATGTTACATTCATATATTTTATTTACATGTTAGACATCATGGAATAATGGGAAGAAAATGGAATTTGGAGTCCAAAACCCTTAATTTAAGTCCTGGCTCAGCTACAGATTTCCATCCAGGAGTCAAAGGATACTTTGCCCAGGTGTTGCCATGATTGGAAAGGGAACACTTCCTTCCTGTAGCTGCCACTCTTCTCATACCAAACCTGGCAGTTATTCACCTGCTTTGACCTGTCAGAATGTGATCTTCTAGGTTTTTATTTCCCTGCTGTGGATGCTATTGCTTCAGCTTCCTTCGAGATCTCCTTTGATTCACTCTTTCTCTCCCTTTTCTCCCTCTGCCCCCCTCATCCCAGGATAAGGACCAGGATTTTCTGAGAGGCAGGCCTTCTTTCTCCCCCAGCACAATTGCACTTAATGGCCAAACTTTTCCTGTGCATGACAACACCCTTTCATCCTACAACTGCTTTTGCACAAATTTAAATAATTCTAGTTTCCACAGTATTCAGCTCTTTATTATCTGTATGACTTTGGGAAATTCCCAGGAACTTTCAGCTTCTGCCTCCTGATCTGCAAAATGAGGAGGTTGGACTAGTCAATCTCCAAGGTCTCTTCCCCAAAAGAAGAAGAAAAAGAAAAGTCTATAAAGTATTTTCCTAAAAAAAAATTTTCATTCCTGCATTCTTAATTTCTTAAAAGACTCAGCTTAAGCACCAACTTCTACACAAAACATATAGATAGATATAGATAGACAGAAAGATGGATGGACGGATGGATGGATGGATAGGTAGGTGGATAGATAGGTAGATAGGTAGATAGGTAGATACATAGATAGGTAGGTAGATAGATGATAGATAGATAGATAGATAGATATAGACGCATAGATATGTGCATATATGTATGGGTACACACGTACACACAAATATTATATATAAATGTTTTATGTCAATATATCTTCATTTGTGGATATGTGTAGATATAGATATATGAAATCTAAATGTCTTTCCCAATCAAATGTAATTTCCTGGATAGTAGTTTTATTTTTGTCTTTATGTAACTAGTGCCTAACACTGGGTCTGGTACATAGGAAGTATTTGATAAATGCTAATTGATTTTTGGATCATCATCATCAGGAACAAGTCTTCACTGAGTACTTATGATGTATAGAATACTTTGGGAGAAAACAAAGTTTTTATTTTAATGATTCTTGACCTTCAGGAATTTATGATATAGCAGGGAGATAAACAGTAGATGAGAGGGAGAGAGAGGGAAGGAGGGAAAGAGAGAGAGAGAGGAGAGAGAAAGAGAAAGAGGAGGAGGAAGAGGAGGAGGAGAAGGAGAAGGAGAATGGGAGGGAGAGAGGAGAATGAAACAAGGTAGGATATGCGTATCAAATGAGTATTAAAGTCAAGAATTGCTAAAGGGGTTTAGAGAAGAGATATTCTTCGTGTCTCTAGGGTGATCAAGGAAACATTTATGGAGAAGGTAGAATTTGAAGAATGGGTAGGATTTCCATAGGTAGAGAGGGAAGAGGAAGGAGTGATGGAGTGCCCTCTAAATCACAAGAAATAGGTTGCAGAGAGGTGCTAGATTCAACAATGGCAAGTGCACAGGTAACTCAGCTCAATCTGTCTTCTCCTGAATCTTCATATCGCGTCACTGCAATAAGTTCAATTGACACTTGCTCAGAGCTAGGATTCTGAGCCATCAGTAATTCCAACATCTTTCCCATAAGGAGGTGGCCTTTGCCTGGATTATTCAGACCTCGGGCTTTAAGGGGATTAGGAAAATAATAAAATTATATGTATTGTATCTTAAATTCTATCTTCTATCTGCCTGAAGCTAATTGTAAGCTTCAGATTCATCTTGCCAGTGAATGTTTCAGAAACAAATCTGAAGGCTAAACATGATCAAAGGAAAATCTTGAAACACGTCTCCTTCTTATGGGCAAACAAAACAACAAACCTTCAGTTCTACTGTTCTTTGCAAGAAAAGGACAAATAATAACAACTTGCTTCTTTTTTCCTGGATAAGATCCCCTTTTTGTTTATTATCCATTAAGAAAAAAATTACAGGTCCTAGGAGGACAGATACTTTACCAAATCTCTAGCTATATCTCCTCTTTTTTTCATAGTGGAATTATAATTTTCCTACTCTTCCTGCTTCCCTCTCCTAGGCAACTTCCCCTTGTGATGTCTTTCATTTTTTAAATGATTTTTATATTTTTTAAGGTTAAGAGGTTGCACTTGGATAATGTCTCCCCCAATGCATGCTGACTATGTGACAATGTTATTTAACCTTAAGTTGAGTGTTAAAAATGGTCCAGCCTAGTCTCTAAATTGAAAAATTTCAGAGAAATAGTTGGTCTTTTTGAGCAGAGGGATTTTCCTCACTGGGAGTTCCTTGACACTTATCAAATCACATGTACTGATGTTCAAATTGTTTTATTCAAAGATGAAAAATGACCTGTATCCTGGGCTTGGGGGTTCTGTTAGTAATTCTTTTGAATGTTAATTTGATCTCTTCTGGTTTATTTATTTTTTTTGTGACAAAATCATTAGCTGGATACTGTAAAGCACCTTGAGACTTAACAAAATGTCTTTATGACAGTTTGTTGAGATAATTCAGAAATGCATTAGGACCACCCCTTTTTAAAGGCAATTGTGTAACAGCTCAAGGCTCAAAATATTCAGTCATTTAGTGAATAAGAGAGCCAGGACTTCAACCCAGACCTCTTTTTTTTTTTTTAAATTTTTTTTATTTACTCATTTACTTTTAATTTACAAGATTCAGTT
>CM053581.1:357168893-357185129 GCA_028627135.1 Pseudochirops cupreus | reverse complement strand
AGCTTATTCAGCCATTCCCCAATTGATGGGCATCCCCTATATTTCCAGTTTTTTGCAACCACAAAGAGAGCTGCAATAAATATTTTTGCACATATGGGACCTTTTCCCACTTCTGTAATCTCTTTGGGATATAATCCCAACAGTGACAACCCAGACCTCTTGATGGTAGGTCCACTATTCATTCCATGACACCATGCTACCTCTTGACACTCAAACTTGTTTTTCTTAGTAGAGTTTCAGTTTTACAATCCTTATGCATTCTGAAAACAAGATCAAGTCTCCCAACCATAATCCACCCATAGCAATTGATGTTTATGGTTATGTTTGCAGATTTTATAATTTTGTTAGTGTAGAACATTTTGTGCCAACAGCTCTTGATTTAAAGAATCAAGTGTCGTATACAATGCACCTCATATGGTGAGTTTTCCTTTGTAAGAATTACTTTAAGTGCATTTTATATTAAAAAGTTATTTTTTTAAGGGCCAACCATCTGTTGTTGCTCTTTCATCTTCCTCTGCCTCGATCTATGTGACTGAGCAAATTAAAACTGAGAGAAATTGTGATTTTGCTTTTAGTTCCACAAGCCTTAGGAGAAAGGGGATTTGCTAACATACATGTGAATCTGCAAATGACTTGGAGAAATGTATATCAAACACGTCTTTGAAAAGCTCCTGTTTATTCTATAAACTGATTTGTTTTATACTTTCCATGTGTTGCAGCAGACCTATGATTTCATCAATGTATTTCCTCCAGAGATTCAACTAACAGTCTATCAATGATTGCACATAATATGCAACTCTTTTCCAAGTCTTCCCAGAAGTTTTTCCCCCAGTTATTATTAGTAGTCATAGTAGTAAATATGGAAAGTACAAAGTGAATTTATGTGGTGAAAGTATACTTTTCATATCTAATAATAATATTAGATATTCACATGGAATTTTACAGTTTTCAAAAGCAACTGACATACACGAGCCTAATTTTACAATTATTGTTAATCTCACTTTTATAGATGAATGAATCAATGAATCAGCGAATGAATGTGTATCAATTACTTCTGGTCTCACTGTTTCAGAGGCAGGCTGCTTCGTCTATTCCTCTAAATTCTAGGGTATCCTGAGGAGCTTGTGGTACATCTTCTCACTGCTATCAAATCAATCCTAAACTGGTTGTGTTCATCCCATTGTTAGGTCCCAGTGGATATCACTCCTATTTCATTTAATCACTTAATAATGATGAACTTTTACAGAAGAATATTTACTTTGAAAATATATCAAAAACCAGAGTACAAACATTTCCCTCCAACACATTGAGGACATACTCTTTACTGTACATCTGTACTGTTACCTCGGGATGCTAGGAAAATAGGTTCTCTTTTAGCTTTGTTCCTAAGTAACACTAGCTCTATAAAATTTAAGTCCTGTACTGAGTCCTGAAGACTACTCCATGCCCCTCTGAGCACAGTGATATACTGGCTGTAAAATCCAGACTCTGGAATGCCAGGATATCAGGGCTCCTTCCTGATTTTTTGAAATTTACAAGATTGGAGGCTCAAATGCCATCATATAAAGCAGGAAAAAAATGTGGAAACCAAGAACTAAGTCTATTTCAAAGTGTTATGAAGCCTCAGAGGGAAGATGGCCTCAGGGTCTCTCTCTCCTCGCGGTCTTGCCCCTTTTCAGAGCCTATAATGGAAGAAGTCAATGAGATTTCCCAAGAGTGCAGCTCAAGAGAATTAGATGAACACATTAAGTCCAAAGGTGATTCAGGCCTTTTTGGAAGGCTCCTTGATTTCCCTGTAGGTAGCTGATTGAAAAAAAAAAAAGAAAGAGAAAAAATCTCCTCCAGAGCAGAACTAGGAGACCAAAGCTTAGCATTCTGGAACTAGTTACAGAAGGTCTACACATGTGTCAGTGTCTCTCCAAGTTACTCCCATTTTATATTTTCTGTCTTCTCTTCATGATTCAGTTCTGGCAGCGGGCTCTTTGGCAGTTCATTCATTCAATAAACATTTCTATGTACCAGGGATTGTACTAAGTTTTTTACACAGAGGGACAACATCAGAAGTTCTCTGGTCATGTACCAAACCCCTTTACAAATGAAATTTTTTTTTCTCAGCCCGTGCGAATATAAATGCAGTGACAGTCATATTCCCAAAGGATCATACATTCCAGGGGGAGAGAAAATGCACAGAGAGGAGTTCTTACCATGGTGGGGAACTTTGGTCTGGAAAGGTTCAAGGGTGATAGATTGGCCCATGAGATTGACGTAGCCCATGGCAGTATTGCTTTGATCATGGCTCCAGTAATGAGCAGCAGCTAGGGGGCACAGCGGATAGAGTGCCAAGTCTAGAGTCAGAAAGATCCAAGTCCAAATCTGACCTCAGACACTTATTAGCTGGGTCATACACAACTGAAAAATGACTAACTAACAGCTAGTAAAGAGGAGTAGAGAAGAGGTGTGGTATTTGGACAGACAAGGGGCAGGAAGTGAAATTAGGAAGGGGAAGCATGATTGGGGCCTACCTGAAGTATAGGACCAGGTGAGACATTCACTGACCAAGACAGTGGGGCTCCAGGGCAGAAATTCTGGAAATGAACGGGTTAATTAGGGAGCCTCTGAGGGGTTGAGTGACTTGTCCTTTATTATTCACAGCTAGTAGCAGATTTGAACACAAATCTTTCCATACTCCAAATCCAACGTCTTTTTTTCCTTACCCTACCCTGCATGGCTCTTACATATTCAAAAAATCCTTGGAACACTGAATTAGGTTACATAGATTTATTTCTGGGTTGTTTTGAGATATGAGATCAGAGATGGATATGAATATTTTAATTTTCTCATGTTTGACAAGACACATTATCAAACCTTTCAGGTTTTTGTGGCTTAGTTGTATTGCTAATTAATGAGTTATACAGGGGTATTGACTGAAAGAAATGGGCCAGGCAGTAGTAGTTAGTACGCAAAAGTGACTAGGAAAGATAACATCTAAAAGACTGATCCTGTATCATATCGATGAGAATATCATATGACTTACTAAACATTGAATTTGTGTTTTTAGGAAAAAGAACATAGTGAGGTCAGTTGATTGTTTTCTTTTGGGGAGTTGTAAACCTATCTAGTATCATTTTGAGGATCCAATCCTTTTTTCTGTTCATCTTCAGATACACCCCCACCTACACACAACACTGGTGACATTGAACAGAAGACTTTTTTGATTTTTGAAAAAGTAAATAAGAAATGGAAATATTTAATAAAATCATAAAAATCTGAATCATAGCCAGGCAATGGGATGTCATAAAAAAGGACACAAAATTAATGATAGGAGTCGGCAAAGTTTGCTTTATTATTCTTGTTTGACTTTCTTTGGTCAATTCAATTCTCCTCTCTGGGTCTATTGGTTCTCCTTCTCTAAAGGGAGATTAATTGATTGTAGTGACTTCAAAAGCCTGTTTCAACCTGAATCCCAATGGTGGTATAGTTGGAGGTATGCTGTAGAATTTCAAACTTAATAAGTTAAAAGACAACTACAAACGTAGATACATATACCAAGTCTAGTATCATGGATGGTTTTATCAGTTGTGTTGCATTATGGCACCTAGAATTGATTTTATGAGGTAGTGCTTAGCAATGTCTGATCGTGAATGACTTCATTAAGTAACAGTAAGATTTTAGGGCCACTGGAAAATACCTTTCCTTCCATAGCCCCGGTGTATAATTTATGTCCAATAAATTCAGTGGTCAGAGAACTGACCGTAAAGTCAGAGGAACACATACACAGATAGATAGATTTATAAATAGAGGGGGAATAGCAAAGTCCCAACCTCTTCATTTTACAGATGGGGAAGCTGAGGTCCAGAGAGATTTACTCAAGGTTACACAAATTACTGTTTGTCCTTCATTCTCAAAGAGGACCAATGACATCACAATGGGGATATCTTGACTTGCAAGTGAATTGGATGTTAGTGGGGGTAGAGCTGTGCAAAGTCATCAATCAGACTCTCTCCTCCAGAGTCATTGGCGTTCAGTGGCAAGACATAAGTAGGTTACACACTTGATAAGTGACAGACCCAGGATGTCCTTGGTTATTTTCTTCTTAAGTGCTACCTCTACCTCAGAGTCTAAATGGAGTGGTTCCTATCTTATCTACAATGCCAATGGATGCTATTTAAAAAAAAAACAAACAACAAACCTGGCAGATGTGTTCCATTTCTTACCTATCTGTTGACATCTAGCTTCATGTGCAAATTCTCTTGGGACAGCCTTGGTCTCTCACCATACTTTTGGCAATCTTATTTTCCTTTTCACTGATTTCATTCTTTTTTGAGTCAATATTGCTCACCCTGTTCCATAGCCTTTCATAAATAAACTTGTATTTTTAACTGGTGTTACCCTGCACTTCCATTCCTCATGAGACCAAGACAAGATGTTTGCTTATTGAGAAAGTTACTAGCCTTTTTGTTATCACAATTGCATAATAATAATAATAATAATATTTGCAAAGTACTTTGTGTACCTTAACGACACTGTATAGATGTTGATTGTTATCATTCAATTAACCTTATACCTGGCCCATAATAGGTACTTAATAAATACTTACTGATTTTTTTTTTTTTACATTATATCCATTTCTGAATATATGTTCTCTCCCCAACCCAGAGAGCCATCCCTGGTGGCAAAGATATGTGCACACACACATTTTCTCTCTCTCTCTCTCTCTCTCTCTCTCTCTCTCTCTCTCTCTCTCTCTTTCTCTCTCTCTCTTCATCAGAACTAATCAACCCATTGATAGCATATTCAATATTTCATTCCCCTCTTCCCTCACCTTTGAAAAAACACATTTTCTCTATTCTCAACTGGAGCCAGACTGGGTCAGTGTAATTACAGAGTGGTCTCCTTCTCTTTTTTTTTTTTGTTCCTTCTACTTATGTGTTTCCAGTTAATATACAAAATATCTATGATAACCCAGCAGAGAGGATTCCATTTTTAAGCTTGCTATGGACACCTGGACAGCTTAGAGCCCATCTTAAATATCTTTTACATCCCTCTTGGTGCCAGGCAAAATAGTTTATAAGTTTCACAGGTAATGGATGGATACTTGTTGAGCAAATGCCCCCCCTCCAAATTACTAGGAATGAACTTTTAAGTAGTAAGATTATGAGTGTCTTGTGACTCTTAATATTTCTCTTTCCAGGTGAAGCCTACCTAAGGCTGAGCAAACTTCCAGAGGCAGAACATTGGTATGTGGAATCCTTGAGATCCAAGACTGACCACATCCCTGCTCATCTCACCTATGGGAAACTCTTGGCCTTAACGGTGAGTGTCTAACATCTCCATTAGGCAGACACTGGGGCTCTCAGCATGAGCCCGTGTCGAGAAATCCAGAGTAACCTTCCCACTTCTTGTCTGGTCTGGTTACTTACCAGTCTAGAATACCATTGTGAGTGTTGGCAGATTTTTTCATTACATGGGCCTTCCAGGATTGGTCTAGTCTCTACCATAACCACAGCTGTTTTATAGATGTGCACCATGAGTTATAAGAGGGACCCAGCATGAATGTATAGATGGTTCAGAGCAAACTGAAATTGCCCCAGAGTGGGTTTGGGGAGAGTGGGGTGGGATTGTAGATTTAAAGCACGTGTTTTATTGTCTGTCAGCACACTGAAGAAGGGATTTTACCCTTGAAAAAGCTCACGGGAAGTGTGGGGGAAAGAATCTGGTTTATGTATTGAATATATTGAGTAACCTCAGCAATAGTATTTACATAAAGATGAAATTTTAAAGGCAAGCATTGCCTGAAACATCATAGAATATTGTGTGAGCTTTGCATATATTTTTCTTTTATGCTGTGTCAACTTCAAAATTAATTGTTATCTCTTTTGGTCAGGTTTGCAGTGAATCCTTGCTATTCAACAATTTAACCTAGCAGATATTAATGAAGAACCTACTTTGTACAAGGTATTCAGGATGTGAGAGATGAACCCTAATAAGTGATAATCATATAGAATTTTAAGGTTTGCAAAGCATTAGGGGAGAGCTTTGTGAAAGAAGAGAGACATGAGCTGAGCCATCTCAACATCCATGGATGAATGCATGTGGGTTCAAGCTATTATCTTTGGAGGGAAAAGGGAAAAGAATAAGCATTTTTATGGAGCCTAAGATATACAGGCACTATGCATGACACTTTATAAATATTATCTCATTTGATCCTTACAACAACCCTGTGAGGTAGGCGCACACCATTTTACAGTTAAGGAAACTGAGTCAAACAGAGATTAAGTGATTTGCCCAGCTAGTACATGTTTGAGTTTAGATTTAAACTAGTAGTCCTGATTCCAGGATTCTATCCACTGCACCTAGCTACCTCATTGCCCTTACGTCACTTCTTCAAATTACCTGCTATGATCTTATGACATCTGTGAATATTTGGGGTCATTTCAGACTCTGCAATAATTACAAATTTGTGAAGAATTTTGCTTACATGTGTTTTGTCACCAACAAAATACGTAGGCAAATATGTCTGTTTCAAATCTCAAGGCTAAGTATGCTAGCGTTTTACCTTTCAGATTATCAAAGACTTTGTGTAGTTTCACACTTCACAAAAGTATTATATTATTGTTATTAATTATTATGCCTTGTGAAATTCCCAGCGAGTTCAGTTTTATAAGGATGACAAAGACAGCTTCAGATCTGAAAACAAGTCCACTGGAGGCTTGCCAGTGCTACTCCATTGTGAAATGTTTTTAAATCAAAAATTGATTAAAGTGAATTTTTACATTTTCAATTGAATTGATAAAGTGCCGTCTGCAAATCTCTCTCAAAAGGTGTATTGTAGGTTTTCAGATTCATTTTTTGTGATCCCTAGTAGACAAAAAAGGTTATCTTGAGAAGATAAATTGAGAGCATTCACACACATAGAATTTGCAAAATGCCTCAACTTTGACAAATTCTCTGGACGCAGGATTCCCAAGGGCCCTTATTTATCTTCTTGAGGCTTTTTTATTTTATGTTTCCTGCATCTAAGACACAGTTTAGAAAGACTGCTTTTTTTTCTTTCTTTCTTTCTTTTTTTCAGGAGAAATTCTTTATGAGACTCAGAAGCTTTATTTTACTGGAACATATGTAGGGGAAGGAAGGGCTTTGCATATTACAATCCAAATTTTAATTTTTTCCCCCAATGCTACTTAAAGACTCTTTTTATAGTTTCCAAGTTGCTGATTAGATGAAATATAAACCCTATTATGGGATGGTTTAGATTCACAGTGTGAAAATCCCACAACCATCTTTAACAGATTTCTTTCTAAATTATGAAAATTGGCAAATTCTTTGATCCCCAAGGACTTGCCTTGGTCTCATTTTGGATTTCTTGACTTGATAGCATGCCACTGATTCAGCATGGGATTGCCAAAGTGAAAAATGCCACACATTTTGACTTCCGAATACTTTAAATGTAAAACAGTGTAAAAACAATTGGCTATTAGCCTTAGCAGAAGGTACAATTTTAGTTGGAGTGGAGACTGGTGATTTTAATTCTGGTACTTTTTCATTAAGGAAAAGAGAAATAAAGATATGTAGGAGTGGTCGCAACTGTGTTAACTTATTCTGAGAACGATTACATCAATTCAGGATATCATGTCAGAATTAAATTTTAAAACCAAATTAAAATGAAATATAATGTTAGAACTGAAAGGGAGCTTGTAGTTCATGTAATCAGTTTCTGGATGAGGAAAGAGTTGAATGCCTGACTTGCTCAGGATCATCGAGGTGGCAACAGATACAGAGCTGGAAATTGAATGGCCCGATTCTAACTCAGAAATTCTTCATTTCAAATAAGTCCAATTTGAGAAATAATGCTTTCACATAAAATACATTTATTTTCATTGCATTTAGTTTATTGAGTAATCCTGAACTCAATTAATGGAAGTAAGCTGAATATATTTTTATCTTAATATATTTAACAATTTTTTTTAAATTCTGATTTTACCTAAATTATAATCAGTTATAGTACTCATGACATTTTAAAAGTTTTTTCTTGTTCCTGCTCTTTTCCAAAATATCATGGATCCCTGGTGTTTGTCCAGAAGGTGTGATGTGGGGGATTTCTATGCCTAGAGTACATGTAAAATAATTGTAATGATTCAACACTGTGGAAACCAATTTATGTATTAAATTTATATTGGGAAAGGTTATAGTCATAAAGCTCTGTCCAGTTGTATTTTCATTTTGATATGTCATATAGTCCCATTGGGTAGGTTTATGCCCCAGGGTTTGTCTTCCTCTTTGAATACAGGTTTCCCTGAAACTGTAAGCCAGCCTCCATTCTGATATGAAGACCAATGAAAACACTAGCATGACTTGAGTTTCAATTTCTCTACCGAAAGCTGTGGTTTTCTTCTTGTGAACTTTGTTATGAAGGTTGGTGCCATAAATTCAGAATAGGGCATATATTGCTGGGGGAGGTAGAGATGGAGGACCAGAGGATATATCTTCCATTTTATGAGAAAGTGGAAAAGGATAAACCTTTATTAAATATGCAAGACACTGTTCTAAGACCTTTTGTAGTTATTTTCTTATTCTATGCTCTAAAAAACCCTCCAGAGTGGGTGGTATTATTAATCCCCTTTTTACAGTTGAGGAAACTGAGATAAACAGAGGTTATGTGACTTGCTCAGGATCCTACGGGCACTAAGTGTCTAAAGCTGCATTTGAACTCTGATCTTTCTGACTCCAGGGACAGTATTCTATCCACCATACCACTAGTTGCCTTTGTGATGTGTATGAATGATTTTGTAATTCTTCCTAACACTGTAGGTCTTTATGATCATTTTTAACATGTTCCCTTCACCATTAAAAAAATCATATTATTTCTTTATCATAGTCAATTTATTTAGATTATTTTTTTTTTTTACAATTTTTGCAGGCCAGTATAATTAATGCTGACATAAATTGCTTGTAAAAGTTCTGTTTGCCTCTTAGCTTGTTTACAGAATTTGGATGGTATATTAGAGAAAGGAGATGAATTCCTAACAATGATTCTTGATACAGAAAACAACCAATAACTTTATTTTGACTAATAAACAGGAGTATTTAATCAGCCTCCTTTTTTATTGTGCCAAGCGCTGTGCTAGTTCTGAAAAAATATAAAGACAAAAAGAAACCTGTTCCGAACTTTAAGAGAGCTTATATGCTGTCTGGGGAAATAATAGAGAAATATAAATAAAAACAAAATATATACAAAGTCCAGGCAAAGTAATTTGTAATAAAGAAGGTAGTAGCACTGGGGGGAAAGAATAACTTGCTACAGTAGATGACACTGAACTTAGTTTGGTAGAAGCCAGGGGATCTGTGAGACAGAGACAAGGAGGGGTTGCATCCCAGGTGTAGGTACAGGACCTGGAATATTGTAAACCAGGAATAGCACACAGTCCTATTTGTCTGGAGTGTGGATGATGTAAAGGAGAGCATGATGCTGTAAGCCTGGAAAGGTAGTTTGGAGTCATGTGGTGAAAAGCTTTAGCAATGAAGAAGAAACATTTGCCTTCTATCTAGAGCAGCGGTTCTCAACCCGTGGGTCACGAGGTCGAACGACCCTTTCACAGGGTTCACAGGAGTCGCCTAAGACCATTGGAAAAAACATACTTCCGATGGTCTTAGGAACCGAGACACCGCTCCTCTATCCATCTCCAGGTGGGTCTGCCCACATGCAGATACCCCCACATATGAATATTAAAGGGTCGTGGCATTAGGAAGGTTGAGAACCACTGATCTAGAGGAAAGTAGGAGCCATTAGAAATCCTTGAACAGGGAGTGAAATGGTCAAGGTTGTGCTTTATGAATATAACTTCATTTTCATAAAATTTTAGTAATATTTTATTTCCCCCCAATTATACATAAAAACAAATTTAAACATTCATTTTCTTTAGAGTTTTGAATACCAAATTCTATCCCTTCCTCTCTCCCTTCCCTACTCTCTCCCTGAGACAGTAAGCAACTGATATAGATTACACGTGTACAATCATGCAAAACATCCATTTTAGTCATTTTTTTGGGAGAGGGGAAGGGAAGGAAGTTGGGGTTAAGTAACTTGCCCAAGATCATACAGCTCGTGTTAGGTATCTAAAGTCAGATTTGAACTCAGGTCCTCCTGACTCCAGGGACAGTTTTGTCTTTACTGAACCACCTAGCTACCCCCAATTTTTGTCATTTTTTGCAAGAAAACTTGGGGAAAATAAAGAAGAGAAAGGAGGGAGAGAGGGAAGAAATAAGGAAGGAACAAAGGAAGGATGGAAGGAATGAAGGAAGGAAGGGAAAAATTTATGTCCTTCAGTCTGTATTCAGACGTCAGTTCTTTCTTTGGAAGTGGATAGCATTTTTCATCATAAGTACATTGGGATTGTCTTGGATCATTATATTCCTTAGAATAGCTAAGTCATTCTTTGTTCTTCCTCATGCAGTATTGCTGTTACTGCTGGTTCTGCTCTTTTATCAGTTCATGTAAGT
Source organism: Pseudochirops cupreus (assembly GCA_028627135.1). Taxonomy (NCBI): domain Eukaryota; kingdom Metazoa; phylum Chordata; class Mammalia; order Diprotodontia; family Pseudocheiridae; genus Pseudochirops; species Pseudochirops cupreus. The sequence continues at coordinate 357,174,632 of CM053581.1, read as the reverse complement.
CTTTCTAGGCTTTTCTGAAATCATCCTGTTCTTCATTTCTTATAGCACAATAATGGGAATACAATTTTAGATGCTATGTGGGGGAGAGATTGGAGAAAGGAGACTTGAAGCAGCAAAGGGATCCTTGCATTTAGAACAAATAAAAATTAAAGAGCTAGGAATGTTTATCCCAGAGAATAAAAGACTTAGGAAGGCATAATAACAGTTTTCAAGTATTTGAAAGACTATCATGTGAAGGAAAAAAAAAGGGGGGGGGGGTTTAGACTTGTTTTGTTTTGCTTCCCAGGGCTGAACCAGAGCAGCAGTGAAGGGAGTGGGAGGGGAGTTGCAGAGATAAATCAGCATCAGAGGGGAAAATCAAAACTTTTTCTAATATTTAGAGCAATCCAAAAGAGAAATGGACTGTCTCTGAAGGTAGCAGATTTCCCTTCCATGGAGCTCTTCTTGCAAAGTTTAGATGACTATATCTTGTAGCGGGATTTTTTTTTCATATATAGGTTAGATATAATGGTTGATAAGGTCTCTTGAAATTTCAGAATTCTGAAATTCTGGGACTTCTGGCTTGTATTTCTATTATTTTGTTTGTTAGAGTTAAAATCTAACCATGAAATCATGAGACTTATAAAATATAATCCCTAAGTAGCTATTTCAAGAGAAAGGGAGTCCTCAGTATATCTCCAGCATAGACTGTCTCTTGGTAGGCATACTCCTACCTCTGGGGAGGTAGTTTATTTTACACATAATATTTCACTTTTGCTCTAGAGATCAAGAATTTTTTTTTAATTTGGTACCTATTAAGCTTACTTCATACTCCAAAATGGCCCCTTCAGATAGGTAGATTATCCCCACTGGGGTCCTACACTATGAAACTGAGTCCAAAATGGTATAGAGGTGACTTAACTCCCGTTGGTAATCATGGATTGTGTCCATGAACCGTATAGATTACCCACAAAATAGCCTGATTTGGGAATGGCCTCATTGTAATAATACTCATTCTGACCTAGTGATTCTTGTCATTGGATTGAGATGGTGGCTGGGCGGTCCTAACCATATCTACTATTGAATCTATTGGTGCTGGTCACACTATCAGTGTTATCCAACTAATCTACTAAATTGGTGCCCTCTCTCATTATCTTTTCTTACTTAGCTTCTTCCTATTACTACTAGTCACCCTGGTCTATCACAGATCTCTTACTTTGATGAGTAAGAAGTCAGATAAGATTACTTCCAAGGTCCTTCCAAGATAAGCCTTTATAATCTGTGATTCAGTGAATAGACTTCAAAATTGAGTTCAAAATAATGTGAATTTATTTAAATTTGGGGGGATACATTTTCATAATGCATAAGATGTATCAAAGCATGAAGATATTTTAATATACTTAAACTTTTAAAATATACATACAGTTTCATATTTTTTGTTTAGGTGCTTTCTTTGACAATGAATCAGGTAAAGAAAAACTTAAAAGATTTTTGTCTCTAAATACCCAACCCAGGTAGAATGAGGCAAACAAATTTTAAAAAGAGAGAAAGCAAGAAGTGTTTTCTCTTACAATCTAGGAGGCACAAATAGTTTTCATAGGAAATATGCTTGAAAAAAATTAAATCAAGGCACCTGTTTGGATTTAGGGAGTTTGGTGTGATTTTCAGCAGTGGAATTTTGACAGGAAGCCACAAATCCCACAGGATACCAGCATTTGCATTTCTGTAGCCCTGTGGATGGATTCAAAGATCTATTCACCTACAAACATTTTCATAACTTGCTTTTCCCTCCCCACTGCTCCCAAATTTCCATCATCTTTCTTTATATTCCCAATGGTGCATCTAGTGCACAGACCTTGCCAGCCCAAGACAGCGTGAGGGCCAAAGCTGCAGGGCACAGATTTAGAGACTCTCAAAGGTGTAAAGAATTTTAGAGGCCATCTAATCTCACCCATACCTGAACAAGAACCTTTTTCTTAATACACATGGGCCAACAAACAATGACCATCTGGCCTTTGATTGAAGACTTCAAGAGAGGAAGAAGTCACTATCTCCCAGGGCAGCCTATTTCACATTTGACTGGTTCAGATTTTCATTAAGATCCTTGCTTTCCTTAAATCTTATTTGTTCTAGGCCTAACACTTTTTTTTTTGCATCAGCTGCAGTGAATAGACCTAACTCTCATCATCATTCTATTATTTCTTAACATAAATATATATGAGCCAATTCTTAAAACCTTATAAGAAACTTACAAAACTCTGTTGTCCATCCCTTATTTATCTTCTTCCTCTTCTTTCATGTTTCTTTTTAAATTTGTTATAATTTAAATTGATGTTTAGAGTTTTGTTTTAAAGTATCGCTAAGTATGTGAATACATACACATACACACTTGAGTTCCATGCTGACATTTTTAAATATATACACAATGTCCTATTGAACATAATTAAATTTTTATATATAAGGTTTTTTTTAATAATAAAAGATGATGCAAACAGTTCTGAAATGAACAGTACCTAGTGTATGTAAGTATTCAGATTGGAGAAGGGACAGAGTAAATGTCTAATTTTTCAGGAATTCAGGTAGCTGTGGTTGCATTCCTGGAAAATGGCCAGTTGACTTTTACTTAAATTTGTAGTGTTGTTTCTAAGTCTTTGCTGTTGTTCAGAAAAGATGATTTTGTAGTGTTACTTTGGCCTAGTATGTTCTCTTTAGACTTCAGAATATCCATATCTAGGAAAAAGTCCTTTAGAAATAGGCCTAGGTACAAGTGACATCCACATTTACCTTCGTCAACTAGTAAACACTGGGCTGGGGCCAGAGCACCTGAGCACCAGGCTTGCCTTGGAAATTTATTTCTCCCTCACAAAGGAAAGCATAATTCTTGTAAAAGCCTTTCAAATTGCAGGTCTCTCATTTCTAAGGTATAATTGAAGTTCTTTGTCAAAAGTGGCAGGACCAGGTGTAGCCTTGAGCATATACTGTAATTCAGTTTGCATTGTATGAACAATACTTTTGGGTGGAAGACAGCATCACAAAAGAGAATTCCCACCTAAATAGGACGCTTTGGTCTGGTTTGACATTTGACATGAGGTATTTGGCTAAAGCCAGGCAACAACCATTCCGTCAAGCTACTTGGTATAATGTCATGTAATAGAGGACCTTGTAAACATGGCCAGTGGTTGTAATAACCAGAATTTTATGAGTAGGTCTCAAACTTATTTTATGGAATAGAGCGCACTCAATTTTCCCTTTCGCAGGTTAGAACAACATGCCCTACAAAGAGGACAAAGGTCTGTTTGAAGCAGACATTATTCACTTTGAGTAGAAGATCAGAAGGTTATATTTTTGTCATTAGACTTTCTGGCATGTTTTAAGAAAGTGCTTACAAAAGTTGCAGGGAACCAAGTTAAGGCCTCTTGCTTTGATTTCCATGGATAGAGATGATAAGATTATAGATCTAGAGCTGTAAAGGACCTCAGAGATGATCTTGTCCCACCCCCTCATTTTATAGATGGGGAAATTGAGGCCTATGGAGTTTATGTGACTTGCCCAAGGTCACACAGGTGTAGAAGTAGAAGTTGAACCGACAGCCTCTGTTTCCAGAGACAAGGCTTCTTCCCCTGGTCCCTATATTCAGCATTTTTTTTGAAAGAATAACCCTCTTTGAAACTTATGAGAGTAGAACCAATCTACAGAACCCTGTTTCAACTCCATGTAGGTGAAGGGGAGTCACTCTTACCCTTCTCTCCATCCTTCTGGGTAAGTTTTCATGGAGGTTTTCTTCTGTAAGTTTCTGATACGCTAGGCTCAAGTATGAAAGTCAATGAAATGGACTCAGTCTGAAAAAATTTGCAAAGAGCAAACAACAAATGCTTTTCAGTTGTTTGCTATATATCCCAGGTGCCATGCTAAATGATAAGGATACAGAAATAAAACACATAAACAAAGTTGTCTCACCCATGAGGAAGTGAGAATCGCTTCTGTGGTATGTGGTTTGAAGGATGCTGTGAATGCCTGCCCCCAACCTAAGGAATATTACCTCTATGAATGCCTAACATTCTCTGCCTCATGATTTGTTCCTTTCCCTACTCATGACCTTCCCTCATAGGAAGCAAACACATTGATCAGAACAGTGCATGGGTCTCCCTGCCTGCCTGCTTCTTCCTCAGGGAGCTTGTGAGATAGATTTCATTTCCATTAACCTCTAATTGAAATTTAGCATTTTTTCAATTATTTAAAAATATTTTTTGAGAAGCAATCCATAGGCATCATGAGACTGCCAAAAAGAGTCTATGACACAAATTTTTTCCTTAACTTTTTCTGAAGAACCCTTGCCCTATATTTGTCGAATGTTCACATCTCTCATACAAAACAGTTAAGTTTCCCTTAGGGTTCTTTATCTTAAAAAAAATCTGAATTGAAAGGATTTGATGGGAAAATCCCCATGTGTCTTTTACTCTCTAAATATCAGTAGTAGAAAGTAATTCTGTTTTCCCATTAGCTATTTTCAAGCACAGTTTTAGAAGAGCACATTTGCTACTATATACTCTACAACAAAAAAAATAGGTTTTTATTGCTTCCCCACAAATACATTATAATCACAGAGGGCATGGTGTTATGTTTGATGTTTCTAACTCTTGAAATAATGATGATTATTTGAATATTAAATTACTTCAATTCATTTTGTTCCATGCCTATGTATAGAATTTAGTTTTTTATGCTTTAGACGAAATTATACCTCAGAGCAGAGATACTACAGAAGTAGTAAATTATAGAGTAGTAAAACAATCCATTATTTTTTTTTACCTTTAAATAGATTTTAATATGTAATTGATTGTAAAATTATAGGACCTTACAGATTGATGTAGATAATAGTGGTAATTTCATTACTAAAGAAAATTAAACATTTGTATACCTGCCTATGGCATCGGTGTAACTTTCATGAATGTAGTACTTCCTTCAAAAAACTAATGGTCTATTGGGTCAAGGAAACGATAAAGAAAAATTATAAATCACATAAGATCACATTATACCCAATCTAATATTCTTAGTCATACAATATATTCATTCCTTCCATTCACAGTCAGGTTATTTCAAAGATATAATCTCCTCTGCCCTGGAGTTTCTTACTTGCTTAATATTTTTCAATTTCCACCCTATTAACTCAATTCCCAGTAATTTCCGCCATCACTCTTCTTTACCCTTGCACTTGGAAGGTAGAGGAAATCACAAAATCACGAGAAGGAAGTATGCTACAGACTTACATTATCTGACTCAGTGAAGCTGTCATTGATAGGTAGAGTAGTTGATAACATGCTAGACTTGTTTACATGCAATTGGGGGGAAATGAAATACCAAATTAAAAAAAAAAAAGAACGCTGGACTCCGAGTCAAGATGCTCTGAATTCGATTTGTGCTTCAGGAGCTAACTATGTGGCCTTGGCCAAGGAGCTTAACCTCTCTCATCCATAGTTCCCTCAACTATAAAATGAGGGTCCATAAAATAATAAATCTATATTTATTATTATATCTATATTACTATATCTATAAAATGAGGATCTATAACAATAATAACATCTTCCTTATAGGTTGTTGTTGGGATCAACAAAAAGTTTTATTAGTCTTCAAAGTCAGTATGAGACCATAGCATGATATAAATTCAAAATGCTAAAAAAAAAAAAATTGCAAAATGCATTAATAAGAGTATAGCATACTTTCCTCCCTCTTTGCATAGGTGGGGTATATACCATATATGTGTGT
>CM053581.1:357151354-357168393 GCA_028627135.1 Pseudochirops cupreus | reverse complement strand
CTCTCTCTCTGTCCCCCTCCCTCTCCTCTTTCCTCCCTTCCTTGCTCCCTCCCCATCTATCTCTCTCCTCTCAATCTCTCTCTCTGTCTCTGTCTTTCTCTGTCTCTCTCGCTCCCTCTCTCTGTCTCTCTCTCTCTCGCTCCCTCTCTCTCCCCCTCTTTCTCTGTCTCCTCTCTCAATCTCTCTCTCTCTCTCTTCCTCTCCTTACCATCTCTCTCTGTGTCTCTGTCTCTTTCTCTCCTCTCTCTCTCTCTCCCCCTCCCTCTCTTCTTTCCTCCCTCCCTCCCCCTCTCTCTGTCTCTCTCCACTTTTCCCCCTCTCCCCACTCATACACACACACACACACACACACACACACATACGTGTGTGTGGAGATCTTTGTACCTATAGACATAGACACATGCACCATGTCTACCATCCTATACACTGTGCTGAGAATGCCAAGACAAACCCAACAAACAGAACAGCTCCTGCCCTCAGGAAGCTTGCTTTCTAATCAGCTTCTTGCAGAAAAAGTTCATTATCTTTCTTTTCCCTTCAAATTCCATTTTCTTTCTTTTGGCATTATTATTTTTGTTTGGGGCTTCCCTCTTTCCTCAGTCTCCTGTACTCAGAACTTTGATCATCGTCATCCCAACCTTCAGTCTTTTACCCAATTTTTCTTGTTAAAGCACCAAAGTTGATTATTCCATATGTGAAAAGAAGGGATGTTTATAGAGGAGAGCACAAGAGGAAGTGGGGAGGAAAACAGAATATGGTAGCTATCTTCAAGTATTTGAAAGTCTGTCATATGGAAAAATGCATTTGTCTTGTTCTTGTCTCTGAGGGCAGAACTGGGAGCGATGGATAGCAGTTGGAAAGGGTCAAATTTAGATTTGATATAAAGAAAAATTCCTGACAAACTTGTAGAAATCTGGAAAGAGATGACCCAGGGGGGAGAGGGAGCCTGTTAACGTGAGGTCTTCAAATGGAGGTTCAATTAGATACTGGCATTGCACAGTGATTTTTGAGGAGATTCCTATTCATATATGAGTTGGGTCAGAAGAACTGTGAGGTCCTTCTGATGCTGTGATTATGTTATCTTTCTCCAGGCAGCACAGTACAATGAAAAAAGATCAGACTTTGAATCCAGAGTATCTGGAATCAGAGTAATCCTTCCTCTGATGCTTGGTACCTTCATGGCCTTGGGAAAGTCACTTAACTTTCCTTTGCACCAATTTCTTTCTCTTAAAAAACAAGGGGATTAAAGTAGATGGCCTCCAAAGTCCCTTCCATCTCTAGATCTATGGTTCTGTAATTCTGTGTACCTTCTTCACCACTTCTATAGTCTTCTACAGGCCTTCATATAGTCGGACTATTGCAATGGCCCTTACTAGTTGCATTACTCTAGTCGAGTCGCTTAACCTCTGCTGTAAAATAGTGACTATAATATACCTATCTATAAGGGTTGTAAGGATCAAATGAAACAATATTTGTAAAGTGTTTAGCACAACACTTGGTACTTAGTAGGTACTTAATAAATGTTCTCTCCTTTCCTCTATAAGTCTTCCATAGTATTTAGGCTTTTGTTCCTTGAATCCATCTTTCCTTTCACTGCCAAATGTGTCTGCCTTGTGCATAGATCTTGTCCTATCACTCCTTCAATTAAAAACCTTTAACCTACAGAAGATTCACATTATTTTTTCTGCCATTCAGAGCCCTAGATAATCCAATCTTGAATTTCCAATCATATCTGCTAGCACTTCATTTAATGCCTTCTCTGCTTCAGCCAAACTTAAACCACTCTTTGCTATACACACCCCATAATTCCTCATCTCCAATCCTTTGCTCGTACTTTTCCCTATCCATGGAATACCTTCCCTCTTCCTTGCTCCACTTCCATCTGGTGAATTCAAACAAATACTTGAAAGACAAATTTAAATGTTCCCTGTTCCTTGAAGCCTTTCCCGATGCCCCAATCTGTAGTGACCTTCCCCCATTGGACCTCCCATAGCACCTGTATGTATTTATGACACAGTTTTCTATTGCCATCATGGGAATGGTAAAGTCCAAGAAGGTGGGGATTATGGCTTACTGAAACAAGAAAAGCTTGTTGAGTTGAACTCCATTTGTTTCCCTAGCACAGTGCTCTCCTGCACATGCAGTACATCAAGTGAAATGAAATGAATCCATGCTTTTTGCTTTGGAATTTATCTATAAACCACTAATCTCTTTACTGCTTGACTGGATTCTGGGATTAAGGGATTCTGGGATTCCTTCTTCCATGGTGGCCTTTCCTTCCCAGGTATTAAGAGAGCGGCCAATGGACACAACAACATAGAAACCATGGAATTTCTAATTAAATGGGGAAGGGAATGGAAAGGAATAAGCATTGTTCCAGTCCCTGTGCTAGGTGTTTCGTAAATATCTCATTTGATCTTCACATCAACATCATGTGGTAGGTGTGGTTATTTTTACAGTTAAGGAAACTGAGGCAAACATGTTAACTGACTTGCCTAGAGTCACACAGCTAGTATCTGAGACTAAATTTGAAATGATTTTGCGCTTCTTCCCTCCTCCCAAATCCCCAAAGATTCACTTAGTTCCTCTCACATGCTGGCAACAGAGAATTTTTGCTAGATGTTTTGAAATGTACTTGAAAAATCCTCTCATGGGTAGATAGTCCCCAAGACTGATCTTTCTTGTCAGTTTGTAAAAGTTTTAGTTATTTTGAGTTTCCTTCCTATTCTTAAATTGGGCTAGCCAAAAATTTACCCATATGATTTTTGTTTTCAAAGAAATAGCTTAGTTTTATTTGACACCTTTTGGTGGATAAAGAGTGAGCCAAGAATACCTGAGTTCAGGTCCCAGCTGTGTGAACCTGGGCACTTCTCTTAAGCTCTCAGTGTTCTTGGCAACTCTGTAAGGCAGTAATAAACTCTAGAAAGATGTTGATATGCCTTAGAGAGGAAGTCTCTTCATTTGCGAGTTCCTTGTGTCAGTGGAATCATCGGACCAATTTGTATTCCTCATCCTGTCAGTGCTATGTTTGTTGCTTTTTTCCTACTAATTAATCTATTTCTCTTCTAATTTTCACTAACACCTTCTTGGTGATTATTTTTGGTTTTTTGAGTTTCTAGTTGTTAAAATTACATATTCAGTTCATTACATTATGTTGTCTCCCCCATTATTAGAATGTGAGCTTCAGAGCAGGGACTATTTCTAATTACTGTTTCCAATCCCAGTATTTTGTACACAGTAAACACTTACTAAATACTTGTTCATTCATTTATCATGTCTTTTTTCTATTTTGTTAATATATGTTCACAGATTTCAGTTCTCACCTAACATGTACTGGTTATGTGACCTTGAGCAACCTCTCAGTGCTATAGGCTATAGTATCTCTAATACTATAAGTTGTAGAGGAAATACTCGGCTGATTATTATCCTTTTACTGTTTCTATAATTGGTTCTTTGGCCCATTCATTCATAATGTCATCATTTTGTTGTTGTTGTTCCGTCTTTTTCAGCTGTATCTCTTTGTGACCCTATTTGAGATTTTCTTGGCAAAGATACTGGAGTGGTTTGTCATTTCCTTCTCCAGCCCATTTTAAAAATGTGGAAACTGAGGCAAATAGGGTTAAGTGATTTGCCCAGGGTCACACATCTAGTAAGTGTCCAAGGCTGGATTTGAACTCAGGAAGATGAATCTTCCTGACTCTGAATATGAGGCTCTGTCAGCCTAGCTGCCAATGTTATCGTTAAGCATCTATCTAGATCTATATCTCTGTGTTTTGTTTCGTTTAGATGGATCTTGATATTATAGAATTCTAGAGCAAGAAATGATCATAGAGGGAAATTCATCCAGCCCCCTTGCTTTGTAGTTGAGAAAGTTGAGACTTAATAATGTTTAATGGCTACCCTACCTTATCTAGCTAGTTAATCATGGAATCTGGATGAGAACCTAGTTGTAGGCTGGTGTTATGTCTATAATTCGACAGCTTGCCCAAAAGAGTGGCACTTCTTTTTTCATCTAATAAAAGCAAATGGGAGAGGAAACTGGGAGAATGGATAAAGGGCCAGCCAGCCTTGGATTTGGGCGTTCCTGGCTTCAAGTCCTGTATTTGATACATACTACATAACCGAAGGCAAGTCACTTTAACAGTACCTCAGCCAACTTTCAACTCATCTGTGGTTCTGTAAATTACACACAAGTCATTGATCGGTACTGGCAGAGTGATTTTCCACAATGGGAAATCCCCACAACCATGAAATCATAGGTCAATCCCCACCCCCACAAAAAAGCCAACAAATAAGTGCACGTTGCATAGATTGTGTACAGTTAGTGAATTATTTACATCTGGCTCTTTCCTCTGTCGAGTACATCTGGATTTGAGTTTTGTGGCCCTCTGCCAAGAACACATGGAGGCCTCAAGCCTGCCTTCTCATCGTGTCTGCCGCCTTTTATGGTGCTCAGTAACATCTTGCTCTCTGTTGTGACACAGCTGCATGCCAGCTGTCCTCTAGGACCCCAACCACCTCCCCCTGCTTTTTAAACCACTGAATAGTACTTCCCTGGTTATCATCACTGTACTTGACTTCCGCAGAATGAGAGTATCATTTCCAGTACATTATAAGCCTGGGCTAGCCCTGTGGCAAACTCAACCAGGATTCTTTTCTGTACAGTTGCCAAATAGTTCGGGGTCAAATGATTTTGTGAATGTTCAAGATTTTTCCATGCCTGGGAGGAAATGCCCAATTGACACACATTTTAAGAGAAAAATTGGAAGCCATTCTGGGTTTCTGAGGTGACTCTCGGTTCCCCAATTTGTGTATTGAGCTCTTTGGGGAACACATGAACTGTCTCACTCTTCCCACAAAAAATGATGTAGCTAAAGTCTTAATGATAAAAGTTGGCATTTATACTTCAAGGTTAAGATCATTCTCCATTTTATAGATGAGAAAGTTGAGGGAGACAGATGATCTTGCCCAATGTCATGTAGCTGATATCGTATGAGGTAGGATAAAAATTTGGCTCTTCTTGATCTGTTGTGTTGTACATGATGGAAAATCTGGGGTAGAACTCAACTCAAATTAATCAGAGTTACATTTTTATAGAGTCATGATACCATCACTGATTTTATTTTATTTCATTTGTTTGTCTTGACCTATAATTTCATTGGTTTGGATAGTTCATTGTGACACAATGGAAAAAACACTGCTTTTGAGTTGGAAGACCAGGGTTTGAATCTTGCCTCTGACTCTACTGATGGGACCTTGGAGAAGTCCCAACCTCCCATGACCTTAGATTTCTCATCTGTAAATTGTAGTGGCCAGACTAGATGACCTCTTAGGTCCCTTCCAGTTCTGGGTGCTATGATAGTCTATGTTCCAGCCATATTGGCCCATTTGTTGTCCTTTCACATTATTTATTTCAGTGCTTTCTCTTTGACTCGTCCTCACTCCTAAAATATTTTTCTTCCTTATCTTAGCCTCTTAGGAATCCTTGACTTGCTTAAGGATTCTTTAGAGAATGTAAGCTCCTTGAGCAGTTTCCTTCTTCTTTTTTTGTCTTTGCATCCCCATCCCCTAGCCTGGGGGACAGGCGCGTAGTAGGTACATAATAAATTCTTGTTGGTTGGTTGCTTGATATGGTTGAAATTCTTTATTCATGCTTGTCTGAACATTTCGTCATGCTGAGACCAACCTGATGATGTGGTCTTTGTACAGTGGACATGCTGGTCTGTATTCAAAGTCTCTTCTGTTTGGTAGGATGTGCCAGTGATCTCTTCTGCTGGCATAGATGTTGAGCAGGCAGGGTCCTTCCTACACCCCAGTGATTCCTGGGAGGAGGATTTCAGTAAAGGAGGCCACTGTATCTTGTCAATGCCATTATCTTAAGAGTGCTTAAGTCTTCAAGAAATGCTTAAATGGAGATTGTGTCTCCTATAAATTTTCTATTATCCCTTTTCCTTGTATAGCTCTGCACACAGTAAACACTTAATGAATGAAGGAGGTGGTATGAATTAGTGAATTAGAGATCTGACCTAGAGACCATGAGCACTTGAGTTCAAATTCACACACACACACACACACACACACACACACACACACACACACACACACACAGAGGCTGTGATGATCCTGGGTTAGTCACTTAACATCTCAGGACTTTAGGCCACCCTCTAAAACTACAAATTATAGAGACGGTGCTAACCTATATACGGAGATAGAGTTTCCTCTCCTGAGACTCCCTCATACCTATGAAATAATGGGTCCATTCCTTGTCCCTATCCTCAAAGTTAACTTAATTTAACCCTCATTTATTGAGGTCAGGCACGGGCCAGGCACTAGCTTGACTAAACAGACCCAATGACCAATGAATTCTTAAAGGAATTATATTATATTATTTTATTATTTATATATTATATATTATTTATTATTATATTACCTTGGAAGGAGGTCTCTATTGGAATGCTCCAATGATCTGTCCCTAAAGACAGGGGCTGTTTTTGCTTTTCTTTATATGATTCAGGAAAAACAGCCCCCCTCCTTTGAAGAGCTCACCATCTAAGGTAGGAAGCACCATGCAGACCATCAGGTACAAATGAGATACAGATGCGATGATCTGGCAATGACAGTGGTCTCACAGAGGGAGAGGCAGCACACTAGTGTTAAGGGGGACTGGGACAGGCCTCTTACAAAAGACATTGTATCTGAGACTTGGAGGAAGACGGGGCCAAGAGGTGAAAGTGAGGAAGGAGATAATTCCAGGCATGGGCTACAGCCAGTGAAAATCCCCAGAGCTGGGAAATGGAAATGCCCTACGTGGGGAAGAGCAGAGAAGCCAGTGTCATTGACCTGTAGAGGCTGCTGAAGGGAGTGAGGTGTAAGAAGACTGGCCAGATAGCAAGGTTATGAAAGACTTAAAAGTCAAACAAGGGATTTTGTTACTATTTCTTTTTTGGTTTGTTTGTTTTTACTATTTTTTGTAATTGATTTGTTTATTTACTTTCAGTTTACAAGATTCAGTTCCTATTTCTTGTGAATGGTAATCATACATTATATATCCTTACTTTGGATGGAAATACATGCCTATGTGTATATGTACATACTCCATATGTTATCTTTCTTTCCATATAGACATGTATGCAAGCATCTGTAATATTCTAAAAGTTTTAGTGTAGTTTTACACTATTAAAACTTAGGATGAATACCTTTAAAACACTCTCTATATATGGTACATGTGTACACGCACACACACACACACACACACACTTCCTTTCCCAGAAAGAAGAAAATTTATAAAATGTTTGAAAATCTGAGCAATATCACAAGTCTTTATTTGCCTACTATTCATAGTATCCAAGAGTTGCATTTTTTTATTGTGTCAAACGTTATTATTTAGCTGTGTCTGATTTTTCTTGTTCCGCTTGGGGTTTTCTTGGCAAAGATACTGGAGGAGTCTGCCATTTCCTTCTCCAGCTCATTTTACAGATGAGAAAACTGAGGCAAATAGGTTTAAGTGATTTGTCCAGGGTCACACATCTGTTAAGTGTCTGAGACTGGAATTGAACTGCTGAAGAGGAGTCTTCCTGATTCTGAGCCCAGTGCTTTAGGCACTGTGCTACCGAGCTGCCCTAATGTCAGACACATTGGTGCATAATTGTGGGTGGATGAGAAGGAAGAATGGATAAAAGGAATGGGAGGGAAAGGTAGAAAACTGGATTTGGAGTCAGCAGACAGGAGTTCGAATTCTGCCTCTGTTACTTACTATCTGTGTGGTATTTGGTAAGGCACTTAACTTTTTCTCCTTTTCAGTTTTCAAATGTCAGAGGGGCACTATACAGAGAAGTCTGATTCATGAGAATAACGAATCCCCTAAAGAGAGGCAGCTGTCATTATCTACATTTGTACTTCATATTTCCATTGAGCTAGAACTAATTATTATTGTTTTACATTATTAGAACTTCCAAAAGTATGAATCTGAATACATGTGACCACTTCATGGGATTCTTGATTTGCACTAATTGATACTAATTATAATCCAACTGGGGAGGGGAAGGGTAATGCAGCATACACATGACTGAACAAAAGATATGTACATAATCATTGAGAATGTCTCTAAAATTGGGAGGATGAGGAAGGGCTTCTTTTAGGAGCTAGTTCTTGAGTTGAGTCTTACCAACCTTAGGAAGTCAGGAGAGAAGACTATTCCAGGCACAGCCAACATACATTGGCCTAAAAGCAGAAATGAAGTGTCCTTGGTAATAATAGTGAGTAAACTAAGTGGGCTAGATCTTACACCATGATGGAGAGTAACGTGTAATCAGCCTCAAAAAAAAAAAGCTAGACTGTGTGGATTTTAAATGCCAAACAGATGAAATTATGTATCATAAAGGTGGTAGGGAGTCACCTAAAGATTCTTGAAGAAAGCAATGGCAGATTTGTACTTTAGGAAAATCGCTTTGATGGCTGTGTGGATGGTGGATTGGAGAAGGGAGAGACTGGATGCATGGAGACCAATTATAAAACTTTTACAATAAAGAGTGATTAAGAGCTTGATCTGAGGTGGTAGTGAAGGGAGTGGATGGCAGAGGTATTGTGAAGGTATAATCAACAAGAACTGGCCTACTGATTGACTAGAAGGGTGAGTGATAATGAAGAGTCAGAGATGCCTCACTGAGGTAACAGACCTGGAGGTCTTGAAGAATCATGTGGAAGTAGTAATTAAGAGGAGGAGAGGAAATTTAAGAATGAAGAAAGAGTTCCATTTTAGACATGTTCACATTGAGATGCCTATTTAACATCTAGGTGGAGATATTTTATGAGGTATTTGGAGATATAGGAGTGAAAGTCAGGAGAGAGTTAATGTTGGATATATAGATCTGGCAATCATCTCCAAAGGGATGATATCCAAACCAGGAGATCAGATGAGATCAGAGAGAGAGAGAGAGAGAGTGAGAGAGAGAAAGAGAGAGAGAGACAGAGAGAGAGAGAGAGTGAGAGAGGGAGAGAGAGAGGGAGGGAGGGAGAGAGAGAACTAGGAAGAAGAAGAAGAGGAAGAGGAGAAGGTGGTGGCCAAAAATAGAGCCCTGAACTCTTATCTCTTAACTTGAGAATTGTGTCTCTGTGAAGCCTAGAATAGTACTTCTGGAAAGAGGGGGTACTGGATCAATGTGAATTAAATTGAATTGAACTGAGCCAACCAGAATGCTTGATGAATATATGGGTTGCATATGTGGAAGACAGTTGTATTTCTTCTTTTTTTTTTGAGGGGAGAAGGCAAGCCAGTTGGAGTGACTTGCCCAAGGTCACAAAGCTAGTGAGTGTTTCAAGTGTCTGAGGCCAGATTTGAACTCAGGTCCTCCTGACTCCAGGGTCAGTGCAACAGTTGTATTTCAATAAAGATTATTTCCTACCTGGATAACTCCATAACTAAACATGGGTGAGACTTGCTGCAAAAAGATTATTTCATTTTGTGTTATCGCCTCCAATGTTATCCTCCTAAAAAGAAAATGATAAAAAATAGTTGATTTAATTGATACAGTATAATTTTTCTGCTTCCAGGATCACTAAACTAAAGCTCATGGGATGAATGTCCAAAGTGACTTTGGCATGGAGACATTACTTGATTACTCACTTTCTCTGTCTTATGAGTTCTTTGCCCTCTCACTTTGTTGGCAGATAACCAGCTAATTAATGACCACAGAGGAGGAAAATGGGCTTTTTGCAGGAAGGTTCAGTGTTTCCTTTGAGAAAGAGTATTTTGGCTTTAGACGTGTTTCTTCTGGCATGAGGCACATGATGGGGCTCATTGAATTTTATGACTTGGTCTACTGAGCAATCACAGAGGACACTACACCGCTTGTTTTTCTGATGAGGTGTGTGTGTCCTTGTTGACGCTGGTCCATCTATTGTTCTGCTAAAGCAGTACGCCCAACCTCTTTATTGCCTCTCATTCAGTTGCTGTGGTTGTGAGTTGGTCACCTTCAGACATCCTTATAAAACATGAGAACAACATACATAAAGGTCACTTTTTTCTTTCGTTCTGAATATCTGCAAACATAATATATATAATGGTTTTCACTTTATATGGTTCATATATTTTTCACCAAGGATCTCAGAATACCATGGCATAGTGAAAGAGGCCCTGTAGTAGAAGCCAGGAGAGACTGGCTTCTAACTCCGGCTCCACCATTACTAAACTTTGTGGCCTTAAGCAAGTCAACCCATTTCTCTGGAGGTAGTTTGGAGGTGGGGCTGGGGGAAGTGGGCTCAGTTTACTCATCTGTCAAATGAAAGTTTTGAATCATTGGAGGGTAAGTGATTTCCAGAGGCTCTTCTGGGTTGTAATGAACTTGCCTTTACTCAAATGACTTCCCTGGTAGCTTAGATCCAAAACTAAAACTAAATGATACCCCGGTAATCCATCTATGTGTTAGCAACAGGAGGTTTACTTAGTCATAGTAGGTAGAATGATATTCAGAACAAGGAAGGGATGTTTATCCAGGGTAAAGCATTGATTGAACTTCCCAGTGTGGTTCAAGCTGCTGGTCTTTGGTCACAAACCAAAGGGAATGATAACTCTGAGCCCTCTCATCCTGGCTTTTTCATATTCAGGAAGCTAAAATGAACCAAGCCTTGGTGTCCTACACTAATTAAATCTTGAAGACAGTTTCAATAATTTTTTTTAAAGGAAAACTAACCTAATTTGAAAGTAGGGGAGGGAAGGGGCTATTCTGGGTTGATGAGACATTACTCTTCCCGTACAAGTCTCCAAATATCATGTTGTACCATGCATTTGACAGAGTTTTCATGGATCCTTTCAGATTATATGGAGAGATACAGGCTAAATGATAACATAGTTTATTGGATTTGAAACTGGTGGAATACACAGAACCAATGACCAGTTATTATTAAAGGAAAAATATTACCTTTGAGAGAGGTCTCTTGTAACATACTCTGATGATGTATCCTTGCTCTGTGCTTTTAAATAATTTTATTAAAGACTTAGATAGAGGTACAGATGACATGCTTATCGAATTTTCAGATAATACAAAACAGAAATGTGGATGGTAGATCCCATATTTAGAGATAGAAAGGATCTTAAAGTCCAGGCCTCTCATTTCCTCATGTTGAGGAAACTGAGACCAGTAAAAAAATAATAAAAAAATTTAAAAAAAAATATATATATGGTTTTGGAGGAGGGAGGGCAGGGCAATAGGACAATAGGGGTTAAGTGAATTGCCCAAGGTCACACAGCTAGTAAATGTTAAGTGTCTGAGGCTGGATTTGGATTCAGGTCTCCTGACTCCTTGCAAGTTCAGTGCTCTATTCACTGAGCCACCTAGCTGCCCCAGTGGCCAATACATTAATGGAAGTCAGACTTCAAGAAAATATTTTGAAAGGCAAAGATGTTGAGCAGAAACGAACATGAAGAGTTTTAGAAATGACCTTGACAAGTACAGGATGGGAAAAAATCATCTGGAGATCTGGGGATTTTAGCAGATTACAGGTTCAATACAAAATAGCAGAGTAATATAGGAGCCAGGCTAATTACATTTTAGACTGCATTCAGAGTCATGTTATCCAAGATGACCAGAGTGATTGTCCTGCTGCACATCTGATACCTTGTCCTCGCTTCTGGTTGCCACATTTTTTTTTTTTGGAGAGGGGAGTTATTGCTAGCTGCCATTGCCTGTTTTAAGGCTGTTTCTTGGATGAAAGATTAGCTTTTATCTATTTTGTTCCAGAAGGAAAACCTGGGAACAGTAAGGAAGCTACAGAGAGGGAGATTTTGATTTTATATAGAGGGAAAGTAACCTTCTTAATAATTAAAATTTTCTCAAATTAGATTGAGCTGCTTTGGGAGGTAAGAGGTTGCACATCATTGGAGTTCTTCACTTCCTTAATGAGTACTTATTACAGATGTTCTAGAATAGATTTTTGCTTTGACCAGAAGACCTCTGAAGTCCTTCCTAATTCTTTGTTTCTGTGATTTTTATGATTTATCTGGTTAGTCATTTACTCAAAACTAGCATCAATATTTTTCATTTAATTTTCAAGTAAAAAAAATTAAAATAACAAATTGTTAATCAGTTAATAATTAAAATATAAATCAATGTAACAAAATATGAATTACTTAAAGATTAAAATGTAAGGAGCTAAGATTTCTCTAGAAGCATCATTTTGATCTGCATCCTGTAAGATTGAGTAGACTTTTCACCACAGGAAATGTCAACAAAAATGGTTGAAACTCTGCACTATCCATATGAAGGTTGGAAATGAGTAACTTGTCCATTAAATATTTCGTCTAATCTTTAGAAATTAAAGGTAAAATAATTCACTTTTAGAAAGGAAGTAGGTGATGATTTAGGAACCATAAAGGGCTAGTGATTATTTAATCATCCCTTTCTCTCTCTCTCCTTTGTTTTAAGGGCCGTAAGAGTGAGGCTGAAAAATTCTTCTTGAAGGCTATTCAGCTGGATCCCACCAGAGGCAACTGTTATATGCATTATGGTGAGTAGTTGCTGACTTGGTGATTTTTCTTTTTTTCTTCTCGAATATTGACTCAGCCATTAAATACCTATGGAATTCATGCCTCCTGTCTGGACCCTAGTTTCCTGAACTGTGAAAGGAGAGAGGAAGACTATGAATACACATTCTGAGCTAGAATGGATGTGAGAGATCATCTCACTCAACCTCCTCATTGGCAGATGAGAACGGAAGCTCAGAAAGCAAACTTGCCTAAGATCACATAAATGGCAGAGCTCCCTGTTCAGATTCTTCAGATAATACTATATGACCTCTTGGGTCCCTTCCAGCTCTAGTTCTGTTATCCCCTCTCTTTTTGCCCTCTCCCTCTCCCATCTCTCTCTGTCTCCCTCTGTCTCTCTCTGTCTCTCTCTGTCTCTCTGTCTCTCTCTGTCTCTCTGTCTCTCTGTCTCTCTCTGTCTCTCTGTCTCTCTCTGTCTCTCTGTCTCTCTCTCCCTCCCTCCTCCTTTCCTCCATTCTTCCCTTGTGAACTTCCTTCATCTTTTGGTTGTTCTTTCCTTCTCTTTCTGTTCTGTGTGCCTGATGAAGAGCTACAAATCTTGACATTGATTCCATATTTAAGATTTTTAAATGATTTCTGATGAAATAATTTAGCAGTAAAATACCCAGAGGGCAACTAGTGGTCCAGTAGATAGATCTCTTGAGTCAGGAGCACTCATCTTCTCTGAGTTCAAATCCGACCTCAAACACTCATTAGCTATATGACCCTGGGCAAGTCACTTAACCCCATTTCCTCAGTTCCTCATCTGTAAAGTGAGCTGGAGAAGGAAATGGCAAACCACTCCAGTCTTTGTTAAGAAAACCTCAAATGGGGACATGACTGAAATGACAAAACTACCCAGAAACGTCCCTTAAGTTAACTGATCACTTCAAAGAAGACTTAATTTTTTGTGTGTTCACTTTGTAAGTTTGCAAAACCCTGCAAAAGACTTGCTTATTTCTTCTGGGGTGGGGAGGGAGAAGGGAAAGTATCCTGGATAACTAGAAAGCTTGATTATTTCCATCAGTACTCTGTGACTACATTAGACTCTTCTTGGGAGTGGATTGCCCAAGGTTAGTGGTTCCCTTCCACTGACCTCTAACAGCTGAGCTTGGACTCAGCCCTTCCCAGCACAGATGCCTAATTCCTTTCAGTGTAGCCTGTAGCTTCTCCAAATTGGGTCTGTATAATAGCACTATCACATGCAGCTGTTTCATTAACAGTGACTCATGTATTAAGTGAGGCACTTAGCTGCTTTGGTGTTGGTTAAGTTTTGTTTATTTCTACCAGATTTGCAGCTGTAATAGTTTTCCAGGAACCAAAACAAACAAACAAAAAAAAACCCAAAAAAAAAACCATTTAATTTTGCTGATCTTTTGCAAAAGGTGTTTTCTGATATTCTTCAAGCTTTGCTATCTTCCTTATTCTCAGGTGGAAAACCTGAAGGTGGAAGGAAATTAAATTTAGGGGAAATAGAACCAATACACTCATATATTGCTTAATCCTTTCCCCTGGTTCCAGCTGGCAAAAATAAATCAGTGACAGGCCGTCAGTGAGGAAGAATGGAAATAATAAAATCGAGGATACACTTAACCAGCCACAAGTCCATTTGTTTATTTACATGTCTGTGTGAGTGTTTATAAATTGAGGGTAGTGACGTGTTATCTTTCCAGTGAAATGCAGCATGTAATTTTTCACATTCTGTCACATAACAGCTTCCAATTTCTTTTTTGCATTGTAGTCTTATTAGTGTGTGTATGTCTGCGAATGTGTTAAGATGGCAGCTTATAGTTGTGGTTCTTCATGTGAAGCAAAAAAAAAAAAGTGTTACTTTTATAAAATATTTCCAACCAGCATTTCTTTGGGCTCACAATTTTTACTCTTGCTACAATCAATAGTGGGGAATGGCTCTATAATTTTTTTTCTTTATGCTAGAGGACCAATGGGTATGCAGAATTATGTTTCATCTTAATGTCTCAACTTAATGCCCCTAACCATGTGTTCTAAGCTTATTTCCAATAATTTAATTGCATGCTTTAGTTTTTTTTTTCTCAGAAGTTATTCCTTTAGATTTACTCCATTGCTACATTTGGAGTTGAAAATGGAAGATACTTCTGGACATAACTGGGTCTCAGTATCCCCTTCTATAAAATTAAGGGATGGCACTGGATATCTTCTAAGGCTCCTTTAAATTTGTGAACCTGGGACTTTCATGAGTGGATCCACTAATTCTCATGTCCAGATTATTTATGGTCATTCTCTGGGGTGTAAATGGTTCTGAGTTTGGTGTCAAAGGGTTTAAATTTAAATCCTGGCTTGTCTTATTTCTAGTACAATTTTAGATAAATCCCCCTTTGCCTCTCTGACCCTCAGTTTACCCATATGTTAAATAAAAGAGCTGGACCAAGTAATCTCTTAAGGTCTCTTCCAGCTCTGAAACAAGTCATGTTTCTTACATTCCTTAAAGCAATCAAGACAACCAAACCATCCCTAAGAACTTTTGTTCTTTACTTCTGTTCCAGAATACAGCTGATGACCTTAATGTTACATGTAGTTCCAGGTGACAAGAATAGCATATACTTTTAAAACCCCGCAGCATTTTTCAAAATGCAATGTTATGAAAATGAAACAAAAATAATACATAGATGTCAAACAAATAAATCACATAGTCATTGATTATTTTTGGTAGAGGTACCTTGGACAGAGGTCTAGGCTTGGAGTCAGCAAGATTCCAGTGATTCCAGTGTTGAGTCTAATACAGACTGTGTGGTACTGGGTCAGTCACATAATCCCTTAGTCTCTCCTTTCTCCAAGAAACTCTGTAACAGTGGTTCTCAACCTTCCTAATGCCTTTAATACTCGTATGTGGCCATATCTGCATGTGGGCAGACCCTCCTGGAGATGGATAGAAGAGCAGTGTCTCGGTTCCTAAGACCATCAGAAATATGTGTTTTCCAATGATCTTAGGTAACCCCTGTGAAAGGGTAGTTCAACCCCCAAAGGGGTCACGACCCACAGGTTGAGAACCACTGTTCTATAAGATCGTATGTTTCTGACCTGAAGAAGTGAAGGGACTTTAAATATATGGAATTCTCTACCTTGAGGAATGAGAAGGGAATAAGCATTTATTAAGTTTCTGTTATGTGCCAGACAATATGCTAAGAGCTTAACAATATCTCCTCCTTTTTTTCTGCGTGTCCCTTATTCATGTGTTTGTGTTGTTGATGAATTGGTTTTCAGTCATGTCTGACTCTTCATGACCCCATGTGGAGTTTTCTTGGCAAAGATACTGGAGTGGTTTGCCATTTCCTTCTCCACCTTAGTTATAGATAAAGAAACTGAGGCAAACAGGGTTAAGTGACTTACCCAAGGTAGTCACACAGCTAGTAAATGTCTGAGCAGATTTGATCAGGAAGATGAGTCTTCCTGAGTCCAGGTCCAGCACTTTATCCACTGTGCCACCTTGCTACCCTGTGTATTTGTGTTTTTTGTCTGTACAAATTAAGCCATACTTTTATGTGCTGAAGCAAAATTTTAAAATCAATACTTGCATCATTTTTCTCTGTAATGATCAAGGAAGTAGCCCAAAAAGAGAATGTAAAAAGAGGAAGGAAGACTAAGGAACTAGATAATATTGAACCAACCTATTCTGAAAATCAGCAAAAGCCTACCTTTTTCATTTTAAGTTAGCCAGTATGTAACTATTGAATCTTGTTCATTCAAAATGGCAGCTAGGTAGCATAATGGGTGGAAAACCCGACTTGAAGCCAGGAAGAGTGGAGTTAAGATCTTGCTTCATGCACTTACTAGCTGTGACCCTGTGTAAAGTCACTTAATCCCTCTCAGCCTCAGTTTACCCATCTGTAAAATGGTCATAGTAATGGCATCTAGCTCACAGGATTCTTGTGAGATCAAATTAAATAACTGTTTATATACACACACATATAAAATGTGAGTGTGCATGTATACATATATATATATATACACACACACACATACACACACACACATATACATACCTACATATATATATGAGTATGTATGTGTATATATGCATATATGTAAGTTTGTATGTATACACATATATACATACCTATACACACACATATAAAATGTGAGTGTGCATGTATATATATACACACATATACATACCTACATATATGAGTATGTATGTGTATATATATGCATATATGTAAGTTTGTGTGTATGCACATATATACATACCTATACACACATATAAAATGTGAGTGTGCATATATACACACACACATATACATACCTACATATATGAGTATGTATGTGTATATATATGCATATATGTAAGTTTGTATGTATGCACATATATACATACCTATACATACACATATAAAATGTGAGTGTGCATATATATATACACACACACATATACATACCTACATATATATGAATATGTATGTGTATATATATGCATATATGTAAGTTTGCATGTGTACACATATATACATACCTATACACACACATATAAAATGTGAGTGTGCATATA
>CM053581.1:357126849-357150854 GCA_028627135.1 Pseudochirops cupreus | reverse complement strand
CAGTGTTATGTGGAGGATAGAGAGCTGGCCTTGAACCTGGAAGATTTGGATTCAATGATGCTTCTAGCACTTACTAGGTTGGTGGCTTTCAGTGAGTCAGGATGGTGCTACCTGCATTGGTGGAGGGAGTTTCCTTAGAAGGAGCTAGCTAACAGTATCCATGAAATCACAGGTGTAGTCCCTATCAGTATGCCCACCAAAATATACACTATGGTCAAGATTGGCCATTATGTGTTTGTGAGTTCTCCTCACAGACAGGAGGCAACATGGCTAATTGTGCAAATTGATGACCAGAGAAACAGGAAGATCTGGGTTCAATCCCACTTTTGTCACATGTTGTCTTGATAATTCTAGGCCAATCACTTAACATCTCAGTGCTCCAGGAAGTTCTCTAGGATTATAAAATATAAGAAAAAAAAAGGTATAGATGTGTAATAGGAGGGGAAGTTCCTTACATACTGGTAGGATGTCTCTTACAATACCACCCTGACTTTTAAAAAAATTCTCCTCTGAAACCATCTTGCCCTACTGGAAAGTCAGAGGGGTTATGGGGGAGGATATAGGAGAGAGCAGATTGGGGGAGGGGGTATACAGTGGAATCACTATTTTGGTGGGTGGGTAGGGGAAGGACGGGGAGAAAATTTGTAACCCAAAATCTCGTGGAAATGAATGATGTAAATTAAAAATAAACAAGTTAATACAAAAAGAAAAAAAAGAAAATTAGGTATGCTCATATTTCCAGGCCCGGAGGAACTGTGTCTTCAGGGACTGAAACATTAGATAATTGTATAAAATATTTCCATATTATTGTGTAAGAAGAGAAAAATAAAAGAAAAAAATTAAAGGAAGAGAAAAAAAATCTCTGATTTCAAAAGCTAAGCAGGTTTAGTCCTGGTGTCTACTTAGATGAGAGACTGCGTAGTAATAGTTTATAAGGGCAGTGTGGAGTAATAGATAGAATGGCGGATGTGGAGTCAGGAAGACGTGTTCAAATCCCACCCAGACACTTTGTGACTGCGGCGTAACCATTACCTGCTTCATGTCTCAGCCTCCTCATCTGTGAAAGGAGAGGTTTGGACTCAACGTTTAATGTTCCTTCTGTCTCTAAATCTGTGATTCTAGAAGCCTCCTGTATCATTGAAACCAAAGATCCAATATATATGTGTGTGTGTGCATGTATGTGTATGTATATATATATATGCACATATACACGTGTGTATACATATACACATACATACTTATACATAAAAACACACATACATTCACACATGTAGTGTTGACTTGTTGGTCTGTCATCGTATCAGACAACCATGCTTTAGAATGAAAGTTTCAGAGTTGGAAGGGAACAGTGCTGCTCACTAATCCAACCTCTGTATGAATAAACCTTCCCACTATAATTTACCTTCCTGACAACAGGCCATCTAGCCTTTACTTAAAGTACTCCAAATAAGGGAGAATCCATTATGTCTTCAGGCAGCCCATCTTCCTCTTGGATTATTTTAATTGTAGGAAAGTTTTACCTTATATCAAGCTGGAATCTGCCTCTTTGCAACTCCTACCCATCACTTGTATGTTTGTTCTTTGGGACCAGAAAACACATATAATCAGTTTTTAAGGTGACAGTCATTCAAATACTTGAAGGAAGCCGTCTTGTCTCTCTTAAGTCTTCTCATCTCCATGTTAAACAGCCTCATTCTTCCTTCCATTGATCCTCATGGGACAAACTCAGACTTCTCACTAACTACCCTTTGCTGGACATGCTCCAAGTTGCCAGTGTACTTGCTAAAGTGTGTAATCTAAAACTGAACACAGTACTTCATATTGGGGTTGATAGTGGGATTATCAACTTCTTAGTCTGGAAGCCACATGCCTCCCTTATGGAGTCTAAGGCAACGCATGACCTTTCTTGGTCTATACTTGTAAAGTTCCTTTAAACACAGGAAAACTTTTTGACAAGGGCTCCTGTAATTTTTTTTAAAAGTGTGGAACTTGTTAAGTGTAATTATAAAATGTAATTTTAATTCATAATTTAAGTGTAATTTTTAAATTTAATTTTTCCCTCTATAGATACTGACAACTTATCTATAATTTAGCCTTAGAAGGTTGCCCAGGATTACTGAGAAGCATGCTTCTTGTTAGATAGCTATTATGTGTCACAGGAAGCACTTAATCCACCGTCTTTTTAATTCTAGAGCTAGCTGTCTGTCAAAATGGCCAACTCACATTTTACATTTATCCCCATTAAATCTCATCTTAATGATTCCATAGGATTGCAGAACCCCAGAACTGGAAGGAACCTGAGGCCATCCAGTATCATCTATACCTGAAGACTCCCCCAACCCACAATCCGCACCATCCCCAGAAAGTAACCATCCAGCCTTTATTTGAAGGCAATTTTCCACTTTTAAATAATTCTGCTATGAAGAAGTATTTCCTAACATCAATCCTACATATTGCCTCTTTGCACTTCCATCCCTTACTCTTGCTTGCCCTTTATCACCAATTAGAAAAAATCTGATTATTCTTCCTTGTTGCAGCTTTTCACATATTATGCCCTGTCCCCTATGTCATTTCTTCTCATCTCGAGCTAGGTTAAACCTCCCCAGTTGCTTCAGACAATCCTCAGGATTTAGGTCAGTGTTCTAGCTAGTCAAGAATTTTTGAATACTAATCCTGTAATCCACTGTACCCATTAGCCTTTAATATTTAGAGATAGATCTGCAATCTCAATCACATAGCCATTCACTCCCTTCCTGCAACCTTTTGCATTTTTGGTAGGTTTTTTTCCTGTGGGTATCTCTGTAAAATGTACATAGAACATTCATTTAACATACTAAAGTCCTTTCTCTGTCAATGTCTCTGTCTCTATTTCTCTATCTGTATCTCTCCTTTTGTCTGTCTGTGTCTCTCAAACATCTTAAGGTTCCAATGTGGTATTTAGACTGTTCCCCAGGAGTAGGTGCATTGTATAGAATCTTTGGTACTGGACACAGGAATCTGTGTGACTCTGGACACATCCCTTAATGCATATCAGCCTCAGTCTTTTCATCTTTAAAATGAGAAGATTAGACTCAAGAGTCTTGAAGATCCTTTATGGGTCTAAGCCTGTGATCCTATGGCCCATTGCCTTTCATTATCATGACCTTTCAATATCATTTTCCGGTCATCCATTTTCTCAATGATATCTTTTGCTCAGTTCTTGTGTGTAAGACATCCTTGGTAATAGTCTGCAAGCTGCTTAACTCTGCTAAGTGTCTTTTCATTAAATTCATAAATTACTTGTAACTTTATTTCTCCTAGATCATTGTGTCCCATGACTCAGAGACATGTAGATTAACTAATAGGACATCAGTTTTAAAACAATGAGCTCTTACAGCAGGGAGAAACTTTAAAGTATTTACATAATTTCCCAACATGACTCAGAAGGATCTCTTTCCTACTGCATAATTCTGCTGGGATATCATTATTAATTTGTAGCATCTGATCTAAGGGGTGTGTGTGTGTGTGTGTGTGTGTGTGTGTGTGTGTGTGTGTCTTTGAGTACACGTGCATATGTTTCTGTATAAATAGAAAACTCATTGGGCCTTTGAACTATATGCATTTTTCCATCCATGTTGCTTTTCCAATGTGGTTGGTTACACCATTTCCAAAAATCTTTTCCATTTCACCAAGGAGGCTTTGTGGCATTCGGGGCATAATGCAATGAATATCATGTTACTCATGAATAGGAACATTTAAAGAACCTGACCATCAAGAGGAAATCCTTCTTGTATTAAAACTCTGTCCAAGCAAGAACATCTTTGATTTTGGCAACAATCTTAGGCAAGCATATGCTTCCCTTTGTTAATACCTCACTTGATGTCAATATCCAAGGATCATTAAACAATTTTATCTTCAGAGTTCCATCTGTCAGCATCTTGTATAACTTTAACATATATACACTCACTACTTTTTGAGGAACGCCTTCATGTTGATGGTGGATGGTGTGATGAACCTGAATTCAAATCCATTCTCAGATACTTAGCAGTTGTGTGACTGGATGAGTCAGGTAAACTCTCTCTCCCTCAGTCTCCTCAACTGTAAAGTAATAATAATAGTGCCTATCTCCCATATGAAGATAAATATGATACGAAGATAAAATGAGATAGTGTTTGAAAAGTGTTTTACAAATCTTAAGCAGGACATACACATGGTAGTTATTATTATTTGATGCTGCATCTTGTCCTATAGAGTCAGATTTTGTTTTAGAATCAGCAAACAGCAGACATGATGAGGTCTTGTGACTGAAAGGCCCTTGCTTTTTCTACTGTACCCATAATGCCTCTAATATGGAAAATAATATGAACTGTCACAGGTGGTAAAGAATATCATCTCTGACCTTTTACATTCTTTTAGCATTTTCTCCCCTTTTCACAACTGCTAATAAGTATATAGCACTGTTAGCTCCTAACACCTAAGTGATCTCAAGGGGCTTGGTCCAGATTTTAATGATTGATTTAAGATGTTATTGAGCTGTTGTGACCTGGGAAGTCTGGTGATAATGGGGAAGGAATACTGGGTTTTAATTTAGGTGACCTTTTCCTACCTGTGTGAGCTTGGGCATCTGACTTCAATTTTTTGGGCCTTAGTTACTGTTTCATCTGTAAAGACCTTAGCTTAAAAAGGCCATGGCCATCTCCAGTTGACCGGATCTATGTCTGGCCACTGGATCCAGATAGCTCCAGAGGAGAAAGTGAGGCTGGTGACTTTGCACAGCCCTGCCTCACTTAAATCCAATTCACTTGCATGTCACGACATCACCTCCCTGATGTTAGGATCCTCTTTGAGGACAAAGGACAAATAATAATACAAAAAAATAATAAAATGAAACTCTTAGACTATATGGACTGTAAGGTGCCATGAATAATGTATTAGCATTGCAGTCTTTGAGATGAATAGAGCTGTATCACTCAGCTTCTTCTGTCTAAGAGAGTTTGAGTACTATTTGGTATCAATTACATGAGAAGATTGGGTCACGTGGGGCTGGGGCAGGGGGAGAGTACCCTGTTACAATCATCCTGGTTCTCAGGACCGATGTGTTTCCTCTCGGAATGTTGGGAGAAAGAGTTAGCAAATATGTTTCTCGTTGGTCTTGGGTTAAGGCCTATGGATCCATTTATTTCCTTTAATTAAAGCCAGCAAGTCTGGAGATGGGCTGAAGTTCCCTGTGATGCACTGTTTCATTTTTAATCTTCTTCAGAAATAGCAGTAATGACTTTTTTAATTAAACAAATACCATTACTGTCTTGATTGAAAAGAAAAATAAAATTTTAAATAGGTCTTTGTTTAAGAAAAAGAGTGTTAAGACCAGAATTATTATTTTTTCTTTTTTTAATACAGAACAGAATGTCCTTGATTCTATACTTAGAAATAGACTGTATTTTTTAAAAATGCCCATATTAAATGTATCCCTACATTCCTTCCCACCCCCTAGATGTGCTGTGCGGGTCTGGGGCTGAGGAGATTTGAAGTTTCAAAGTGCACTAAGACTTTTGGGATGGCCTGTACAAAAGCCTGCCTCCCACGTGTAATTAGAATTAGAATGTTCTCAAATAAGGAAAAAGTTCAAATGGATTTCATCTGTTTACCTGAGATGTTTAAATTATTTTTTTTATATTAAAATATGTAATAGTACTCAAATAGTCTAGAATTTTGTCCTAATTCTGTGGGCTTGCTATGAGATCTGACCTCAGATATTTCAGAATGGAAATGGACCTAATGTCAAATGAGAGGGAAAATGTTAGCTTTCTCTATTGGTCAGGGGCCGCAAAGGACTTTCTTCTTGTCAGTCTGGGACTGTAATGTCTAACAAACGCAAGGTCTCACTAAAATGTTCTACAGGTAGGAAGTGTGGCTAACAATCTGCATCTCCCATCTCCATGACTTTTCATAGGCTCTGCCACAAAATCTGGAATGGATACCTTCCTCGTCGCCACCACTTAAGGCCACCTCCTGTACGAGGCCTTTATCCTTCCTTTAGCCTTTAGAGCTTGCCTGCTTTCCATATGAAAATTATCTTGTTAGTTTCTTTAAATACATTTTGTATAGATTTGTATGTACTCTATACACGTCATCTTCCCAATGGAATATAAACTCCTTGAGGGAAAGGACTGCTTTATTTTGCCCAGCATTATTCCTGTTACATAGAAGGTCCTTAATAAATGTTTATTGATTAAGAATGGGTCAATCTGTGAATTAAAGAATGTTAAATAAACAGTAAGTAGGTGTAATTGCTGAGTAGCGCAGATAGGAAATGATATGAGCAAACACCAGGTTATTTCACATTTATGAAGACCCTCCTGTTAATCACTGAAAACAGGAGATATTTTGGGGGAAACCAGAGACTGCTTACTTGTACTCCCATAGGTGTCTGGGATCTGTTACCAGTGTCCATGATTACATCAGTGTAGAAAACTCCCACAACTCAAAACCCACTTATGGGGGGGAGCCAAGATGGCAGAGTAAAAGCAAGAACTTGCTTGAGACCCAGTTCAACCACCTCCAACGACTGTAAAAAAAAATGATGCTAAACAAATTTTGAAGCTACAGAATTCACAAAGGGACAGAGAGAAACAACTCTCCCGCTGAAGGCAGCCTTAGCAGGCCGACAGGAAGCTCCTGTTGCACCGAGCTGGGAACCAAGTACAGTCCTGTGTGAGCCACACTGGCCCAGACCCGGGGTGGCCCCAACCAACAGCACAGACCAGCCAGGGCAGACTTCAGTAGAGTGAATCACCAGCAGCTGTGGTGGCTTCCAGACTTCTCAACCCATAAACCCCAAAGAGAAAGTAAAAGAGCAGTGGGGAACCCTGTTGATCCAGGGTGAGAGAAGAACATGGTCCAGCCCCTGCCCCCTGGGTGAAAGGTGTGCAGCAGTGCAGCAGGTGCAGCTGCTGCTGTGTGGTTACCTCAGAGTTCCTGGCCTACAGATCATAGGGGGACCAAGAGACCATTTAGAGGGTAATCACTCTTGCTTTGACCTGCTTGGATCTGGGTCACAGTCTTGGGTGGTAGGAGAAGCCAGTGTGCTAGAGCTTTTGGTGTCTGTAGAGAGGGAGCCCTCCTCATAGCTCTGACAAATGCAAAAACCCCAGCAATTTGGGACCCAGCTCTCTCAACTCTGCAAGCAGAGTTCTACCATGGCAAAGAGCTCAAAAGTCAAGTTATTGGCTGGAAAAATGAGCAAAGAGAGGAAGCACAATCAGATCATAGAATCTTTTTGGGGGGACAAAGAGGATCAAAACAGGGAACCAGAAGAAAATACAGTCAGAACTCCTGCAACAAAAGCTTCCAAGAAAAATATGAACTAGTTACAGGCCATGGAGGAGCTCAAGAAAGATTTTGAAAATCAAGTAAGAGAAGTGGAGGAAAAATTGGGAAGAGAAATGAGAATGATGCAAGAAAATCATGAAAAGACACTCAACAGCCTGCTAAAGGAGACCCAAAAGATACTGAAGAAAATAACACCTTAAAAAACAGACTAACTCAAATGACAAAAGAGGCCCAAAAAGCCAATGAGAAGAATGCCTTAAAAAGCCAAATTGGCCAGAAGGAAAAGAAATTTCAAAAACTCGCTGAAGAGAATAATTCCTTCAGAGTTACAGTGGTGCAAATGGAAGCTAATGACTTTATGAGAAATCAAGGTACTATAAAACAGATGCAAACAAATGAAAAAATAGAAGGCAATGTGAAATATCTCATTGGAAAAACAACTGACCTGGAAAATAGGTCCAGGACAGATGATTTAAAAATTGTTGGACTACCTGAAAACCATGATCAAAAAAAGAGCCTAGAAACCATCCTTCAAGAAATTCTCGAGGAAAATTGCCCTGATATTCTAGAACCAGAGGGCAAAATATAAATTGAAAGAATTCACCAATCATCTCTTGAAAAAGATCCCAAAAAGAAAACTCCTAGGAATGTTATAGCCAAATTCCAGAGTTCTCAGGTCAAGGAGAAAATACTGTAAGCAGTCAGGAAGAAACAATTTGAGTGTTGTGCAAACACAATCAGGATAACACAAGATCTAGCAGCTTCTACATTAAGGGATCAAGGGGCTTGTCATATGATATTCTGGAGGTCAAAGGAGCTAGAACTAAAACCAAGAATCACCTACAGGGGAAAATATGGTCACTCAATGAAATAGAGGACTTTCAAACATTCTTGATGAAAAAACCAGAGTTGAATAGAAAATTTGACTTTCAAATGCAAGAAGCAAGAGAAGCATGAAAAGGTAAACAGGAAAAATGAAATCATAAGTAACTTATCAAAGTTGAACTATTTACATTCATATATGGAGAAATGATAATTGTAACTCATGAGACTTCTCAGTATGAGGATAGTTGAAGGAAATCTGTGTGTGTGTATGTATAGATACATATATGTATGTATAGGCGGGTGTATGTGTCTATATATGTACATGTATACATAGAAGGCACAAGATGAGGTTAATATGAAGGGATGATATCTAAAAAATAAAATTAAAAGGTGGGAGAGGAATATATTGGGAGAAGGAGAAAGGGAGAGATAAACTAGGGTAAATTATCTCATATAAAAGGGGCAAGAGAAAACTTTTACAATGGAGGGGAAGAGCAGGAAGGTTAAAGGGAATGGGTTAACCTTACTCCTATTGAATTTGGCTTAAGGAGGGAATAATATACACACTTATTTGGGTATCTTACCCTACAGGAAAATATGAGGGAAGGGGGGGATGATAGAAAGGAGGGCAGATTGGGGGAGAGGGTAGTTAGAAGCAAACACTTTTGAAAAGGGACAGTGTCAAAGTAGAAAATAGAATAAGTAGGGGGCAGGATAGGAAGGAGAGAAATATAGTC
The DNA here is from genome assembly GCA_028627135.1 of Pseudochirops cupreus. NCBI lineage: Eukaryota > Metazoa > Chordata > Mammalia > Diprotodontia > Pseudocheiridae > Pseudochirops > Pseudochirops cupreus. The sequence continues at coordinate 357,141,981 of CM053581.1, read as the reverse complement.
AGTCTTCCACAATATAAGTACTATGGAAATGTTTTGCAGAATTATATATGTACAACCTATATTGAATTGCTTATCTTCCAAATGGGTGTAGGTGAGGAGGGAAGAAGGGAAAGAATCTGGAAATCAGAGTTTTAAAAACAAATGTTAATTTTTAAAAAATAGTTTTTTACATGCAATTGGGAAATAAAATATACAGGCACTAGGATATGGAAATTCATCTTGCCCTACTAGAAAGTTATGGGGAGATGGGGAAGGATATAAAAGAGAGTAGATTAGGGGGAGGGGTATTCAGTTAGCTCTATCTTGGGTTGGAGGTAGGGGAAAGATGGGGAGAAAATTTGTAACTCAAAATCTTGTGGAAATGAATGTTGAAAACTAAAAATAAATTAATTAATTTTTAAAAAACCACATGACTTGGTGGGAAGTCTTAAGGAGTTTCCTGATGGCCCTAGAGGTTAAGTGATTTCTTTGGGGTTACAGGAACAGAGGAAGGGAAAAAGGGAGTGAGGAACAAAGGAACAAACAGATGAACAAAGGAAGGAAGGAAGGAAGGAAGGAAACAAGCAAACATTTTTTAAGTGCCTGTTCTAAGCCCTCTAGAAATATGATCTTATTTAATTCTCAAAACAACCCTAGGAGATAGGTGCTATTATTGTTCCCACTTTACAATTGAAGAAATTGAGGCAGAGAGAGTGATTTGCTTGGGATTACCCAGGGAGTAAGTATCTGAGGCAGGTTTGGAGTAAGGTCATCCTGCCTGCAAGGCTGGTATGTGTTCTCTCCACTCCCCACATTTTTCTTCAGTATAACTATCAAGATGGTTCCTTTTACTATACATCTAGCTAACTATCAACCAAACCATCCTTCCATCCATCCATTCTTTGAAGAAGTATCTATTAAACATTCACTCCAGTGAAAGGTACCATGCTGTTTTCTAGAGACAAAAAGGCAAATTAAAATATTTGTAATCTCAAGAAATAATACATTTAAGAAACTCACATATTCCTGGAGTCACAGTCTCTCCCTGATGCTAACTATTTTCAGAAATGGTGCAGTGGATACAGTACTAAGCCTGAAGTCAGAAAGACTCATCTTCCTGAGTTCAAATCTGGCCTCAGACACTAACTGTGTGACTCTGGGCAAATCACTTAACTCTGTTTGCCTCAGTTTCCTTATCTGTAAAATGAGCTAGAAAAGGAAATGGCAAACCACTAAAATGTCTTTGCCAAGAAAACCCCAAACAGGGTCATGAAGAGTTAGAAATGACTAAAAAAAAAAAAAAAGATATAGCGCCACAATGTCTCAGAAAGGAAGAGAAAAGTGATTTTTAAAATGCTGATCACATCCATACCATTTACATCTATCTCTTCCTCTCCTATTCTTATCACCCTACTTTAAGCTCTTATATTTTCTAGCCTATAGTTACTATGATATTGTCCTAATTGGTCTTCCTTTCTCCAGCATATCCTCTCTCAAGTTTATTCTTCAAATTGGTACCTGATTAATCTTCTTATGAGCCGCCTACATGAGTGAATCTCAGAGTGTGTTCTGGAGACTCCCAGACCCTTTCAGGTTGTTCTCAATGCCAAAACTCTTTTCACAATAATACTAAGGTGTTTTAATTGCTATTGAGGAATTGATAGATATAGCCCATAAGCAACAAAGCTCTTTGTGGTCCTCAATAATTAAGAGCATGAAGGGATGTGCGACAAAAAAGTTTCAGAACTGTTGATCTAGAGAATGACATTCCCTTAGTTTAAAAGAGCGGTTCTTGGGGTTGCGGGAAGCAGCTGAGGGGATGTCGGGGATGATGGGCTGGCGGGAGGAAGATGACCAGGGCAATGACCACAACGGCAGGATCTACGTGGGGCACCTCCCGGCGTATGTGAGGGAGAAAGACCTGGAGGACCTATTCTACAAGTATGGCCAAGTCCGGGACATCGAGCTTAAGCACCTCTGGGGCCTGGCGCCTTTCACCTTTGTGCGCTTGGAGGATCCCAGGGATGCAGAAGATGCTATTTATGGGGGAAATGGTTATGATTGTGGCCAGTGCCGGCTTCGTGTGGAGTTATCCAGGAATCCTGGGGGTGGAGGGCCCCGTGGGAGGACTGGACCACCGTCAAGAAGATCTGAATTTCAAGTTCTTGTCTCAGGCCTTCCTCCTTTAGGCAGCTGGCAGGATTTGAAGGATCACATGCGAGAAGCTGGGGGTGTGTATTATGCAGATGTGCAGAAAGATGGCATGGGGGTAGTTGAGTTCCTCCGCAAGGAAGATATGGAATACGCCTTATGTAGACTGGACGACTCCAAATTCTGTTCTCATGAGGGTGAAACTTCCTATATCAGAATTTATCCAGAAAGAAGCACCAGTTATGGCTACTGCCAGTCCCGGTCAGGGTAAAGGTGTCGTGATTCTTCATACCAAAGCAGGGGCTCCCCATACTACGCCTCTTCCTTTGCACCATACTGAAATCATTTATGGTTTTTTTTTGTTCTTTTTTGTTTTGTTTTGTTTGTTTGTTTGTTTTTTAGTGTGAACTGAGTTGCTCTCTGCTCGGAATCTACATTCCAAATTGACTTAGTGTCTTAGGAATTTTTTTTAATAACTTTTTTTTAAAGGAAAAACTACATACAATACAACTACATACATATAGTTTCTACCAGCGCCATATTGGCAGTGAGATATTTTAAACTTCTGAAATTGTGGTTTTGGTTTAGAAGCAAGTTGCATATTTCCCCTTCCTCCTCCAATTATGGAGAAAAATCAGTGCTGTGTCATGGTGGGTTACTCTGCACAGACACTATATATAGGAATCAGCCCATTCTGTTTAGAAATATATTTCTAAAGTTTAATAATTAAAAAAAAACAGTGGTTCTCAACCTGTGGGTCACGACCCTGGGGGGTGTGTTGAACAATGCTGTCACAGGGGTCCCCTAAGACCATCAGAAAACACATATTTCCGATGGCCTTAGGAACCCAGACACTGCTCCTCTATCTGTCTCCAGGTGGGTCCGCCCACGTACAGATACACCCACATATGAGTATTAAAGGGTCATGGCAGTAGAAAGGTTGAGAACCCCCCGTGGCAGCCCTGTTCTTACTGATAAAGTTCAAATCCTGCCTCAAACATTTAGTAGCTGTATGACTTTGGGCAAATCATTCAACCTCTCGGCTCAGTTTTCCCATTTGTGAAATGGGGATAAAAACAGCACCCATGTGACAGTGTGACAATGTGACAATCAAATGTGACAATCAAATTTTAAAATACAAAATGCTTTGCAAAGCTCAGATAACTGTAAATATTTGCTGTTTTTGCTGTTACATGAAATGAATTCAAGTACTCGGTTGCTCTTCCTTCTTGTACATACTCTAGCTTGTCAGTATGATTCTGAAAATGTGTCACCTACAAAAGGACCCAAAACTGAAGTAGTCAGCATAGTGCAGCAAAGAGTGCCAACTCTACAGTTGGAGGACACGGGTTCAAATCCTGTTTTTCATGCTTATTCTCTGTGTGACCTCGGGTAATTCATCTACCTGCTTGGAGCCTCAGTTTCCTCATCTGTCAAATGAGTGGATACAGCTTAAATGGTTTCTGAGATACCTTCCAGCCCTTCCTTTGGGAGCCTGGGATTCTGGATGAGCCTTTACCATGAGATTACCTTCCATTCACGCTGTCTATATTGCATGTATTTCCATATTATCTCACCAATCAGAATGTGGGTTCCCTGAAGATCTTTCTTTGTATTATTATTGTTCAATTTTTTATACAATTGTAAGGTTTATCATAGCTTTTCTCAAAATAGCTGTTCAGACATTTTACAGTCGTGTCCAACTCCCTGTGACCCCATTTGGGGTTTTCTTGGCAAAGATATGGGAGTGGTTTATCATTTCCTTCTTCAGCTCATTTTACAGGTGAGGAACTTAGGCAAATGCAGTAACGTGACTCACCCAGGGTCACACAGCTAGTAAGTGTCTGAGGCTCAATTTGAACTCAGGAAGATGAGTCTTCTTGACTCCAGACCTGGCACTCTATCCACTGCACCACCCAGCTGCTTTTTCGTCATATTCTTAGTGCTTATTATGGCAGCTGGCACACATAAGCCATGCATAGGTGCTTGTTGACTGACTGATTGACCACATGTGGTCTGACCAGAGCAGAGAATTGCAGAACCATCTTCTGTCTTTTTAATACCCTTACTGTCTCAGTGCAGTTTAAGACTGTTAACCTTTTGAGATTCCATTACAAGGATGAACCTCTTTGTCCCTTTCATGTAACTTGTATTACATTTGTCTGTGTTCAGGTCATACTTCTAGTATACTGTAGGCTACCTGAAAGAGGGGCTATGGCATTGCTCATCTTTTTATTCATGGCAGAAATTCAACAAGCACTGGGCTAGATTCTGGGGACACAAACCTGAAAATAAAAGTCTCTGAACTCAGAGAGGTAGTTAGGTGGTATAGTGGGCAGAATACTGGACTTGGCATCAGGAGGAGCTGGGCTCTAATCTTGTCTCAGATGCTGTGTGACTGGGGCAAGTCAATTTATCTCTCTGAGCCTCAGTTGCCCTATCTGCAAAATGGGCGCAAGAGCATCTACCTCATGGGGTTGTTGTGAGGATCTGGTGAGATAACAAGGCTTTGCAAACCTTAAAGCATTATTCAAATGTTTGCTATTATTGTTATAATATAAAAGCTTATATATCCTTGAGGGGAAAATAGCGGCCACATAAATAAGTGCAAATAAATTCTTTGAGGGAGTGTGTGTATGTGTGTGTGTGTGTGTGTGTGTGTGTGTGTGTATAAGGTATATATACTTACATATGCCCACATATGACATTAAAAATTAAAACCGTTCTAAGACTTTTGTAGCAAAAATGTGTGTTTGTGTCCTAGAGAGAAAGAGAGAGAGAATATGTATTAGTACTCTGTCGATTTATTCAGTCACTTTTCAGTCACATCTGTATCTTCATGACCCCATTTGGGGGTTTCTTCACAAAGATACTGCAGTGTTTTGCCATTTCCTTCTTCAGCTCATTTTACAGATGAGGAAACTGGGGCAAATAGGGTTAAGTGACTTACCCAGGGTCACACAGCTACTGAGTGTCTGAAGACAGATTTGAACTCAGGTGTCCTGGACTGCAGGACAGGTGATCTTTCTACTGTACCACCTGGCGACTCCTCCCTTTTTTGGAGGCTATCAAAGTTGTTACTTCTCCAAGGTCACGCATTTGTAGAACAATTGTGTGGGGGTTTTAAGAAAACAATTAATTAATTGATTTTGGGTTTTAGCATTCGTTTTTATAAGATTTTGACTTCTAAATTTACTCCCTCTCTCTGCTCCCCCCACCCAAGCCAGCATGCAGTCTGATGTAGGGTATAGATGTATGATCATAGTAAACATATTTCCAAATCAGTCATTTTATGAAAGAAGAATCAGAACAAAAGGGAGAAGTCGAGACAGGAAAAAAAAATCAGAAAAGAGAATCAAATTATTCTTTAGAAAGGATTCAAAACCTTGTTTTCAAAATACTGAAATCATAGTATGGTACCATGGAATATTTTATCCACATTTGACACATGGAAGCATGCAAGTGGGAAACAGAGTAGTGCATAAGACAGAGAGTTGACTTCAAAGTCAAGAAAACATCTGTTTAGATACCATATCTAAGACAGTTTGAGAAAGTTACTGTAATCTCCAGTACCTCAGAGATATCTATAAGAAAGACATCATCACCATCATCATCACCACCATCACTGTCATCATCGTCACCATCACTGTCATCATAACTATCACCATCACCATCATCATCGTCACCATCACTGTCATTATAATCAATATCACATTTATATAGTGACTAAAACTTTGTGAAATACTTCATAATTATTATCTCATTTGATCCTCATAACAGCCCTAGGAGGGAAGTACTATCAAGAAACTGAGAAAGAGGTTAAGTGACTTGTGGATTAGCACTTGTAAAGGGAGTTTTCTCAGCAAATGAAATTTTAGTTCCAGAAAAAATATAAATATTTATATATGTACACACGTGCACATATGTGTCCATGTGTGTGCACGTAGGTAATGCTGTTGTCCTTTGCTCTCAAAGAGGACCAAAATGACATCACGATACACATCCGTGTGTTTGTTGGTGTTTGTGATTCCCTCACACCCATGTGTCCCCATGCACCATGGCATTTTCTTGGCAAAGATACTGGAGTGGTTTGCCATTTCCTCACAGCAGAGTTGTCGTATATTCAAAGATGTGCAGTAGATGTAACATCTCATGACTATGGTTTCAGAAATCTTCTGATTAGATTAATTTGTCTAATGAATTATCAAAGTGGGAGAAGAAACATGGAAGAACCACAAAAACAGGCTTAAGAAATGCACGCTGTCACCAAACATGAATTCAGTCATTCCATGTACTATTGGAATTCTTTAGTTAAAACCCACAAATATCAATATTTTCAGAGAGCTAATTGTACATGTCAACTTTATACTGGGATGGAATTCCTAGAAGGTATTTACATCCTGAAGTTCAACTATACAGAAAAACAGCTGTGATTTACCCAGTTAAGTGACTGTGTAATTAATGTAATGAGAATAATCCATTGCTTACCTTAAACAGCCCTCTGGGCTGTTAAGTATAATGTCTGTTTCCTTACTTTTGATGTTACTGGTAATCTCATTCTTCCTGCATGCAATTAATTGTCTCTCTCCAGTGCATTTTGCCTGAAAGTCTGCAAGCATCCCTTTTCTCTTTTAAACCACAGATTTTCAGGTTTCCTGAACTCTAGCATCTTTATTCTGTCTCCAACTCAACTAATCCCCAATTTATTTTTCTCATCCCATATTTATACCTTTCTTCTAAACAGAGAGATAGAGACATACTTTTTGATAACCTAGATTTCTTTGCACAAGTTTTATCTCTTTTCTGGAGTCTTGGTATTTTCTCATATTTCTCATGTTCTTACACTTGTTACCTAATTATTTAATTTAGTTATTTAAAAATGTCACATGGATGTTTACAAAATTATGTACTTCTAAAAAAAGATCACCACATCCTCCTGAATGTGCTTCCTTTCCTCCCCTCCTGCTTGCCCCACTATACCCTTCTTTTTCTGTAAAATATAGCCATATGAGGGTCAGTTTAAAATGAGGTTCCTTGATAACCCTAGAAGCAGCCAGAAACAAAAAAATCTACAACAGTATATTTAAAAAGACCACTTGTATTGGAATCAGGGAATTGGGTTCAAATTCTACAAAGGATAACTACCTGTGTCATATTGGGAAGATCATATAACCTGCCTGGTCCTTAGTTTCTTCATCTATTAAATGAATATTTGGGCTAGATTGCCCAAGAGGTCCCTGGCAGTGTGAAATCTATGATTCAAAAAAAGCAGAAGGGAAAATCTACTACAGGATGACCTCTCTCTCTAAAGAGCAACAGCCATTTCCATTTTGCCTGATCTGATTTCTTCTTAGCCCTCTGCATTGAATCAGATTCCATAGTTGAAACATCTCCCATGTCCCAACTTGCAGACTCTACCCATAGAGTCTGACAATCTTCCAGCCACCACAGTCCCTCCAAGGACATGATTGTACTAACCCCTCCATCATCTCCAGTCTCTTTTTCATCCCTTGGACTTCAGACTTATGGTTCTGAGGCTGGGAGGCAGATAATGGCTGTCCACCAAGGGATGCTTTCCCACTGTGGAATAATGCAATGAATCCCTGGACTAGAGAAAATTATTCTTTGTTAACTAGTTCGAGTATGAGAGTTTCTGATCCCAGTTCCTCCACTCACTAGATATATGACCTTGGGGAAATCGAGGGTTTCTGATCCCAGTTCCTCCACTCACTAGATGTATGACCTTGGGGAAATCACTATGTATTCAGTTACTTCCTACATAAACTATTAAAAAAAATTGTATTTCCCTAAAGGCTGGATTGCTAAGCAGCTGGGGCACATTTCTTATCTATATCTAGCTACTGGACCCAGATGGATCCAGAGGTGAAAGTGAGACTGGTGACTTTGCACAGCCCTGCCTCACTTAAATCCCATTCACTTGCATGTCATGGTGTCACCTCCCTGATGTCATGTCCTCTTTGAGAACAAAGGATAAACAGCAATGACATGAACTAAACGCTTGCCTACTTTTCAAGGTTACTATAGAGGTCAAATTAGAATTAGAGAAATGTAGTATGAAAATACTAAAACACAACATAGATACAAAGCAGTGTTATTAATAATATTAATCTAATTTTATTACCTGGTGAGAACATTGGGGGCTTTAGTCAAAGACTGATGCATAAAATTAAAGAACTGTCAAGGATATTCTAAATGTGGAATGTATTTCTATTAATTCATAGTGGAAAATATTGTTATATGTAAGCATATTTTCAAAAGAGTATAATGTGTATAGAGTGAGAAGCACAGATAGGCAAATGAATAATGTATTATAAATGTGTTTATGTAGAAATGTATGAAGTAAAAGAAAGAGAGAGAGAGAGAGGAAGGGAGGGGGGAAGGAAGGGAGGGAGGGAGGGGAGGAAGGGAGAAAGAAAGGGAGGAAGGAAAGAAGAAAGGGAGGAAGGGAGAAAGAAAGGAAGGCAGGGAGGCAGGTAGGTAGGAAGGAAGGAAGAAAGGAAGGCAGGCAGGTAGGTAGGAAGGAAGGAGGGAAGAAAGGAAGACAGGCAGGTAGGTAGGAAGAAAGAAAGGAAGGCAGGCAGGCAGGTAGGAACAAATGAAAGAAGGAAGGAAGGAAAGATGGAAGGAAGAAAGGAAGGAAAGATAGAAGGAAGGAAGGAAGGAAAGAAGGAAGGAAAAAAGGAAAAAAGAGTGGACCTAAAGGCACCACAGATCTGGATTCCCGTTTGTAAAATAATTCACAGTATTAAGAGGATCAAAGGGGATAATGTCCGTAAAGAGTTTCATAAACCTTGAGGCACCATAATCAATGTCAGTAATTATTATGCAATAAAAATGCTTAGTCACATTCACAAAAAAATATCAATAATAAAAGGGATTCCCTTACAGATGAATAAACTGATAAGCAGTTTTCTTCTGGTACTAGACTTCAATTGCCCCAAGGGATGCTTAGCTGCCCTCCCTCTCCTCTGGGGAAAGGGTGATAAATTTTAGACTGACACAGCCTTATCACCTGATAGGCAGAGGACCTTGTGTAAATGTTCAACAACATACTTGGGAAGTAAACAGAAGGGCTTTCTTCTGCTTATCAACAGAACTATGGCCTGACTGCTGAGGCAGTGGAACACTGGGATTCTTGCCCCTCCACCAGTCAGAATTCATACTTGAACATCAAATTTATTTCTCAGAAGTTTATTGCAGTTTCCTTTGGGAGTGCAGAGTAAGGGAACTTGTCAAATGGCAAAGCCAAAGAATGTGTTCCCTCTGCTATGTATAAGGGAAAAACATACCTGTATTTCAAAGATTAAGGAAAAATTTCACTGATTTTCCGTCAAAGTAATTTTAATTTAAAAGCAATTCTAACATATTTAGAAATACTCTTCCCCTTCCTTTGTTCATATTTATACTCAGGAAAAAATATAATATATTATCTGGAGTAGTTTTAGATTGTTGTCTCTAGTGTGTAACACAGCTTGTTTAACCTGGCATTCAATGTTCTTCACAACTTGCCTCCAGTCTACATTTCATATTACTTACTTTTCTGCACTCTAAGTGGCCCTTCACCAAGTGCCATGTTTCATCTCTTCCTTCTGTATGTAAACCATGCTGTATGTCTGGAATACATTTCCTTTTTCATCTTTAACTGGCAGAATCCTTCTGTTTCTTTATGGTCTCAGGTGGTACCTTCCCTGGTCTTTCCAATTGCTGGTATCTGATCTTAAATACCTCATTCACAACCTCAGCTCTTCCATTCCTCATCTCTCCCAGCTTCCTTAGATCCAGTTGCCAAACACTGTTGATTATAGGTTCACAGCATCCCTCACATTCATCCCCTCTTCTCTGCTCACAAAGCCACTCTAGTTAAGGACCTGATTGCTTCTTGTCTCACCTGTTACAAATAGCTTCCTAATTGGTCTCTCTGCCAATCAGTTCTCCACCTAGCTGTCAAACTGATATTCCTAAATCATAGGGCTGGCCATTTTCATTTTCACTTCCTTAAGAAACTTGAATAGACCCACTATTGCTTCTTGGATCAAACTCAAACTTTGCTGGTATTTTGAAGCCCTTTTTAATCCAGCTGCCGTATGTATTTTTAGACTGTATTCACATGAATTCCCTCTGCATTGTAGCCAAAAAGGCCCAACTGATGCCTTCCAGATTCTTCCTCCTTGACTTTGTATGAACTATCCCATCATATCTAGAGTGCTCCTCTCCCTTACCTTTGCCTCATGCACACAATGCATTTTAAATTAAAGGCACTAAGTAAATATTTGTGGAATGTATTATTGCATGAAAGAATGTATAGGTCAAATAATTTTTATAATTAAATGGCCATTGGGAGAGAGAATTTGAATGACTGTTCGTCAGCCATTAGCCATTACTGTACTTGCTTTTAATTATGTTCAGTTAATTGTCTATACCACTGTCCTCACAAGATACTTCTTGAGCACACACTATATTCAAAGTACTGTTCAGGGTCCTGGGGATACTAGGTGAGATAATATAGCTGTGTCCTATAGGGAGACATAATCTAGTTGAGAATTCTAGGCATATACAAATGGGAAGGAAGGAAGAAAAGAAGTAAGGAAGGGAGGGAGGGAAAGAGGAAAGAAAGGAAGGGAAGAAAGAAGGAAGGATGAAAGGAGAGAAGGAAGGAAGGGAGAGAAGGAAGGAAGGAAGGAAAGAAGGAAGGAGGGAAGGAAGGAAATAAGGAAGAAAGGAAGGAAGGAAAGAAGAAGCAAGGAAAGAAGGGAGTGGGCAGGCAAGGGAGGAGGAAGGGAAGGAAGGAAGAAAGGGAAGAAAGGAGAGAAGGAAGAGACAGAAAAAGAAAAAAGGGAAGGAAGAAGAGGAAGAAAGCAAAGAAAGGAAGGTTAAAAAGGGCTTATTAAATGCCTAATATATGCCAGGTACTGTGCTAAACACTTTAAAATATTTTCTCATTTGGTCCTCACAAGAACCCAGGGAATTAGGTGCTATAATAATCCTCATTTTTGTAACTGAAGAAACCAACACAGACAATAATTAAGTGATTTGCCCAGGGTCACACAGCTAGCAGTAAATGTCTGAAGGCTCATATGAACTCAGATTTTCCTAACTCCTGGCCCATAGCTCTATCTACGTGTCACCTACCTGCCTCTAAATAGCAATATGGAGTCACATATCTAATCCAACCCCCTCACTGTTCAGATGACAAAACCAAGGTCCTTGAATGTTCATTGACTTTGCTGGAGGTCACATAGGTAGTGTCAGAGGCAGGATATTAAAGGATTTTTTATGGTCCTCTGACCCCAGAGCCAGTGTTCTTTCAGCAACAGTCTGCTGCTTACATAAAAAAGATAAATAGGAATACATGGAAAGTAGGCTTGTAACCAGCCTTGTTAACCACGGATTCAACAATGTTTCAAGACAGGGAAGGAAATGAGACTTTGTGATGTAAGCTCGGCATGTAAAATAAACCAGTGACATGTTTTAAATGTATAACGAGACTGAGGATCGGTCTAGAGACAATGGATTTGAATGAATTCAGCTCCATTCCCCGCCAACTTGCTGCCTTGAAATTTGATTGAAATTCCTAGGTCTCATCTGGTCATCTTCCTGTGCAGGCATCATCAAAGTCGAGGCCAAATTTAGTCTTGCCTCTTATAGCCTGGTCCCAAAGCCATATAAGTTTGTGAGTCATCGATAAGAGAACAGCTAGTACTACTTTCCATATTTATGATATTGTTGAGCCCTTAGACGCCTTCCTACAAAAGCATATTTCCAGTATATGTTTTATTGGGCTGTTACAAAATAAATAAAAATACTGCTGCTCCATAGTGGAATAACAATTGACTTTCCATTCCAATTCAAATCATAAAACCTGCTAAACAAACAAACAAAAAAACGAGGCATTGCAAGAAAATAGTGTTTTACTCTATTGAAGTAACATCTCCTCACACTGATCTGTCCATCTGGAGCAAGAGAGAAAGAATCAATGGCATCATTTATTAATTTGAGGAAATAATTCTTACAATAGGATAACATTGCTTGCTGTCTTTTGTCCTTCCCTGCCCCCAAATCAGCATGGTAGAAACTATTACATTTGTTTTTAAAGTAGACATGAAAGTCATAGATTTGAAGCTTTAAAGAACCTTAGAGATCACCTAATCCAACTCCCTCATTTGAAAGAATGAAGAAATTTAAGGAGCTGCAATTTATTTGACTAAACACAAGTAGCTGCAGCAGCGGTAGTGATAATATTTTATATGATGCTCTAAGATTTGCAAAGTACTTTCCAAATGCTATGTCATTTCCTCCTGGATGGTAGATGCTATTATTATCCCCATTTTATTGATGAGGAAAATAAAGCAGCGATTAAGTGACTTGCCCAGGGTCACGCAGTTAGTGAATGTCAGAGGATGATTTAAACTAAGATCTCCTAGACTCCAATTCCTACCTTCCATCCACTGTAGTACCTAGAAAGCAGGGAGGCCAGGATTTTAGCTCAGTTCCCTTGACCCTGAATAGTGTTCTTTTTACTGTACCAAGCTTTCCTTTGTTGACTTTACAACTAATTAACCTATATATAGATGATATATCTTGAAAAATGATTTTAAAGGACTGGGCTAGTGGACAGAACACTCAATTTGGGGCCAAAGAAACTGAACTCAAACCCTGCTTTCAGCACTGATTAGTTGTATGATTATGGGGAAGTCATTTATAGCATGTTTTCATTGTTTATGAAAAATGAAGGTTTAGGATAGATGTTCTCTGCCTTCTGGAGCCATCCGGTTCTAGACACTAATAAAGACAACCAACTGAAATACAGTGGGTGGCACAGTGGCTAGAGGGCCAGACCTGGAGTCAGGAAGACCTGAGTTTAAATCCAGCCTCAGATACTTACCTGCTGTGTGACCCCGGGCAAGTCATATAACCCTGTTTGCCTCAGTTTACTTATCTGTAAAATGAGCTGAAGAAGGAAGTGGCAAATCACTCAAGTGTCTCTGCCAAAAAAAACTCCAAATGGGGTCAGGAAGAGTTCAACACAATTGAACCAATACGAGAAAGACAGCCAACCAAAGAGTTGTTTTAGCTTGATATCCTTGAAGTTAATGAGATTAAGGAAAACTTTTTAAAATAATAAATAAGTTAACATTTGGCATTTTGATTATTTTTATTTGCTTCAGTATACTCTGTAATTTCAGCACCATAATCATGTGGTTGGTCTATGTAAATATGCAATTTTTTGCGTTTCCCCTCCCCCCCCCACAGTCATTTCCAATTTTTTAATGAGGTTTTCTGACCTCTAAAATACTTGACATAAGGAGTACTGGAGGGATAGCCTGGGGGTTCCCAAGTCCTGGAGGTCCCTCAGTTGACTCCTAAAGAAAAAAAGTCTGTCCCAGTTTGAGGAGGTCCTTGCTTATCTTTATTCCCTGTTCTCCTACTAGTTAAAGTTTAAGAATATTCAGGGTGATAGTACTTTTGTGATCAATCTTTTAAACAGAGACTTTCCCCCCTTCTTTCTCATTTTACAGCAAATAAAATGGTGGTTAAGGAGACAAATTTGGATGTGTCATTTTGTGCTGAAAGAGTAGTTGGTAATTGCATTTCGGTAGAGACGAAGGCTTGACCATTGGAAAAATACAAAAAAACCCAAACCAAAACAAAAAATTCTCCCTCCCCCAACTCCCCATGATACCAGTGTATCATTATAATCACCATTTTTGATATAGTTAAAATATTATTCAATATTTGAAGCAAGGCAACTGTTATCCAGGGAAAATACTATTGGAAAATATATAAGCAATCTGGCAGTCATGCAGGCAGCACCTGGTGTTGGAGGCGGTGATTTGGGTTTGTAAATGATTGGAATATGATTGGTGGATTATGTTTGGAATTGATCCTTTTTCTGTTACTTCCCACCATAAAAAATGAGTGCCTCATAGGGGTTAATGTTTGATCTATTTTTCTTTGTTTTTTCATTAATGTCCCTGATATAATTTTTAAAGATTCATGTAATTCAATATAGAATTCTAGTTCAATCTAAATGACAAAGTCCAAGAAAATTAAACTAATCTCATAGTTAGTGAATAAAACACACTTGAGTTTATTATAGATTTTTAGGATCTTAAATTTAGAGTTCTAAGGGACATTAGGCAGTATCTAATTCAGCCCATTGACATGTTTTTACAAATTAGGAAACTGAGGCACAGATTAAGTGACTTATCTAAAGTTATTCATTTGCATATAGAATCATAGAAATGGATGGGACCATAAAGGTCATCTAGTCTAAGCCCTTCATTTTACAGATGGGCAAACTGAGGCTCAGGTAGGTTAAGTAAGTTGCCTGAAGTCACACCATATGTATCACATAGAGGGATTTGAAACCAGATTGCCTGAGTCTAGAGCCAGCGAATGTTCTTTATTTGGTACTACTCTGTATGCCTAGTAGTAACAGAGTTGGAATTGGAACTCTGAGTCCAAACATTGTTCTGTCTCCTTCAGCATACTTCTCAAACCTATAGCACATGATATTTCTCAATAATTTCTTTTTCAAGCACCCACCAAACCTTACCTACTAAGTTTCCAAGATCAAATGAAATCTAGCATTTTTGGACTGACCTAGCATGGTTTGAGTTATCTCTTTCTTTTTTCTCCTCTTATTTAATATTTTATTTTTTCCCAATTACATTAAAAAAAAAGCACACAATTTTAACATTCTTTTTTTTTTCTTCAGATTTTGAGTTCTAAATTCTCTCCCTCCCCTCCTTCCTTTCATTGAGGAGGCAAGCAGTTTTACATAGATTATACATGTGTAGTCATACAAAACAAATTTCCATATAAGTCATGCTGTGAAAGAAAATAAACAAACAAAAAACAAACAAGAAAAATAAAGGAAATAAAGAAAAAATATCTTTGATCTGCATTCAAGCTACACTAGTTCTTTACCTGTTGATGTATAGCACCTTTTATTATAGTCCTACAGAATTGTTTGGGATC
>CM053581.1:357105144-357126349 GCA_028627135.1 Pseudochirops cupreus | reverse complement strand
CCTCCTCTCCTCACGCACGCAACTGCTCAGCGTCCAGGCAGCTTGGTCCCAGCAGCTCCTGCCCCTGGCAGTTCCTGCCCCAGGCAGTCCTCAGCAGGAGTCCTTAGCAGAGATTCTGCCCTGCTCAAAGCAAAAGGAGTTCGCAACTGCAGCCACTGCCTCTGATGCCGCTTCTACTCAGCACCCCAGGGAGACTAGCTTGGTTCCTGCATTCTTTTGCTCCACCCCTTCCTGCTACATCAGCAAGCTCAAGGGGCGTGGAAGATCTTCAAATCCCAGTATCGTTACACCCCACTAAAAGAGCTCCTATAAATATTTTTGTACACATAGGTACAAAGGCACCTACGTTCCTTTTTGTTTCTTATCTCTTTGGAATACAGACCTAGTAGTGCTATTGCTTGGCCAAAGAGTATAAATGGTTTTAGAGCCCTTTGGACATAGTTCCAAATAGATCTCCAGAAAGGTTGAATCCGTATACAACATCACCAAATGTAGATGAGTGTTTTAATTTTCCAACATTCCCTCCAACATTTGTCATTTTCTTTTTTTGTCCTGTTAGCCAATCTGACAGGTTTGAGGTAGTACCTCAGAGTTGTTCTGATTTGCACGTCATGAGTTATCTATTTCAATTCACTAATTCAAATGTAGGAGGACAAATATATTTCTGCATTAATCATGAATGTAAAAGTCAATTTTCAAACCTACTTTTCCCCAGTCTTTTATTATGTGTGTCCCCAGCTCTTAGCACAGTGCGTGGTTTATAATGTGAATCAGGATAGAGAATGGACCTGAAATTTCTTTACTCAAGGAAATTCTTGGATGGATGAAAAGCCCCCATACAATTCATCACCCTCCATGAAAACAGACAGTCATAAAGAATTACCTAGATCAGAGGTGTCAAAATACTCTCTGGGGCTGTCCAAACCAGATTATGAGGAAGTTGAGAAATACTTGAGAAAATAAAGAAACATATAATAGAACGGAAATGATGTTACTATGTTTTTCTAAGTCAGTATACATTCAGCAGGGATCTTTTATGTATGCTTAGTGGCCCCCATTTCTATTTGAGTTCCACACCATTGGCCTAGAGCACTGAGATATTCAGTGACTTCTCCAGGATCCCTACAACCAGGAAATGCCCAAGGTGTAACTTGATCCTAGATATTCATGATCTGGAGGCCAGCTCTTTGGGTCCACTGTATCACAGAACCTCTTAGTCCATCCGTCAGCCAACAAGCATTTATATAACACATAGGAGCCATTTAATAAATATTAGTCTCTTGATTGATTTCTGCTTTGTATTGAGTCCCTAGTGCATTCATGATAGGGAGTCAATGATAAAAGAAAGTCAATACCATTTATGTTTGTAATACATTTCAGAAGATATGTTCGATTTATTTTTATGGATTGCATTGCCTTGGGAGGGCCTAGGTGATAAAAAAAAAAGAGAGAGAGAGAGAAAACATAAGTTATATTTCTATATTAATCACAAATGTAAAAGTGAAATAATTTTGATCACATTATCAGTGTATATATAGGTAATTTATAGTCTTCCAGTACCATGTTACAAAAATCAAGGAAGCCACCTTAGAGAAAGATAGCTCTCCTATGATACACCTTCGAGTAGCAGCCATACCTTGTTCAGTCATTCAGTCATGTTTGACTCTTTGTGACCCCATAGATCATAGTATGCCAATATTCTCCATGGAGTTTTCTTGACAAAGATACTAGAGTGGTTTTCCATTTCTTCTCCAGTTGATTGAGGCACAGGTTAAGTGACTTGCCCAGGATCACACAGTTACTGGGTATTTGAGGGTAGATTTGAACTCAAGTCGTTCCTGATTCCAGGCTCAACACTCTATCCACTGAGCCACCTAGCTGCCTCCTACACTAACAGATAAAGTGACTCATGCAAGGTCACACAACTAATAAGTATTTGAGGTGGGATTTGTGTCTTCCTGATTCCAGCAGCTGTACTACTGCTCTAAATTTGGTTCCTTACCTGTAGCTCACCAACTCACTCTCTCCCTGTCTCTCTGTCTCTTTCTCATTCTCTCTCATTCTCTCTCTCACGTTCTCTCTTTCTTTCAGGACAATTCCTTCTGGAAGAGGATCGGCTGATGGAGGCAGCTGAGATGGCCCAGAAGGCAGCTGAGCTGGACAGTGATGAATTTGACGTTGTCTTCAATGCAGCCCACATGCTCAGGTGAGCGTCCTTTGGCCTCTTCTTTGGCTGCCACCCTCCGATTCCTGAAGACCTGGCTTTGAGAGAGCTATTTCTTGGCCCGTCCTTTGGAACGTTCCCCCCCCCCCCCCATTATCATGCATGAAGCTATTTTTGCTTATTTGATTTCTGGTGAAAGTTTTGTGGCTTTACATTATTTAAGCTTCACAACCCAGACTATAGAAACTTTTTTTTTAAAATAATCTCATGATCAATGCTTTGCCTTCATATGGAAACCACATATCTTTTTTCAGGACTTCAACTCTGACTTGCAGCTGAGCCATTTTAAAAACTTGTCACTCAGACAATAAACAGATAGAAGAGCAGGCCAACCATTTTACAGAAATTTAGGAGGAGATAGGGGCTGGATCTATGATTTCAGTGTCATCAGGAACTCCTGAGAATGAAAATGCCCTCCACCAATGCAAGTCAGTAACTTAGGGTCAGAGAGTTATCTATAACATGGGTCAGGTTATATAACATGGAAAGGTTAGCTGACTTGTCCAGGGTCATATAGCCAATATATACCAGGACTTGAACCTGTGTCTTCCTGGTTCAAGGCTCATACTAGCCATGAAACTATGCTGACTCTCTTAGGCAATTTTAAGTTAATTAACATGATGCAGAGGATGCCTCTGAACTGAGAAAATTCTGATACTGTTGTGACCCCAAGTAAGTCCCCTAGGCCTCAGTTTCCTCATCTGTAACATAATAAGCTTAGAATTGGAAGAGGTCTTACAAGCCATCTACTATTATTCTCCCCACTCCTACCCCATTTTACAGATGAGAATTACAGAGAGATTAAGTGGCCTCCCCAGAATCATAAAGCTAATAAGCTACAAAGATGAGACTAGAAGTCTCATTCCTGGTTCCAAGTCCAGTCCTCAGTCCACTCCACCATTTTGTAAAGTAAATGGGATGGAATATATTGTCTCAGGGGTCCTTTTTGCTTCAGAGGCATGAAACTCATCTATTACTTCAAGAGAAAATGCTATGTCATTATATTATATAAATGATAATTATTATTGTTTGAAAGAAGTTATTTCATTCTGTTGGCAAAAAATGTACTCCTTCCTTTTCCTTGCTTAAAGTGGATATACCCAGTGTTCCCATTCCATTAAGCTCTTGCATCAATCCTTAAGTGAAGACAGCATTCCCACAATACCTTCAGTGCTTCCTTTTGAGAGATGGATTTGTAATTATGGAGATTACCTTTAAAAGGATGATGGTAAAGGTTAGTGTGCATCTACCAATTTAAAAAGAACTCTACTTTTAGAAAAACAAAAGAGCCATTTCCCAGACAATTCTGACAATCGGCATGGGGTTATCATGAGCTAGAATGATATCTCCAATGGCTCTCTCTCTCTCTCTTTTTTTTTTTTGGCCCATCTTTTCTCAGACGAATAATAAGGAAATGCAAAACTAGCTGAGAATAAGTAGATTGTGCAATTTTTGCTGAATGCCTTCACTCTGTTAATTTGTGACTTTCATACTATACTTGTTTTACAATGTACTCAAGACAAGTACCACCT
This sequence comes from Pseudochirops cupreus, assembly GCA_028627135.1. Classification (NCBI taxonomy): domain Eukaryota; kingdom Metazoa; phylum Chordata; class Mammalia; order Diprotodontia; family Pseudocheiridae; genus Pseudochirops; species Pseudochirops cupreus. Next base: position 357,122,593 of record CM053581.1, on the reverse strand, counting down.
GAAAACACAAGTAAGGGTGCAATTGGTTGACTGCATATTTATGAAATTATGGTCAATACCTACATGCCTATATTATCAGATTGAATAATTACCCAAAGCAGACTTCCCTTCTGGGTTATTGGACATATTTGTTTTGTATTTTTTCCCCTTTTTGCCTATCATTTAATCAATGGAGCAGATGCCTGGTATGGATGCTCCCTCCATTGGTGCATGATGGTGACTCCTCTGGGAGAGTTTCCGGGAGGCAAGGAGAGCTTTTTTGCTCATGGGCCAACAGCTATTGTGTGTGAGAGGCCAAACTTAAGTTCATGTAAGACTAGCCTTCTATCTACTGGGCCAGGGATCATGTGTGTGTGTGTGTGTGTGTGTGTGTGTGTGTGTGTGTGTGTGTGTGTGAGACCCCTTTGGCAGTCTGGAAGAACTTATGGACCCCGTTTGTATAATATTGTTTTTAAACTCATATAATCAAGTCTATAGAATAACAAAAGAAAACAAAGTTTAGTGATAATCAAGATGTGTGTGTAGATATATATGTATATATACATTTATGTATATGTTTTTATTTGTACATAAACATGTGTACATATGTATGTGTATATATTTGCATGTGTGTGTATGATATACATATTATATATATGCACACATATGTATATATGTATGTGTGAATATATATATTTTTTCATCTTAGTTCACACCCTGAAATCTATCCAATCTTCAGATCCCAGATTAAGAACCACTGAACTAAGCCATGCTGCCTTTCTGTACTTTCTTTTAAAAGAATAGACTAGTGATTTTATTGGCATACAGAATTTCTAATGAGCAATCCCCCTCTACCAAGGCAAAACAGTACTTGTGCTGCCATTCATAGGTTTAAAATGTTGCCTGGAGATATGAGAAATAAAGTGATTTGCCTCTTCCGTACACAACTATTCTGTGTTAAAAGCAGAAGAAATTAGGTCTTCCGGGCTTCAAAACCAGCCCTCTATCTGCTAAACTACACTGCCACTTTATACTTAGTTACACTGTAGTTCATTTGAATGATAAGGATAGGTATCCTGTTAATGAAAAGAGAATTTCCTTTTAGCATAAGGTAACTTTCTATATCTATACTAACACATTTGATGAGTAAGTCAAACTTATTCTATCAGAATCATAATGGTCATCTTCTGCCGTCAGCAGGGCATTCTTCAATTAATTCTTTGAAACTAAAACACCTTTATCAATGGGAATTTTGTCTAAAATCTTCCTAATGAAATATTGTCTGAATTTCCCTATTTCCTATGTTAAGGGCAGAGTTACTAAAAGCCCTGCAGGTTGTTAAGAGGACGGTTTTCACTGCAAGTCAGTGATAATAGGAATATTCATAGGATCATAGGGTTTCAATCTATAAGGGACCTTAGAGATTATCTCCTCCAATCCACTCATTGTACAGATGTGGTCTGAGGCCTGGTCTGAGAAGTAACTCATTTGATTCATACTGGGGATAACTAAGATATGAACTGAAATCCTGACGGCCATTCTCACATGCTTTCTACTATGACATGTGACCTCTCAAGTCAAGTGTTTTGCTACTATGTGAATTGATTATCAACTTCTTCCCAAGGCTGCAGCAAGAGTGGAAACAACACTGGATCAAGAGTTGATATCTGAGTTCAGATCCCTATTCTGTCACATTAGTCAAGTTACTTTAACTTGCTAAGACTCCATTTCTTCCTCTGTGAAGTAGGACTAATAGTATATGCCTTGCCTACCTTCTAGGGTTGTTATTATAAGGATTAAATGAGATACTCTGTCAATGGGAAATTACTTCAAGAACTCTCAAGTGCCCTATCCATTCTTTATTGGTATTATTAATTTGTTCCTCAGTGAAAATCAGCTTCAGTCTTACATAGTGGTGTGGAGGTGATTCTGGATTCTTAAGGGCTGTACTAAAGTGAGAAGTGCCCTCAAGCTTTGTAATAGTCCATTATTTAGCTTTGTATTCCAGGCAATGGAAGCTTCTTCTTGCTTAATAACAATTAATCTGTATTTTGCCATCATATTAAACCTAAACATCTTATAAACAATGATAATAATAATAATAAGTAGCAGCAGCAGTGGTAGTAGTAGTAGTAGTAGTAGTAGTAGTAGTAGTAGTAGTAGTAGTAGTAGTAGTAGTAGTAGTAATAGTGTTTTATGGTGTTTTAAGGTTTCTAAAGCATTTTACATATATTAACTCATTTGATTCTCACAGGAACTCTATCTGCTAGGTTTATAGTTCATATTAGCATGGGTTGGGAGTGTATGGAGAGGCCTCTCCTAGATATGGTCAATGAAATTTCATTTAGATATTATCTTTTTCCCTCCAGTTTGTTTCAGGAATACTGAATCAGTCCATTCAGCCTTTCCTAACTGCCCACTATGTGGAAGGTGATGTGCCCATTCCTAGAGCTACAGAAGGCAAAAGTAGAGTAGTCCCTACTTTGAAGGAGTTCTATAGACCCTTTATTGTGGTCCCTTTAAGGAACCAAGTTGAGGGAGTTAGTATAGTATTTATCCAGATTTTAATGTGTCTCTGAACAGGGGAAAGAAGTAAGGTATCAGGTAGATTATATCTACAAGAGACTAGGATTTTAGCATTAATGGCTTCCATTTCTATAGTCTTTTCTCTTCGTCATTCCCAAGCTATTCCAGAACCCAGTAACTGAGATCTGTCACCAGTAGAGGCAGCCTTATGTCACTTGCCTCCCTTCTTTGTCACCTCTTCTGACTTTTTTAGCTGCTTAGGTGAGATGTACAACACCAGCTGTATCCCTTCCAATAAGATGGAGAACCACCTGGCCTTACCATCTGCCCTCTCTACCTCTGTGACCAATTATTGTCCATTTGTGACCAACTCTTCGTAACTCCCTGGACCATAGCATGCCAGGCCCTTCTGTCTTCCACTGTCTCTTAAAGCCTCTCCAAACTCATCTTCTTTGCTGCCGTCTCCTCCTCCTTTTGCCTTCAGTATTCCCCTTCAGGGTCTTTTCCAATATCTATCTGTCTTCTCTTTATGTGACCAAAGTATTTAAGCTTCAGCTTCAGCATTTGTTCTTCTGATGAATAGTCTGAATTGGTCTCTTTAAGTACTGATTTGATCAAAAGGGCCAGTAGAAAGTACAATACCACCGCAGTCATCTGACCGACTGAGGCCATCTGAGGACTCCTGGGCTTGGTCATCTGCCTCCCTGATACACTCTTAGGGCTACTAGGTTTTTTTCATCCTCCTTGCCACTGACATTTCCTTTTGTGTGTTCATTACCTTAGAGCAGCGGTTCTCAACCTGTGGGTTATGCTCAGTTTGTAACAATGAAAATAAATCCTGCATATCAGATATTTACATTACGATTCATAATGGTAGCAAAATTACAGTTATGAAGTAGCAACGAAAATAATTTTATGGTTGGGGGTCACCACAACATGAGGAACTGTACTAAAGGGTCACGGCATTAGGGAGGTTGAGAACCAGTGTCTTAGGGGAAACGTAGCTAGCTTTGCTCTGCAGATCAGGCTTGATAGTTGTAGAATAGGTTGGGAGAAGACTCCACAGTCGGAGTATGGACTATACTACCATCTTGATTCCTTGGTAATAACAAGGGAAAGTCGTTTATTTGATCCTCACAATGTCCTTTATAGGTAAGGACTTAAGATATTATTATTTTTATTATACGTTTGAGGAAACTAAACCTCAGATTAAGTGTCTTGCCAAGAATCACATAGCTGGTAATTGTCTGCGATGGGATTTGAACCCAAATCACTGCTGACTCCATGTTTAGTGCCATTTGAACTACTCCAGTAGCTCCAAAGAAGAAACAGAGATGGTTCTCAGGGTGGAAAAGAGTAGTTCTGAATCTAAATAGTCTACTTTTTGTTGTAGAGTTGTTTTTTTTAGTTATATCCAACTTTTTGGACCCCATTTAGGAGTTTTCTTGGCAGATTGGTTTGCCATTTCTTTCTCCAGTCAATTTTACAGATGAAGAAACTGAGGCAGTCAGAGTTAAGTGACTTGCCCAGGGTCACACTGCTAATAAGTGTCTGAGGCTAGATTTGAACTATGGGACTACAGTCCTGGCAGTCTGTTCACTGAGCCACACATGTCTCTTATCGTGTCACTGATTGCTTAAAGGTACTGTTGTATAACAGGAAGACTGAGATTTGGAGCCGGAGGACTAGAGTTCAGTCCTGGCATTTGTGACCTAGGGCAAGTAAATGTCAGCTCTCTGAATCTGAGTTTCTGCTAACTGCAGGTTTTAATGAAGAGGCACACATTTTGGAAAGTCAGAGAGAAGAGAGAATTAGGTAAAGAGGAAGCAGAACCAACCTGAAAGCTATGTAGGTAGAGTAAATATTGTTATACCTATTTTACAGATGAGGGAACAGAGGCTCTGACCACTTTTAAACACAAAGAGTTAGGAACTGCAGATGTAACATTCTTGCCTTTTCCCACAGTTGGGGCGTATGGGTAGCTCTTTCAAAGGATGTGATGGCTGAAATGCACTGTTCTGACTCAGTATGTCACTTTTTGCTTTTTGCCACAATTAGGGAAGCCAAGCCGGGGAGTTACATCTACATTGCTGTCTTACCTTCTCCTCCTTAAACTCATTAGTTACTGTATAAGAAGGATCCCTTTACACAAACAAACCATTAGTTGTGTCTGGGCAGACACCAAATCCTAATGCAATGCTACAATGGTGGTGGAACAGAGGATTGTGGCTGTATCACAGTTAGCGGTTGGAGCTGTCAAAACAGATGTCTTCCTCGCTCCAATTTTTACACATCTGGGGAAGCCAAAGTCATGTAACCATCAAAATCCCAGGCTCTGGCATTTCTAGCCTTTCTTTAAATATTTGTGGTCTCATTTATTTCAGCTGAGCTTCTCTTCCAGCAGTAAGGATTTATCAGCTAGAATTAAGGTTTAGCCTTGCTCTGAGTAACTTACAGCAATACATCAATCCTGCAAACATATTGGCAGAATCCCAGGAAATCCTGCTACCATTTCTTTTGATTTTCACAAAGCATGAACAAACAGTACTTTCCTTTAGATCAGAAGGTGCTCTTTAGGATAGCAAACATGAGCTTTCTTCTTTCTTTCTTTTTCTTTCTTTCTTTCTTTCTTTCTTTCTTTCTTTCTTTCTTTCTTTCTTTCTTTCTTTTCTGCTTCTATATTCATTATTGTGTCTAGCACATAATGAATAGTACATAGTAGACACTTAACAAATGCCTATTGAATTGATGAATTTTTTTGCAGAAATGGTTTGAATTTATACTCGGCACACGTTATTTTGAAGGAAATCATTAGATACGATTTTTTTTTCTTTTTGGAGGGGAGAAGGCAGGGCCATTGGGGTTAAGTGACTTGCCCAACCAAGGTCACATGGCTAGTAAGTGTGTCAAGTGTTTGAGGCCAGATTTGAACTCAGGTCCTCCTGACTCCAGGGCCGGTGCTAAACTATTTTTGCTTGGGAAAAATCATTTGTCACAGTGTGTCTTTCTTTGAAGTCAGTTTTATATTTTATATGGAATATTATCACTTAAATCTGTCTTGTAAAATTATTTTAAAATTAAATTAATTCTATTTTGAGCTTAGGAAATAAAACAAACATTTCCATAATGTAGATTTTTTTAAAAAAGTTATTATGTACAATTTCTGCTATTCCTTTTAAATGTATAATAAAATTAATAGGTGGCTTCCCTCCCCCCCCTTTTTCTTCCCTCATCACTGGGGAGCCCAGAGGTAGCTACTGTTAGACATAAATGTGCGTGTGTGTGTGTGTGTGTGTGTGTGTGTGTGTAAAATACTTGTATCCGTACCTCTGTCTGTCAGTTTATCAGCTCTTTCTCTGGGTGCAGACAGTGTCTTCCTCCACAGGTCCTTTGTTGTTAATTTGGGCATTTATAATAGTCACAATGACTAAGTTCTTCAAAGTTGTTCTTGAAACATTATTTAACTATTATTCTATGTTCTTTTCTTCTATGAGTCTAGAGATGGTCTTCCTCATGGGTTAGCGTTTATACAATTTTATTGTGCTATCTTCTGACAATAAATACTCTATAAACATATGTACACATACACACACATACATGTGTACATACACACATATACACATGCGTGCATGTATACTCCTACATGCATATACATACACATACACACGTGCATGCATATACATGCATATACATATACGTGTGTATGTACAAATGCAGTAGGTTGTGTTCCGGGATATATGTAGGAACCAGCTATATCCAGCTTGTTAAGTTATATGTGAGTGTTTGCACCTCAGAAATCTGCAGTCATGACAAGTCAGGGCTTGATTCATTGTGCTGTTGATTGTGTAGCCTTATGATAGTGTTAATGTAAATTAAACTTAAAAGTATACACATATTCCCTTTCTCTCCCTGGTCTTGTCTTTAAACATTTATTAGCATGTGTTGCTAGAGAGCTGGTGTCAAAGCCAACCTAGCTAGGTTCATTTTCTGCCTCTGTATAACTTTAGAGTCAGCGGTTCTCAACTCGTAGGTTGTGACCCCTTTGGGGGTCGAACGACCCTTTCACAGGGGTCACAGGGGTCGCCTAAGACCATTGGAAAACACATATTTCTGATGGTCTTAGGAACTGAGACACCGCTCCTCTATCCATCCACCTGGAGATACGCCTACATACGAGTATTAGAGGGTCACAGCATTAGGAAGGCTGAGAACCACTGCTCTAAACAAAGCAGTGAAGCCCTTAGGCTTTCAGTGCTCTAGGGCAGCAAATCTCTTAGACTATTAATTACTGAGACTATATTGACTTATTTTGATAGAGGATCTTCCTTCATTTTATATTTCCTATACCAATGGTATCAGATCTGGTTCTTCTCTTTTCTCTATAAGACTTTTTTTTCAGGTATTTCATTGACTGTACTAAGATGTCATAAAATACTACAAAACATTCTATCCATCACTTTGTGATTTCTCAGTAGATGATATTCCCAGTCTGGAAATTCCCTACACTAGTGCAAATAGGCAATTTCTCTGTAAATGATAGTATTCAGTGACTTGCACATGATCACTGAGCCAGGATGTTTCAGTGACTAGACTTGAATCTAGGGCTTGCTCTCTCCAAGGCTGGCCTTCATTCCATTGCTTCACACTTTCATATTTAAAGAGCACTTATTATCAGAAAATAGTGCAATAAAACTAAGTATTTATGCATCAGAAAGATCATACATAGGGTTTGGGGTTCTTTAAGAGGATTGAGAGGTCATCTAGTTCAGTCAGTCAGCAAGCATTTTAAACACCTACTGTATTCTACTCACAATCCTGGGAATACAAAGAAAAAGAGAACGACACAATCCATATTCTCAAGTAGCTTATTCACTCATAATACAAATGTGGTTGTATCTGACTTGCCTTAGGTAATAAATAGCAGATCCTCTGATGGCAAGTCCAATGCTTTCCGCATTGTAAAAACATACTTTCCCCCTAAAAAGCTTTTTAAAAAAATGAGACCTTGATTTAATTGGTAGAGGGAGCTACCAGTGGAGAATGTTGGCTAACGCTATAGAATGGCACCTCCCTGCAACATTTAGTCTTAGGAAGTGCCTGGGGCATGTAGAGGACCCAGGGGTGTCATAGCTAGGATGTGTTGAATCTGGGACTTCCTGACTCTTAGCCCCCCCCCCTTCCTCCTCTCTTCTCCCTTCCCTTCCCTCCCCTCCCCTGCCCTCTCTCCCCCCACCTCTGTCTCTCCCCCTCCCTCTCTCTCTCCGTCCCCCCCCCACTCTGCTGTTTCACATTTTTAGCAGATAGACAAATAAAAAAGCTATACTGGAAATTTATCAGATACGTTAACATTTTTTAAAATTTAGCTTCCTTAGCATTTCCACAATTTTTGACACATCAGACAGTATTGGAGAGAGACATATAACAGAATTGTGGGCAGTTAGGTGGTATGGAGGATGGAGTAGTGGATCTGGGCTACATTATTAGCATAATCCTTGTGTGATCCTCAGCAAGTCCCTTAATTGGGGTAGGGGGAGCAGTTAGGTGGTACATGGGATGGAGTGCCTGACCTGGAGTCAGAAAGATCCATCTTTGTGTGTTCAAGTCTGGCCTTAGACATTTACTTGGCTGTGTGACCCTGGATAAGTCACTTAACCTCTTTGCCTCAGTTTCTTCATCTGTAAAATAAGCTGGAAAAGGAAATGGCAAACCCCTCCAGTAACTCTGCCAAGAAAATTCCAAATGGAGACAGGAAGAGTCAGAGATAAGTATGAAACTTTTGAACAACAACAAAATTGAGATCAAAAGTGATAAGCTGGGAGGAGACTCTTGTTCCAGAGATGAAATCAGGTAGAACTACATATACAAAGTAGAATAAAGATGTTTCACAGTAATTGATAAAATCCCTTCAACCTACAAGGAAAATGGGCCATAAGTTCCATTTTCCTTAACATTTGCATATTCCATTTATTTATTTTTTCCATTTTGAACAAAAATTTCTTCAGTGCTCCTTGGGGTTCCAGGTGTGACCTTATAGCTGTAAGTAACATAAAATACATCTCAGACCATGAAAAAAACATCCAGTCTACCTTCATGAAGACAAAAAAAGAAGCCCAAAGAGTGGGTAATCCTGATGCAAATTCACCTAAGTACAGAACAGATTTGTGATTCATTCAGCATAGATGGGGAGCTCCCTGTTAGCCAGCAATGGCAGTTCACCTGACTTAGGAGGTAAACCCTATGAAATTGTCTGAGGCACATAGAAATCACACAGCAGGCAAGTGTCAAAGGCAGGATTTGAGCTCACATCTTCCTAACTCAAGCGCTTAACATGCTCTCTGCTATGCAACAAGACCTCTGGCACGCATATTAGTCTGCCACATTTATTCAGATTTTTACCTTTCACAACAAAGCAAAACAAAATCATTTTTTATAGCTTTGTAAGGACAATTCTTCACTATTATTTTTTCCACTTTTGGGGATCCCTTTATTTCTCCTCTGGCCCCCATCTACATCTCTTTTGTGAAGGAACTACTCCAATGTTAATTGTTATGTACAAGACTGGCTTCTTTCTATTGGTTGACATTGCTTCAAAGTCATTTACTATTCTTAGATATCAAGTTACTCTAATTTCCTACTTTCTTTTCTTTTATTTTACTCTGGAGAAAACTCTCTTAGGGCATGACCTAATGAATTCTGGTTCAGATTTCCAAAGAGAATATCAACCAGAGTTCTCCTGTAATTTGGCTGATGGAGTGAACCTTCCTTAAATGCTCTAGTGGGAATTTTTGACTATTTCCCTACCAGATGAAAGTGCTTTTCTTGACATCTACAACAATTGCATAACTTAGCTCTTTGCTTTTTGTTCTGTTAGAAAGTGAACTTTGGCATTTATGGGAATATCATAAACAATCCTGGACTGGGACATGGAGCAAGGACAATAGCATCTCAGGGCAAGGGAAATTATTCCCTCCCATTATCCCAATTATTAAGTAGGGGAATTTTTCCAATTCTTGTTCCTTCGGGAAACAAAAAATAAAAATGTGCCTCCTTGCCCCAAGAAGATAGTAGGTTCATTCAGTTCCTTTGAATATCTTTGTCAATCATTTCATGGTGGGTGTCACCATTGTTTGGCATGATTTGTTAGAATCATTACCAATTCCTCTTTGTCTTAAGATGGGCTGCTAACAAAGGTGGTACTCTCTACCTCAAGGTTGCTTCCATGTATATTCCTCCTTTTCCTCCCTCTTCCCTGTCTTGTCCTTAGGAGAGCTACTGTTCTTTAATTACTACACACTGTCTTGTTTGTCTCTATTCTGTTTTCGTGTATCACTACTAGACTGTGATATTTGTTATCATGTATTCAGTGTATTTCCTATAGTCATATTCTCCCCTTCTTCCTTGAGTTTAGTTCCTGATCAGCTCAATCTGCAGCAAATTCTTAGTTGTCTTGCTCTTCTCCATCCTTTTTCCTATATCTTGATGGCAAAATAGTTTTTTGGCAAGCATTGCTTGAAATCCAGAGGCAAATAAAAAACAAATCATGTTATAGAATTTTATTGTCATCCCTCCTTTCTCATCACTAAAGGTAAAATCTGACCCACTGATGACCTTTCGAGAAGGTCAGTCTCGACCTTTGGGGCCAATCTAAGGCTGACTGCCATTGGGCAGGTTACAAGTTGCCAGCTTCCTTGAATCTTGGTCTTGCTTTGAAGTTTGATGGCTCCAATAATGGAATAATTCACTGACCTATTTTTGAAGTGTTCTATCAGAGAATTATTAGCTAATGTGGATTATATTGCCCTCTAGGTAACAGAATTTTAGGGCTTTTCATTTCTGTACTGCTGATGGATGGAAATCTTCAACTGCATGTAGGATTTTTATGTGAAGAAAGTATACAATATCAGTGGATTTCAAGATTATTGCCAGCTCTCAGGATTCTAAATTCTTTGAACTTTGGTTTCCCCATGGTTCAGTTCTTTGTGATCTTGTCTTCCTCTCTATAATGCCTTCCTTAGTGATCGTATCTTCTCCCACTGTTTTAACTGTTATCTTTATATATATAATGACTCCCAAAATCTATATTTTCAGCCCTGATCTTTTTCTTCCAAGTTTTAGACTCATGTTTTATAGACTTTTCCACCTGGCATGTCTCAGTGACAGTTCAGATTCAATGTCTAACATTAAAATAATCATCAACATTAAACTAATCATCTTTCCTAGAAAACTTACCTAAAGCCCACCCTCCTGCATAGTAAGTTTCAGTGAATCCCTTTTTCTTTTGGAATAAAATGAAAAATCTTAATGTCTTATCATTAAATCCATTCACAATCTAACAACTAGGAGCTAGATTCTAATTCCAACCTCTCTTTCCAGACTGCTCAGACAGTATTTGTCTTAACATCATCAACATTCTAGCCTACCTATCCCATGTGCTCTTTCCAGCATCCACCATTCAGTCTTGCAACCCTTTGCTTTTGCATGGGACATCCCCAGCATATGCCTCTCTACTTTGTAGATTTGTTAGCTTCTTTCAAAGTACAGATCAATCAGGAAATCTTTCTTGATCTCCCAAATTATTAGTGGCTTTTAGAACCCCAGATTTCCTTGTGTTTATGTATTTTGTATTTCTGGACATGCGGTTTCATCTCTTACCTCCCCCTACCCCGTCCCATGGAATAAAAGCTTTTTGAGGGTAAGGATTGCTCCAGTTTTATCTTTTTTTTTCAAAATCTTCAGTGATTGCTAGCACATTGACTGACATTTGGTAGACAATGAATAAATAATTATGAAATCGAATTGACTTCATTCTCTTAGAGGTTGAAAGTTCCTAAACCTCTCTTAACCTTACCCACAACATTTAATCTGTCCCTAGGTTCTGCTGATTCTACTTGTCCAGTATCTCTCACATTCATCTCTTCCTCTTCATTCTCACAGCCTATCAACCTAATTAAGACATCGATTATTCTTACCTTGAGTGTAAGGAAAGTTCTTCAACTGATCTCACTGCCTCCTAGCCTTCCTCTCTATAAGCTCTTTCTTTGTGATCATGTCTAATTGCCTTAATGGTAACTTTTCTCTCTAAACATAATGACTCTCCAAAAGCTCTGTTTTCAGTTCCATTCGCTTGTCTATCTGATGAGCTAGATTCCTTCTTTTTTTCCTTTTTAGATAATAGCACTCTCTCATTGTGTCACTCTCTTCTAGCCTTCCACTTCTTAGCTTTTTCTTATCTTTCTCCATGCTTTGGATTTCACTTTCTGTTTCAATAAAACTAGAGTATTTGCCACTTGATAAACAATCCTTTTCTTTCCTTGTTTCATTCATTTATTCCAACTCTCCCTTCTTCCTGGAATGCCTTTCACTTAGCCTTCCTTCAAGGCCGGTGATAAATGCTGCCTCCTTCTGAGCTGGAAAGAGTCTCCCCTGCCTTACGCTCTGCAGCTTTGTTCGGGTCTTTCATACAGCTGCTCCCTCACATTATGCCTAACGCTCTTTTCTCACACTTGATGTATCTCCCCTACTAGAGAGGTAGCTCAAGGGACACCTGAACCTAGTCTTATTCACCATGTAATTGTCTTTCTTTCCTAGGTCCATAGCAACCCAGCTCAGACTAGGGCAGAGAGCTTGGCCATTTTTCTCTTCTTGCTTTCCCTTGCCCCTAGAAATAGCACACTCTCTTTCTTAGGGATTTTCTTTCTTTTTTTCTTTCTTTTTCTTTTTATTTTTTTAATCTATTTTTTATTTTTTAATTTTTATTTGCAAATTTGTATTTATTTTTATTTCTATGTATTTATTTATCTTTATGTCATTATATTTTTATTTATCTCATTAAGCATTTCCCAATTAAAAAATTAATATTCATTTTTAAAAATTTGAGTTCCAAATTCTCTCCCTCCCAAGCCTTCCCCCTTCTTGAGCAATTTGACATCAATTATATATGTGAAGTCATGCAAAACAAATTTCTTTAGGGGTTTTCAAAGATGGTTTCACTACTCTGAACTGTAGGGAATTATATAAGGAGAATGGAAGTATAGGGGTGAGGCATACAACAATGAAACTGGGGAGAAATTGGTAAGCTTATAGGCATTTTAATTGTTTTAATTTTCTTTTTTATTATGCGCTTAACAATCAGCAACAAGCATTTCCATATATAACCTACGTGAACCAAAAAGACAACGACATGAACGTATGAAGTAAATTTAGGCCAAGTTTGTGTTTCATAGTGCATATTAAATGTAATAAGGTCATAACCAAGTTGCTTAGATGGTTTTTGTTCCCATCTGAGTTTCTTTTTGTTTTCTATCATGTAGTTTTCATGGTTTAGTTGATGCCATTTTGAAATGAATAATCGTAGGCGAGCAAAAGAGATGAACGACATTGGCCAGGTCTGCAAATGTTCCCTTCCTTCAACTCTCCCTGGTCTACCTATCATTTCTCTTCCAACACCAAGAAGAAATGTTTCTTATAATGATTTCAAGAATGTCTGTTCTTTATGAAAATAATGTGGACCATACTTTACCTCACTTAGTTTCTGATTCCTTCTCTTCTGCCAGGTCTTATCCTTAGGTGCTAACTTTTTTCCTTTTTCCCCAGCAAATTATATTTGTAGTATTTTAATTTTTCAAAAATATCAATGAGCAAGCATTGTTTTCTCTGCTTCCCCTTCCTCTCTGTCCTATAAAAAATATTTGAAAGAAAGGGAAATGAATATTTTTGTAACAAATGTTCATAGTCAAGCAAAACAGATTTCCACTTTGGTAATGTCCAAAAGGTGTATCTCTTTCTGAACATTTAGTTCAACCCTTTTTTGTCAGGAAGTAGATAAAATTCTTTTTTCAGAAGTCCTCAAGAATCATGGTTGGTCTCTGAATTGATACGAGTTCATGAGTCTTAGCAGGTTATGCCTTGTTCTAATGTTTTTGGTGGAGTAGAAATTGTTCTGGTCTTCCTCACTTCCCTCCTCATAAATACATATACGTTTTCTGAGGCTTCTCTGAAACTGTCCCTTTCATCATTTCATACTGTACAATGGCATTCCATTACATTCATCTACCATAATTTATTTAGCCATTCCCCAGTTGATGGCTGACCCTTTGGTCTATCTCTTTGCCACCAAAAAAAAAAAAGCTGCTATAAGTAATTGTGTACATGTGGGTACTTCTCCTCTCCTTTTATCTTTGTGCAAGATAGACCTAGCAGTGGTATCACTGGGTAGGGACTGTTGAGTCATTTGGGGTATAGCTTCAAATTTCTTTTCAGATTTTCTGTACCAATGCATCACTCCACTAACACTGCACTGATGTGCCTGTTTTCCCAGAGCTTCTCCAATATTTATCATTTCCCTTTCCTTTTTTTTTTGGTCAGCTTTGCCCAGTCTGGTATTACTTTTGTTCTGGTTTTCTCTGTTTGGTGGACTGAGTTCAGCAATGCTGTTGATGTCTGAGACTTCCTATATCTGTTTTCCCCAACCCTCAGCACCTCTGTAAAGAAGCTAATGCCTCAGAGTAGTCACTTCTTTCCTTGTTTCTCCAGTTTAGGGCCTCCTCATTGGAATCTTCACTTTCCCTCCTTCTGTAGCTCAGTCATTCTTTATGTCCCTCATGTTTTCTTTTTCTGGTTAGTGAACCCAAAACAAAATTCCCTTAAGTGTATAATTGCAGCTGGCTCTGCTGTTAGTGGTTAGATAGCCTTGTTTACTTAGATTGACTTGGATCCTGTGGCTCCAGGACTAATGGGTCCATTTGCATCTCTTGTTGAACACACCATCCTTCATTCTTTCTCATTTGTAGGAGAATCACTAAGATCACAGAGCTAAAGCCCTTGGGTCCTGTGGTCAGAGATCTAGAGTCGGAAAAGACCTCAGAGGCCAGATCGTCCTAAATCCTAATTTTGCATATGAGAAAACTGAGTCTTAGGTCAAGTGATTTGCCCAAGATCAAACGAGCAAGAAGTTATTAGAGCGTGATTTGAATCCAGGTTCCTTGGTTCTAGAGCCAGAGATTTCCATTCATATTTATTGTATCAAAAGTTAAAATATCTTAGTATTATTATGGCAGAAGTTTTGCCCTTTGAGACCCTCTGAAAGGGTCCCAGAGACGCCTAGGGGTCACACTTTGTGAACTGCTGGTATAATAAGAAAAGGGAATTTGGGTTTAAAGAACATAGAAACTAAAGCCTGATTGGGCTATTTACTCTCTGTGTGACCTTAGGCAAAGTCATTTAACCTCTCTAGGACTAAGCTTCCTTATCTATAAAAATAAAGGAGAGAGAGTAGATAAGTAAGATCTCTCCCAGCTCTCATCCTCTAACCCTCTGAGCCTCTGTTAGCTCTCAGATAGAGAATCTCATTCAGCCAGGATAGTAGTACTCCATGGTGTACCTTTCCTTTTGTTATTCTTGGTGTTTAGCCATTTCAGTCTTCTCTGAATCTGAATAACTGCACTTGGGCTCTTCTTGGCAAAGATACTGGAGTAGCTTGTCAGTTTCTTTTTCAGCTCATTATACAGATGAGGAAACTGAGGCAAACAGGGTTAAGTGATTTGCCCAGGGTCACACAGCTAGTAAGTGTCCTAGGCTGGATTTGAACTCAGTTCTTCCTGACTGCAGCCCCAATGTTCTATCCACTGTGCCATCCAAGTGCCTAGTACCTTTCCTAGCCATCTTCTCATTCTTCTTATTGAGTTAGCTGGCTAAGATCTCAGGTATTTCTCTACTTCAACATATTATAAAGGGCTCCTGTCTGCCACATCTTGTAAGAGTGTGACTTGCTCCCATGATTGTCAGCTGACAAATAAAAGAAAAAATATTCTGTAACAGATTATACATTTCAGTAGAACTCCATGACCTCCCATCCTCCACAGATAGAGTGGCTGGCCAATGGGTCCACAGCCCCAATGGAATTTGAGAGATGCCAAGACAAATCCTGTTCTTTAGCTAAGGGACATACCTCAAGATAATACTGAGAGACCCTGAGGATTGCTGTAGCTCCAACTACAACATTGTGCCTGTTTCTAGCGTCTTGTTTCCCATCTTGCCTCTTGAAAATAATTGTGAGAGTTTCTAAAGCATATTGCCACTTTCTCAGCACTCCAAATGAAGAAGATTATTTACTGGCATCTAAAGTACCCTTTTTCTGTCCACACTGGAGATTTTCATCATGCATTGCCTCATACACAGGGGCATTTACCAACCTTCATGACTTTGACTACACTGAAATTTGGAGGAAAGCCTACATTTTCCTTAGTGTCAAAACGCATTCCTTATGTTGGAAGCACACCATAATCAATGTGGCATAATGAAAAGAGTGTTGGCTCTACATTCAGAGAGCCAAATGTGAATCCTGACTCTGAAATTTGCTTCCTGTGTAATATTGGACTGCCATTTCCTTTCCCCATGACTCAGTTTACTCATCTGTAAAAAAGTCAGGGTTAAGTTATATGATCCCTGAGGTCTCTTACAATTTTTAGTTCTATGATCCTATAAAGACATGCGTGTATGATTCCTTCTCTGTCTGAAAGGAAGGAAGACTTTTAAAATCTATTAGAAGAGTCCTGGCCCTCTTCCACCATTACTTATGTTAGAGGCTTTTTAACTTAAATTATATCTACTTGGTTGGGCCATCCAGAAGATAAAAGGAGTTGACAGGTTTCTATTTGCCCTCCATCATTTTCAGGAAATGAGATGTGTTATTTTCACTGAGTGCCACAGTGTTGTTGGCCAGTTGCCTGGTAAATACCACATGTGAGTCAGCCACACATTCACTGTTCATGCTCCTAATTGCTCAAGGGCTCCAGGCTCCAAGAGGGCTGTTAGGTTTTCACCAGTTCCTTTCATATGCCTTCATGAAAGACTCCAAAGGTAGGATTCCAAAAAAAAAAAATCTCAAGATGGCAGATATCCAGCAAGAGCAGGAGACGTTTCTGCGGAATAAAATTTGGGCCTCCGCTGGCATTCTCTTTTGAGGTGTGAAGAGTATTAGTGGATTGGGTGCTTCGTGTATAGACTACATATGTATGCACTGCCAGGCTTAGAATTTCAAAGTTATACACACACACACACACACACACACACACACACACACACACACACACACACACACTGTAGCACTTCCAGAAAGCAGAGAGAGATCTAGACTTAACACCACCATTAGGGAACCAATCCTCTGGGAATGGCAGTAAAACTTTAATACCTCTTCCATTTTAGCATGATAAAATGTGTGTGTGTTTACATCCGAACATAAAATAGGGACATCTGTGCTCATCTAAAAATTCTACCTTCACCTCAGGCAAAGAAGGAATCACATACATGCACATATAAACATATGTATATGTATATATATGCATGTGTGTATATGCATAAGCATTTAAATATATGTATATGTGTGTGTGTATATATATATATATATGTATGTATATAAATCAATTGATTGCATTTATTAAGTTTTTTACGTGTCAGGGACTGTACCAAGTTACTAGGGGTACCAAAAATATACAGTCACAGAATTAAAGGATTTGATAGTTGTGGAGGTGCCTTCAGCCACCATCTTGTCCAACCTATGATCTTTGCTCTCAGAGACCCTACATTCAAATAGGATG
The DNA here is from genome assembly GCA_028627135.1 of Pseudochirops cupreus. Taxonomy (NCBI): domain Eukaryota; kingdom Metazoa; phylum Chordata; class Mammalia; order Diprotodontia; family Pseudocheiridae; genus Pseudochirops; species Pseudochirops cupreus. The sequence continues at coordinate 357,105,494 of CM053581.1, read as the reverse complement.
AGGAGGCAGGAACAATATTCACTTGAGAAGCTAACTTGTAGAGCCAGTGCTCTTACTGGGAGTTACCGATTCCCATGAAATTACGTGTCTATACCCATCAGATCCATGAATACATAAATGCATATATCTCCACATCTTTTTGGTGGAAGATTGGTGTTGATTTTATTGGTGTCTCAGTGGAAAAAGTGCTAGACCTGGAATTAGGAAGTCCTGAGTTCAAATCTAGCCTCAGATACTTAGAAGCTGTATAACCCTGGGCAAGTGACTTAGCATCTGTCTGCCTCAGTGACCTCAACTGAAAAAGGGAGATAACACTGGCACCTACTTCATAGGGTTGTGGTAAAGATCAA
>CM053581.1:357088344-357104644 GCA_028627135.1 Pseudochirops cupreus | reverse complement strand
TGGATATTTTAAGAATAAGGAAGAGCACAGTTAAAGACAACCATGTCAGAGCACTCTTGATCTATTTGTTGTGGGTCCATTTTGGCCAAAGCAGAGTGCATTGTGGGGAATAATAAGAGACCAGGACGTGTGTATGTGTGTGTATGGGGGGGGGGGGGCTGTCTTATTGTGAAGGGCCCCGAGTTTTAATAACTCTGGAGGCAATAGAGAACCATAGAAAATGTTTCAGTAGAACAGTAATAATATGTAGTGCCAACATAATATTCACAGCATGGATGACAACTATGAATATGCCAGTACAGTTCTCAATCACAAAATATAACAGACTCTCCATACAGAAGACAGAAGCAAAACATTTATTCAGATACCAGAAAACTGAATCCCCAAACCAGAAAGCGTAATCCATCATAGCAACAAAGAAATTAATACACCATAGCACAGGAGGGAGCCACATCATCCTTTAGCCTTCCAGAATACAAACACTCACAAGACTACCAGTTATAGCAGGGGGAAAGCAAGCACTCACAAGCCAAGCTGTTTCCTTGGGTGCATCCTCTATGTGCTCTGACTCCCAGCTTCGTGCGGGCTCTGCTCTACCCTTCAGCAAGTTCCTCCCACCACAGTTTTCATGTGATTACAATAGGCTTATTAGGGGGCAGGAAGGATCTTCAAATTCCCTTAGTCCTATTAAGGGGTAGGGAGACCAAGAGAGACCATGACTACAACAGTGTAGGCAAATGGTATTGAGGGTCTGAATTAAGGTGGTAGCATCGAGGATAGAGAAGATCAAGGGATCATAGTTATATGACTAGAAGGGACCTCAGAGGCCGTCTAGTCTCTTTTTTTTATAGATTGGGAAACTCAGGTCCTTTGGACATTAAAGACTTGCTCAAGGTCATGACATCAATGAAAATGAAGAACTGTGCAGACATTAAAACACCACATAAATTTAATTTAATTTGACTCTTCCTGGGGGAGAAGCAAGGTAGTTCTTTAAACTCATCAATATAACCTCTTAAAGATGTCTGCCCTATTATACACCTTTACAAATCTCTTTATGTCATATCTTGATTTCCCCAAAGAAAGAAGAGTGATTTGTATTCCAACTGGGGTTGGTCACATGTGGTAGAAATCCAAAAGCTAAAAGTCTTGGTTAATCTGGGAAGCAGTGATATTGATTTTCTTGTGTACTTTATAGAAATCAGATTCATTACTTTGAAATATTCCATATAAACACTCTCTTTTCACATTAGAAGTTCTCTAAAGATATTCAGGGAGTCCACATTGGGGATGAACATGGCAGAGAAGAGGAAGAAAAAAATGAGAAGACAATGCCTGGAAGTCCACATTGTGCCAAAGAAGGAACATCAGCGGAAGCCAGATACAAAGCCATTTTTATCATAAAGAAGCTGCTTTGCTTAAAACAGGAATGATCTAATTTATATCCCTCTCACTTTACAGAAGTGGGACTACCCTGGGGAAAAATTCTAATGCAAACAACTTCTTGCTGAAGTTTGAAGAAGGCATTTGTCAGAAATGAAAACTGTGGGAAAAGAAAGATCCATGTCTTGAATTTTTTAACAGCACATAAGAACAGAAAAATATTGGTGGTGTTAAAAAGGTTCCTGTGTCTTTTTGCAATAGGATATGAAGCTACAAGGCTACATATTTTATTTCACGATAAAATACTTTTCCAAAGAATTATGCAATTAATTTTTAAAAGCCACCAGATTTTAAAGCACGCATGAATGCTAAAATCATTATCCAAATGACCAAAATTAATTACATTTCATACAACCCACATAGTGGTTTTATTTCTGGGAAATGGAGAAGTGGAGATTGGCAGATTTCTTTGTAGAATTATCCATTAAGAGGGTATTCAGGATGAGAGCTCACAGATCAGAAAGCCAGGCATGACATACTCTTATGTCCGCAAATGTAACCCATGCTGTGAGTCCATCACACTGAGTAATACTTGTCATTAAGAAAGTACTTACATTAGGTCTCAGACTGGCTGCCAGTTCATAATATTTCTCAGCTGCTTCATTGAGGCTAGCTTGTCTGTTAGGAAAAGAAAAAAAATAGCATTTAATTGAAAACTGAAGATGGGTTAACAGAATGCCTGTGTTGAAAATAATGCTAATATTTGGAATTTGGTTGTTTTAGAACTGAAAAAATACTAATTAACATTACAGCCAAATATATTTTTTTTGGAGGAGGGAAGGTAGGGCAATTGGGGTTAAGTGACTTGCCCAAGGTCACACGGCTAGTTTTGTGTTAAGTGTCTGAGGCCGCATTTGAACTCAGGTCCTCCTGACTCCAGGGCCAGTGCTCTATTCACTGCACCACCTAGCTGCCCCAAACAGCCAAATATTTAAAAGAACAACAACAACAAAAAACCTAAAAACTAGATAGTGTCCAAAGTAATATGAAAAATCAGCAAAAAAGTAATTCAAGATTCTCAAAGGAAAAAAATGTCCAGATTGATCATATGTTTATTTTCTTTAATGACCACAAAAAAATGAAATATACTTAGATTTTTTTCAGGTGTGATTTGCATTTGACAGTAGGCACTCAGGCTTAGCTAATACATACAATACTAACCTTAAGCAGTCAAGGCCTAACACTGCAAATGGATACTTTTTTTTCCTCCCTTTTCCTCCACCCATTAACAGTATTTTATTTTTTCTGATTACATGTAAAGATATTTTTCAACATTCACTCTTTATAAGATTTTGAGTTTCAAATTTTTCTCCCTCTCTCCTCAAGACAGCAAGCAATCTGATATAGGTTATACATGAACAATCATATTAAACCTATTTCAAATGGGTATATTCTTTATTATTAAAGTATGAGCTCTTATTTATACAAAGATAATTCTGATGCATCCATAAACTGGTGAAAATGTATACCTATGTAAAGTCACTTCATGTCAAAACATTACTCCCAGTAAGAGTATTTCCCTATAATATAATCCCGGCATTCACCCATAAGAATTCATGAGAGACTTGACTATCATCCTGAAAGGAGCTGAATTGCCATAGTGTGAATTCATTGGATGTCAGCAGCTGCATCTGATGGTTAGAGGTGATTCTAACTGACTTTTCTCACAATCAATACATTATTGATACATACATATGTGTGTGTGTATATATGTGTGTGTGTATGTGAATATATATACACATACACACACACATATATATATGTATATATATATATCTCTTGGTTTTATCTATTATTATAATAAATTGTATGAATGGCAAAAACTAATGTTTGTAGAAGCTAAGGAGATTGGGGTTTGACACTTAAAGAAGAAAGAAACTTTAATTTTTTTTTTTGGCTTTTTTTTTGGAGGAGGGCAATTGGGGTTAAGTGACTTGCCCAATGTCACAAGGCTAGTAATTGTTTAGTATCTGAGGCCGCATTTGAACTCAGGTCCTCCTGACTCCATGGTCAGTGCTCTGTTCAATGTGCCACCTAGCCACCCAAGAAAGAAACTTTATAGGGAAAGAATACTCTCAGTTTTTTAAAATATGCCAAGATGAGTGTTCACAGCAAAAGAAAGATGTAATCATTTAATGAGCAGAATAGCAAGTGGAATGGTAGGGTTGTTGCACTTGTCTCTGAGAGTACCTGAGAGCTATTCTTGTAGTTGTTCAGCTGTTTTAGTCATGTTTGACTCGTAGTGACCCCACTTTGGTTTTTCTTGGCAAAGATACTGCAGTGTTTTGCCATTTCCTTCTCCAGCTCATTTTACAGATGAGGAAACTGAAGCAAACAGGGTTCAGTGATTTGCCCAGGGCCACACAGCCAGCAAGTATCTCAGGCCAGATTTGAATTTAGGTCTTCCCGACTACAGCCCTGGTGTTCTATTCATTGGGCCACCTAGTTGTTACCTGTACCTTATAATACACATTTACATTTTCATTCATGGCATTGTGTGACATATAAAAAGTTCAAGAGACTTCGTTTCTGGGTAACTAATCATTTTATTAATCATGCCAGCAACAATTAATAAAAGCAGTCAGTGACACTCTCAAATGTCAAAATCCCCTCACAGAATCCATTCAATGCTTATATGTCCTTAGAACAGTAGATGTTCCTACTGCTGGCAATCAACTCTGATTAGTTAACAAGTTATGAGAGAATGCATATTATAATGAGAGGTAGGCTTACTATAATAAGAGTCTGGGGGACATGAATCCAATCACTCAGTCTTGGTCAAAGAGGCTTATCTATACCCATATCATCCTGTCTAAGGTAATCTAGACAAAAGAGAGAATCCACTTTTCCCCAGATCTGTCTGAGGAAAACACAATGGGCCAGAATCCATCAATTCACCCAAAATAAAATTTCTTTACCTTTTGAACAGATCTGAGTTTTCCCTTTCATTATCAGTCCTATACTTCAAAGGCTGCCTAAGTAATCTACAGGAGCTAATTTCTGAATAAGAAAGTAGAAAAGGCGGAAAACTTGCTCCTAATTCAATAACTGACTATTAATATGAGAGAAATTAGCATTTCTCTCAATTGATGTATGAAAAGGTATGTCAGCAAAATATCTGTCAATGCATGAAGATTCAGGCAATTATCCCTGAGACAGAAAGATAGACAGATAGATAGACAGATAGATAGATGACAGACAGATGAACAAAAAGAAATAGCCAGATTATTTATTAATCACTATGTGCAGACATTGTGCTAAGTGCTAGAGATAAAAATTTGTACACACACACACACACACACACACACACACACACACACACACAAAACCAGTTGATGCTCTCAAGGATCTTATATTCTAAAGGTATTGGGAGTTGGGAGAGAGGCAATTCTTAAAGTGGAGTCAGAAAGGGTTGGTACTGCAGAGGATTTAGTGAAGAGAGAGCAGGGAACTGGTGTAGAGGCCTGGTCCCGGGTAGGATAACGTGAAGGCTCACCTGTCACAGCTAAGGGAGTGGGAGTCAGAGTTCAAGATTCCAGTGGGAGAGGGATGAGGATAATAGATGAACAGCAGGAGGCATAAGGAGGGGTAGGAAAACATGAATACATGTGTATACATAAACACACACATATAATGTATGCATATATATTTGTATATAATACATATGTGGATATTAATACATACATATATATAATTACATCACTAATATATACATAGATACTAAGAATACGTGAACAAAAACTATCCACAGAATCATAAATTCTCTGAGTTTAAGAGAACTGGATTAGAGAATACTGAAAGTTATGCTGGGGGCAGCTAGGTGATACAGTGGATCCAGAACAGGCCCTGGAGTCAGGAGAACCTGAGTTCAAGTCTAGCCTTACACATTTAGTATCTGTGTGATCCTGGGCAAGTCACTTAACCCCAATTGCCCCCCCTCAAAAAAAAATATATGCTGTCTCAGTGACCCATTGTTCCCAGTCCTGCTTGTCAATCATGGTTGGGCAAGCTTCTGTTAAGGGAGACACCACCTAGACCGCATCTCTTGTATTACCTGCTATCCCTAACGTACCCACTACCTTATTAGCCTGCACATAGTGGCCGCTGGGGAAGAACTGAGACATTCCCTTTTGCTGACATGGACCCTTCTGAACTGTCTTTATCCCATTAGGAAAGTCATTGATAAAAGCTAGCGCCATCTTGAATCCCTTACTGATCTCTAATGACCAGCCTGTCAACGTGTTGCTACCCTGACATACTTTTAATAAACTCCTTTTAATTCTCTTTTTCCTGAGTTTGGCTGTGGTAATCAGGGTGAAAGCCCAAACAAAGAATTTTCCTTTTAACAAGGTCATAAAATTCCACCTCTCTTAGCCTTCTGGAGTTCTTTTTCTAAAATGCTGACAGCTTGTCGTATATGTCTGCTTGAACACTACCAGAGAGAAGGAAATGACTACTTCATGAGGCAACGGGCTGCATTTTCTAGACAAGCCTAATTGTAAGAAACTTCTCCCTGATATTGAGCCAAATATCCAATTATCCCCCTCTCTCTTTCCTACTGGTCTAAATTCTCCCCGCTGGACCCACATGGCAGTCTTTCAAATACTCAATAAATCACTTTCAAGTATCCCTTTAGTCGCTTCTCCTCCAGGCTAAATAAATTTAATTCCTTTGAGCATTCTTCACACGATTCCCCCATCATCTTCTTGGTTGTGTTTCCTCGTCTGTGCAAACCAGTTATTTCTTGGTGTTCTTCTTAACTTACAGTTCATAAGTGAACACCATGTCCAAGCATCTACTCAGCACAGAGTACCATGGGACTATTATATTCTTTGTTCTGGATTCTGTAATTCTATTAAAGATATTGAAATCCGTGCCCTTGGTGACCCCATTGTTTCCAGGCTGGCTTGTCTTCTGGGTACAGCACGTAGTGATTAATCAGTCCGCTGAGCTAGGAGTCAGTCTATGGTATGTACTTTGATCTGATCCAATCCCCTTGGTTTTTTTTTTGTTTTTTGTTTTTGTTTGTAATATTACCTGCTAGTCAGCACATAGCAGTCCATCCCTGTCTTAACTCTAATCTCATTCCCTATGATGCTTCAATGAGGGAGGAGCTGAGACATAATGCGCCTCCCTCCCCACCCTTGGTAGACTGGACCTATCAGCATCGTGTTACTCTTATTTCAAAAAGTTGTCTTTAAAAACACCTGGAGGTTGGAGGCCCTCTTGGTTCCCTGGGGTGGCTGGTCATCCCACCAATGTGTTTCAGCCTTGGAGTTTTTAAATAAACTCCTTTTAATTCTTTCTTCCTGAGTGTTGCCTCTTTATCAGGGTGAAGGCCTGAACATAGAATTTTTCTTTTAGTAAAGATCAAAGATCAAGCAGCTTTTTTTGTTTTTAATTTGGTTTTTAGAGACAGCCGAAAGATAATTGCTGACTTGTAAATTTGGTAAGTTGGGCTGATTGTAATAAGTTTACATTTAACAGGGATAAAAGTAAAGTCCTACTTGTGGCTGATAAAATTACCTGCACAAAAACAAAATGGAAGAGTCATGTTTTGATAGGGGAAAAAAATCAGAAGGTTTGAATGACTGTGGTGTCTATATAATATCCAGTAGCATACATATGGCACTTGATGGTTTGCAAAAATATTTAAAGCATTATATGGATTAACTCATTTGATCCTCATAATAGCCCTGTAAAAACAGAAAGATTCTGGAGATGTGGATCTGCAGCACAGAGTAGTTAAGTGACTTGCTTGGAACGACACAGCTGATACGTATTTAAGGCTGTATTCGAACTCAGGTCTTCCTCTCTCCAGGTCTAGCCAATGCTCTAATCTCCCTGGGGGGGACCAAGCAGCAATTCACTGGGTAATTGCTCTTGCTTTGACCTGCTTGGATCTGGGTCGCAGTCTTGGGTGGTGGTCTTGGGGTAAGAAACACCAGTGTGCCAGAGGTTGTGAGGGCTGTAGAGAGTGTGCCCTTCTAAGAGCTCTGCCAATTGTGAAAATCCCAGTGATGTGGGACACAGCACTCTCCTCTCTGGAAGCAGAGTTTTTCTGTGGCAAAGAGCTCAAAAGTCAAGTAACTGGCTTCCAATATGAGTAAGCAGGGAAAGCATAAACAGACCATAGAATCTTTTTGGGGGACAAAAAGGATCAAAACACAGAACCAGAGGAAAAAAATAGTCAGAATGCATGCATCAAAAGCCTCCAAGAAAAATATGAATTGGTTACAGGCCATGAAGAAGCTCAAGAAGGATTTTGAAAATCAAGTAAGTGAAGTAGAGGAAAAATTGGGAAAAGAAATGAGAATGATGTGAGAAAATCATGAAAAGAGAGTCAACAGTCTGCTAAAGGAGACCCACCGAAAATACTGAAGAAAATAACACCTTGAAAAATAGACTAACTCAAATGTCAAAAGAGGCCCAAAAAGCCAATGAGGAAAAAAATGCCTTAAAAAAACAAAATGGCCAAATCAAAAAGGAATTTCAAGAGCTCACTGAAGAGAATAATTCCTTTAAAATTAGATTGGAGCAAATGGAAGCAAATGACTTTATTAGAAATCAAGATATTATAAAACAGATCCAAACAAAAGAAAAAATAGAAGGCAATGTGAAATATCTCATTGGAAAAACCACTGACCTGGAAAATAGATCCAGGAGAGATAATTTTAAAATTATTGGACTACATTAAAGCCATGATAAAAAAAAGAGCCTAGAAATCATCCTTCAAGAAATTCTTAAGGAAAACTCCCCTGGTATTCTAGAAACAGAGGGCAAAATAGAAATTGAAAGAATTCACTGATTGCCTCTTGAAAAAAGATCCCAAAAAGAAAATTCCTAGGAATATTATAGCCAGGTTCCAGAGTTCCCAAGTCAAGTGAAAAATATTACAAGCAGTCTGGAAGGAATAATTTGAGTATTTTAGAAACACAATCATGATAACACAAGCTCTAGCAGCTTCTACATTAAGGGATCTAAGGACTTGGAATATGACATTCCGGAGGTCAAAGGAGCTAGGATTAAAATCAAGAATCACTTACCCAGCAAAATTGAGTATAATGCTTCAGGTGAAAATATGGTCTTTCAATGAAATAGAGGACTTTCAAGCATTCTTGATGAAAAAACCAGAGCTAAACAGAAAATCTGACTTTCAAATACAATAAACAAGAGAAGCATGAGAAGGTAAAGAGGAAAAAGTCATCTATTAAAGTTGAACTATTTACATTTCTACATGGAAAAGCAATAATTGTAACTCATGACACTTTTCCCAGTAGGAGGATAGTTGAAGGGAATATATATGTATGTATATATACACACACACATATATATGTATGTATAGGAGGGTGTATGGGTGTATAAATACATATGTGAGTGTGTGTATATGTGTTTTCATGTATACATAGACACAGGGGACAACATGAGTTGAATATGAAGGGATGATATCCAAAAAATAAAATTAAGATATGAGAGAGGAATATCTTGGGAGAAGGAAAAGGGAAAGACAGAATAGAGTATATTATCTCTTATAAAAGAGGCAAGAAAAGAACTGATAAAATGGAGGGAAAGAGCAGGAAGGTGGAGGGGAATGGGTCAACCTTACTCACACTGGATTTGGCTTAAGGAGGTAATAACACACATACTCAGTTGGGTATCTTACCCTACAGGAAAGTAGGGGGGAAGGGGATAAGAGAGGGGATGATAGAAGGGAAGGTAGATTGGGGGAGAGGGTAGTTAGAAGCAAATACTTTTGAAAATAGAATATAGAAAATAGAAAATAGAATAATTGGGGGCTAGAATAGGATGGAGGGATGTATAGTCAGTCTTTCACAATATATCCACTATAGAAATATTTTGCATAACTACACATGAACGACCTATATTGAAATGCTTGTCTTCCCAATGGGGGTAGGTGAGGAAAGAAGAAGGGAAAGAACCTGGAAATCAAAATTTTAAAAACAAATTTTAAAAAATTGTTTTCTTTTTTTAAGATGCAACTGGGAAATAAGATATACAGGCATTGGGGTATAGAAATCCATCTTGCTCTACTAGAAAGTTTGGGGGGGGATGAAGGAGGATATAAGAGAGAACAGACTGTGGGAAGGGGTATTCAGTAGGCTTGTATTATGGGAATCTGAAGATCTTCCCTGCCCCTAGGCCCTTTGCTTAAGTGGCTTAAGTGACTCTGAGGACCTTCCCTGATTTGAAAGTATACTTTGCCCCCTAATAGGCTGAATGTGGTCACAAGGAGCATGTGGCACGAGGCTTGTTCTTCAGGAATGCCCAAGCCTTATTACTCTGTGATCAGGCAGTGGGTCAAGAGGGCTGTGACATTTTCTGATCTGGGAGAAGGCTATATATACCCTGATGTGAGGTTTTCCTTTGGGGCTTCACTTTGGAAAGAGTTGTGTGATTTGGCCAGATGAGACTCTGGGAAGTCGTCGAGCCCCCTGGCTTTGAAAAACCCAGATGTTGGTGCTTGCCTCTCTGGTAACTGACTAGGTATGGATGTAATAATGATCAGACAGCTGGAAGCCCTGTCTGTTGATCTGTTTCTTTGTCTGCTTGTAACTTCTGTTTGTATTCTGTTTGCATTCTCTGAAGTTCAGGGTATTGACTTTTCCCCCTGAATAGTTAAATGTTATGTTTGATCAAAGTAAGATTGTTAACCCATTTTGAGTTGCTTTCCTTTAGAAAAGCAGATCTAAGAACCTGTGCTAGCAGCCATCCTGGGTACACTAAGGTGCTTGCTGCTACAGCTTGCTATCTTGGGGTGGTGGGTAGGGGAAAGACAGGAAGAAAATTTGTAACTCAAAACCTTGTGGAAATGATGATGAAAACTAAAAATAAATTAATAATATACAATTTTTTTTAAAAAATGAAAGAATTAGAGCCTAATAAATGTTCTTTAACTGACTGAAGGAACTAGGAATTTTATCTTGGAGAAAAGGCAACCTAGCTGCTTTCAAGAATTAGAAGGCTATTAAGGGCAAGGCAGGCCACAAGCATTCATTAAGTATCAGCCCTGCAAGGTGCTGGCCTAAGGAATGGAAATACAAAGAAATCTAACAGTCCCTGACCTGAGGGCACTCACATTCTAAGGGGGAAGAGGACAAACAAAAAGAAAATGTATATATAAAGCACAGGAAGCATAAAGGACAGGTAAAGAGGAAGCTGTCTGGCTTTATTTGGCCTAAGGGGGAGAACTAGAAACAATTGGCAGAAGTAATAGAAAGGCTTATTTTAGCTCATACGAAGACATGCTTCCTAAGAATGAGAGCCACCCCACAGTGGTTCACTTGAGACATAATGGCTCCCCATCGCTGAAAGTATTTCAGGGGGCACTGGATGACCATTTATCAGAGATTGTTAAAAAGAATATTCAAGCTTAGGTAGTAGTTGAACTTGACAGCTTCCGAGGCTGCTTCTATCTCTTAAGATTTCATGATTTCCCTCATCTTGTATTTTTTTATGGTTGACATCATGGCCTCAAATGAAAGCCAACCATCTGTCTACAAAGATATGTTAGACAGCTATTCAGTTACAAAGAGCACAACATTTATATAGCACTATATGGTTTGAAAAATATTTTATATTTTATTTGAGGCCCAGAATAGTCCTATCAGGTAAGTACTCCTCCGCCTCACACCCTCAACAACCCTCCACTATCCACATGAAGACATGGAGGCTCGCAGAGGTTAAATGACTTTGTAGATTGTCATACAATGTTCAGGTTTCAGAGATGGGATCAAAACTCATATTCTGTTGATTCCAAATCCAGCATTATCTTGACTAAAATATAGTTCCTTATTCTACCATCCTAGATCACAGTATAGGATAAAGTATGTGCTACCCATTTATATAATGTGTATGTCTAGGCTCACATGCACAGATAGGTATCTCTGGATTCTCACCTCTCCCCAAGGGAGACTTTGATTCCTACCAATGATGGGGCAATGGAAGCCGGACCCTGAATTTTCCCACACATTTCAGCAGCCCAGATCACTGGCATTTCGCCTGAGGCATCTGGTCTATCTCAGTCCACCCAGATGCTCAATAATCCTTTTAATTGCTCTTTCACTGTGGCTCTCAGACCACTTACCTCTTTTCATTGTCTGCACCTGGCCCACCCCAGGCTATTTACCACTCCTTCTCCATCCAGATCTTCTCACTGTCTTGTCTTGGATATAAGCACCAATTTTACCCCCATTAAATTGAGCAGATTTTTAGAATTTCATCCCCTTCTATTGGCCATATAATAAACTTTGTTAATTTGACTGAAAGAAGGTTTGAGTTGTGGAATTCTTTCAAGATAGACCTCCCCCCCCCCCATACCCTTGCAGTTCAGGGTTCCCAGCGTCCCAAACTGCAATACATGGAAGGAGGCTGGAATAGAGAGATCAAGTTTCATCATGATCTTTTCCTCAGAGAGAGAGGTACTAGACTAAAAATACAACTAGCTGCCTCCTAAATACTGTTAGTCTAGGAGAGATGATTTTTAAGTTCAGGCTGTTTCTGTGATCACCATCCCTTAAAGAGGAAGGGGTACAGCTTATATCTAAAGGCTTGGTTTCTTTCCACTAAATACTAGATACACAAATAGAAATAACAAAAGTGATAGCTTGATGGATAGCGTGGTGAGCTGGGAGTCAAGATCTGAGTCCAAATCCAGTCTCAGATACTTACTAGTTACGTGACCCTGGGAAAGCTACTTAACCTCTGTTTGTCTCAGTTTCCTCAACTGTAACATGAGGATAATAACAGCACCTACTTAGCAGATTTGTTCTAGGAATCAAAGGAGATATTTGTAAAAAGTTCTTAGCAAAGCATCTGGTACATAGTAGGCCCTATGGAAAACCATATTTCTTTCCCTTCTCTTCCCAAATGAAGAACAAACAAACCAATTATTTATCTTAAGTAGAAAGCAAACAAAAATCAGAAAATTCACACAGATTAGAATATACCAAAAAATGTGCAGAGTGAATGAACTCTCTTACTAGGAATGATATCCCAAGTATACATAAATACATACATATATGTACAAATACATGCACATACAGTTACATATATATGTATACACACATGTATATATACACACACACAGAGGGGGAGAGAAAGGGGGAGGGAGAGAGACAGGGAGGGAGAGGGAGAGAGAGAGAGAGAGGAAGAATGAATAAGAGAATATCCTCAAGAGACCTGTTTGGGGGAGAGAGCAAGGCAGTTTTCTCCTAAATATCTGCCTTCCAAAATCTTTTCTTTTTCTTTCTGAGTTTCTCTCCAAAGTGAGTCTGGAACCAAATGCATCTTCTCTCAAAGTAGGAAGGAAGAACAAAGCCTCTCTTCTCCCAAGTTCCAGCACCAACTCCAACCCCTAATACAGATATTAAAAGTAATTATTCCCTAGACTAATGAGGAGTCTCACCTAAGCAGAAGGATGGATCAAGGTTTTGAAACTTGGGTCACAATACCATTAAGGCTTAAAGGAGCCATTGAGATCATCTTGTCTGATCCCTTCATTTTTAGAAAGCAACAAAATCAGGTCCAAGACAAACTATGATTCAGCTAACATCAGAGAGATCTTTTTTGATCTTGTTTTTATCATTTCCCTTCCTCCATGCAAGTTTCATAATCACATTATGTCTATATTTCTACCCAAGTCATTGACAAAAATGAATAAAACAGGGATGATGATAAAATCTTATCACAGGCTAGAGGAGATAACCCTTCACATTAACATCATTGCTTCAATCAATGCTCTTTGACTAGTGTTTTCAATGAGTTACCAATACACCTGACTAATATTGTTCAGTTTCTACTTTCCCATTTTGTCCACAAAGTCATCCTAAGAGATCATGGCATGTATGAACACCATTTCCAGTATTTCTCCTTAAAGATAATTAAGGATGAGGCTATACATCTGTTATAAGTTCACTGAGTTTAATTTGGAGTCTGGCAACAGTCAACTGAATGGAACAGATGCACCCACATGTATCCAACTCTTCCCCTTCCCATGGCTCCAGGAGTAATTTTAGTGGGGCCATCAGCAAGGATTGCGGTTGTTATTCAGGCAGTTTTATGAACTAAGAGCTGTGGCCTGCTGAATGGGATATAGAAGTCCAGTTCTCTAAGCATGCACCGGGATCATATCAAGGACAGCTGGAACCAAGAGGCTGATGGGCCATGTAATCTATCCAGGTGTAAGAGGCAGTACTGGGTTCAGTTTCAGGGCCCTGGGAACAGATCCGCAAATGCAATCTCTAATAGCTGCATGCATTCTGGGGCTTGGATCAAAAGTTTCTTTTCATAAGCAAATTGGACTTGAGTGAGGATTAATGGAAAAAATGTTTTCTGATTTATTCCTCTAACACTTGTTCTTTATTTCTCTGTCCTATGGCCAGCTCTGTTCCATAGCTCAGTCAGCCACAGTCTGGGTAATCCTGAAAGTAAGCTTGGCTCATTCTTTGAGAATCTACTCAGGGCATGGAAAATGTAAAGATTTTATTACAGTATCAGGAGTGACAGGGCTTTGGGAAATGGCCCTCAGTCAATCAATCGTCAGCATTCTTTTGAGCTCCCAATTTGCTCAGAGGATTTTAGGAATCCCAGAGCTCAACTCATCATGGGTTACAAAAGGAATGGACAACATAATCCCTACTCATTAGGAATTTACAATCCAATGAGAGAGCAGGGCAATCACGAACAAGAGGACACATTTGTTTGACACTAAATTCACAGTATTAAGTGAGTCTCTGGAGTGTAAATAGGATTGTGGATAGATCTCCAGCCCGAAAGGACCTCAAAGGCCTTTGCTACTCAACTCTCTCATTTTACAGAAGAAGAAACTGAGTCCCAGGAAGGTTAAGTGACTTGCCCAAGGTCACACAAGGTGAAGCTGTCAGAGGTAGGTTTTTAGCTGTCTTTGACTCTGTCTCTCTCTCTCCCTCCCTCTCCCAATCCATGATTTTGTCAGTATAGGTATATTGGGTGAGGAAACTTTCTCTAATAATAAAGACTGGTCCTATTTCTGCCAGATAGAGAGTTGTTTTGAGAAGAATGAGAAGGTCAGTGACTTACCCAGGGTCACACAGTTACTGTTTCAGAGGCAAGACCTGAGTCACTCAAAGGCTAGCTCTCTGCTCCAATGCTACCCTGGTGAGAATTTTTAACCAACTGAATCAAACTGTACAATTCAAGATAAACAAATATTCAATCCTTAAAGTTTTAAAATACCATACATTAAAATTCATGGTTAAAAAAATCTTTCTGAGAATTATCATTATTAAGGACTAGTAGAACTTTGATTTCATTGAGCAAGGGAATTATCAGATGAGGAAACTCCCACTACCAATGTCCATCAGCAACCTCTCCGCAATTTATTATCTTGAACTTGACTATAGCCCAGAGGCTTCACAGGGTCAAACAGACAACACATGTCAGAGGCAGGCCTTGAAACCTGGTCATCTTGACTCCAAGGCATACTATCTGTACTCTGTTACATCGCTTCTCTTTCTCTATGTTGCTAGTGCTAAATTAACTATTCTATGATGCTTCTGCATGTTTGAAAATGTGTTATAGAGACTACCATAACCAGTTCATTCTAAGTGGTCATCCTGACAGACAGATGTTGGTTTAAGGATGAGAAACACTTTGAAGTCCCATCATTTAAAAGCAATCAAAATATTCTCTTTCTGACTTTTGTGCCCTATGGAAAACTAGCTTATTCCAATTTAATGGCTGAAATTATATATTATGATTACTCATTGTCATATTGATCCTGCTTCAGCTGGGTACATAAAATACCATTTTAATAAACCTCTGGATGAATCTTTTTAATTTTTAGGCAAAAGCACCTGCCATGATATAGAGGAAGAAAAAAATTAAACACAGAAATGAACGATAATTTTGATAATGATAAGATACAGGCAAGTTCCGAAACTGGCACTTAGCAGGCACTGCCAAAGTACTCAGAAGAATATTTTGAAGCTGGAAAGAGCCAGAGAGGACATTCACTCCAATGTCCTTATTTCATGGTTGAAGAAACAGAAGGTCAGAGAAATCAAGTTAATTGAGCAAGGTCACAAAAGTAGTAGCAACAACAGAATTCGAACCCAGGTTCTCTGATTCCAAATTCAAAGTACCATCGTGACTTTAGTAACTTGACTGTGGTGGTAGACAGTGATGCCTTAACCTCAATTGAAAAAACAAATATTTATTAAGCAACTATTATATGCTTGATTCTGGGGATAATAGACAAAGACTAAACAGGGAAACAGTGGTAATTTGAATGTTTTAGGTCTCTTTTTGAGCATTGTTATATTTTAAAAATTTGCATTTGAATAGACTTATATGCATATATGGAAATAGGAATGTCTCTGAGAATACATGCATATATGTTATATATGACATAGCATGGTATAGTGGATAGAGGGCTAGTGTCACAATCAAGCAGACCTGGCCTCAAATCCTACCTCTGTCCCATACTGTCTGCTGGAGAAGTCAATTAAACTCTCAAGACCTTCAAGATATTGTAATTTGCAAAGCATGTACAGATCTGCATTGATAAATGGAATGTCCTTACTGAGAATAGCTAATACCAATGAGGGAAGAAAGGAATACATATTTCTGTAACTGGCTTACCATGTGCTAGGCACTTATTTGATCTTTACCACAACCCTATGAAGTAGGTGCCAGTGTTATCTCCCTTTTTCAGTTGAGGTCACTGAGGCAGACAGATGCTAAGTCACTTGCCCAGGGTTATACAGCTTCTAAGTATCTGAGGCTAGATTTGAACTCAGGACTTCCTAATTCCAGGTCTAGCACTTTTTCCACTGAGACACCAATAAAATCAACACCA
>CM053581.1:357067476-357087844 GCA_028627135.1 Pseudochirops cupreus | reverse complement strand
GTTTTGGAGTTCCAGGATTGGTTTAGAGTCCTATTTTATGGGTATTTTGGGGTGGCTATGTGAGAGCTGCGATATATTGCTGCTGCTACGCCGCCATCTTGGCTCTGCCCCCCATGCTGCCACTCTTTAATAGTCGTATATGAGCTTATCTGCATGTGGGCGGACCTGCCTGGAGACAGATAGGGGAGCCGTGTCTCAGTTCCTAAGATCATAGGAAATATGTGTTTTCCGATGGTCTTAGGCGACCCCTGTGAAGGGGTCATTCGACTCCCAAAGGGGTTGTGACCCACAGGTTGAGAACCACTGCAATAGAGTCAGCAAGATTATATGCCCCCCCCAAAAGGAGTGAATGATTGGGTCATGATACTTCAATTGCCACTTGCAGGAAAGTATCATGCTACCATCATCCATGCACGTGCCCCCACCATGATGAATTCTGATGAGATGAAAAAAAAATCAGTAAAGACATAAAGAACTTCATCATCAATGTTCTGAAAGAGGAAACACATAGTGACTTTAACACCAGAGTAGACACAGACTATCAGACATGGTAGGGAGTGCTGGGGAGGAATAAAATCAGAAACAGCAATAGCAATGGGCACTTACCACTGAAGACTGGTGTGTTTCATGATTTCATCCCCAATACTGTCTTCTGTCTACCTAACCACAATAAAAAGTTGTGGATGCATCTTCCCAGCAAGCACTGCCATTTAACAGACTACATCACTGTGAGGAGAAGAGATGGGCGGGTTGTGAGAGTGATGAAGACAATGTATGGCACAGAGTGCTGGACTGATCACAGACTCTTCCTCTTCAAGCAAAACATTCACATGAATTTCAGCAAAAGCAGTGGGTTCAAGCCAAGAAGACAGCCAGGAGACTAAAAGTTAACAGGCAAGAGTGTGTCTCTATGCATGAACGATCTATTGCTAACCTGGAGGGAAAGCTAAGCCAGCACAGGGGCCACAGTAGTGGAGCAGAAGAGGAACAGGCAGTTTTCAGAGACTTTGTATAGCATTGTACTTGCTCATCTGGGTCAGAAAACCCATAAAGATCAGAACTGGTTCAATGAAAATAATAGGGAAATGCAGAAGCATTTAAATGAGAAATTAGAACTCCACAGGGTTTATCAACAAGATAGCTCATCTGTCTTCAAGAAGGCAGTGCCTAACTCCATCAAAAACAAAGTGTAAGTGAAGCTTAGAGACATACAGGATTCTTGACTCAGCAAGAAGGCAGATGAAATTCAATTCTATATTGACAACAATAATCCCAAGTGCTTCTATGATCCCCTGAAGACTTCTGATGCATTCCAACTACTCAGTGTCGATGGAACCACATTGATTAGTGATAAGGACATGATCCTGGAGAGATGGGCAGAACCCTTCCATACCATTCTCAGGGGACCATCATCAGTCAATGCTGAAGCCTCTGACTGTATACCTCAAGTTGTAATCAATTTTTCTCTTGCTGAACCTTCAACTGAAGAAGAGGTACTGAATGCCATTGAGCTCCTCTCAGGTGGCAAGGCACCTGGGGCTGATTTCATCCCAGGAGACATCTACAAGGCAAGGGCTCCATTGCTTATACAGAAACTGACTGAAATCTTCTGGATTATATGACAAGCGGAAGTCATCCTCTAGAACAGTGGTTCTCAACCTGTGGGTTATGTTCAATTTGTAAAAATAAAAATACATCCTGCATATCAGCTAGATTCATAACAGTAGCAAAATTACAGTTATGAAGTAGCAATGAAAATAATTTTGTGGTTGGGGGCATCACAACATGAAGAACTGTATTAAAGGGTCATGGCATTAGGAAGGTTGAGAACCACTGCTCTAGATGTTTAAGGATGTTTCCATTATCCTTCTCTAAAAAGGAAAAAGAAACAGGCTGTCCTGTGACAACCAGAGGAGGATCTCTCTCCTAGTCATTCATTGATAGCAAGATCCATCACAAAATCCTCCTTAATCAGCTGATTAATCATCCAGAAGAAGGTCATCTACCAAGAGACCCTGTGGCTTCAGAAAGGATTATGGAACAGTTGACATACTGTTTGTAACTCAACAATTTCGGAAGAAATTACAGGACCAGAACAGAAATCAATATACGATGTTTATTGACCTGACCAATGCCTTTAATGTTGTCAGTCACGAGAACCTATGGAAGATCATGGCAAAACTGAGTTGCCCAGAAAAGTTCATCAGCATTGTATGTCAGTTCCACCATGGCATGCCTGCATGGGTTCTGGATAATGCATGATGCTCTCATGCTTTCTCAGTAACCAATTGAGTAAAACAGGGCTATAGGCTTGCTCCCATGCTTTTTAGCATGATATTTTCAGCAGTCTTGTCAGACACTTTCAATGAGGAGGTAATGGCATCAAGATCAACTTCTATACTGATGGTATACTATTTAACTTGAAAAGGTTACAAGCCAAGACTAAAGTGGAGGGAGAATTGGTATGTGACTTTTTGTTTGTAGATGATCATGCACTCAATGCAGTCTCTGAGGCTGAAATGCAACGGAATATGGATCAGTTCTCTGCCATCTGTGCTAATTCTGGTCTGACATTCAACACTAAGGAAATAGAGGTCCGCTACCAGTCAGCACCATACCATCCGTACATCACTGGTCACAGTGAATTGAGAAATGCTGAATGATGGATGAGTTCATGTACCTTGGCAGTCCACTCTCCAGGGCTGTCAACATGGATGATGAGGGGTAATACATATATTTCCAGAGCTAGATCAGCATTTGAGAAGGTCCAAAAGAAAGTGTTCAAGGGAGAGGTAACAGGAGGTATACCAAACTGAAGGTCTACAGAGACATCAAGCTGACTATATTGTTGCATGCCTGTGAAACCTGAACAGTCCATCAGTTCCATGCCAGAAAACTGAGTCACTTCCACTTGAATTGTCTCAGGAAGGTAAAGTACTGGAAACTCAGGTCTTCTCTAAAGCTCAACTGCCAAGCACACAGACTCTATTGCAGAGAGCACAATTCTGATGGGCTGGCCATGTAGTTCAAATGTCAAATGCACATTTATCCAAAAGATAAATTTTGGGAAGAACTTGCACAAGATCAGCATTCATATGGTGGTCAGAAAGAGCAGTATAAGGACACTCTCAAGGTATCTCTGAAGAATTTTAATACTGACTGTAATACTGGGAAATGCTAGCACAGGATGGCCCAGCATGGAGTACCTACATCAAGAAACGGGCAAAGCAGAATCATAGAAGCACAAAGGAAATGTGAGTTGCACAAATTCAGTGCCATTTCTACTCTAACTATTCCAATGGGCCATTTGTGTGGGATCTGTGGTAACACCTTCTGAACTTGTATTGGACTGATTGGCCACAGCCAAACACATCACACACTGACTCCAATACTGTGATGTCACTGATCTTCAAGATGAAAGACAAATAAGAGCAATTTACCCTCACTATAGGAACAGCTCTAGCCCTAGGCAGAAAGTAGATAGAGAGACTCTACATAAGAAGCTCTCAGTCAAAATCCCTTCTTGCTAGTGAAGCTCCTTGCATGTTAGACTTTCTGTCTAAATCCTGAGCTCCTATTTCTCAGAAGTATTGATGTGGAGAATCATTATTATTCAAACTCTCTGTTATCCAGCCTATGAAGAAAATCGGGGTCTTCTACTGTACCTGGGGCCGTTGCTAGTCATTCTGACCTATATCTTACCACTGGACTCTACAATTCTGGAGAAGAGAGTATGGTTGATGACTCTGTACAACCTTGCCTCATTTAAATCCAATTCACTTACAAGTCAAGACATCACCCTCCTGACATCATTGGTCCTCTTCAAGAATGAAATACGAACAACAACAATACTCAGTATATTCGAAACGGGACTGGATTTCAATCAATGAATGACTGAAAAACAGTGGCATAATTATGAAATGGAATATTACTATGCAGCAAGAAACTACAAATAGGAACAATTCAGAGAAATGTGGGAAGATTTGATTGAAGCAATCCAGAATAAAATAAGCAGAACCCAAAGAAGAATGTATAGCATGACTGCAACAATGTAAATGAATTGATTACTTAAAGGAAGTTATACTCTTCCTAAGTGAAAAACCAATATTGGTCCCACACAACCACTAAGGAAATATATTTCATTTTCTCAGCAGACAGATGGATGACTACTGGTGCAAAATATTAAATATATTGTCATTTGGAGGAACTACGTTAATTGTGCTTTACAGTTTTTCATTGTTAAGAGGAAGGGTTCAATTTAGTGGTTATTATATATACATATATGATATGTGAATATATATATATATATATATACACACAGGATACATATAATATTTCTATATTTAGAAATGTATGTAATATTAAAAAAAGAATAAAACAATTTTAAAAGCAGGATGGTCTTCCTTTAGGTAGAATCTAATGAGGTCTAGTGACTACAGGTCTTAAGGCAATGACTAGATGGCCATTTGTTGGTTATGCCGTAAAAGAGATTTTTGTTCAGATACAGATGAATTGTGAGATCTCATTAAACTCTGAGACTCTGGGATTCACCTGGTCTGCAATTTCAACTTGGCTAGATGACCACTACTGGTATGATATAGTAGAGATATCTTTTGAGATATAGGTAAGATTAGATGGATACTACAACTCCTTTCAACTCTAAAATTCTGTCATTCCATCATCTGCACTTTACAAATGAAGAAGCTTAGATGCCTAAAGCTTAAGATACTTACTCATAGCCACTGGGTAAGTGTCAGAGTCAAAATTAAACCCCAGGCTCCTGAACTCACATCCAGCAGTCTTTCTTTTTACCACATCGCATGTGTTGAAAGTCTCAACAAGTCTGCCACTACTCTTTATTCAATAATATTAGGAAGCTTTAAAATCCAATGGGAAAATAGCAAACACATATCACTTTTACAGGGGCACACTAGGAAATTTATTAGCACTGAATGCAAGAAAGAAAATTAGAAGGTTATTTATTACATTGAGCCCTACTGTGTATGTAGAGTGTCTGGGCTTATCTAATGAGTGTTAAAGCCCACTTCCTTATCAGTTCTAATTGGATAGTAAATTCCTCCTTTTGTTTCCAGAAACAATATTGGCATACTTTATTAGAAGAGACTTTGCAGGATTCTTTTTTTAATTGAGCTCAAACAGATGGTTTAATTTCTAAAATGCTAATTTCTTGCTGTGAATTCTATTTTTCACAGCACTTTATTTTTGATTGACACTAAGGTCTACATTTGCAAGGCATAAGAAATATTACTTGGGATTCAAGTTAATACTGACTGCTCTTGTCCCACCATTGTACCAGTAGGGGTTCATGGACAATGGAAGACAGAGAGACAAATCCAGGCTATTAAATGACATGAAGCATGGCAGAAAGGATTCATGACCCAGATTAAGTGAACTAGCATGTTGCCTCCTAGGTGCACAAATAACAGAGACCATGAAAAAAAAAAAGAAAATGTTACTTGTTAATCCTCTCTAGCATGGAAGGAGGAGAATAAATGATTATATAGTCAAGGGAAATCCCTCAAGCATGGGTAGCTTATTAAAGGCTAATTGGCTTCCTGGAGAGTCTTCTTAATTTAAGTCATTAAAAATTAATAACAACAGCCCTTAACCAAAAGATTGAATTTTATTTTTTGGGGGGTGGTAGTCTAGATCCATGTGCCATCTCATAGTAAGACCTTTCCTTATTCCCCTAGGTGTGAGTACTTCCCCCTGACATCATATTTTGTTTCCTGGCTGTGTTTCCTGGACAAGTAACTTAATTTCTCAGTGCTCTAGGCCAGTAGTTCTCAAAGTGAGTTCTGGGAATTCCCAGGGGGTCTATGAGATCAAAACTATTTTCATAATAATTTTAAGATATTTTCATTTGTAATACAGTAATATCAATAGATATAACCCACATAAAACATAGCTCTCTGGGGGTCCTCAGCAATTTTTATGAGTGCACTTTTTGGTCCTGAGACCAGAAAGTTTGAGAACTGCTGCTTTAAGTTACTCTCCACGATGCCTCATTGCAGAGAAGGTAATGAACCTGCTTTGGAAGGAAAGTTCCTCCTTGGAAGTCCCTTGGACCACTGAAATCACAGGGCCAGGTCCAATACTTATTGTTTTATGTCTACCTTGTATAATCTTATCTGTACACATAATACAGAGAAGAGCAAATGTTCCTTGAGTGTGGGGGCTGTTTTATTTCTATACTTACATCTCTACCTAGCACAGTACCTGGGTAAAACTTAATAAATGTTTGTCGATTGATCAGCTGATTGATTCTTTAGTGAGTGTTGGATGTGGGGAGGTAGATGAATGGGAATCTGTGATTTTATGAGTGTAGGGAAGCACCTTTGTGGAGACTCCTTTATTTAGGAAGACAACTGCCATTCCTCAGCAATTTATATTTGAGAAATAATGTAGAAAATCAATTCAAATATGTAAGAACAAGGGCCATTCCCTGATAAATCAATGAAAAGACAATATGAACAGTTAGTTTTTGAAAGAAGAATTGCAATCTATCAACAGAAACCACATGTGGAAAAAAAGTATTATTAAGAGAAATAGGAATGGAACAATTGTGAAGACACATCTCACAGCCATCAGGTTGGCAAAGATGACAAAGAACCAAACGGTGAAGGGTTCATGGGAAGACAGGCACTGTCTAATGGTTAGAGAACTGCCTAGGGCCCTGAGAGCAAAGGGTTTGCCCAGTGTCACAGGCAGGACTTGAAGCCAGGCTTTCTGTTTCTAACAGCAGGTCTTTTAGCTATCCTACCATACTGTTTCTAGACAGAAAGCCAAATGCAAACAAACCTACAGGCTTTAAAAACAGTCATGGGCAATCATTCCACAACTTGTTTGCTAACCTTACAACGGGAATATGTTTAGCTAATCCCAAACATAACCTGATGAAATTTTCCCCTCAAAAAATGAGACTCTCTGGGCAGCTAGGTGGCATAGTGAATAGAGCACCAGCCCTGGAGTCAGGAGGACCTGAGTTCAAATCCAGCCTCAGATACTCCACACACTTACTAGCTGTGTGACCCTGGGCAAGTTACTTAACACCAATTGCCCTTCCTTTCCCCCTCCCAGTCCCCAAAAAGAGACTGTCCTGAAAGACAGAATGTTTTATCTGAGTGATTCGCTACTTCCTTTTTTCATAAGTATAGAGGCTTAGCCATAGTCTGATTTCTTTAAATGGTGACCTCCTAGGGGCAATTAGGTGGCACACTGAATAGAGAACCAGCCGTGGAGTCAGGAGGACCTGAGTTCAAATTTGCCCTCAGACACTTGATAGTAGCTGTGTAACATTGAGCAAGTCACTTAAGCCCAACTGCCTTGACTTTCCTCCCTCCCCCCCCCCCCCATCTCAACAGATTTGATAGAATATCTGTGTTGGAAGGGACTCGATGATCACATAGTCTAACTTTTTGATTTGAGTCAAAAGATAAAAATAACCAGCTGAAAAAGCAAAGTGAATCACTAGCAAAGGCCTAAGACCCTGTGATTCTAATTCTCAACTGCAAAGTTGAGAGATAACATGACCTGGTGTATAACATCTTAGAATATAATCCCCTAGAGTAAGTATTTCATGGTTTTTCAATCAGTTGATTTCATCAGAACTGTTATTTCCACATTGAAAATAAAAATAGGGAAGCAGAGGGAAACCAAGGCATGGTTTTTGAGAAACTAAAACCAGGATCAGAAACCAGTGCTTGATGGTGCATACCTAGGGTATGGATTGTGGGACTTGAGGTCAGAAGATGGAGATCTCAATCCTCCCTAAGATGTAGGGCAAGTAACT
Source organism: Pseudochirops cupreus (assembly GCA_028627135.1). Taxonomy (NCBI): domain Eukaryota; kingdom Metazoa; phylum Chordata; class Mammalia; order Diprotodontia; family Pseudocheiridae; genus Pseudochirops; species Pseudochirops cupreus. The sequence continues at coordinate 357,080,031 of CM053581.1, read as the reverse complement.
TAGCATCTGTTTCCTCTTTTGGAAAATTAGGATAACAATATTTAGTTATTTGGGATTTTTTTTTGCTTCTTTTTGGAGGATATTTGGGGTTAAGCGACATGCCCAGGTCAACAAGTGAGTGTTAAGTGTCTGAAGGCAGATTTGAACTCAGGTCTTCCTGACTCCAGGGCGAGTGTTCTGTTTACTGCGCCACCTAGCCACTCCAGGATAATAATATTTACAAAGCGTTTTACAAGCCTAAAAGAGCTACAACATGCTAGCTATTGCTGATTTTGTTAGTGGTGGTACCTGCCTCACTAGGCTGTGGCGAGGAGAACATCCTGTAAATATTAAATAACTAGATAAATATACCTTAATATTACTGGCACTATTGGATTAAAATGATAGATCCAGGGCAGAGTTGTTTGTGGTTTTTTTTGTACCTTTTTTCTTCGTATCCTTCACATCTGGCACAGTATTTGGCACAGAGAAGATGTTTAATAAATATCCAGTGACTGTCTTCTCAATTATTTGTAGTGTGCCCAGAGAGAGACATCATCTTCAAAGCATCTGGAGCTTTAGGCTGATGTAATAATGGTCTAACAGGGCTCAGGGAGAGAAGGAAGCAGATTGAGAGAATTGGAGTCCTCCAGGGGCAAAGGTGAGCAGTAGCCTAGCAGGGCAAAAAGGACTGTGTCCACAGCTTAATTAGGAAGGCATAACTTATGACCACTTCTACAGCAATAGTCAGTGAATTCAGTGAACGGTGATATAAGAAGAATATAAGATGCGCCAGAGGGGAAAATGCCATCCTAGGATTTTAGGATTGAATATGATTTTCTGAATACTAAACCTTCAACACCCTCTCAGAACTCTGCTCAATATGCTATGCTGTGCAACGCTATAAAAAGCATTCATCTATATTATGAATATAGATGTCGAGTCCAGAGGAGCATCCAGAAATAGTTGTTGTATGCACCATCATTAAATGTGCTTTTGTTCATAATGTTACAGCCATGCAGAACTATTTTCGAAATAGCTAATATTTGGATACTAACCCTCCCTAAGCATCAATCAGATCCGCATCCTCCCAACAGCCTTTTCTGGATTACATGTCATATCGCATTATTTCCTTCCATTCATCAGAGTCAATATTTCACATCATCTTTAAAAAAAATGGAAGAATTAATTGTTACATGATTTCCCACAGAGTAAAGTAGAAATTAAAATCGAGTAAAGAATCCAATTACTTAAGTATTGTTAAATTCTAGTTTTCCTTATTGAATGAAAATATCACCCAATTTCAATGGGTTTCAGAGATTGGATTTGCAGAACAGTACTCAACAATAATTAGGCTAAGACAAGTTTAATATCTATGGCTAAAGGGAAATCTGAATAATTAAAGAAAAGCATTTGGCTGTAATAAACAGAACGTTAACAAAAATTCAGGGAAGCGATTCTACAAAACCCATTTAAAATAATTTACATGGTTTTTTTACATTCATCTTTTAGGCACATTTTTTTAAAAGCTGACTTAATTTTTAAAATATTGTCTAAAAAGTATGAGAAACTGAAGAATTCCCCAGATTTATAATTTTGGAGGTTTGATAGGGCAATATCCAATGTCTGAATTATTTATCAAATATGCTTCAAGATTTCTATTAATGGACTTACACTGTACTGCATCAATAAAACATTTTAAATGACCTTCCAAATCCTCTAAATCATTCTGCCATCATCCTCATCTACAGAAAGGTTTCAATGACTAGATAGAGAAGCTTGTGAAGTGAATGCTGATAGAACCGAGAACCTTTTGATCATAACACCTAGCCTTCAGAATTGGAAATGAGAGGCATTTAGCACAACACCCAACTTGGTATATATAGAGTATTTTTCAGACCTAAAATCATTACATAATTGTGTGGTGGTAGTGGTGGTGAAAGTGATAGTAAAACATGAATAGACTAAAAACAAAACTGCCTGGGATTACTAACTCTCAACACACTTTCTACTCTAGTCGGCCTGGTCCCTGTAGAGTCAGCATCCACTAAGAAAGACTAGGAAATAAGAAATGCAAAAATTGTACTACACAGTTGTGTTTTTTTCAGCGGTGTTTCAGTTATGTTTGACTCTTGGTGACTCCATTTGAGGTTTTCTTGGCAAAGATAATGGAATGATTTGCCGTTTCCTTCTCCAGCTCATTTTACCAATGAGGAAACTGAGGCAAACAGGGTTAAGTGACTTGCTTACGGTCATACAGCTAGCAAATATCTGAGGCCATATTTGAACTCAGGAAAATAATGAGTCTTCTGGATTGTAGACCAGGAACTCTATGCACTATGGTGCCACCTAGCTGCCCCTACAAGTTAAATTCCAAATGCCTTTAAATTGATTTCTTACAATGCCTACTAATCCAATCCATTAAATGTTTAAGTTTCTACTATGGACAAAGCATTGAGCCAGGTTCTGGTAACACAAGGGACAGAATACAAAAATACAATTCCTGCTCTCAAAGAGCTTACAGTCCCCTGAATGGACATAATGTACCCAGATAAATACATATAACTTAAGGAAGAGAGAACATTACCTGTTATAAAAATCAAGGACAAAACAATCATTTGAGCATATCAAGCCAACTACAGAACAAATAAAATATCTCCTAATTAGTCTTCTTTTTGCTGAAAATATTGGTTTAGAGAAAATTACCAAGAATTCCTTATGATACCATCTTATTTTATTTTATTTTGAGAGGTGGGCTTAGAGAAATGAGCAAAGCCAACAAGGGTAGATTTTGTGGTTTTCTTTCTTGGTCTCAAGGTGGAAATGATATTATTGTCCATTTCACTTAGTTCTTCCTAAAATGGGACTGCATTTCATTTTAATCAAAATGGGATTGATCCATCCTGGCTGGAAATCTTTGATGTTGAGAAGTTATTGACTCTAAATGGGTGCAGCGAATGGGGAATACTTGATCAGATCACAGGATGGAGAACTAGAAATCACAAAGCCTCATTCTCTCATTTTATAGCTTAGGAACACAATGCCCTAAAAAGTTATTTGGAAGTTTTCCACAAAGCTACCAAAAGCTACTATTAAAGGGGTGTAATACACTACTGGGTAATACAATACCTTTTCTATTAGTATGCTGTCATTCCATGAAGATAAAAGTGTTTCCCAATTCAATCTAATGAGATTAAAACAGAAGAATTTCCAGGACAATAAAAGTAAAAGACAATGACAGATTTTTACCTCTGGGAGTATTCTAATTGAAAGCAGCATGGCTTCCCAATATAGCTCTTATAAAAATCTTCTGGCAAAAGAAAGAAAAAATGTTTTGATCTTTAAATATTTAACCAGTCATTCTTTCTAGCATTATTTCAAGGATGCATCTGATGATATATGAAGAAGTAATAGCCATAATGTTCAGCATCTGACAATGGGTTTCCTCATAAGACTCCCATTCAGCCCCATCTGGTAGGTGTACTGATATATTATAATCTGATTTATACAGATGAGTAAACTGAGGCTCAAAGATTTAACTTCCCTAAGGACAAATAGTTCGTCAATGTCAAAGTCAGTATTTGAATGCAGGCCTAATAAGGCATGGGTAGTTTTAATGCACTAGGTGGCCCAGTGGATGGAGTCCTGTGCCTAGAGATAAGACTCATCTTCCTGAGTTCAAATCTGGCCTCAGACTCTTGCAATGTGACCCTTGGGAAAGTCCCTTAAGCCTGTTTGCCTCAGTTTCTTCATCTGTAAAATGAGCTGGAGGAGAAAATGGCATACCACTTCAGTATCTTTGCCAAGAAAACCCCAAATGTACCAATCCATTAAAAAAAACAGGTATAAACAAAGGATCAGACAGGAACTAGATCCCTGACCCTGATCCCTTTACCAAGACAGACAGTCACCTTTTCAGCATCTTCTCCTCTTATAGAGTTGCTTAAGGTACTAAGAAGTTGAGGGACTTGTCCAGGGTCACCCAGCCAGATATATTCAAAAAGAGATATAAAATGTAGCTGCTAGATAAGTTTTCTGGGTCTTGGCTGAGAGCTACAGTAGAATAGAGGATGCTGGAAGGCAGGGCTTATCTTTGTATCTCCCACCCCTTGGCAAATATTAGATGCCTAATAAATCCCTACTGAATGATGCTAGAGGACAGTGTCTTACACAATAACCAAACCCACAGCATAGGTGGGGTGCTTAAAGTACTGAATTGTGGTGCATAGGGCATCCAATCATTCATCCAGGAACAACTTTAATAAAAACAGGAATTGAAAATCAAAATAAGGAAAACCAGAGAAAGAAAAAGGAGGGAACAATGGCCATTCATTTTATGAGCCTGGAGACAGTGAGAGCAATCTCTCTGATTACCCACTTTTATGTTGCTAAAAAGAACGCTCACAGTGAAGGAAGCCCAGAAGTTACTGGCAATGTCAACACAAAGTTCTTTTAATTTTCCACCATCCATTTTGATAGAGAACTGGGATTTTACTTCTATAAACACAGTTCTTATCTCCCTAGAAGGAACTAAGAAACCACATCCTTGAAGATTTAAGTAATTAAGTCATTGTTTTCTTCTACTCTTCCTTCCTCCTCCTTCCTCCTCCTCCCCTCTTGTCTCACAGCACTTTTAGAAACCTCCAGTGTTGGGGAAAACATTTTCAGAGATGATTCAAATTATTCCCAAATGAGAATCAGCTCCTTCCATAGCTGAGCAAGTTATTTTAAAGATGAAATCCATTTAGAGAGGGGTGGCCATTACTCTGAAGCACAGCTTGTTATGGCAGAGCGAATCCTACCATATCCAGAGTCTGGCATTTGTGGTTTTCCTTGCCCCTCCCCCCCGAAAAAATGTATACATATATATGTAAAAATATATATACATAAAAGTCTACATATATGTGTATATGTGTATACACACATATATACATACACATATGTATTGCATACGTGTGTATGTGTATATGTATGTGTGTATGTATATGTGTATGTGTTATGTATGTATTGTGTGTGTATGTGTGTATGTAAAAAGTGCGTGTGGTTCAAAGCCAATGTTATTCAGGAAAAGGACTCTGATTTTAAGGTCGTACCAAATCAACTGGAAAATGTTTGTTTTAAAAGCACCCAAAAATAAACAGGTCAGAGATTTAGATCAGGGAGAGTCCTTAGAGGTCATCTCATTCAGCCCCTTGATTCTATAGATAAGGAGACTGATGGTCAGAGAAATGAAGTGATTTAGCTAAATCTAAATGTACGAAACAGCAAAGGTTGACTTGAAAACACGTCTGACTTCATGAGCAGCGTTGTGTCTGCTCTGCTTACGTGCCTCCACGTGCTCCCAAGTAAGCCCTTCTCTGGTGCTGAGGGCTATACTTAAAGGAATTAAATTCATTATTCTCTCTCTCTCTCTCTCCTTCTCCCTGGCTCTCTCTCTCTTTCTGTGTCCCCTCTCTCTCTCTCCTTCTCTCTCCTTCTCCCTCCATTCCTTTCTCTCTTATAGAGTAAAAGAAATGAATCTTCAAGCTAGAAGGAATCTGACAGGTTGTCTTACTTTAGTACACAATTACAGTTCCCATATTACTAAAAGTGAAGGCGGGAAGGGTACAGCTGGATATAGCCGAATCAGTAAGATCTGGTTTCTAGATCTCTTCTTTAACACATATATATTGCATGACACTGGGCAAGTCACTTTTCTCTCCATGCCCCAAACAAATGTCTGAGACTCTAAGTTGCTGGAGAGTTTTTAATTTGCAGTGGAAAAGGGAATTAATTCAATGGGAGCTCAGTGAATTTTTTTTTTTTTTGCTTTTTGGAGGGCAATTGGGGTTAAGTGACTTGCCCAAAGTCACACAGCTAGTAAGTATGGCAAGTGTCTGAGGCCGGATTTGAACTCAGGTCCTCCTGACTCCAGGGCCAGTGCTCTATTCACTGTACCACCTAGCTACCCCAGACAATAATTTTTTTTTCTTTTTGGAAGAGGGAAGGTAGGGCAATTGGGTTAAATGACTTGTATAAAGTTATATGGCTAGTTTTGTAAGTGTCTGAGGCTGCATTTGAAGTCAGGTCCTCCTGACCCCAGGGCCGGTGCTCTATGCACTTCACCACCTAGCCACCCCTTCAGTGAATTCTTTACTCCAGTATAAATACAGACCAAGATCATAAAGATAGATAAATACATAAGCAAATGGAGAGATGAGTATCTACATGGGTAGAGGATCTATCTATCTATCTCTCTATCTAGCTATAAATAATAATGCATAAGAATTTCCCAAGATAACTGGCCAATTTTTGGACCCTGATAGGTGGCAAATATTCATCTATCAAATCTTCTAACCTGTTTGCTTAATTTGATTTTGTTTCTTTGTCCCTTGAAGTGGGGCATCCTTCCTCTCAATCCTTCATCTATTCTAGGGTATAGCTGGCACTCCTTCATGCCACATGGCTTAAAGAACTGCCGATCCTTAGCTGGTGGATACAGTCACTTGCAGGTCATGTAATCACAGCAAGAACGCATCCCACCCAATACACTTTAGCACCCTCAAGCATCTGCAGAGCTCTTAAATGAAGAATCTTTAGTTTCAAAATATCCTTTTTTGAGTCATGTAACTAGATTAATGCTAGAGGGATGGAGGAAAATATGGAGAGAGAGAGGAAGAAGATGAGGAGGACAGGGTTACAGTGTCTCATAGATCCAGCACTGGCAAGAAACTCAGAAAACTTCTAGTCTAATCACTCATTCTACAGATGGGGAAAGTGAAGTCCAGGGAGATAGGAAGGGCTTCCAAGGTAATGAGTGTCTGGTATAGGATTTGAACCAGCATCCTCTGATTCCAGAGCCATCCCACTTTCCAATAAATGCCACTTCCTCAAAGTAGGGGCAGAGAAAAGAGAGAATTGGTCTGCTCCTGCTCCTGCTGCTCTGTTCTCCAAATTGTACCTCCAGAGACCATGAGACCATGCTGATTGAAGGCTTAACCATATAGCGCTCTCTCAATTCCCATCTCTCTTCCCAGGCATCCATTCCCCTATGCAGTCTGTTCCTATTAGAATGTCACCTCCTTGAGGGCAAGGCTTGTCATGCTTTGTAATTATTCCCACTACCACCCCTCACTTTTCAATGCGCCTGCATAATGTAATGTTTAGTAAAAGAATTTTATTCATGTATTCATTCACGTATTCATTCATTCATTCATTCATTCATTCATTCATTCATATCTATTAAAAACAATCCTTCACTGGCTCAAAAGCATTGTGGGGGAAATGGTGGCCCTGAGGACAGTCTGATTGCAGGTGGTATCACTGCAGGAGAAGTAACTCATCCCTCTGAGAGCACCATGTCCCAGGCAGACTTGAGGAAAGGGAAGTCATGATAATGGGATACAGGAGATGGGGACAAATGAGAAAGCAGCATCATGCTATCTTGTCAGAAGCTGGCACATATCCAGAAAGCATGGGAATAAAGTGCCCCTTCCATTTTGTTATCTTTGGACAAGACCCCAGTGGCCTTGCCTTAGTTACAACCCTGACAAGCCAAATGATGAAATGAGTAACAAGTGTTCAAATGAAACACTGCACTCCTTGGTGTGAAAGCACCCCCAAATCAGAAGCAAAGCAAGGTAGTAGTGTGAATTGGTAGGGGGAAAGGAGGAAAGAATAAAATAAAAGAAAGTCTCCAATGGAGCTCTACGTATTATATAATTAACAATAGGGAATTTTGGCATAGAGATCTCATAATTCAAACTCATTAATTGGCTGCCTGTGACAGTCTGTAAATGACATCCCAATAAAGGAATGTTAGTTAAAAGTGAATAAATATAAAAATATGCTTGGGCTAAGAGAATTAAGTCAAACCCAATTTCCCAGAGGCTTTGTCGAACAAAGTTATTCAAGTTCGTTTTCTGAATTGCTAACCACGACAAAGTTTTTGATTGTTATGAATCTAAACAAGGTTCAAGTTCATACATATGTAACCAAAATAAATCTCCCAGAATGATTACCCAGGGGATGTTTGAAATCAAAAACCATTTAGGGAAGTAGAAGATTTCAATGTGGCTAAGTACATGCTATCTAATAAGGTGACCACAGGAATATCTACCACCACAAAGGATTCAAAACAGAGAAAGTAGGTGAATTGTGCTGGCCTTTACTGATCTCTTGCAATTGGAGACTTTGGGAAATTTATGAGGAATATAAGAATCAGTTCCTCATTCTAGAAATCATACATTTAGTCTAGGTTTGTGGACTATCAGGGAACAGTAGCCTGGCATGAGACAGGAAGGAATTTGAGAAAGTGTTTTCATGGGTATATGTACATACACTGATGTATATACTTTATGGACACAAACACATTTTATATGGAATAAAGTCCTCTTCTGATATCTGATTGTGACATGGAATTGAACCTAGGAAACCTAAAAAGGTTTTGAGTATGTTCTGGGTGAAAAATGCATTTGTTTAATGAGGATCACCCTACTTAAGTTTGGAGATGCCAATTGCCAGACTTAATACAGAGGAACAATTTTTTTTTTGCCACAATTCTCAAAGATTATCTAGTAAGACATAAAAAGAGAACACTAAATGGCACAGAGGGTAGAGCAATGGACTCAGACTCAGGAAGCCTTGAGTTCAAATCCAGCCTCAGACAATTACTAGCTGAATGTCCAACTTAGATAATTTTGTCTAATTAAGGTTACTAAGGGCAAAGGTGAGTAAGGAGTACATTCTAAGTACTCACCCTGAGCAGAGGCATCGAGAAATGAGATGGGATATATGAGTTTGGGGAGTAGGAAGTAGGTACATGTTCCTAGAGCATAGAGAACTTGAAGGGAAGTCATGTGAAATTATTCTGGAAAGACAGGTCAGCATCACATTGTGAAGGGCTTTAGATGCCAAACAGAAGAGTCTGGATTTCATTCCAGAAGCATGTAACTTCTTAAGAAGGAGAATGACATGGTCACATCTATATTTTAGGAAAAAAGAAGGAAATGGACTGGAGTGGGCAGAGAATGGAAACAGAGAGACCAATCAGTAGGCCACTGTACTATACCATGAACACTTTTGGTGTGTGTATATGTGCATATGTATGTGTGTTTATGTTTTAGGCAAGAAATGACGAAAACCTGAATTTATTAGGGCCCTGGCATGTAACTGTAGAAAAAGGGAGTACTGTGAGAGATGAAGAAGCATTTTTGGCCATATACTTAGCCATTGTCTTATTCAGGGGATAAGGGAGAGAAAGTATTAACATAGTAAATTTAGGTGACTAGAAGGATGGTGGTGCCCTCAAGATAAAAAGGGGAGACTCCCAGGGGTGGAGCCAAGATGGCAGAGAACTATTCAGCCAAACTCTCCCAACATTCTCCTCCAAATAACTTGAAAACAACTCCTCAAAATGAATTCTGGAGTGGTAGGGCCAACAAAATGTCAGCATGACACATTCTTCTAGCTCAAGATAGGAGAATGGAAAATGAGACCTGTGACATGGCAGATGAGGCTGACCTGGAGCCCACATGGATGCAACACCAGTAGCAGGACTAGGGAGTAGTGACAGAAGCAGCGACAGCTTCAGGAGCTCTCAAACCTCAGATGGCAAGGGGAAGGGTCAACTAGTCAGAAAGAGATTACAGGGGACCCCTGACCCATTACTGGATACAAGACCAGAAATTGTTCAATAACTCCACTGCCTAAACCCACTTCTGGGTCATAGTTCAAGGGCAGAGAGAAGTACTTCTACTCAAGAGGAAGCAGTAACCCTGAGGGGCAATGGTTTGGCAACATCACTACCTACACTCGCTTCTTCTTTTTTTTTTTTTTTTGTCTTCTGAGGGGGGAAGGCAGTTGGGGTTAACTGACATGCCCAAGGTCACACAGCCAGTAAATGTTAAGTGTCTGAGGCTGGATTTGAACTCAGGTCCTCCTGACTCCAGGGCCAGTGCTCTATTCACTGTGCTACCTAGCTGCCCCTATATTCACTTCTGAGGTTAAGAGCAGGGAGGAGCACTTTTGATCAAGAGAGAGTAGAACTCCTGAGAGGGAGCACCACTTTGAGAGAAATGATTATTTCTCTCATATTAACAGCAAATTATTAAAACTGAGGAGACCCCAGCTTTTTTCACTTGTCCTATTTTCTTGTTCAATCTCTCAAAGACAGAGCTGATAGAAGATAGGATTCTCATTCTGGGTATTGCTACTCTACTCGACTCGCTTAGGCTTGGGTGGGAGATATAGTCTTTGCCTAGATTGTCCAAGGCTGAGAATGATGTGAGTATAGTCTCTCTGGCCAAGAATGACAAGATGTCACTCTCAGCCTCTCACTGGAATGAGCACTTCTCTTTGTAAAACCCACCTCTCATTAACCAGAATTGATTGCCATCCTCAAAAACATCCCTCTTTCAAAGGGCATATAAAGTTATGAGCCCACGGCCATGATTACCTTTGGCATTGAAGACTGTCACTGGTCCTTTTATTAAAATGCTGGCATTGTTAGTAAAAAGCTTAAATAACCCAGAAATTATGTCTCTCAAACTTCTTATACATCACTCCGAGGAACTGTATCAATGGCAATCCCAAGGAATCAAGGGACCTTCTTGGGTAAGTACCAAAGTTCAGGCCAGAAGAACAGTGACCAGATCTCTCCTCAGATCACCTCACCTTGAAAACACCAAACACTTCCAAATCCCCAGAACTAGCTCTGAAAACAGCCCAGGGAGAGGGAGGGAAGCCTGAAACTTAGGACAGTAACTCTACTGCCCCATGCTATCACAGGGGGCAATGAGCCCAACATTAATGTAAAGTTCCAAATAAATAAATAGGGTGGAAAAATGAGCAAACAACAACAAAAATGACCCTAACCATAAAAAGCTGCTGAGGTATCTGGGAAGGTCAAGACAAAAACTTAGAAGAAAACAATGAAGTTTAAAGAGCTACAAGCAAAGCCTTCAAGGAAAAAAAACATGTGAGTTAGACAAAAGCCCAACAAGAATTCCTGGAAAAGGTAAAAAATTGATTTTCAAAATCAAATGAGAATGGTAGTTGAGACATTAGGTAAAGAAATGAAAGAAAAGGAAGAAAATTATGAAAAGAATTTATATCTTGGTATAAAAAAGGCACAAAAGAAGGCACAAGAAAATAACATCTTAAAAAATGGCCAAATGAAAAAATACATACAAAAATTTACTAATGAAAATAACTCCTTTAAAAAGCAGAATTGGTCAAATGGAAAAATAGGCACAAAAACTCACTGAAGAAAATAATTCCTTAAAAATCAGAATTGGACAACTTGAAGCTAATAACTCTATGAGACCACGAAATGACAAAATAAAGTAAAAAGAATGAAAAAATAGAAGAAAAATGTGAAATATCTCATCAGAAAAATAACTGATCTGGAAAACAGATTGAGAAGAGAAAATTTAAGAATTATTGGATTACCTGAAAGCCATGATCAAAGAAAGAACCTAGATAAACTATTTCAAGAAACTTCCGCAGCATCCTCAAAACAGAGGGTAAAACAGAAATGGATAGAATCCATTCACTGCTACTTGAAAGAGATCACAAAATGAAAACTCCCAAGAACATTACAGGCAAATTCCAGAGGTCCTAGGTCAAAGAGAAAATACTTAAAGGACGCACAAAGCAACCATTCAAATACCATGGAATCACAGTAAGGATCACATAGGATTTAGCAGCTACCACATTAGAGGAGCAAAAGGCTTGGGATATGTTATTCCAGAAGGCAAAACAGCTAGGATTAAAATTATGAAAAACCTACCCAGCAAAACCAAGTGTAATCCTTCAAGGGAGGGAAAAAAGGAAATTTAATGAAACAGAGGAGTTTCCAGTATTCCTGACGAAAAGACCAGAGATGACTCTGGAGAACAGTTTTGGTCAGGTGAGGACAGACTTCAGCCTGTCTCTCATAAGGTCTATTTCCAGATTTCTATCTCCCTGCTAGTTATTTCTGCCTAGATTTCTCATCAGCAACTCAAATTCAGTATTACTAAAATGAAATTTGCTTTCCTTTTCCTAATGCCCCTGCTCCAACCTTCCCCAATTCTGTTAATAGAACCACTGCCCTCATATGTATCCCAGACTGGAACCTTTGGAGTCATTATGACTTCCCTTTCTTTTACACTCTATGTCAGGTAAATTCTCATGTCTTGTCTACTCAACCTCCACCATATTTCTTCTCACATTCATTTTTTCTTACTCTGCTGTCCCTTTAAGTTAGTTCCTTTTCACCTCTTGAAGGCCAATCCCATTTAATAACCTCTCAATTGGTCTCTGTGCTTTCAAATTCTACCTTTCCAATGCTTCTTTTTGATAGTTGTCAAATTAACCATTCTAATGGCCTGGGACATGATCATGTGTGAGGTTTCCCTAGCTGAAAATCACCAATGGCTTCAGTGGCAAAAATACAAAATCTGTAGTTTTATAGTGAGTCAATATAATTAATGTTTGCCACATGCCACAGAAGAAGCCATGTCAAGGCTCTCAAGAGGTCATGAAATTCCCCTCTCACCTCACAAACAGCTACAACTAAAACACATGCAAGATAATTCATTTTAATTAACATAA
>CM053581.1:356998103-357066976 GCA_028627135.1 Pseudochirops cupreus | reverse complement strand
TTTAATAAAATAAAAAGAGTTGCGGCATTAGGCAGGTTGAGAACCACTGCTCTATTGGATCTGATTGTGAAACCTATGCTTTGACTCTTCACAGCCTCCCACTCCAGGGGAAAAAAAAAAGTATACATTCAGCTCTGACTTCAGTAAGCTGGCCTTCATTTTCCTGCTTTGTTTCACTCAGGGCTGTTAACTGAATATGATACCTGCTGAGTTTTATCACAAGAGTTGTTTGTCAGTCTGATCTACAAGATTTCATGTAGTCCATAAGTGTGCTCACTTTCCATGTACCAAGAGTGAATGGAATTGCCTCCATAAATTATTTTTGTTTTGTTTTGTTTTGGGGTGTGTGGGTGTGGGTGTGGGTGTGTTTCAACAGCAGGGTGGTCTCCCCACCTGCCACAGTAAACAGGCTAGGGTTGGGTGGTTCAGACATCTTTATTGCATCTGAAAAGTTTGACTCAGTAGTTCAGCACAGCTTGTCCGTTCCCCCTCCGCAGGGCACGCACCTCTACCTGACCTGATATGAAAGTACAACCGATTTAAAGCCTCTTCTGCCTCTGTCTTCCTGAGTAATGTCTGATTCCTCATTAAAGCTCCTAGATATCTCAGCCTGATTCTGCTTTGCAGGAGATTTGGAGAAACACAGCATGGACTTTAAACTAAAACGAGATCTCCCTCTTGATGCAAGAGAACAAAGGGGATTTTGCCTCCCCAGGATCTTGGCTGTGGAAGATCACCCTGTTGAATCTAACTTAATCTCACTTCTAGAGAGAGGTGTTTCTTTATCTGCTTCACTCATACCATAGAGTTCCTTTATCGCCTCCCATCTCTGTTAAGAGTTAAGGTTGCCTTGTAAAAGCAGATACTGGGGCAAACTTAATCCTTATACTTCCTTTTGCATCAGCCTCATGAAAAACAGGCTTGGCCTGACGATGAAGAGAGATTCTCCTCATCATTTTTCTCTCAACCCAACAGGGCAACTGGCCAGCATCTTGTGCCATGTAAAATCTTGCTGATGGATAAATATTTCTCTAAACTAATTTCACTACTAATATGTGGATGGGAGTGTAGAAATTGTACATGTTCTTTCTCTTTAACTGTTGCAGGCCTATTTATATCCCAGTCTGTGCTCATGTTTCTTTGGAATCATCCCCCAGGTGACTTAATTCAGTGTATAGAACTTCATTTGTGCTCTGGAGTAATTATCAGTATGTGTATAGACAGCTAAAGCCTTTTCCCATCACTTTGGTGTTGTATAAGAGTGACCCTGGTCCTCAAAGGAAGGAATAAGCTTTGAGACCTCTGACAAGCTAGGACATTGCATGCAGTGATGGACTCTAGGTCTGCCCTCCAAAGATTAGGCAAAATAACTCAGAGCAGCTAATCACTTGTAAATAATTAGTAAAAGCATTGAATAATTGCTTACCGTGTTCAAGACACTGGTTTTTTTCTTTTTCTTTGCCACAATCTGTCATTTTACCTTTTAGGTAACTAGGTAATACAGTAGATAGAATGCTGGGCCTGGAGTCAGAAAGACCTGAGTTCAAATACAGCCTCAAATAATTACTGGTTATATGACCCTGGGCAAGTCAATTCACCTTTGTTTGACTCAGTTTTTTTAATCTTAAAATGGAGATAATAATAGCACCTACCTCCTAGAGTTGTGGAGAGGATCAAATGAATGTTAGTGTTTCTGTATTCCTATATTATAGACAGACAGATGGATAGATGGATGGATGGATGGATGGATGGATCGATAGATGGATGGATGGATGGATGGATGGATGGATGGATGGATAGATGGATGGATGGATGGATAGATGGATGGATGGATGGATGGATGGATGGATGGATGGATAGATGGATGGATAGATGGATGGATGGATGGATGGATGGATGGATGGATGGATGGATGGATGAATGGATGGGTAGAACAAGCATTGGTCTTAGAATCAAGAAGACTCATCTTCCTGATTTCAAATTTGACCTCAGTTACTTGTTGTGTGAGCTTGGGCAAATCATTTCACCCTGTTTGCCTCAGTTTTCTCATCTACAGAATTAGCTGGAGAGGGAAATAGCAAACACTCCAGTTCTCTGCCAAGAGAGCCCTGGTTGGGGTCGTGAAGAGTCAGAAGCGACTGAAACAACTCAACAACAGCAACAAAATACGCACAAAAATAAATATAAATGTATTTACACGTATAGCGCACGGATCTTTGTATGTAAATACACATGCGTGTACATATAAATAAATACAGATACGTACATACGTGTGTATGTACAAATATACGTGTGTATGTGTACATTTCAATGGACACAGGCGAAGGACCCGTCTCTGTGCAAGCCGACTGGGGTCCTGAGAAGTTAATGTGATTTACCTAGCTAGGGTCCCATGGGCGTGATGTGTCAGAGAGAGCAGAGAACTCGAACTCTGCTCTTCCTCATGCGGAGACTGTTGGGTTTTTTTTAGTTCCTGTCCTACCTTTCACTGAAAGAATAGAGAGGCAAAAAGTAAACAGTAGGTACTCACCATGAGCTTCCACTCTATTGAGAGAATACAACGTTGACACAAGTAAATAAAGCACGGGATGAATATTGTAGACCCAACACCTCCTGATAATCATGTACAGAGAGTCAGAGAGAGGCTGCCATCTATGTTGGTGAACAGTCAGTCTATATATGCAAATATTCTCTCCCCTGTTAGGATGTAAGCTTTCTGAGGGCAGGGTCTGTTGGGTTTCTATTTTTAGTTCCTGGTTCACAGAAGATGTTTAATAAATTCTTCTCCATAGATTAATTAGAGTTGACTAATTGATGAAACCACACATCCTTGAAGAATTAAAGTATGATCTCCGTCTCACTTATTCCTGGGAGGAAGACTCTCTTCAAAACCCATGGAAGGAAGACAAAGGGAGAAATGCATGAGACATCACCTCATATACCATCACCAGTTCATTCTAGTCTCAGACCTACTAAAAGATGAATGCTTATTTGCTTAAGAATAATTTGGATGCACATTTCTTTCTCTGGGAAGTAGCAAAAATGCAAATCAGTAGTTTTCTTTTGTTTAGCTCTGGGCCCCCATATCAAGAAAGGTCCTTATCATTATAATTTTTTCTCTCTTTCTCTACTGAGTACTTTACTACCACTTACTAATCTTCCACCCCTACCTTTTGACTTTACAAGGACACACACAGATCAGAAATATATTGGCTAACTACTTTTTCTTAAAGGAATTGGATTCTTTTAAAATAGAAGGAAACAGAAAGCAAAACAATCTCTTAAGAGCAAATACTGGAAAATGGACTCATTTCTCTCTGAAGGAAGAGAGTGGTAGTGAAGGAAAGGATGGAAAACTGAAAAACTACCAGTTCTATTCTCATCTGCATGAACAGTTGTAGCATCTTTAAGTTTAACCTTGTGGTTCCTATAGAGCTAACTAAGTGGCATTGTCTTGGTAACTCCGCTCTTGATTTCATTCCAGCTCCTTCAGAGAGATGGTAGTGGCCGCTCTCCTCAACTACCCCTGATACTCCAAACACACTGGTTTTGCCTAGTCTCTAAGGTGCTATTGGCAGTGAGGATGTCAGTCTCATGCTTCCAACATGTTCCCCTATAGTTGTATGCCTCTCTTCCCAATCTTTCTCCCCAAGGCATAGGAAGGACTAGATTATTAGTCATAGGGTCCCAACAGCTCTCCTGGGGTTGCAATAAAGGGATATTTGAGAATTTCCTAGCTACCACTGGAGAGTGGTATCCAACATCTTATGAGATCCCCATGCTTATCTGACTCTTCATATTCATTATTGGTTAAAGCTCAGTAATTCTCCATTACATCCATGTACCACATTTTATTAGTTTGCAACCAGTGGGCATCTAGTTTCTGTATAGTTCAATGCTATCATGAAAGTTTTGCTATAAATAGTTTGTCAAATAATGCCGTGTATTATCAATACTCATTTATTGTTCATTCATTTATTATCCATTCATCTATCTATCCATCCATCCATCCATCCATCCATCCATGTATTCATTCATTCAGTCCTTCATCCATTCATTCATTTAACTATTTTATCTGGATTTCATCAGTATAAGGAACTCCAGTTGTAGAAACCCACCAGTTCAGGTCAGCAGCTTACCTTTTACAATTTTAGAGGATTACTTGGATGACTGTCCATAGTTAAATACATAGTATGTATTAGGAGCAGGACTTGAGCCCAAGTCTTCCTGACTCTAAGGCCAGTTCTATGTCTATTATATTTACTGCTTCCTAAACACACATGCATGCACATACACATCTGTTGTGACTCAGTTGTTCAGTTGTATCCAACTTTTCATGCCAGACCCTTCTATCCTCTATCTCTCAAAGTCTGTCCAAATTCATGGACATTGCTTCCATGACACTGTCTATCCATCTTGTCCTCTGATATCCTCTGTTTGTTTTGCCTTCAATCTTTTCCAACTTCAGTCTTTTCCATGAGTCCTGCCTTTTCATTATATGATCAAAGTAGTTTTTGACAAATACTTCAGTATTTGACCTTCCAGTGATTAGCTTCAATTAATTTCATTAATATTGACTGATTTGATCTCTCTGCTTCACAGGGACTCTGTGAAAAGTCTTCTCCAGCATCAAAATTTGAAAGCATTGATTCTGTGGTACTCAGCTTTACTTACAATTCAACTCTCACTGTCCTACATTGCTACTGGAAAAGCCATAGCTTTAACTATATGGACCTTTGTCAGCAAGGCGATGTCTCTGCTTTTTAGTACACGGTCCAGATTTGCCATAGCTTTCCGTCCAAGGAGCAAGTGTCTTTTAATTCCACGGCTCCAGTTGCAGTCTGCTGTGATCTTTGAGCCCAGTTTGTGTATGTGTGTGCGTGTATACATAGATAACTACATATGTGTATATAAAACATGGTCTATTATATAATAATGTATAATGAACACATTATATATTGTATATATTTAATGTATATTTATAAAGCATCTATAATGTGAAAGTCACTCTGCTAGACCTTGAGGAAATAACAATTAAAACCTAGCCTATCCCTGACCTCTTGAAATTTAAATTCTCTTGGGGCTGGGGGGGGGGGGGGCGTGAGAAATGCAAGATTTACACAGATAAATCAGTGCTAAGTAAAAATTGGCAGTGAATGGTGAACATTAACAAATTTGAGTATCAGGAAAGAACTTTTGTAAAGAGACAGCTGAACTGGGTAGAATTGCAAGAGCTGATGATGAGGGGGGAGTGCATTTCTGGCCTGGGGGCCAGCCTTTTGCAGATGCTCAGAGGTAAGAAATGGAATGTCAAGAATGCAGAGCATGTAGTTGACAAATTTGGCTGAAAGTAGAATTGAGAGTATATGATATGTCTGGCAGAGTATGTTGGAGCCGGACTGGAAGGACTTCCAAATCCAAACAAAGCAGTTGATTTTATCCTGGGGCAGTAGGGAACCCCTGTCACTTGCTGAGCAGGACAATGTGACATGGGCACAGTTGGGCTTTCACAAGTTCCTTTGGGCTGCTGTGTGAAAGAAGGGTCGGAGAGAGGACTGATGCAGATTATGAAGGGAATGTAACACAAGTACTAGTGCCCAGGAGACTGTCATCTTGTTTACCCAGCAGCACCATTGAGCTATAATTCTAGAAATCAGTTGCTTTCACATGGGCTCTTCACATCTCTATGATCCACATAAATCTTTCTATATGTTCGACACTTAGAGGGGATATCTGTAAATCTGCTTAAAAACAGCTGTAAATCTGCTTCTGTGAATCCACTGTAAAATTTCTTAAAGTAATCTCTGCCAATCAGAACTTACTTGGCTGACTTTTGGGAGTTTCTGTGGATATCTATACATAAATTCTGTTGACCTCTGAGTTTCTATGTTATAACTGATGACAGTGGCTTTTCAGGTATACAGAGAATAGCCAAGGGCTCTGAACAAAGGCATAAAGAAAGAAGCTTGAAACCAAACCCAGGAGGCCTGGCCAGGGGAACTGGGTGCAGCCACCATCCTGTCAGGGTAGATTTTAGGGGCAAATATTTATTGCTGTAGTGACAGGAAAATGTTGGTGACACTTGGCATTCATTCTTTAAAGTCCTGAAATTGAATTTAAAATTAAATTGTTTGCTACCTTTAAAAATATAAAACTCAGTCACTCCAAAGTTTGGGTTATTTGGGGGGTTTTGTTGGTTGTTTTAATTTCTTCTTTCAAAAAATGTCACATTAATGCTTTTTTTTTTAACAAATCTTACTACAATTTTATGATAATACTACCAACTATGTTGCTTAAGATGCTTCAGCAAAACAGGTGAATGCATGAAGTATATTCATTTTATACCTGGAGAAATGTGTAAAGCATGTGGTAAAAATGTTCACAATAATCTATTCATACACTTATCCTGCTACTCCTCTGATGAGGGACCTATCTTTCACTATCAGTTCTTTGGAATCAAGACTGTCATTGATGTTCATCTCGATGCTAGTGTTTCTAATGTTTTGCTTTCTCTTATCATAGTCACTGTGTATCTTGTAACTTCATAGTTTTGCTCAGTATTTGTACTTTTTGTAATAGAAAGTTTTAAGGAATTTTAATGAGCTTTGTTCTCTCACATATTTGCAGCTTAAAATAACCCTGGTACTTTGGGTTCCACATCTGACACACCTCCAAATAACATATGCTGTTATATCTCTAACTAACTGAACCAGGAAAAAAAAGTTTGAGATGTTCAGTATTCCCGGTTAAAGTTAAATGAATTCAGGATTCCTAGCTCTTTACCGATGGTAAGTCTTTACCCTCTGTGGGTAAGTGGTTGTTGGCAATGCCATTTGAAATGACCAGTAAGGTAGTAACATCTTGATTTTATGAGAGAGGCTGTACCTAGTATGGGCATGTGAAATATCTCATTTGGGAAGGATACTTTAATGGGAGACATCTTTAAATACTGAGATCTGAAGTCTCCCCTCCATATCATCCCTCTCCTATTTCATTCCCAGCAGACTTCCACAACCATCTTACTCATTGATAATGTCAGATCTTTATTATAACAAACATTAGAGTTAGTTCTGCTCTAGGAATCTTTGGGACTGCCAAACAAAGCTATGAATAATGGAGGAGATGAGGGAGAGAATTCTTTACCAACTTAAAATGCTCCATGCAATATTTTGGAATAAAATTCTTAAAAGGAGCAATAGAAAAGGCTATCAATACATTCACCTTATATTATATCTATTTCTCCAGGTGATCAATGGTAACTCAGAAAAAAAATTCCCAGTTCCTTTACATGCAGGGCTGAGATAGCACTTTTCTCAAAATAGAATCAGAACTTTATGACCTCTTCTAGGATCGTAGGATTAGATAAAATCATAGATCCATTGAGTCCAGTCTTCTCATTTTACTGATGAAGCATGGAGAAAAGGTCACACAGTAAGAAAGAAGCAGATACAGCATATTCCCTGAGTCCAAATAATGGTGCTTTTTCCATTGGATTCCATTGCTTCAATCTTTTCAAACTCATTTATTTAGCCAAAGTCTGAAAATATTGTGATATGAAACTGTCATCATTACATTTTACCATGGAAAACAAAGCAAAATAAAGCTATTAAACTTAAAATGATATTCATTTTAACCAGTGAAGCATTTTATTTTGGTCTTTATTTCTCCTAGCACGTCATCTCATCCAGCAACAGTACCTGGCACAAAGTAAGCATTTGATATTTGCTTACTGAATGAATTGTACCTTGATTTACATAAGAATTTTCTTGAAATTCTGGATATGCACTAAATCATATTTTGAATACGTGGAGAAACCTTGCTATTTGAAGAAATAAACTTTGCTAAATACTTTTGAGAATGACAGTCACTATTTTATCTAAGTTAGACATCTAATCTAGATAATTTATCGGATCCTTCATTTTATAAGTGACCAAGCTTGTTTAAAAGGAGAGGCACCTGCATTGGGGTTTTATGTGTTGTTATGAGTTTGTTTTGTGGAAGAAGAAAGGTCAAAGATTCTTCCATTGCACTGATTTCCTTATGGGGTACAAAGTTTCCCCCATGACACTGTAATTAGGTTTCCTTGATATTTCGTGTTACTTAGAAACAGGAGGTTTACAAGACAAACAGGGAGTTCCAAATCGAATAAAAATGATACCATATGCAAAAAATGAATAACATTTTAAAATTAGCTAATAACTCAAAGTTCAATGACTGCTCACAATTCCTTGTCTGTTTCCTTCCTCTGAAATTCCTGAATAGAGACTTGAAATTTGGAGCCAAGAATTAAAGACCATGTTGCGCTGAATTCTCCTAGCGGTACTTTTAATATATTTTGGGGTGTGTGTGTGTGTGTGTGTGTGTGTGTGTGTGTGTGTTTTCAGTGCCTTCAAAAGATTATAGCTAAGAATATTCCGTTGAGGTTGGGCCTTGGAGTCTGGAAAACCTCTGAGTTTTAATAATGGCTCAGAAATATGAAATGTGTGAACTTCTCTGTGGTCTCTCAGCTTCTCTTTGCTCATTTGTGAAATGGTGATAAAAACAGCACCTATTTCATAGAGTGGTTATGGTAATCAAATGCAATGATAGATGTAAAGCACTTATCAGTATTACAACACATTTGAATCAGATAAAAGTAATTCACAATATAATAATATTAACATTTGACATATAGTGACTTACGATGGTCAAAATGTCTTTACAACTATTTCTCATCTTACTCTCACATTTATATATACACATGGATATTAACTACAATAAGAAAAAAGAGTTATTATCCCTCTTTTAAGGGCAGTTAGGTGGTACAGGGGATAGAGTTCTGGGCCTAAAATCAATTCCTGATGTCAAATTTGGCCTCAGACACTTACAAGCTGTGTGACCCTGGGCAAGTCACTTTACCCTGTTTGCCTCAGTTTCCTCATAAATGAGCTAGAGAAGGAAATGACAAACCACTCCAGGATCTTTGCCAAGAAAACCTCAAATGGGGTCACAGAAAGTCAGATATGACTGAAAATAACTGGACAACAACAACAGTCCCTCTTTTTATAGATGTAAAGTACAGCCTGAGTCTCAGAAGGGGGTAAGAGATTTCGCCAAAGCCACATGACTAAAAACTGGCACATCCCAGACTACTATGCAGGTTTTCTAAGTAGCCTAATGCACTTTTTATTTTAGTACATTTGTCATACACATAGTCTTGAGACAGGCATCCTTTTATTTTTTTTTCATTTTATAAGAAACCTATCAAAAGAACACTAATCTGAAAATGGTGATGAAACCTTGCTTTAATACTGTTGTATTATTGAATATCCTACAATGTGGGGTCCATTAAATCCAGGACATTTGTAGGTGAAATATTTTTATACTGATGTCTTTTTTGGTACTTCTGCTAAAAAAAGATAAGCTTGAGAAAAATATCATTTTGAAGTAATTCTGCCATTACTGTTAAAAAGAAATGCTGGAATCTCAAGAGCCTGAAGGAAACTCACAGGTCATGGAGTCTTAGCTGAGGAGGAATCTCTTATACAGTAGCCCTGATAAGCATTCTATAATGCTTTCTAAAGCCCAGCATCATTATGCTTTGGGCTATTCATTGGTTTCCCCAATCCGTGATACCATTGTTTCTTTAGAAATGCGCATTTTCAAGTGTTGAGAATAGTTTCCCCAAAAGGGTAACCAGAATAGTAGGTACAAATGTGGAAATTGCTTAAGCTTCTGGAATCTTCCAATAGAGAGCAGCTATGTGTATAGTAGTATTAGGTTCCATATGACTACTTCATTAACATAATGCTAAATATTATTATAGCATTGCCCTGGGGACTTACAATTCATGGCTTATAGCCATGTCCTTTTTTCTTCTCTCCCAATCCTGTAACTCATTGCCTGTGTAAAAGCATTATTGATCAGCCTTTTTAATTAGTGTTCACTCAATAGACCTTGATAAATGAAAAATACATTTTGAGAACAACACAAATGTCAAGAGGTAAATGCTTAGTATGATTGCTGGTGAGAGCATTATCCATTGAGTGCAGTAATTAAAGAAGATTGGACAATAGTCTAATGACCCACTACCTTACCTAATTGTTCTTTCATATTTATTTATTGCACCTTAAAACCACCTACAATTACTACCCTCTCTAAATCTAAGCAAGAGAAATTCTTTTTTGATTTAATTTAGTTTGGTTCTGGGTGCCATAGTTTAAGAAAGAATAGTGGTCATCCAAAGAGTGTCCATGGGAGAGACCACTAGGGTGGTGAAAGGCCTTGAGTCAATGATGTATGACCATAGTATGAAGGAAATAACCATGTGTAGCTTGAAGATAAGGAGGCTTTGGGGAAGAAGGAGAAACATAGTTGTCTTTAAGTACTTGAATGACTATCATAAGGAGAAAGGATTGAACCAGGAGACAGAATCCTGAGTCTTGGGTCAAAGTTGCAAATGGGCAAATTTAGACTTGATTTTATGTTAATAATTAGAATTAGCCACAAGTGGAATGAATTGTGTCAGGAGGTGGCATGTGACCCTTCCTTGGGGGATCTTCAAGCATTGGTTATTGACCTTTTGTCAGATATCACGTTAACGACCAATTCCCTTAGTTTATAGAGACTAGATTAGTGTTTCTCAACCTTCCTAATGCCGCAACCCTTTAATACTTGTATGTGGGCATATCTGCATGTGGGAGGACCCACCTGGAGATGGATAGGGGAGCAGTGTCTCAGTTCCTAAGACCATCAGAAATATGTGTTTTCTGATGGTCTTAGGTGACCCCTGTGACCCCTGTGAAAGGGTCGTTTGACTCCCAAAGGGGTCATGACCACAGGTTGAGAACCACTGGACTAGTCAGATAGTGACTTAGGTCTGTTTCAAGTCCTGCATTCTTTGATTCTGTGAATGTTTTAAAGAATATTATTCCATTTGCTACCATCCAAAGTAGGATGTATGTTAAAAGATTGTTCTTAGGCAATCTCCATGCCCAAAGTTTGACTGAGACACATTTGTTTATGCATATAAATGCTAACTGTAAATTTTTAATAAGTTTGTTGGCACATCAATGCAAAAGCAGTTGAAATGACCTAGGACTGTAGAACTTAAGCTCTAGAAACTAGGTAATAAATTAATTACAGCTGATAAATCTACTCCCCCAAAGTACAATTAAAAGATGTTGATGCAGTCCACAGATTTTAATGTATTACTTAACCTTTGCTTGTAAATTGACTTTAGCACAGAACATAATTTTTGAATGTAGTTTTTTTTACATCTCACATATAATTCTTTTTCAAATAAATCTCAGAGAACATAAATTTTGACAAATGAAAACAAAAATCAAAATGATTACAAAATCAGGGAAATATTTCTCATGAATTCTAGAAAATTATAATTATCTTTTCAGAGACATCTGAATCTCTGAATTTCTTACAACATTTATCTTTTTCTCTGAGTTCATCTTAAATCTCTAAGCTGTTATTAGTTGAATATTGCTAATTCATAAAAATGTTTAGGAGAGTCACAGTGAATTATAAATAATTTTGACTTTTTAAGAAAAAAACATCTTGTTTACTTTTCTGTCATACTTGAGAAGCATTTATATTTGATTTCTGTGCAAAGTGTTATCAGTCATGAAATTAGCCACGGTTGCTACCCTCCAAGGACCTAAAATACTAGAGAATATCTTACAGACTGTAAAACTGAAGGATGAAAAAAACAGAGTATACAGAAAATGTGATTAGACATTGAATAAAATACATAGACGATTTAAAAATTGTCAGATTTGTGATTGAATGCTAATTCATATTACTATCACTAATGAATTTACCTACTAGAGAATTTGAAACTTAAGTCCTAGAGACTCCAGAATTAACAAAATTAACTCTGTTTGATAAATTAACTACTACAAGATTATAATTGAAAGATCAAATCAAAATAAACCTACTTTGTTTTGATGGGTCCCTAATGCCTTGCTTATAAATTGACGTTAGTCAGGTCCCTGTACATTTTAGCCAGAATGGGGTCTTTATAGAAGAGCAGCCAGGATTATGTTAGGGGATTGAAACCATGCTATGTCAGAATTAGTTGAAAGAACTGGAGATAGAGGCAATAATACTTTGAGGAGAGCAGAATCATAGCTTCAAATATTTGAAGGTCTGGCTTGAGAAACACTAATAATTATACTTTGTTTGCTCAACCCATGAGGGCAGATCTAAGGAACCGTGGTAGGAATCGTCAGTGTTATGACAAACAAGGGTTTAAATTAGAGAATGATACCATCCTGGGCAAGAAGGGGTTTAGGTCTAAGGACACAGTCTTGTGGATTAAGTGAGGCTGGATCTTTGATTCCTCCCTTACCTTTCTTTGGTAGATATGTCTGAACTCTCATAGTTGATGACTAGGAACTTAAAAGTGAGGAGAGCAAAAGGGCATAATTGGAAAGAATTCTAGGTATCGTGCAGAAATCGAGGGCAGCAAGACCCTAACATGAACCCAAGATGAGTAATGACACCACAAAGTTGCCTTCTACCCAGAGATAAGGACCGGGACTTTACTGATGCATTGTGATGACTATACAATGACAGAAAAAAACAGCTAAGATGGAACATCTAGGATTGCTGAGTGAGCTATATTTAGGAAAGAGTACACAAGCAGCATGGGGATGAAGAATAAAGGAGAATGGGGCTTAATGAATATCACTGAGACTTCTCATATTCTTTTTCTCTGGGAGAAGAGGGGACGACTAGGATGGGGGTGGGGGGATTTAAGTTATACATGCGTCAGAAGTTCATCCCCTATAGCTTTTGGCTGGAGCTGTGTAGGTCCAGTAAAGTATTTATACTAATCCAGATTTTCTTTTAGTCAGTCTAGGATCTCCTAAAGCCAGGGGTGGGGAACCTGCACCCTCAAGAGTACATGTGACTTTCTGTGTCTCTGGATGTGGCCTTTTGACTGAGTCCAAGTTTTACAGAACAAATCCTTTTATTAAAGGGATTTGTTCTGTGAAATTGGATTCAGTCAAAACGCCACACTTGAGGACCTAGAGGGCCATATGTGGCCTCCAGGCTGCAGGTTCCTCACCCCTGTCCTGGAGCCATGATAGAAGAGCAGCATGTAGATAATCTGCTTGTTATAAGCCAGTATTCAATTTCAAGGTCACCTGACTTCAAATATAGGATTCTTTCCACATCAGTAATGGTAGAAGGTATGATTTATATCAGTTTGATTTATGGTGTGTGGTTAGTGGGTTTAGGGTTAGGACAGAGGTTCTTAACCAGAGATCTGTGATTTTACTTCAAGAAAAAAAAATTAGTTTGAGCAATCTATTTCAATATATCTGGTTTCTTTTATAATCCTATGTGTTCTATTTCACAAATTTAAAAACATTATTTTGAAAATAGATCCACAGACTTTATCAGATTTGTGTTCATGGTACAAGAAAGGTTAAGAATCCTTCAGTTAGAGAAAGTGAGGAATTGTATCTGGGTGGCACAATGCAGGAAAATCACAAGGGAATTCCATCTGCAAATACATATATTTGTTTTATCTGGAATGCAATTTTACTGAAAGAAGGCCAGAATGAAATGAAAATCAACTGTATTTTTCTCTTAAAAGTAGCAACATTTCCATTAAATTCAACAAATCTGTATTCTGCTATGGGAAAGGCACTATGCCAGATTCTAGGAATATAGAGATAAAGAATGAAAAAGTCACTGAACTCTAGAAACCTATATTCTATATATACAAATAAGGAAAGGGAAAGAGAGAGGGAAAAGAATAAATTGTTAAGGATCTGTTCTGTGCTAGGCACTGCTATAAACATTTTTCAAGTATTATTTCATTTGACTCTCACCAGGTGCTATTATTATTATTATCCACATTTAACAGTTGAGGAAACTGAGGTAGACAGATGTTAAGTGACTGGCCCAAAATCACACAGCTTAGTAGGTGCCTGAGTTTGCATTTGAACTCAAGTCTTCCTGATTCTAGGTCCATTCATTACCCAATCTGCTGTGCCACCTAGCTATGAGGAGAGAATGAACTGCCAAGGCAAGGGGAAGTTGTACAAAGGAAATAGTACCTAGGCTGAATATTGATGAAAGGCAAAGATTGTGAAGAGCAAAGAGGAAGAAGTGTTCTTAGGCACAAATGGCGGCTTTTATTAAGGCATGGAAATGGCAGAAGATGTATTTGGGTGGGGAAATAGTCTAGCTGGTCTGGAGTGGAGCCACCTTAAAGCAATGTAAATAAGAGATGAAGCTGGAAAGTTTGGTGGAAGCCAGTTTTGGAAGAGTCTTAAATGCCAGAATAAGTAGGTTTTTATTTTAGCTCCCACCCCACCCTACTCCTGCTTTACCTGGAATGAGGCTCCCTCCTCACCTCAGGCCCATGGGATCTGCCTCTTCCTTACACTTGACCATGCCACTCTACATGAAGTCATTCCTGATTCACCCCAACCCACAACTCACGTACTATATTGTCTCTGTCTTTCTATCTATCTATATCTACACACATATATATGTATGTGAGTTCCCTCCCTCTCAAACTACCTTGCCTTTAACTGATTTGTATTTCTTCTCTCTATTCTGCATGCACATACACATGCACACCCACGTATGCAGTTAGGTAGTGCTATGACTAGCA
Source organism: Pseudochirops cupreus (assembly GCA_028627135.1). Lineage (NCBI taxonomy): Eukaryota > Metazoa > Chordata > Mammalia > Diprotodontia > Pseudocheiridae > Pseudochirops > Pseudochirops cupreus. The sequence goes on along the minus strand of CM053581.1, from coordinate 357,052,347 downwards.
TGCTAAACTTAGCATCAGGAAGACAGGAGTTCAAATCTGCCAAAAGCATTTATTAGCTGTGTGAATCCGGGCAAACCATTTAACCACTGCCTGCCTCAGTTTCTTCATCTGTGAAATGGGGACAAGAGTAGCAACTCTCTCTCATTCTCTCTCTCTCTCTCTCTCTCTCTCTCTCTCTCTCTCTCTCTCTCTCTCTTTCCCTCTCCCTCTCCCTCCCTCTCTTCCCCCCTCCCTTTTTTTCTCTCTCTCTCCCTCCCTTTCTCACTCTTCCTCTCTCTGTCTCTCATCTATCTGTCTGTCTATCTATCTATTTTTTGTTTTCTTCCAGATAGGAAATGTTTCATTCATTGTACTTACATCCCTTGTTCCTGGCACATAATAGACCCTTAATAAATAAATGTTGATTGATTGAGTTGTCACAAAGATGATAGGGAACTACAAAAAACTTCTGAGTAGGGAAGTTACATAACGAGATCGGTGCTATAGAAAGATATTTTTCTTCCTTCTTTCCTTCCTTCTTCCTTCCTTCCTCCCTATCTTCCTTCCTCCCATCCTCCCTCCCTCCCTTCCTTCCTTCCTTTCTTTCTTTCTTTCTTTCTTTCTTTCTTTCTTTCTTTCTTTCATCAGCAGCTCAGAGGATGGATTGGGGAGGGAGAGATGCTGAAGGAGGGAAATCCCTTAACAAGCTATTACGGTCGTCCAGGAAAAAGGTGATAAAGGTGATGAGTTCTTGTCCAAGGGCTCTTTCTTTTTTCTGTAGTATTTAACAACAAATAGTAAGCCCACAATAGGAAGAATCCAAATCCCATTCTCTTTCTTTTATGAACATAAATTTATACCTTATCTTAGCAGGTAGCAAAAATTGCTTTGCAATTGAGATAATATGGAATTGAAAATTTCTAGCAGTATCATCAAAATGCAAAGTAGAAACAACAGTATAAAGAGCCCTTCAGAGGAAAAGCACTGGATCCTTCCAGTAAACAAATAAAGTACACAGTTCGTGTTGTTTCTCAGTTGGTAAGCTCAATAAAATGAAGTAGAGATTGCGCTACTTAGTGGGGTTACATTCTTTGAGAACTTTTGAGTATTTCATTGGCTGTCTGGAGACTTATTTGTTTCTCTTGCTTATTTATACTGTGGTTTCTTCTCCCTCCCTGTTAAATTGAAAGCTCTTCTAGAGTCAGGATGATACATTCAGTTTTCTTTTCTGCTCTCCATGGTTCCCGGAAAAACGTGGCTCTTCTAGTATTACTGTATTACTGTCTTAGCTGTGGTGTCTTTCCTCGCTGTTCTAATCCTGAGTTTGGGGCTCTCTAGTTCTAATTTGCTAATTTCAGTCTTTCAAAGACTAGCAGAATTGGAGGAGAGGGAAGATGCCATCATAGTACATATATCCAGAAGACCGATTTACAGCAAAGGCACATAGTTATTCTCTGTTGTCATGGACCCTTTTAGCAGTCTTGCAAAATTTATGGGTGCCTTCTCCAGGGAATGGTTTTAGATGCAGAAAATACAATATATAGGATTACAAAGGAAAGCACTGAAATAGAAAGATATATATGTATGTACACATGTATGAATATATATGATATACATATACACACACACATATATGTGTGTGTATATATGTATGTGTGTACTATCTATATATCTTTATCTATAGATGTCTATATCTGTATTTTAAGTTCATGAACCTTATTGCCTTAGGGTTCATCTAGTTCAGCCTCTTCATTTTGTAGATAATGAAATAGAGCTGGTAGTTCATTGGATAGAGTGTTAGGCTTGTATTCAGGAAGATCTGAGTTCAAATGTGGCCTCGGATACTTGATGTGTGATTCTGAGAAAGTCACTTAACCTCTGTTTGACTCAGTTATTTCAAATATAATATGGGGATAATAATAGCACTTATCTCCCAGAGTTGTTGTGAAGATCAAATGAGATCATATTTGTAAAAAATTCTTAGTGCAGTACCTACCACTAAGTTGACGCTACGGTAGACACTGTAAAAATGACTTTCTTTTTCTTTTCTTTCTTTCTTCTTTCCTTCCTCCCTTTCTTCCTTCTTTCTTCCCTTCCTTCCTTCCTTCCTTTCTTCCTTCTTCCCTTCCTTCCTTTCTTCCTTCCTTCCTTCCTTTCTTCCTTCCTTCCTTTTTTCTTTCCTTCCTTCCTTTCTTCCTTCCTTTTTTCTTTCCTTCCTTCCTTTCTTCTTTCCTTCCTTCCTTTCTTCCTTCTTTCCTTCCTTCCTTCCTTCTTTCCTTCCTTTCTTTCTTCCTTCCTTTTTTCTTTCCTTCATTCCATGACCATACTCATAATAGAACTGACCTGATATTTCAAGTTCAGTCACTCCAAATCCAGTAGGCTTTTCACCCATTAACATGCCACAAGATTATATACTAAAATGAGAAGCACATGAGGACAGGACCTGTGTTCATTATGCAGCAGCTCTGTGAACAGACCACAGGAGCTGGAATCAAATGCTCCCTCAGACACTTAAAAGTTATGTGAACTAACCATGGGAGAGACACTTAATCTCTGTTTCCTCATTTATCTCATCTTTAAAATGTGGATGTACTAAAACCTCCTACCTCCAAAGGTTGTTGCAAGACTCGAGCAACAGATCTGTGAAGCCCTTTGCAAAGCTTAAAGCCCTGCTATTTATTATCCCCGGTGCTTAGCAGCTTCTTCAGCAGAGTAGGCATGATTAAGAGACAAATGATGAATGGAGTAGAATTGAGTCATCTGGCCCAGCTTCCAGTCGACAGAAGCATTCTCCTGGCAAATCCTAGGATGTGAAAATGGGTTTCCCCTCCCTATATTTTTACCTTACAGAACGTTCTATTTATTTTTATTATAAGAAGAATCTGAATAAGCCTGTGATTTTATAGCACTATCATTTCTAGTTGTTGATTGTTGTAATTTTGGAATATTTAATATGGCTCGTTTTCAAGTCTGTCGGAATTTTGGCCTAGGGGATAAAAAAATGTAAAAGATCTCTACTCCAGCTTCACAGCTTAGGTCTACTCTTCCACTTTGCTGCTGGGAAATAGGATATTCATTCAGTGTCTACTGCTTAATTTCCTAAGTATATCAACTTTATAATTAGCACCTAAGACTTAGGCCTCTTGGATGAACAGGAAAAAAAACAACAACTGTAAAGTTCTTAAACTACAATCTCAGCCTGAAGTGAAGCTTTCGTTTTATGAGCATTAGAGCATGGCTTAATTTCTGTAAGCTGAAAAGAAGCCATTTTGGGATGTTGGCATTGACTATAATTATTCTGTGCTAAGGATGTTAAACATTTAAGAGACAAATGGCTTACATTTTAATTAGATACTTAGTGAGGTATTCATAACTTGCTTTATTTTAAGAATAACCAATATATAATACCACCCCCAATGCATTTATTTAGCCTCACTTCACTGCCTTCTAGAAAAGAATAGAAAAATAAAATCACCTTCACATGTAGCAATAAGCTTGTTTCAAAGAAAACTTTTTTAAGGGATGCCATAATTGATATCCAGTCTCTCTCTCTCTGTCTCTCTCTCTGTGTCTTTCTCTCTCTCTTTATCTCTCTTTGCCTTTCCCTCTCTCCCTCTCTCCCTCCCTCTCTCTCTCTCTCTTCTTCCCTCTTTCTTTCTTTCTCTCTTTCCTTCTCCCTCTCTCTCCCTTCCTCTCTCTCTCTCTCTCTCTCTCTCTCTCTCTCTGTCTCCTTTCTCTCTCTGTGTGTGGTACGGGTTGTTTGCATGTACGTACAGACAGAAATATTATATGTTTAAGATTTAAATGTACTCAAAAATCAAATGATGTTTCCTATTTTTTTTTTACTCTGCCAATATACAATTACACTGTTCAGGAAGAGAAAATTTGTCATTTTATGAAACTCTAAACTTACTTGATGTATATTTATATAAGGGTTTGGGCAAATACCTCTCTAACCTAATCTTGAAGTCCAAAAGAAGTCAGAATAAGCATGAGATTTAAACACGGGGTCTTAATCAACATATGCAGTTCTGTCTTTGCTTTTTATTCCCTTTTTCTCTGTATTATGTGGACATTTGAGAGTGGAGAACCTACCAATGTAGAATGGATTTAGTAAGGGCAAATTCTTGATCTCAGTTTTCTTTAGGTAGAAAGGGAATGCCGTGTAGAAAGCTATCTTAAAACAGAGATTCTTAATTTGGTGTCAATGAACTTATGTTTTCTTTATGTTTATTTTGATAATTGCGTTATTGTTCAGTCATTTCAGTGGTGCCTGACCCTCTGTGACCCCATTTGGGGTTTCTTTAGTAAAGGTGCTAGAGTGGTTTGGCATTTCCTTCTCCAGCTCATTTTACAGATGAGGAAATTGAGGCAAACAGGGTTGTGACTTGCCCAAAGTCATCCAGCTAATAAGGGTCTGAGGATAGATTTGAACTCAGGAAGAGGAGCCTTTCTGACTCCAGACTTGGCATTCTATCCACTGAGCCACCTGACTGCCCTTCGATAACTGTATTTCAATATAATTGATTTGCTTTATGACCCTATGCATCTAAAAACATGATTTTGAGGAGAAGGTTTAAAGACTTTGCCAGATTTCCAATGGGGATCATAACACAGAAAAAGGTTAAGAATCCCTGACTTAGAGTCAAGAAGACCTGAGTTCAAATCTTGCCTCTAACAAATTAGCTCTGCATCCCTGAGTAAGTTATTTAACCTTTTAGTCTTCTGCCAACAATTAAAGCTGTTGACCTTCTGCATTGATTTATAGAATTTCCTCCACAGGAGTTCCTTCTAACACTGATATTATAAGTTTACTTCTTTCTCCTATTCCTCATCCTTGCACACAGAGAAATAATGGGGCATGGTAGCTAGATGCCTAGAAGATAAGGTGAGAGATAGAACCTTGGCAATATGACTCAGTCCTCAATGCAGATTTTCAACCCCAGTAGAATTTCTGTGAACCTGATGAATTTTGAAAAGTGCCCTTCTGAATAATAGTCATCCCCACATAAAGTGACTCCCCAACTGAAGTTGTTTTACAGTAAAAGAGGCGAGGGGAAAAGAACACTGGGCTGGAGGTCATCAGACAGCCCTCAGATGCAGATGATTTGTTCTGTCAGGCCAGAAAGGGTGAAAGTTACAGAGAGAAAAATGAAGACCTGATATAAGGAAAAACATGTCCTTAACAATGAGAGCTGGGCAGCTAGGTGCTATTTTATCCCAATTTTTCAGGTAAGGAAATTGTGGCAAAGAGAGGTTAGGTGACTTGCCTAAAGTCATACAGCTAATATGTGTGTCTGAGCCTGAATTTGAACTCATGTCTTTCTGACTCCAGCCCAGTGCTCTATCCATTGTACCACCTACCTACTTGGAGGTCTTTAAACAAAGGCTGGATGATCATTTCCCAAGGATGTCTGCCGGGACCTTTCTAGTTGGGAAACTGTGATTCTCAACTTGTGTGCTTATGGTCAATGACAACTTTAGTTGTCTTTTTCTTTTTTCTCCTTTAGTAAAATGCAGATAATAATAATAATATCTCTAATACTCACTTCACAGGATTCAAATAAAATAATCCATGGAAAGTGCTTCGCAAAATCTAGAGTTATTAACATGCTTTAATCATATCTAGGAATAACACCATAATTCCCCTATAATACTGTTATTTGCCTAACATTAAAATGCTAATCCTAGGTGCTTCCTGTAGGGCCATTTTACCCACTATGCTCCTTTCCCAAAAAAGTGCTAAGTAGGATAAGACAGCACATTTTCCCACATGAATATTAGAAAATTTGTATCATAAAGAAAATTATATCCAATGTGGATGCTCAGACTTGGAGGTTAACCAGTTTGGTCTGATGGTGTATTGGCATTTCAGAAGGAAAGCTATTGGGAGCCATCAAACTGGAAACATTAGAGGCTGTGTTTGGGCATATAGTATGGAAATGATAGAAGACTTTGTATTTGAGGCTTCTTTAATTTAATATGAACCTTTCAGCAGTCAGTCAACAAGCATTTATTAAGTCCTTTCTGTGTGCTCAGTAATGGGAATATGACAACAGAAAAAGGTCTGTCCTCAGGGAACTTACATTCATTATCATGTCTAATGATAACATATGCTCCAACATGGTTGGTATGTACTAGTAGAACATTTGATTAAATTAGGTTTGAAAATATTGCATTCTTAAAGATATGCTAGTGTCAAGAGATTGGAGCACTAACTTTTATATCTGTCATGGACCCCTTTTAGCAGCCCAGCAAACTCCTTTATATATATTTATATATATATAAACTCCTTTTTGTAATAATAGTTATAAATGCATAAAATAATATGGGATCACAAAAGAAATTATTTACATTGAAATAAAAATGTAATTTTCCCTCAGCTAAGTCCTTTGCTACCCTGAAATCTACTGGGTTTCGTGGACCTCAAGTTAAGCACCCCTTGATTAAAGGATACAAACAGAATGATAGGCATCAGAGACTAGGTTTTTGAAGTATTTAGGCAAAGAATCATAGATCTGGAACTGGAAAGTTGGTCACTCAGTGACCAACTCAGTCCAACTCCATTTTTACAGATGGCAGTTCTGAGGCCCAAGTCACAAATTATGTGACTTGCCCTGATGGGGTCACACAAACAATAAGAGTAATAGGGAGGGATTTCTACCCTGAGGCTGTGCTGTTTCCAAAGTACAGTGTACGTCAATGACTTTTTCTGCTTAGGAATTATCTGGCCATCTCAGCTTAAGATATGAGGCTTTTGTTTATCTTGTTGAATGTATGAATATCAGTGACTTATTTCAGAAAATGTATAATTCCTGATTTCTAGTGTCTTTTATTCACTTTATCTCTATGAATCCCACCAAATTTCCTCTATTAGCACTGTTTCCTGTGAGCGTAACCTCTATCTGATAGGCAAAAGTAAGTTCGGGTTTTTTTCACAGCAGAATAAATGATTGGCTAAATTTGGATTAAATCCATCATTCAGAGAAATGTAATGTAGTAGTTCCCATAGGCCTCAAAAATATAAATTTCATCACCTTCAAATATGCGTGTCTCAAATATGCTGGCAATAGATTACCACATGAGTGAAGGAGAACAGTCACTATGTCTGTGTGGATCAGTTCCAATCTAATCAAATATTATTACTGCCAAAGACTCAGATCACCACAGTGTTGTACATAAACAGCAGAGGCTTCTGCACTTGGCTTTAGCATTTAAGTAAGGGCCATGATACCCTTTTGTGTGTTGTCCATAACATACCAGAAGAGCTAGAAGGGAACTCAGAAGCTGGCTAGTTCAACCACCTCATTTCACAGACGAGGAAACAAAAACCTTGAATGTTGAAGTGATTTGGCCAAGCTCACAGATGTATTAAATGTCAGGGGCAGGATTTGAACACACATTCTCTGACTCCAGAGCTTCTACAGTCCAGTGACAGTTGGGTCGCCTTGATATTCCTTTCACAAGAGACTCTTTTTCAATTCCATGCATTTTTCCTTGCTTAGAATCCTCTCACTCCTCACCTGGCTCCCTCTAAGTCTCGGCTAGAATCCTGCCTTCTCCAAGAAGCCTCTTATAATCTCCCTTATTGTTGCTGCCTTTCCTTTGAGATCATTGACATCATTTATCCTGTATTTATCTTGGTAGAACATAGTTATTTGTAGAACTTCTTCCCCATTAATCTTTGAATTCTGTGAATCAGAAATTCTTTTTGACTTTGTTTCCCCAGCACTTTAGCACAATGTCTCAAACACAGCTGAGGCTTAATAAATGCTTATTGATTTTACCTCATTATATGTATACGCATAAATGTCACCATCCAACAGCTAATCATATGGTGGGGACAGGAAGAAGTAAGACACTTAGAAAACGAAATGGAACTGCCAGTCTGACGTTTACTTCCATGTATGATACACACACGAGTATGTATATGTATGTATATGAATGTGTGTTTATGTATGTATATATGTATGTATGTATATGAATATGTGTGTGTGTGTATATATATATATATGTATATATGTTTGTATTCCTGTCTTATTTCCTGTATGTGCAGTTTTTAGGTTAACAAAACATAAAAGTTCACTGAAAGAAAATCGGTTCACTCTTTTCCCTATTTTCAAATGACAAAGCCTTGTTATATCTTTTTTACCATTCTTCACAATGCCTTTTCTCCTTAATTTTTAATATTTTTTCTGAAATGCATTCAAATAACTGTGATTGTTTCCATTGAAATAAGTGTTTCAGTTCCTAGTCACATATTAATCATATCTATCTATCTATCTATATCTATCTATCTATATCTATTTATCTATCTATCTATATCTTTATATATCTATCTATCGACTTATGTATCTGTATGTGCATATATATATACATATACATATATATATATATATATACTTGCACATACACATACAGAAATGGACAGTCTACTTGGAAATTGCTGATGGGCATTATTATAATGTTAAGGGTGTTTAAGTATCTCTGTCTTCCCTCTACATTAAAATTAAGTAAACAAAAAAGGGGGGGGGGAGATCAGGCCACTTAAACCGTGGTTGAAATAATAATAAACAAAGAATGAGAATACAAGGTCTAAGGGGTATTTGGAGTTAACAACATGACTCAGATTTGGTCAGGGATGTGTGGACAGGTGGGTGATTTTAAGAGTTCAGGATTCATCTGCCGTATAGAACTAGAGAATGAATCAATATGAACGCTATCCATCTTCTTCTAGTTTTTCATCCTTAAATGGTTCTACTTCCTCATAACCTTCTTTCACACTAGCTCCTCTAATTCTGGCCTATATGTGGATTCTCAGATGCCAACCTATTTTCTCACTCTTCTAGTATTTTCCTTTGCTGCTTTGCTGCACCAAACTGTCCAGCTTGCTCGTTTAAAATTAAGTTAGGCAGAACACATATCACACTTTACAAAACTGAAGAGGGAAATGTGGGTGGTGTGAGATCTGTGTCCGTTGTGAACAGTTGTCATTTTGGATTAGTTGGGAGAAATTCCCATGGAATTTAGGGCATTGGGCAACCTTATTTTGAACTGGAATCATCCTTGCAAAGTAGAGCTTTGGAGGTCAGATTCTTAATTTAACAATCACATTTTGGAGTCCATTAGAAATAACTGCCACCTTTGAAGTGATTCATTTGCCGCAGCTATTAGCTCTCCAAAAAAAATCACAGCTGTTGAGATTTTGATTGTCTAGGAAAAAAAAATATCACACCACATTGCAGCAATCACACCAGTAATAAAAGTTAAGTGAACATTCTTGTAACACCATTTAGAATGGGTAAGGCACAGGAGGGAAGGAGTTTTTATACTCTATTTTACAAATGGATAACTGATAAATTTGAAATAATTCCATTAATACAGTACATTTTTACTAGTCATTTTTTCCTGCTTTGTTTTATTCATGATTGTTTCCAAGATACAAATACTGTTTTGGAATTGGGAACAAAAATGACTCATTTTCCGTAAGCTATCAGATTCCCTTTGCCACTCTTATGTTTCCCATGTTGTTTTCCCATGCTGTTTGCATACTTTTGCATATCATTTTGGCAACATTGTCCTGTTCAAAATATTCCAAGGGAGAAGTTGACATTGTGTCTTGTTTTCTGACAGGAAGAGCACTTTCATTCTACTTTGATATCAAATTAATTTCACTACAATAATGTTTATTTAGGGTGTATTTACAAATTTGTTTTTAGAATACAATAAGGAATTGTAACATCTGTATATGTCTGGATGTGAGTTGAAGGTGGAGACAAAAGGAAGAAAGTACTTCCCTTCTCTGGCTCCCACCTTTGGAATGTAGCTCTTGCTGGCTGGGATTACACCCACCTTTCTTCCTCCCATGGACAATTTTTATTCCCTAGTTACTGCCCTTGACCCTACCCTTGAAGAGAACTTTCTCTGCTTATACTAGAGAGAGGGGTGTAAGAAGAGGGTGAGTGAGTTAGGCATTGTGACCTTATAAACCAGTCTTGTCCAAGATAGCAAGTTGGGTTCTGATGCATTTTAGTCTGGGCAAGAAGGAACATCCTTGATCCACTTGAGTTATGCCTTTATTTAGGAAAATTTTTCAAAAGCAGTGAATTGAAACCATAAGATTCTCTAAGTTTTGCTCTTCTTCCAGTGAAGAGAAAGATAGATACCTTAAAAACCAAGGCTCAAATCTTTATGCACCAAAACTAAAAATAGTTCTTCTTTCCTGCAGCTGCTATTCACAATCAAGGATGTACATGATTCAGAAGTAGCTTAAATAGGTCAGACATTATCTATAGTGGTCACATTTTTGAAGGTACTACTTAAAACAACAAATAATCAACTTTTAAAAAACAAACCAAAAAATACATCTACCCTTTTTGAATAAAAAGGCAACTTTCCTGGCTGCCTGCATTCTCAGCCTCTTAAAAATATAAATATCACCCTCCCCATACTTTTATCACAGCTGCCCTTTCTGTCCCAGTGGATGAAGGTGCCAGGTGGCCCTGTATTACTTTCTCCCTAAAACTTTCCTCCCCACATTGTCCATGTTGCTGCCTCTTCTGCTCCTTCAACTGTCTCTCCAGCCAGCTGCCCCATTCTCTCCCACCTTCACTGTGCTCCATTTGAAAATCTCCAACCTATTTATAAGCATCTTTCTCCCAAACATCCTAGGGCAGGAAAAATTCAACTCTATCTCCTTCAAATTATTTGTCCCAGGAACCCATATAGCCAGGCTTCGTATTAGAAGTTTACTATGGAATATAGCAAGATTTTTTAAAATTGGCATAATACTTCTCATATCTCTTTATTTGTTTTTTTTTTAATTTCACATTTTGTTTTATGTCAGAAGAATCAACAATTTGGAAGTGCTTGTACGGGGTTCTTAGCCTGGGGTCTATGACCTTTAAAAATACTTTGATATTATATTTCAATATAATTGGTTTCTCTGTAATCATGTGTATCTTATTTTATGCATTTTAAAACATTATTCTGGGAAAGACTCTGTAAACTTCACCAGATTGACAAAAGGAACCATAACAGAAAACACATTAAGAACCCTTGTGTTAGTGCTATTTCCTTCTCTTACTTCACTAAACTTATCTCTTTCTTTGGATTCCACTCTATTTCCTACAAAATAATCTGGGCCAACCTCTTGTTTCTGTTTTCAACAAAGAGAAATCTAAAAGTAGAAGGGATTTCAGAGATCCTTTAACCCAATCTTTACCTGAAACACTAATTCCTTGTGCAACATCCCCAACAACTGCTTATCTAGAATCTGTTTGGATACCTGCAGTGATGGGGATCCTCACTGTCTCAGGAGGAAGCCCATTCCATCTTTGACTAGTATTAAGCATTGGGAAGGAATTCTTTCTGGTGTTGAATGGACATCTGCTCCCTGGGACTTTTAACCATTTGTCTCAAGTTCTTACCTCATTATATCATGCTGTATTTCCTTCCAAATCTTTCCTTATTAATTAACATAATCACACTTTGATCTTGGAGGTAAAGCATGATAGGGGAAATAATACAAGACTTGGAATCAGCTGACCAGAGTTTGGGTCACAGCTCTGTCACTTACTAGCCAAGTGATCTTGGGTGAGTTACATATTTTCTCTGTGTCTCAATTTCTTCATCTGAAAAATAGAAACTATACTTAAATGACCCGTCCTTCAGAATTGTTGTGTGTAAGAGCTCTGTAAAGCTCAAATCATAATTATGAGCTATTGCTACAGATAGGTGGTCCAGTGTATTAAGTACCAAATCTAAACTCAGGAAGACTCATTTCCTTGAGTACAAATCTGACCTCTGACCCTTGCTAGTTGTGTGACCCTGTACAAGTCACTTAACCCTTTTTGCCTCAGTTTCCTCATCTGTAAAATGAGGTGGAGAGGGAAATGGCAAAGTGTTCCAGTATCTTGGCAAAATAAACTCAAAACACCTAAATAGGGTCACACAGAGTTGGGTACAACTGAAACGATAGAACAACAACAAATTATTATTATTTTTATTTTCCTCTTACTTCTCTAAAAGCATTTCCTGAATTGCCTTCTCATTATAGAGGAGCCATCCTGCAAACCGCCATTCTCTGTCTTTTTATTTTTTTTCCTTGGCTTCTTCTCTTCTAGCAGTTCCCCATGCTCCAGGTGATCCCTCCCCTTTATCTCACATCTAATCATCACATTCCCAGATTATTTTCTCTGTCCCTTTTTTTTTTTTTACACCTGAACTTTTCTTTCTTCGTGAATCTGCCTCATGTCTTCCATTCAAATATAAGCTAAAACAGCATAGAAATTCTGGTTTAGTTTTTTAACAACTATAGGCACATGAAAATTAGAATATTAAAACTAGAAGCAATTGATCTTGGAAAGCATCTTGTTCACTATAAGTATCTATTTTAATGCATCTATATGTATAACTTATGTGTGGAACTATGGAAAGGTACGCAATAATTATTAAAATTTTACAGTTTGTGTAGAATAAGTAAATGTTTATCAGAGAAGGCAGGGTGCAAGTGAAAGAGTACTGACTTTGGAGACAGAGGACTTGAGTTCAAATCTTAGCTCTGCTAATTATTATATTTTTTTGTGATTTTAGGCAAGTCACAAAACTTCTCTTGACTTTATTTCTTAATCTGTTAAAATGGGGGAGGAGGGAGGTAGATGAAATGGCCTCAGATATCCTTTTTAGGCATAAATTGATGATCCTATGACCAGGTTTCAAATCATGCCTATTCAGGAGCAAATTTAGTCAGTCAGCAAGCATTTTATAAGTACCTACTAAGTGCTGGGAATATAAAGAAAGGTATAAGACAGCCCCTGCTAAAAGGACCCATATGTACAAAAATATTCATAGTAGCTCCTTTTGTGGTGGCAAAGGATTGGAATTTGAGGGGATGCGCATCAGTTGGGGAGTGGCTGAACAAAGTGTGCTATATGAATGTAATGGAATACTATTATTCTATAAGAAATGATGATCAGGCAGACTTCAGAAAAACCTGGAAAGACTTACATGAACTGATACTGAGTGAAATGAGCAAATCCAAGAGAACATTGTATACGGTAGCAGCCACATGGTGTAATAACTGACCTTGATAGACTTAGCTCTTCTCAGCAATGCAAGTATCTAAGACAACTCCAAAGACTGATGATGGAAAATGCTATCCAAATCCAGAGAAAGAACTTTGGAGTCTGAGTACAGATGAAAGCTGTTTTGTTTCTTCTTTCTTGTGGTACCTACCATTAGTTCTATTTTTTTTTTTTTACATCATGACTAATGTGAAAATATGTCTAATATGAATGTATAAGTAGAGCCTATATCAAACCATTGAGGGAGGAGGAGAAGTTGGGGGAGAAAATTCAAAACTCAAAATCTTATGGAAGTAAATGTTGAAAACCAAAAATACATTAACTGTGTTTAAAATTTTAAAAAGGAAATGATGAGCAGGTGGATTTCAGAAAAACCTGGAAAGACTTACATGAACTGATGCAAAGTAAAGTGAGCAGAATCAGGGAAACATTGTACACAGTAACAGCAACACTGTGTAATGATCCAGTGTGATAGATTTAGCTCTTTTCAGCAATACAGTAATCTAAGACAATTTCAAAAGACTCATGAGTAAAATGCTGTCCACATCCGGAGAAAGAACTTTGAATTCTGGATGCAAATCAAAGCTCACTATTCTCTCTCTCTCTTTTTTTTCTTTCCTATGGTTTTTTCGCTTTTGTCTTGATTCTTCTTTCACAACATGAGTAATGTGGAAATATATTTAATATGATTGTACATGTCTATCTCAGATCAGATTTCTTGTTGTCTTGGGGAGGGGTGATGGGAGGAAGGGAGGGAGGGAGAAAAAAAATTGGAACTCAAAATTCTATAAAAGTGAATGTTGAAAACTGTCTTTACATGTATTTGGAAAAAAATAATATACTATTAAGTGGGGAGACAGGGAGAGACAGATACTAGTGGTGCAAGCAGGGGCAGAGCATTGAACTTCTTAGCTAGCATTTCTGGAAATTCTCTAAGACTAAAGGTTGCCAAAAAGTCATCAATCTACATCTGAAGGGGGGGGTTCAGTTATTCATAGTACTTACGAAGAAAAAAATATGTTTTATTGTTAACAATAATCAATGTGAGTTTTAGGCAAATTCAACTAGAGAGACAGATGACTGAGTTGATCCTAATAATACCTAGCATTCATATGATGCTTTAAAGTTTGCAAAGAGTTTCCGCAAATATCTCATTTGATCATCACAACATTCCTGGGAGATAGGTGGTATTGTTATCATCATCCCCATTCTACTGATGAGGAAACTGAGGCAAATAGGTAGGCACCCAGCTAATTTAAATGTCTTGTGAGAGAGTTCTTTATACATATGAAATAATAGATCCAGACCAAACAACACAACCACAAAAAAAACCACAATTTATTAACTGTGTTTTACTCTGCTCTCACTGCTAGACTGAACCTATCTTTTCCCAGAATCCCATTATCTTTAAGCAAGATGCCTACACTCTTGGTATAATTTACAGAGCCCCTCTATGGGACTAAATATAGCTTTGTACAAAACAGTAAAGAATTTACATGGTACAGTTGGTCTTTTGAAACCTTCTTTGACATATCACTTTGTTATTTTTCTTATTATCACTTATCGTCTCTCTCTACCCCTATTCTAAGGAAGAAAAAGAGACTTCAAATGTGATTTTAATGCTACTTTTATTTGCCAGAGGCATATGGTGTAGCATAACTATAATTCAATCCCCATCATATATGCCACTTCCCTCCTCTCTTTCTCTTTCTTCATTTTCCAACTCCCTGTTTTTTTTCTCCCTGACTTCCTGCTGTTAAAAATATGATTAAAGACCCAATAACTGTACAGCCCAAAACTGTGCATGATTTTTTTTTCAGCCTAAATATCTCTTCCCTGACTTCTAAAGTGCAAGCAAGTCATCAGCAAGCAGCTGGAAATACCTTTTTTCAGCTCCAAATCCTGCGATTAAAAGTAAGATTTCTAAAGCAAAAATATGATCTATTCTTAACCATCAGTGCAAGTTTTAGCCAGGTTTAACTAGAGAGACAAATGACTGAGTTGATCATAATAATGACAGGTGTGCGCATGATGCTTTGAAGTTTCCAAAGAGTTTTGCAAGTATTATCTCACTTGATTCTCTCAACATTTCTAGGAGATAGGGGATAATATTATCACCTACATTTTTACTGATGAGGACACTGAGGCAAATAGGTGGGCACACAGCTAAGTGTCTGAGGGCATATTTAAATTCAAATTTTCCTGACTCCAAGTCTC
The DNA here is from genome assembly GCA_028627135.1 of Pseudochirops cupreus. Lineage (NCBI taxonomy): Eukaryota > Metazoa > Chordata > Mammalia > Diprotodontia > Pseudocheiridae > Pseudochirops > Pseudochirops cupreus. Next base: position 357,037,066 of record CM053581.1, on the reverse strand, counting down.
ATACCCTATCTACTGTGCCATGAAGAGTCTTAGAAGTTCAGAAATAATAATTTAAAAAAGAAGTTAGCCCTGGCAAGATACTATAAAGAGAGGTAAGGGAAGAGTATACTCTGGGCATGGCAAGGATGGACTGTGCACACACATGGAGATGCAAATAGAATGTTGTTTACAGGGAACCTTAAGCAGCCTGTTTTGGCTGAAATGCAGAGTACATGAAGGGAAATCCTGGAAATATCAGCTGGAGCTAGGTTTTGAGGGACTTACGTAGATTTTTAATTTTTTTCCATAATTATTTTTAGAAATAGACCAAGTACTGGTACTGCTGGGCCAAAGGGTATAGATAGTTTAATAATTGGTCATAATTCCAGATTGCTTTCCAAAATTGCTGGATCAGTTTACAATTCTACCAGCAATGAATTAGTGTCCCAATTTTTCCTCATCCCCTTCATTTGTCACTTTCCTCTTCTATCATTTTAGCCAATCTGGTAGATATAAAATGATATCTTAAGGTTCTTTTATTTGCATTTCTCTAATTAATGATTAAAGTATTTTTTCATATGACTGTAAATTGTCTTGGTTTCTTAATAGAAAAGGTGCTTTTTCATATCCTTTGACCATTTATTAATTGGGAGAATGACTCATATTCTTACAGATTTGATAAAATTCTTTCTGTATTTTAGATATGAATCTTTTATCTGATAAACGATCTGTACATTTTTTTCTCAATTTTCTGCTTTTCTTCTGATCTTGATTACATGTGTTTTATTTCAACAAAATCTTTTAATTTGATGTAATAAAAAAATTACCCATTTTACACCTAACTTTGCTCTCTATCTCTTGTTTATTCATAAATTGTTCACCTATCCATATCTTAAAAGTAATATGTTCCAGGTTCTTCTAATTTGTAAAATACTTCTTAATATCTAGGTCATGTATCCATTTTGTCCTTATCTTGGTAAAAGGTGTAAGACATTGATCTATCCCCAGTTTCTACCATACTGCTTTCTAGTTTTCCCAACAATTTTGTTAACCAAATAATGAATTCTTATCCCAAAATTTTGTCTTTACACTAGTCAAATATAAGGTTATTATGTTTATTTGCTGCTGTAAATTTTGTCTATAGTATTCCACTGATCTACCTTTCTATTTCTTTGCCAGTACCAGATAGTTTTGATAATAACAAAATTCATTTGGAAAAAAACCAAAAAGTCAGGACTATCCAATGAAATAATGAAAATATGTAAAGGAAAAAGATTTGGAAGTATCAAATCTCAAACTATATTATAAGACAATAATGATCATATTTAAATAGTAACCTTTAGGAGACAATATAAGTTGTCAAGATGAAATACCAGGAATTTTGAAATTTTCAAGTCAGGCCTATGTTGAAACTGTTTCTGGGCAACAGGAATTCCATAATGTCACCCCTCAGATCATACCATTGTATGTAATCACATATGACAAAGGCTGGCCATTGTGTGATTTTTATTTTCAGAATTTGTCAAGTTAAAATAACTGAAATGATCAACTTCAAAGTGTTCGTTGGTTTAATTCTCTATGCTATCTCTGTTGTAATTTAGAATATGAATTTATTTTGGTGATCTTTAAAGGGACACCTTAGGTTTAAATGTGCAATCTGCTCTCCCATTAAAAAGAAACTTAAAAAAATAAAAAGTTTCCTAAACTGTCCACACCATTGCTTTACCAGCGTCATGGTACAATCAGTCACCAATATATAATGTCTCACTGCTCCAGTGAATTCAATTGGATGGTCAATTTCAATTGAGTACAGTTGAATGGCAATGTAAATTATTGGGATGCTACTTTTTAAAACTAAGAATCCCATTATAAAGTTCAGGCTGCAGAAACTAATTTAAGTCTGTAAATTAGACTCACAAAAGAGGCGAAAAGTGGATATCTGGAAACTCCCTCAACATTCATACTTTGGGGAAATGTAACCTTACCTTTGCGTTCTGATTCTCAAAAGAGTTTTCTCAAACATATGTACACTTAACCCCTGTAAAAATGATTCTGACTTCAGGAAATTGATGAGTGATAGATAGCCATAGATCAATAACTTATTAAATTATTACTATCTGCCAAGCAATACAGGTACAAGCAAACCAGACAGTTCTTATGCTCAAGAAGCTTATACTCTAATGGGGCAGACAGTGCATAAAGGTGTATTGAAAAGGGACGGGGAATACTGGTGCTGCAGCATCAGGAGGATGTGCCTAGAAAGTGTCATGGAGGCCAAGATAAATGGTAGCTTTCCTATCAGCTTGGGTACAAAGGGACAGAGCACAATGTTCATCACTACTTTTCATCTCATCTATTACATTAGCCACCTAAAGAGGCCTCCCTTCCCAGTTCTATATACCACTGCCAGACTGATTTTTACTAATGTATAGATCCAGTCATATCACTGCACTTTTCAAAAAATCTTCAATAGTTCCTCATTGCCTAGCAAATAAAGGCCTTAGCCTGCCATTCAAGACTTTTGATCAACTGGACCGACACCATGCCTTCTTTGGTCTTTTCTCACATACAGTTCAGCCAGACTAGGCTACTCTCCCATATTTTCCCATGTTTGTGTCTTTTTTCAGCTGTTCCCTATGCTTGGAAGATCCTTTTCCACAATATCCATCTCTTAAAACCTTACCTTTCCTTCAAAGACCCGTTAAAATCTTATTTCTTCTCTGAGACCTTTTCCCATAACTGAAAATGATTTTTTCATTATCTAATCTCATAATTTTTGGTAATTCGATTTAACAGTCATTTCTTTCTGAAACCCCTACTATGTCTTCAGGGTCAGAAAGGCCTGAGTGTACATATAATTTCTGGTGCATGCCGTCTGTGTGCTACTGGGCAGGTCACTTAATGCTTTGGTGCACCCAAAAATCTCCTTTCCCATTGATTGAGGGAGTTTTCACATCAGAAGATGCTTACCCTAAGGAAATTAAAGGTCTATAATAAAAGAGTAGAGGGATCTGGGCATGATTTTTCATCAGAGGGGGAAAAGTCAAAGAAAGGTAAGACACTGAGAGGTGTAAAAATAAGGAATGATAGATGGAACAAGGTCCTAGAAGCCATGGAATTAGGGGCACAAGGGTCAAATTTAATTTTAGCCAGTAGCAACATAGTGTAGTGAGCAGAGCAGTGGCCTTGGAGTTAGGGTGATCTGGACCCAAGTCCTGCCTCATAGCTAGTAGCTGTATAATACTGCCAAGTCTCCTTGAGCCATTCCGATCCTTAGTGTCCTTATTTACAAAATGGGAGGGGTGAGAGTCCATGTCCTCTAAGTCCTAAATAAATTTATAATTCTAAGATTTGTAGTTGTTTTTGTTCGGTTACGTCTGACTCTTTGTGAACCAATTTAGGGTTTCTTGGTAGATACTAGAATGATTTGCCATTTCCTTCTCTAGCTCATTTTACACATAAGGAAACTGAGGCAAACAGGGTTAGGTGACTTACCCAAGGTCACACAGCTAACAAGGGTCTGAGGCCACATTTGAACTCGGGAACATGAGTCTTCCTGATTCCAGGGCTGGAGCTGTTTCCATTGTGCCACCTAGCTGCCTTATTACTGTACCTGTTATTGTAAGAAGTATGATGTTGCTGTCATTCAGTGCCATATATGCTCAGATTGTGTGGTGCCCTTCCCATGGAATACTTTTCTCAAAAAACTAGGGGAGATTTAAAAAACAAAGGATTCATATTGCTCTATGGGACAGAATGTGATTTCTAACCTTTCATTACCATTCTTTCTTTTGGAGCTATAGGAGACAAAAGTTGGGGGCAGGATGGGCTGAAAGAAAACTCAGTTTTAGGTGAACATTCTTTATTTTTCACCCAGTCATCTGTTTGGCCTTTGTTTATTCGTTTATTCAGTTGTTTATTCAGTAGGCAATTGATTCATTGTCTACGTTCAGTGGGTCATTCTGTTCTATGCAGTCATTGATGAACTTTCAGCATCATTCTTATTGTAACATAAAACTAGATCCTTTGCTTCCATACTCTTTTGTTTTCTGTGAATATTTTATTTTTCTCCAATTATGTGTAAAAACAAATTTTTAACTTTGTTTTTTTTAAATTTTGAGCCTTCCTCTCTTCCTTCCTTTCCCCCTCCTTGAGACAGTAAGCAACTTTACATAGATTATACATATTCATTTATGCAAAATGTATTTTCATATTAGTTATTCCATACTCTATAAGTGACTAGTTAAACATTCTCTGAATTTTTCCTTAAAAACATTTAATAAATATTCATTTTCTCCCTCTTACCACCATGCAAATAAAAAGAACAAAACCTTTTTAGCAAGTATGTGTAATCAAGTACAACAAATTCTTACAATACTATGTCCAAAAATTTATGTTATTCTTCTCCTTGAATCCAGTACCTGTTTTTCAGGGTGTGGGTAACATGTTTCATTATGGGTTCTCTGGAATCATGACCAGTCACGGTAATGATCAGAATTCTTAATTTTTCCAGAATTGTTTTTTGTTGTATTAGTTTGCACGTGCACATACATACGTATACACGCGTGTTTGTGTGTGTGTGTGTGTGAGTGTGTGTTCTCCTGGTTCTGCTCACTTCATTCTGCATTAGTTCATATAAGTCTGCCTAGGTTTCTCTGAAACCATCTTTTTCCTCTTCTCTTACCACCCACCAGCATTCCATTCCATTTATATACCATCATTTGTTCAGCCATTCTCCAGTTTATGTTGGAGCTGACATCAAGCATCCGAGTGGCTGGTATATTCAGGAAGTTCCAGGCTGGTTCTGTTTGGCTTCAGGGCCCTAAACCAGAAACAATGAATAGAAGTTGCAAAGAGGTAAATTTAGGCTCATTGTCCCAGACCACTTTGCAGCAATTTAGGACTGTGGAAGAGAGGAATGGTCTGCTTCAAGAGATGGTGTCTTCACCTTCCTTGGAGGTCATCTGTTAGAGCCTGGATGACCATTTGTTGGGTAGGTTATACTGTGAATTTCATGTAAGACTAGATGGCCACAAGGTAATTGACATCTCTCGGTTTCCATGATAGCCATATCTAGTCATTCACATTCTTTGGGCAACTTAATCAACCATTTTGAAATCCCAATAGACTTCCAATTCCTTGAGGAAAGAGGCTGTTTTTGTTTGCCTGCTTTTTTGTTTGTATTCCAAATGTTTACCATATTGAAGGTTTTTATAAATGCTTGTTGAATGAACCCGCCTATCTCTACCCACCTCTTCAGTCATTCCCTGACTCCATACTTGCCTTGCTACTGAGGTGCTGCATTCGGCCAGAATTGGGGGTGAGGGAGGTACCCCTTGTAGAAGAAGAGAAACAATCTCCATTGTTATTGAACTTTGGCCAAACATATGATTTTAATTCTGTTGCTTTCTCCCTGAAGCTAAAGAATCCTCAAAAGACCATAAGAATATCACAATAAGGGCTGAATTCCCCATAGACTCTGAAAGACGTCACTTGCTGCCTCAATAGAGCTGCCAGTCAGACCATTTGATGTAAAGCATCTGTCCTCTTGGAGGAAATGAGGGAAGATCTGTTTCTCCTTTGGAGTCCGTGAAGAAGTAGGTGCCGTCATTTGCTGTGCAGAGCTACGAGCCCTGTGTTAGAGCTGCTGACTGCCTTTGTTAATGTGCTGAAAACTTTCATCAGCTGTCTTCAATAAAAGACGAAGTGTGTAAGGGAAAACATCAGCGATTAGGGCCGGTTGGCTGTTTTTCTGGCCTGTGAGTTACAGCTGGCAGGGAGTGTTGACGCCAATGTTTAATCAGGCATGCAGTCACCTGAAGTCTTTGCGTTTGGGTTATCAAGCTAGGGTAGGCGGTCTTTTGTTTGAATCCTCCACAGCTGTTCATTTGGTCATATGGAAACTGCTTACATCTTCATCCTTCCCGTGTAATCACTTCTAGCTTCTTGATAGAAAAAAAACCCATTAAGTGAAATAATTTCATTGTTGAAAGAAGACTTGCTTTTATTTTTGCATTGGGTGAAGAGAATAGAGAATGATAGGGTCATTGACTTAGAGTGGGGAGGATCTTTGGAGTTCATTTTATCCAGTCTCCCCCCCATCCCCAACACCAATGCCATACCCATAGCAGCTGCTGTGACTAGGCAAACGAGTAAATTCACGAAATTTAATCAATTCTCTTTGTTAAATGCAAAACCACAGTATTTATTTGGATTAGAATAGCAGGAGGGAATATTTACAAGGTATTGATCCTCACCATTCCAGGGAGCACCAACATCTTGGGCATCTTACTTTCGAGGCCTCCCTACAAACAAGTTTCCCTAGACTAGTTCTTCCAACTACCACCTCAGGCTGTTCCTCTCTCTGAGCACTGTGTGGCTCTCACTCCCTCTGCTCTGCCTCTCACACACTAGCACTGTCTCTCTCCCCTGCATTCTGTTCAGTTTAAATTCCATTGGGCAAGCTCCTCCCCTTCTTAATACCATGTGACTGAGGCTCTGTCGCAGCTGTGAGCTGGGCCAGAGCTCAAAGCAGGTCACACATGTCAGTCAGTGGACTGGGAAGATCTTTATATTCCATTAACATTGCACCCCTCCTTTTTTTTTTATTTTTTGGGAAGGGCAGTTGGGGTTAAGTGACTTGCCCAAGGTCACAGGGCTAGTAAGTGTTAAGTGTCTGATGTCGGATTTGAACTCAGGTCCTCCTGACTCCAGGGCTGGTTCTTTATTCACTTTGCCACCAGCCACACCCCCCCTTTTTTTTTTTTAAAGATGAGCAATCTAAGTTCCCAAGAAAGCAAATCAGTTCCCTAAAGTTACACTGTCAGAGCTGGGATTTGAACCTGGGCCCTCTGATTCTAAATTTGTTGATTTTTATGTTGGACTACATTTCTTCATTAATAAAGACATTTAATTTAGCTTAGTTTGTGAATCTTTATCTTTGTTTAAACACACACACACACACACACAACTAGATGGAAAGACTTCTTGAAGTCATAAAAGCCTTTTTCCTTGCTACTGAACATATCTGCTAGTGAAGACTTTGTCACACCCCCAGGATTTTGGACTCCTACAGTACCATATTACTATGCTAAATACTCTTGGGTGATGCAGAAATACATAACACAGGGTACCTTGAACTTCAGGATTTTGTAATTGATCTGTAGAGATAGGACAGATAGACAGGAAACAAGGAGAAACAAAAGTTAGGGTTTTTACAGCATTTTTCACAACTAGTAAGAGCTAGGGAAGTGGTGAAGTGGGTAGAGTACTTCACCTGGTCTTGGGAAGATCTAAGTTCAAATCTGACCTCTGACACTTACTGACTGTATGACCCTGGGTAAGTCACTTAACAATACTTATTCCTTTCCCCTCTCCACTGAGGCATGATGATTAAATAATGGGATGATTATTAATGTTCTATTCCCCCCCTCCATGAATATGCTGTGAAATCAGCATTGTCCCAAAGTGTCTCACTGTAGACTATGCGAGGTCTATATATACACACACATATGTGTGTGTATGTGTGTGTTTACATATATATGTGCACACATAAATATATATGCATATATATAATTGCTGTCATTTCACAAAATTCTAGGGAAATTCTCGTGAAATTACTTTTAGAACCTATATATCTTTATTGTTATATTTTGTTTTTCAAAATTCCTCCTTGGTGGCAGGTCCCCATTCTTTTAGTGCAATGGTAATGGAAATTTGAAGATCTTCCCTGCCCCTTAATAAGTCTAAGGGAATTTGAAGACGTTCCCTGCTTTGAAAATAAATTCTGCCCCCCAGTAGACTGAATGTAGTCACATGAAGCCTGTGGTGGGAGGGTGGAGCAGAACCCACAGGAAGCTGGGAGTCAGAGCAGCTAGACAGTGGGAGAGAGAGAGGACACTCAGGTAAGGAGACAGATAGGCTTGTGAGTAAAACTTGGTGTTTGCCAGGTAGGCTTGTGTTGGTTTGTGGGAAGGCTAAATGATGGAGTGTCTCTCTGCTATGTTGTGGTGCATTAACTTCTATGTTGCTATGATGGATTTGGTTTCCTTTTGTTGGGATTTGGCTTTCTGGTGTCTGAATAAATGTATTCTATATGGAGAGTCTGTTACATTTTGTGATTGAGCACCATGCAGGTATATTTATAGTGACTGTGGGCTTGCCACTTAGGTCCAATTTTTGGAAAATATATAAGAATTTTGTAGAGTCAATCTGAATAATACCATTTTGGTTTTTAAAAAAGTGTGTATAGAAGAACAAAACTGACTTTTTCCTTTGGATATCATAACATCCCCTTGATGGTAAATTCAAAAGAACTACTCTGATCACATTTCAAGAAGTAAAGTATTATTGGAATAAGTGAAGAGATGGCCAAATATGACTGTTTGGAGGACAGCATTCATTGGGATATACAAGTTATACAAAAAAATCAAGAAGAGCCTTATTACTTTATAGTCCCTTGTCATCTAACAATGTCAACCAAAGGCTTGGCAAGCAGGCTGTTCTAGTTAATAAAAAAAAAAAAAGCGGGGTAAGGGGGGAAAAAAAGCTTTTCAATTCAATCCCTTTTGAAACATTTTCTAACACATATGAAAAGCCAGCATTGGAAAATGAAGAGAAACTGACCTTGGAGACACATGGCAGCATCTAACAGTGTCTGCCTTTATCCTTCTGGATCATCCCAGGAGTCTGCCTTGGTTTCCTCATTTTTAAGTAGAAAAATTGGTCTTACTCTACAGCTGAAAAGGGGTGTGGAGGTGTGTGTGTGTGTGTGTGTGTGTGTGTGTGTGTGTGTGCGCGCATATGAATAAGTCACAGTAAATGTCCTGGATGTGCTAAAAGCTTGAAATGATAACAAGGACATGTTTTGGAGGTGTTAGACCTCAATCCACACTTTGCTACCTAGAAACCTGGATTTTGCTCTCTGGAAGAGAGCAGTTATTGTTTTAACTGAGATTCAAAATGTGTAATTATGAGACTGTGAGGATTTTTTTTCTTGCTGGGTATCCATCCAGGATGTACCGGGAAATGAGGAGAGTACAGAGAGGAGAAGGAAAAGCTTTCAGAAACCAGAGTATTTTTTTTCCCCCTTAAGGCCACATTTTATTTCATTTTGGTTGGTCGATTGGTTGGTTGGTTGTTTTGGCCATGTTCTAAGTAATTAGGGGAATAAACTTTCAGTAGTATTATAAGCCACAACTTAAGCTAGCCTTTTTTTTTCTTTTTTACCTTTTTTGGTCCCTGCATTTTAAAATCTCACTCTTGATTTCCTTGAATGGTCCCCGGTAAAGTGAACAGAGTACTGAACCTGGAGTCTGGAAGACATGAGTTCAAAAGTTACTAGCTGTGTGATCTTAGGCAAGTCACTTACCTTTGCCTTAGTTTGGTCAACTGTAAAGAAGGAACAATAATAGCACCTACCTCCCAGGGTTGTTGTGATGATAAAATGAAATAATTCTAAAGCATTTAGCATAGTGCCTCGTATACAGTGTGATATGAATATTAGCTACTATTATTTATCAAACACAAATATAAGAATGGATATATATGCATATATATGAATGAGTACTATACTATGCTTTAGGAAATCTATGTGTAACAAATGTTTCTCACAAAGTTATTGTGGATTTATTGTGGATTGCATGGTATGGTAGAAAGAGAGCTGCCTTCAAAGAACCTGGAGGACCTGAGTTCAAATCATACCTTTTATATGTACTGGCTGTGTGACCATGGAAAAGAGATTTGTCCTAGGTATTCTTTAAAGCTCTAGGTTGCAGAGGAGATGTTGAACCAGTGGAGAGAGTATCCACATCCTGGAATTCTCCATATCAATGACATCCCAGGTCTAGCCGATCTCAATCCCTCTGTCTGATACTTTTCTCTCCAGCAGGACCATTAAGCATTAAAAGCATAAAGAGAGCAAAAGTTCCCTTTTTTTTTCTTTTTTTTTTGCGGGGCGGGTGCTCTATTCACTGCACCACCTAGCCACCTCAAAAGTTTTAAATAAATAACATGGTAGACCTTTGAAAAAGATAGGCCCTTTGTCTGGGACATTTGATAGCTCTTGCTGAATTTCCTAGTTTTTCTTCCTCCCCCCAGGAAAACACGATCATGACCTTATTGCATTGTCTTTCCATTTTTATGGAGGTAGGAAACAGGATAGAAAGACAATGATATGTCAGTTTTTCTCCACTTATTTTCAAAATTCTTGGCACTGGATTTAAATAAAATTCATTTCTTTCCTTTTGAAATAGTATCACTTTTAACTTTCCTCCCCAAGGAAAGTACAGTCTGACTAGATTACCACATATAAAGTCTCCATGTATTGTCTGTGTGTCCCCATTAGAGAAAAAAAAACAACACAAAAACAATAAATGTTCTTTCTCCAGGCTCCTGTCCCATTTACGGCATAAAGCACACAGCAGCTTGTTGAAAACTTTTCTTCTGGTTATCTTGGTCTATTTGTATAAATTGTAAAATTGCTTCTATGAAATGCCTCCAAGACATAAGGGAATAATTTGCATAAGTGACTGAAGATTTTTGTCTTCAGAGAAGGGAAACTTGAAATGCCCCCTTAATCGCTTCCCTTCCTTTCTCCCGTTCCAGTATCCGGCTGCCCTGATGAATCTTGGAGCCATTCTCCATCTCAACGGCAGGCTTCTCAAAGCTGAGGCCAACTACCTGCGGGCCCTCCAGCTGAAACCTGATGATGTCATCACCCGGTCCAACCTCCGCAAACTTTGGAACATCATGGAAAAACAAGGCTTACAGACTTCCAAGACATGACCCAGGAGGCGAGGGACGTCTTCTCTGTTTGATTCCAAGCCAACTTAAGAAAAATCAAAAGACACAAAAGGACTTGCAGGGACTCCCAAAGGACCAGTGGGAAGATCTCGTCTTGCTGTTGGCACCACAGTTCTGCCAAAAAGGGAGATGGTGGGAGCCTCATGAAGGATTTAACTGACATCCAAAGCTGAATGTTTTGGTCTCCAAAAAGGAATCGGAGTTCAAATTTTGCTGGTTTGCTATTGAAATTTTGAAAATGAGCTTGTTTCTTTAGCACTGTGAGAGGACGTCCCGGCATCCATCAGTCCACAGGAAGACAAAACAAATGGTTAAGAGAGTAACCTAAGGGATTTGTAGAGACTCAAACTGATGAAAATTGAGATGAAATCCTAACCTATTTGCAGTCTGTCCCGTTGCTGCTGTGTCTCCTTAGGACAGGCTGCTTATCCATTTCAGAGGCTTACAGAACTATTTTTTGATATATTAGAATCTGTCAGACTCTTGCAGTTCCTTCTTGACAAGTGCACATCATATTTTTTTATTATTTTGATGTCACTAGCTTCACTATTCTGAGCAGTGCTTGCTTTGCCTGTCCTAGAAACAATAAGCAATATATAGCTATTCATGCATCCCCCTGAGGTTGTAACGGGGCAAAAGACATCACATGTCATGCATTTTCTTTTTTATTTCAGCAGTAAACAAATTATCACCAACTTTTTTTTTCCCCAAAAAAATGTTTTAGACCAGGCAGTGTAATGGGATTATTATACTTTCTAAAAATTATTCTTAATTTTCAAAACCACTGTATGATTTCCCCAGATGAAATACATTAAAAAGTAAATAAACAAAACTACCCATTCAAAATTCAGCCTGAAGCAACAACTTAGTCATAGCAAAATTTACAAGTATTCTAATCACAAACTAACAAGCAGCTATTGGGGTGGGGGTGGGAGTGGGGGGGCAGGAATGCGCTTAGTACCTCCCAGAAGAGGTTGCTTTTTACAAAGTGATTAGACTAAGAGGCTTGGGTAATGAGGGCTCCCAGTTGCATAGCGTTTGCAACAGTGGGAATCTAATAGTTGCTTAGCTCTTAACTATATGACCAACAGCAATGCTGTTGCATCTCTGCAGCTTGAATTTATCCTACCAAGCTGTTATTACACTCTTCTTGAATGACTTCATAAAAGTAATTTATTTGGAGCTGCAGTATTGTGGAGCCATAGCCCGTAAGTTTCTAGGTCATTTGCCAAAGGCTCTCCTTCGTTCAGAAGCACCATCTTTCACGAGCAAATTTGCCATTTCTTTTAATGACCTGTCAGTGGCTACTTCGGTGCTCACTCCATAGGAGCTTTGGCTTTTAATGTGAAGTGTGGGAGATCATTGACAGATGCTCCCCACAAGTCGCATTTCTACTTCAATACTAAAACTCAACTTGGTAAAACAGCATCCCATTACAAGTACTTCTTGGAGAAAGTACCTGTACAATGTTGTATGTATTTATTTATTTATTATTTGACCAGAGTGAAAACAAAAAGAAATAATAAATAAAACCTTTCGTTAAGTCAGTTCTCTACAAATTAGAGTAGGTTTTTTTCCTTTGCTTTATCTTTCACATTTCATTTTTATATGATTACTGCTAAAAGGGAAATGGGACATTCATATAACTTATTATACATTGTCTCCAAACACCATTTTTAAAATTTCTTTTCTTTTTGTTTTTGACTAGGTAGGAGAGCACAGTAAGAGAAATCATTTTCATGTACTCTTCTTGTGGCATTATTTTTTTCTTAAGCTTGGTAAGGCCAAATTGTATGAGCATTTCCTGAATAGGGTTACTATGAGGGTTCTTTCAAAAAAGGTATGTAAATTATCCTGAAAAATGTTGAGATAAAATCATCGAATAAATGAATAACTATCCAATCACAGTGTTTTCCTAATGAGACATGAAAACCCAAGGTAATACTAAGATGGTGGGTAGAAATACAATTTTCTTCTGCCACTATTTCATGGCAATTTTTTAAAAAAGTGAATTTAATATAAAGCTATGAATGAATTCAATGTTTAACTGTGGTATTTATTTAAAATGGTTATTGAACTTTGGTGGCTTCCTGGTCATAACCCCTCACTGTCTTTTTTGTTTTTCCTTTCAAATTGTTGTTTCTTAAGAATGTCCATTGATCACCCACTAGAGTCACTCCAAGTTGACATAGCATCTGAGTAGCATTGTGACTGGATCTGTGTCAAAAGATGTGAGGATATTTAAGAATGTCCCTGATGCTTTCCAGTTACAGGGCTGGGCTCAATAACTAACCAACTTTGGGGGGAAAGAAGTTAAAACATGATCAACAAATATGTGTCTCTGCTCAGGGATTTATGGTGGATTATTGCAGACAGTGCTAAAAAATAAATAAATAAAGAGCACAAGACAAGTTTACTAAATTAAAATTTTATTTTTTGAGAAACTGTTATTTGTATAAATTATCAAGATTTGTAGGCTTTCCTTTTGTAGAAATAATTGTTTTATGTGCCAGAGAAGAGAAATTCAATTTTGTTTTCAACAATAAACCATTGATAACAAATACACTGTGTTGCAAACTTGTTTGTCTGTTGTAATCATGTAAGATAAGTTGATTTTAACATGCCTCATTGAGAAAAGTGTATTGGTCTATGGAAAACTCCTAGTTTAGATTCCTGGCTCCCAGTTTTTTCCCCCTCTTATCCATTTCCTCACAGCAACCAGAATTGCCTTCCTTAAGCATGAATCTGACCACTCAAAAACTTTCAGTTATTACCTGTTGCCCCAGGATAAAATGCAAAAGCTTCTGTTTGGCATTTAAAGCCCTTGACAATTTGGCTCTAGCCCAGTGGTTCTCAATCTTCCTAATGCCACAACCCTTTAATACTCGTATGTGGGCATATCTGCATGTGGGTGGACCTGCCTGGAGACAGAGGAGCGGTGTCTGGGTTCCTAAGACCATTGGAAATATGTGTTTTCCGATAGTCTTAGGCAACCCCTGTGAAAGGGTCATTTGACTGCCAAAGGGATCGCGACCTACAGGTTGAGAACCACTGCTCTAGCCTGTTGTTCCAGACTGATAGCATATATTACTCCACTTTATATTATCTGTGTTCCAACCAAACTGGTCTATATGTTTTTCACCAGACTTGACATCCCCCCTCACCCTTCCATGTCTCTGCAAAGGCTATCCCCCATTCCTGAAATGCCCCCTCTCGCCAATATTCTTCAGTTCTGTTTCTTGGAATCTTTAGTTTACTTCAAGGCTCAGCTGCCTGCTGCAACAAGCCTTTTTCTGATCTCTCTGCATCCTCAAATTAGCACACATAGCACACACAAATTAGCACACATCTTATCTATTTATGCATTTTTCTTCTTGGTAGGGTAAGAATTTAATATTACCACAAATACTTACATGTTCTTTTGAGTTCTTATAGCTATTATACATTCCTTGAGCAAAGTTTATTATCATTCTGTTCAAAGTACCATAATAATTTTTAAAAGGAAACGATATTGGACTTTTCTGTAGGCAGATTATAGCTATTAAAGGAGAATGTTAGCTTTTTGAGGATAGGGACTTTTTTGGGGGGTGTCTGTCTCAGTACATAGTATGTTGTGCATAATAGGTAATTACTGTCAGTTGGATAAGGCTCAATTTAGGGACCAAATAGAGTTTCATTATGATGAAAGACACAAAAATGATACAGCATCCCAATTTGGCCAAGATACCTACCTAGCCCCAATCTTCCATGACCCCTCAAGCCCCTACAATTTTGTTGAACTAGCATTCTGGGAAATGGCATCAGGATAACCACTTGTGCCAAGTCCTTCTGTTTTTGCTATTCTACGAATTGCCATATTTGTGATATAAGTATAGGACATTTCACAATGACCTGGAGGTTGTGTCCACAAATGGAAGAGCCACATTTTGTAGCAGGAAACTATGAATTGGGGAACATGAGGAGGTGAATTGATGAGGATACTCAGTATCTTGGCTAAGGAAGTAAGAATCACCTAGAATCACATAGAATCAGATAGAGTTGTTACATGTAGCTACACCTAGGTAACTTCCTCTATGACATATTGGTTGGTTGGTTGGCAGGTTCTTGTCTTTTGTTCTTGAAGAAAACCAAAGTGACCTCACTCTGTTGGAGTTAAGGTACAGTGTCCAACTATGGCTGATCAGACCAATATGAGCTCTGAAGGATCTGCCACAGGTTGGGCACAAGTAGGCCATATGAACTTTTGGAACAGAGATGTCTCTAAATTTGCACATTTCACATTTCTTTTGAGCTACTGCAATTCTGCTTTGCTCATAGAGAACAGTGCCTTTTTTGATGTGGGCATGCCATGCTGAGAGGACCTTTGCTAATATCTCCCATGACAAGCAATGTGGGAGCAGGAGCGCAAAGGTCAAGGTTGAAATCATTACTCTACAACAAACTTTGTAGTTTTTAAGAAGTCACTTTAATGTACCTATTTCTTTCACCTAGAAGTGGTGCCTAGAACCATATTATGGAAGGAGTCTTAGAATAAATTGAGAGGAAAAAAGAAAATGAGAGAGAAAAAATGAGAAAGAAAGATAGGAGATCAAGAGAGAGAGACAGAGAAACAGAGAGAGGAAGAGAGAGAGGGAGAGAGAGAAACAGAGACAGAGAGAGAAAGGGACGGAGAGAGAGACAGAGAGACAGAGAGAGAAACAGAGAGAGAGAGAGACAAAGAGACAGAGAAAGTGCTGAAGACAGAGAAAGAGAAATAGAATGTTTTAAAGAAAGAGAGCAATGGAGAGACAGCGAAATAGAGGCCGTTATAGAAAGAGGGAAAGGAGAATTAGGGAACATTATCAGGCACCTATATGTGCTAAATACTGTGCTATATGTTGAAGTTACATGTAGAAAACCTAGATAGTTTGTGCTCTCAAATGACTCACATTCTAACAGGAAGGGATAATATATACAGGAAGTTTTTGCTGCATTTAAAATGGGAAAACTCATGATTCTTTGCATCTATAACGACAAAACAGATGGCAGTGTAACTTCGTTAATGCAATTGATCCAATGGAATTCGTTGAACCATTTCACAGTGCCAACAGCTTTCTTTTCCAGGTCTTCAGCAGCTGTGGCTACTAAGGAGAAAGGATGGGTGCAGATGCCAATTTCCATCTCCATAAAGATCGATTCTCTTGCATTTGGTCCACAACTTATTCAGTCTTTCAAGGATATTAGCTCCAGCAGTCTTCTTTGCATTGACACTTCATGTTTCTCTTGGTTATACAAATGGTATAAGGATGAATGAGTAGAGAGTTAGCCTTGCAGCCAAGAAGACCTGTGTTCAACTTTTATTTCTGTAGGGTATTGGTTGTATGACCCTGGACAAGTCATTTCCACATTTAGTCTTCTAGGTAACGCTGTAAGGCTCTAAGTTGTAGAGAAAATGTTAACCTGCATTGGAAGTGCAATGGAATCAGAGTCCCTGTCCCTATAGATAAGGATATTGAGTCTCAGAGTAAATTTACTTACTTAAGGTTACTGGGGTAGTTCAGCATTAGTGCTAAGACCTTTACTCAAGTCTTCTACTCCAATGGGAAAGGGAAGCAGAAGGGATAATTAACTGAGTTCTGATTACAAAAAGATTATAGAGTCAGGGCTGAAAAGGCCTCTAAAATTTAACTGGTCCAACTGTCTCATTTTACATATGAAGAAATTTATCTTGATTTGTCCAAGATCATGAGGTAATAAATGGCATAACCCAGACCCCAAATCTTAGGTTTTGCTCCTCAGTGATTGCCTGGCATGACAAGAATCATCTTTAAAAACCATTGGGAGAAATTGTGGGAACCTTGTCCTGAGGCAGGCCAGGTCAACGCTGTTCATGGAAAGCAAGAGCTTGTGGGCAGCTGAATGGAAGCAAGTGATCGTAATTACAGGACAAAGAGGAGGAAGATGTTGTGATCTGACACAGGGTCCAGCAAGTCCTGGGACATCAATCAGTGGCACCAGGTAAGAAGGGGAGGGGGGAAAATTCAAGGCAAATGAGTGGAGCAAAGGGTAGTATTCGAGATATGGATGCTTGATCTACTGGAAGCTAAGGCAGCTGGAGAAGACTTTATGTACTTACTTTCCCTTTACTCCCTAGTCCTGCCTCAGTTCCCTGCTAAGCTCCTGTAAGCATCAAAGGGCAAACAAGTTGGTTCAATGATTGGAACGCTGACCCAGAAGACAGAAAGGCAAGAGTTCAAATCCAGCTTCAGATGTTTACTATCTACATGGCATTCTTCGGTTATTTTTCGTTGTGTCTGATTTTTGTGATCCCATTTGGGGGTTTTCTTCGCAGAAATACTAGAGTAGTTTGCCAGTTCCTTCTCCAGCTCATTTTATAGATGAGGAAACTGAGGCAGAGTTAAGTGACTTGCCCAGGGTCACACAGCTAGTAAGTGTTGGAGGCCAGATTTGTACTGAGAAAGATGAGTCTTCCTGACTTCAGCCCTGGCACTCTATCCACTGTGCCACTTAGCTGCCCCTTTTGTGACCCTCAATTGGTCACTTAACCTGTTTGCCTCATTTTCTTCAACTGTGAAATGGGAATAATATTAGCACTTACTTCCAGAGGTGGTTGTGAAAGTCAAATGGGATCCAATGTTTAAAGTACTTAGTGCAATGATTGACACATATTAGGCATTATGTAAGTACTTATTCCCTTTCCTTCCCTTCAAAAGAAATCACATAATATGTGAAAATTTTTAGCAGTATAGCGTAGCATTATATTTTGCTATATAAGGTGAATGCTTAGTATAAAAACTCATGATGTGGCCAGGAATCATGGTATATTTTTAACTTGGAAAATTTGCCATGTTTAATGTCAAGAAAAATATATTTGTCCATCATAAGGTCTGACACACTTGTAACAAAAGCTATGATGTCCCTTAGTACTTCCACAGTGTGTGGGGAGTAGTTTTGCATTGCATAAAGTATCTGTAAAGAGAAAGAAAACCCAGGAAAATCTTGACTTTAATCTACCTAATGGCATTATGTGAAATATTAGGTAAAAGCATTACATAGTCCAAAAATATCTATGGTTTGGGGCAGAATGGAATAATGGAAAAGACATTGTCCCCAGAGTCAAATGACAGGGGCCTCTGATAAAAGCTTTTCAATACTGGATGAGTTACTTTACCAACCCCCAGTTTCCTCTTGTGAAGTAAGCTTATTTTTGTCTTTGGAACATGTATCTGTATTTACATTTTAATATAGAGACATCAAGGTGTGCTGAATAAGGCAGATCCGGGTTCAATACCCACTTCTGATTCATGCATGCCAACTGTGTGACTCTGGACAAGTCATTTAACTTGTCCAACTCTAAAACTCCAAGTTGCATGGAAGGAACTGCCCTGCATTGATGGGAGTGGATTTTCTACCTAGGAGCACCTTGTTCCAATGAAATTACAGGCCTAATACTTATCTGCTCTCATCTATCTATCTACCTGTCTATCTATCTACCTATCTGTTGTACATATAATATATTTTATGAAATATTATTTATATACATTGCAAATGCATGCATGTGTGTATATATACACATACATATATGAATATACATGTATACATGTAGGTGCACACACATGCACAGTATAAGAATTTCTTTCAGTTATCGACTTTGACAGAGTAGGATTGGTAAAAAACGAGGGGAGCTGGGGTGGCTAGGTAGCGCAATAAATAGAGCACCAACCCTGAAGTCAGGAGGACCTGAGTTCAAATCTAGCCTCAGACATTTAACATTTACTAGCCGTGTGACCTTGGACAAGTCACTTAACCTCAATTGCCCTGCCTTCCCCTCTGCAAAAAAAAAAAAGAGGGGACCAAAATATTTAGTTTTTAATTTCTTCCCACTCTCAATGAATATTCTGCATATTTCCCCAAGGCAGTGAACTTTGGGAGAGTGAGACTGATGGATAGCAAAAAGAGGAAAACAGAGAGTATGATTACCCTATTCACACACCAGGTCACTTATCTGCCAGTAGACGTTCCAGTATTTAAAGGTCATAGAGTCAGATCATTGTTTTTGAACTAGAATGAACTTTGGAAACTATGTAGGACAACTCTCTCATTTAACAGATGAGAAAACTGAGACCCAGAGAGGTGACTGCCACATTCAATGTCTCACTCACAGATAGGAAATGGTAGAGCTGCCTTCTTCCCTGTCTTTCAGGTTTATAACCAAGAGTCAACTGGGTGATTCAGTGGATAGAGCCCAGGATTTGGAGTCAGGAAGGCTTAAGTTTAATCTTGCCCAGATACTTTTTAGCTAATTCAACAAATCACTATCAAAAGTTTGTTTTCTTATCTGTAAAATGGGTATAATCACAGCACCTACTTCACAGGGTTGTTGTTAGGCCAAATGAGGTGACAAATGGAAAGTGTTCTGCCAACCTCAAAGCACCATATAAATGCTAGTTATAATAATAATAACAATTATTATTTCTTCATTCATTCCCTGTGTCTAATCCATTGACAGATCTTGTGATTTTTACCTTCAGCATATCTCTTGAATTATATTTCCTGACTACACACACAACCACCACCCTGGTTCAGCTTCCCATTGGTAGCCACCTGAACTATGGCCATAGCCTTCTAATTGGTTTCACTGCTTTAAGCCACTCGGAACTCCAATCCCTCTTCCCCTCAGCTGCCAGAGTGATCTTGTTTTTTGTTTTTGTTTAAATTTTTATTTTTACCTAGGGAAAAATCAGATATACATTTAACCCAGTTTGGTTGCAAGTTCCTTAGCCAGGTTGGCAATATGAGCCACTGATTTTGGACTCAGAACACTGCCACCCCAGTGGTGACGGATCTCATCGTATCTGCCATCGTATCTGATGGCTTCTACCAGCTTAGCCAGGGCTCCCTTTTCTTCAGGGTTAACCTGTGTGAAGGCAAGGCTCATGCAAATCTCTTCTTGAAGCCCAGGTCTGACCATTTCACCCTGTTCCTCAATAAATTCCCTGGTTCCATGATCTCAAATATAAAGTCTGTCTTTGGCTAAGCCTCTTCCTTTCTTGGCCTCTTCTTGTCTTTCCAGTCTTTTTCTTCCCCCTTGTTCTCTTTCACATACTATATGACCCAACTATCCTGACACACATCTGCATCTTTGCACTGCCTAAGCCTCCGGAATTTCTTCCCTTCCACCTTTTACTTTCCTTGACTTTCTTCCGTTCAAATCCCACCTTGTACAATGAATTCTTTTCTTTCCCCCAATAAATCCTTATTCCTTCCCTCTTTCCTCTTCTGAGATTGCCTGCACTTTGAATATGCATATATCTAGTTATTTACACATCTTCTCTCCCACTGGAATGTAAACTCCCTGTGGGAAAGAGCTGCTTTTAAAAAAAAATTTACTTTATCCTTGAATCCCCAGAGGTTAACACAGTGTCTGGCATCTCAGAAACATCAATAAATGCTTGTTGATTGATTGACAGCTAAGATTTGAACCTAGGAGCTCTGACTTTTAATACTTAAGCTCCTTGAGGCAGCAGGTATGATTTTCAATTTGTTTTCATATCCTCAGTGCCCTCTATGATGCCTGGCTCATAGCAGTCTCTTAACAAATGTTCCTTGAATTAAATTCAATTGTAGCAGACGTGGTTCCCCTCGGGCAAAGCTCTTTCCATATATCACAATACAAGTGGTAACTGTTTGCTACTCTTTTCTTCCCTTTAAGGGGAAAAAATGCCCCAAGATTTCCTGACCATGACCACAAGGGCATCTTGCTGCCTTTAAGAGCAATGCAGAATAAAAGAGACTAGATTCATAATAAGAATGGATAAAGGTGATCTACATGACCTATCCTACAATCACTGTTACTTGTCAGTAGGCCTATGGGGGAAATAACAATAATTCAGTTAGACCAGAGGACAAAGCTTGCACTTTAGTTACAGATACAATATAATAGGTCCATTACCTATTGAATATCTTGGGACTTGTCATCACAATTCACCTATTCTCACTTTCTCTCTGTCCCAGACAATGTAATAGTATATTTTCTATAAATATAAGCTTTAAAATTCCATGAATGAATTAAATGTTTTAATATATACTTTTTCAAGTATACATTTGCTACATGCAAATATTAATTATTATTGTTACTCATGTTACTATCTTGTTCTCATCTCTTTCAATGGGGTTCCATTCCACTACAAATGATCTTGGCACAAGTCACTTCTCCACTATTATTGCCCAATATTTAACAATCTACACACTCTTGAACAGATGGATAACTACATCTAGTAATTGGAAGTATTAGGGTATAAGCTCATTCTTCTCTGAATCAACATGCCAAGATGCTATTCATCCTAGGTATCGCTTTATCTGGTTTATCTCTTGGGCTACTTCTCCGTTTCCACATGCCACCTCTTGCTTCTTCCAATAAAACATACACTCTAATTCTCCCTAGAATTGATGCTTTCATGATCATAATATTGTCTATATTACTTATTGCCTTGCCATGGTAAAGGCAGCGTTGAGCTCCCCCTTCAGAATCAATTCAAGAAACATTTATTGAATGCCTGTTATGTTCAATGAACTGGGAATATAGAAACTGACCCCTAACCTCAAGGGGTTTCTATTCTCTTAGACAGATATAATATATGCACATCATAATAAGGATAGGAATTAGATCAGCTATCCCTATAGATCACCAATATGATTGGTGATATAATCTATCACTGGATCATTGATGTGATTCCATTGGCATTTGGAACTCCTGCATGAGGAAACTCCTTCTACAAATGCAGGTCAGCATCTGCATCACATAATCTTAGAATTGTCTAGACAATTTGTCGTTGTTCAGTCATTTCAGTCACGTCCAACTCTCCATGACTCCATTTAGGGTTTTCTTGGCAAAGATATTGGAATGATTTGCCATTTTCTTCTCCATCTCATTTTACCAATGAGGAAACTGAGGCAACCAGGGTTAAGTGACTTTGTCCAGGATCCCACAGCTAGTAAGTATCAGAGGCTGGATTTGAACTCATGAAGATGAGTCTTTCTGATTCCAAACTCAGTGCTCTACCTCGCTATGCCAAACTCAAATAGAAAAAAAGGTCACAAAACCATACCAAAGGAGTTCTGCAGGTGCCATATTGACCTAGAAAACCACATAATAACATTATCTATGTTCTATTATATTTTCATTTATTTTGTTAAATGTTTCCCAATTACATTTTAATCTGGTTTCTGCAGCACCCAGAAATTTCTTGTTTAAAGCACTACAAAGTTAAATGATTTGTCCAAAGTCACATTAGAAGATGTGTCTGAGGCAACACTTGAACCCAGGCCTTCCTGGCACTGAAAGCTAGCTCTGTATCCACTGTGTCAAATTATCTCTCCTATATACACAGCTAAGTAAATAGAAATGGATACAAATTAGAAGTACCTACAAAGCCACATCAACTAACCCCAACTGAGAGAATTTGAATAAATAAGAATTTGGGAGGGGAGGATAGGTTGAGTCTTAATATAGGAGATAACACTTGAGGTAGGCCTATAGTAGGAAGCCAGTGTACTTCAAACACATACTGGTGAAGATCTAACTCAGATTAATGAAGACGGAGCCCCAGACTCCTGAGCAGAGATGTTCAGGGTGGTTATATTTACATTGTGAAAAAAAAGCTTAAGAAAAAGCATAATTTAAGCTCATTGTCATATGTCTGAGTTTGAACAAGAAAAGAGATTCATATACACCCAAGACTTTCCACTCTTCCTGTGTATTTTTGGGTGGTCTTGCTGCAGGATATAATCAGGGAGGCCTTTGTGTCTGCCTTCATTCCATCTGCTATTTCCCCACAAATTAGAGCTTTTTTTTTTTATAGAAATCAGAGATGTATTTCCCCCCTTGAACACAGCTTAGTTTTTATGTTTCTTGATAATTTTAAATTGCTGCAAATTTTATGTTCTTGGTTTTCCCAATGTGGTCCCTAGATCCTTTTTGGTCTCTGATGTTATTTAATAGCTTCTCACCAAAGGGGAAAAGAGGAGAAATTGATAGCATGGGAGGGGGAAAAAAAAAGGAAAAGTAAGAAATACATAAAGTTAGGTCTGCTTAAATTAAATAACTAAGGGAATTTTTACAGTTAGGCAAAAAAAAAAAATTACAAGTGATGACTACAGACCAGTAAGGGTCCATTGTGATACAAGGAATGGTTTTCCAGGTTAGAAGGAAAAGAGGAAGCACAGGGCACATTTGCCAGCAGTTTTGGTGAAAATTTTGGCCAACAGTGGTTGGTATTATTGACTAAACCATAGCTTGAAAACTAGGTTATTGCATAGAACATAAATTTAACCTTTAAGAGACATAAGAGATCATCCACTCCAATCTGTTTTTTAATTTTTATTTATGTGGGTTTTTTTTCTTTTTTGGAGGAAGGGAAGGCTGGGCAATTGGGGTTAAGTGACTTGCCCAAGGTCACATGGCTAGCAAGTATTAAGTATCTGAGGTCGAATTTGAACTCAGGTCCTCCTGACTACAGGGCCAGTACTCTATTCACTGTGCCACCTAGCTGCCCCCCAATCAGTTTTTTAATTGATTTTATTGCTACCTTTTGTTTTTACATCACCTTCATTTCCAAGCATATCCTTCTCTGTTCACTACTCAGCAAATCCATTCCCTGTAGCATGGGAAATTAGAGAAAATTAAATAGATAGCTTAGCTTAACTAATCACTCCAACAAATATGACACAACATTCAGTGTTCCATATGTCTGCAAAAGAGTTAAGGGGGGGGATATAATTTCTTATCTTTTCAAAGACAGTCTTGGGCATAACTGCACACTTTTTTATCATTATAGTAATTTCTGTTTCTATTTTTTTCTTATTTTCCCAATTGTTTTCTTGACTTTATCTACTTCTCTTTGCATCAGTTCACTTAAGTGGTTTTAAATTCTCCAATTTTTTTCATTTTCATTGCTTTCTATGCCACAGTAATAGTCCATTACATTCACGTAAAATAATGGATATTCCCCAGTCAATGGGCATTTGCTTTGTTTTCAGATTTTTTTTTTTCCTCCTACAAAATGTGCTGATATAAATGTTTGTGTACATGGGAACTTTCCTTCTGTTTTTGATTTCCTTTGGGTATATGCCTAGTAATGGGATCTCTGGGTCAAAGGCTATGGGCATATTAGTCATTTTCTTTGCATAATTTCAAATGCTTTCCAGAATGGTTACAGTCTGTCCCTCCTCTATAACATTGTGCATTAGCGTGACTCTCTTCTTGCTACCCTTTCAACACTGACTATTCCAATATTTTGTCTTCTTCATCAATTTGCTGAAGAAGAGGTTAATACCCCAGGGTTGTTTCCATTTGCACATCTTTCATCATTAGTGATTTGGATCAATCTTTCATTTGGCAGTTAATTATCTGCAGTCCTTTTGAGAACTGTTTATTCATATCCTTGAATGCTAATCCATTGGAAAATGGCTCTTGCCAACCCTTTCTTACCACAGATTTTTCAATCTGGAGGAAGTTAAGTGCCTTTCCCAAGAAATACAGGTGGTAAGCCCAGAACCAGAAGACAACATTACCTCTATCCCCTGTTGGAAGGATAAGTAAGCTTTGGTGATGGTAGGAAAAACAAAAAAGAAAGATGTCAATTCTAGAACAATTGGGTTGTGAATCAGATCTAGGTGATTAATAATAATGAGAATAATAATAGACATTTATGTAATAGCATTTTGAAGTTTGAAAAACATTTTTCGTGCTTTATCTCACTTAATTCTTATAACAAGCCCAGTACCTAATTGGTAATACAAACATTATTATTCCAACTTTACAATTGAAGAAATTGAGATTCAGAACGCCTGAAATGACTCACCTGGGGTTATAAAATTAGTATTGTCACAGTTTGGACCAACTGTAACTAATTCATTATGTGATCTTAGGCAGATCTCTCCTTTTCGGTTTGACTCCATTTCCTGTTCTGTAAATGAGATGTTCTCTAGTATCTTCCAACTCTCTAATCCTATATAAGGCTACAGAAGGATCTTAGAAAATGTTAAGTTGGATTTAGGGTATGAAGTTTGTTCTTTTTTTGTAAGAATATGTTTTGTTTTCATCTCACTTAAATCAGTATTAAGCAATTGCCCATTCCCTAGTTGAAAAATTAAAAATATTTTCATAGAGAGCCTGAGTCCCTCATATATTTCAGACAAATAACTCAGGGATTCTAGAAAATAATGTTGTGAACACTTTTAGTCTCTTCCTTTTCTATCCCTGAAGACAAATTGCACAACCACAGAGACCTTTATTTCCCTCAGTTATATCTTTACATGGCTAGGAATTATAGCAATGAGGGTCTCTAAAATACATTGCATTAGGTGCAAATCAGTCCATTGTAATTTGCTTCAAAAAATAATTTTAAGTGGTTTCAAAAATTTCCAAGTGTTTTCCCCCGCCAGAAACATTTTATAAGGCATGTTAAGTAGAATCCATTTTCTCCTCTGAAAATAGAAAAGGAGGGAGGGAAAGGAATTTTCTTTGGCTTTCATGCATATCCTATTTATAAGCTCATAAAGCAAACAGTGACATTATTGACTCCCATATCGATCGACTTCTTGATGGCACTGACATCTACTTATTGGACTTTCTCAGACTCTATTAATAATCTTTTATTCTGCCTCTAAATTTTCTAGAATCACTGCAACTGAGGGTTGCCACACAAGTGCAATTGATTTTGCTGGTGAACGGAAAAATAAGTCTTAAAGGCAATTAATGGTAATGTCTGTACCCCCTCTAATTGCTTCAGGATCTGTTAAAGTGCTTATAGAAATGTTAGCTTTAATTTATTCCTGTTGTTCTCTGTTGACTGGGACATTGTTGATCCTGTTGCTTTTGTCTGTTTCCATATGAAATACACCAACATTCCTCACATGTCCTTGATCCTTTACCAAGTTGACAATCTAGGTAATTCTCCCCAGTGGCATATTATCTCTCAGTACCTTATTGATGCTAACTCATGCCCACTACTACTAGCCTCAAGGACATGCACTCCTTTGAAGCTACATAAAAGGTTTAAAGTGATAACAGCTCACATTTCTAAGGCTTTTTAAGGTTTACAAACACTTTCCTCATAACCACCTGGGCAATCCCAACAAGTCTGTTGATCTTACTTTTATCAGTTATTCCCATCTCACTAGTGAAGGAAATTGAGGCTCAGGATGATGAAATCACTTGTTCCTGAGTCCATATAGCTAGTGAACTAGCTTAGTCTTTTGATTCCCACTCCAAAGTCCTTTCCACTATGGCATGAATAGATTAGAATAAAAAAATATTTTCTGAATTTTGTCAGCATGATTCTGATAGAATACTACTGTGGTATAAGAAATGATGAGCCCAATGATCTTAGAAAGTCAGGGAAAAACTTGTAGGAAATGATGAAGACCAAAGTGAGCAGAACCAAGAGAACATTGTGTACAGCAAGAGTAATATTGTTTTAAGAATGACTTTGAGTGACAAAATTGTTTTAACTATTGTAAATTATACATCTTAAAAATAAAGGGCATAAGAAGAAAGACACTATCTGCATCTAGAGAAAGAACTGATAAATAGAAATATGTATAGAATTGTTTTGTGTGTGTGTGTGTGTGTGTGTGTGTGTGTGTATGTGTGTGTGTGTAATGGTAGTCATCTCTAGGGTGGGGGGAGATTAAAAAAGAAATTTACATGATAACTTTGTTGTATATTTGGAGGAAATAAGTTGCACACAGTAAATTTGCAATTTCATGTGCAATCATCTTTTTCAAAATTATTGTATTGCTATGGAAATGCTTGTTTTACTCAATGGATTAAAAATTAAATAACTTTTAAAAACTATTTACCAATCAGAAACACATATTTAGTATGTTCTGGGTGCTACAGTTTATGAAGGACATTGATAAACTAGAAAGCATGCAGAGAAAGGTAAGTAGGATAAGACTTAGTGAAGAGTGTCAATTCTATGCCATAGGAGGATTCAGTTAAAGTAAGGAAGGAAAGAAACAAGTATTTATTAAGTTCCTAATATGTGCCAGGAAGTGTCCTTTGTGTTTTATAAATATTATCTAGCTTGGTGTAAAGTAGTGGTTCTCAGTCTTCCTAATGTCATGACCCTTTAATACTCATATGTGGGCGTATCTGCATGTGGGCAGACCCTCCTGGAGACAAATAGAGGAGCAGTGTCTTGATTCCTAAGACCATTGGAAATATGTGATTTCCAATAGTCTTAGGAGACCCCTGTGAAAGGGTTGTTCCACCCCCCAAAGGGGTCGCGACCCACAGGTTGAGAACCACTGGTGTGAAGTCAAGCATAAGCAGCTTTCCAGAGGACTTTTGCTGTGAACAGTTTCAAGATTCTGATTACACATATAGTGAACTCTCTATTTATTCTGCAGTAAATTAAGGCAAAAGCTTCACAGAAATCAAAGTGCAGCATTCATAATGTTATGACATAACAACTTACCACTAAAATGGCCACATAGTTTTAAACAAAGTACAGTCATTTAGTAACTCAGTCATTTAGTGAGTACTTAATTCAATCATCCTTAAGGAGGCTTGTCTCCTTAATGGACACAAAGTACAAATGTCAAAGTTCTCCACCCCTACGTCACAGTAAATCATAATCTCAGTCAGCGTCAGGCACCCAAGAAGAGATCTTTTTATCTTGACTCCAGGCTGGCTCTCAGCTTCCATGATTCCTTTCCCATAGTCCCAGCTCCTGCCTGAATCTATACAACTGTCACCTGGGTTCAAAGGCAGGCAGCTCCCAGTTCCTTGTCCAGCTCCTTGTCCAGTTCTTGTTCCATATTGAAGCTCACAGTGTCCAGTCTACCTCAAGTCCTTCA
Source organism: Pseudochirops cupreus (assembly GCA_028627135.1). Taxonomy (NCBI): domain Eukaryota; kingdom Metazoa; phylum Chordata; class Mammalia; order Diprotodontia; family Pseudocheiridae; genus Pseudochirops; species Pseudochirops cupreus. The sequence continues at coordinate 357,009,418 of CM053581.1, read as the reverse complement.
CAGTTCCTGTTTCTGGGAAGACAAAGCTTAACAGAGCCACAATAATATTCACACACATTGCAGGCACCATCATCAATTCACTATCTGCCTGTGAATCAACTCAGACCCAACAACAGGGTCTGAGAACTCAACACAAATCATCAACATAAAAATCAACATAGATCCACAAACAAGGTCCAAGAGGTCAACACAAATCACCAGGACCTCCAAAACCCTCCTCCAGGACTTCTGTGAACAGACAACCAGAAAATCCTCTTTCAGGGCTTCCAGTAAGGTCCCAGGGTTTCTGTAGAAAGTATCACAAACAAACATCAACACAGATAGACAGACAAACATAGAGAGCTGGGATACCACAAGTTTTCTCCTTCTCTACCACAAGAGCTCCCTTCTCAGTTCTTCTGTCTCCACCCTGGGCCTCTCCTTATATATGGTCATTAACTCCTCCCCTTCCTGTTGCATCAGCAACAGGAGTTCACAGGATCTAGGATTCACAACTTGTGGGGTTCACAAGTTCTGCTGCTCAACCATGGGCAAGGCTCAGAAGAAGCTTGAACTGAGACAAGGTGTTAACTAAATAGCTGAAACAAGGTGTGAACTACTTCTTTGCTTGCCATTACACTTGGTCCTTCTAATAACCCTTGGAGGTAGATGCTGCTAGTACTACCCACATTTTATAGTTAAGGAAACTGAGGTAAACAGAGATTAAATAACTTGCCCAGGATCACACAGCTAATTAGTGTCTGAGGCTAGATTTGAATTGAAGTCTTGGCTATGCACCTAGAGCTTTCTCTGCCCATGGTTCCATTTTGATTCCTGGAGGTATTTAGGCCGAAAGAGGAAAGATTTAGGTAACATGATAGGTGTGTTCCAGTATTTGAAAGATTGTTATGAGCAGCTAAATAGCACAGTAGATAGGGCTGGAGTTGGGAAGACCTGAGTTCAAATATGGCCTCAAACACTTACTAGCCGTGTGACCCTGGGCAAGTCCCTTAACCCTGTTTGTCTCATTTTCCTCATCCATAAAATAAGCTGCAGAAGGAAATGGCAAACCACTCCAGCTTTGTCAAGAAAACTCCAAATGTGGTTAGAGACAAACATGACTGAAATGACTGAATAGGTGGAAGAGGCATTACTTTCTCTACATGGCTCAAGAGGGAAGAATCAGCAAATAAATGAAATCACAGAGGCACATTTCAGCTGGTTGGCAGAAATACTATCTAATGAATAGAGTCATCCAAAAATGTCAGCAGTTTTCTTGAGGAGAAGTGAGTTCTCCTCCTTTGGAGGTCTTCAAGAATAACCACTTGTTGAGTAGAGATGTTCTTGACTCGGGTATTGATTGGATACATGAAGTGAATGAATGAGAAGAGTTAAAGATAAAAGATGAAGTGATTTTGAGTGCAAAATTTGATGACTGTAAGAGTCACAGACAAAAAAAAGTAGAGAAGGAATACAGGACAATAACAAACTCAGCCTGGGATATTTTGCATTTGAAGTGCAATTGAAACATTTTGTGATGAAAGAAAAACCTAAGAGACAGAGTTTCTGGGTAATTAATATTTGATTTATTAATTAGGTTAGCTAATACTCAATAAATTGATCGTCAGTGGTTTCTCTTGGTAACCAAAGACGAAGACATGGAGAACCTGAATGCCTTAAATATTTTTTTTAAAGGAAATGCCCCATGACAAGTGGAAATCAACCCTAATTGATGGGCATTTAATGAGGAGGTGAGCTGGAAGTCATGAGCTTCTGCTGAGAATGTGCCTTGATCATGAGACTCTGCCACCTCCAGCAATCTGACAAGGGAATTCATCTTCACCCAGACCACTCTGGTTTTGTCCTTCATGAGCTGGGTCATCCTAAACTTCAATGTAGGGGTGCAAGGACAGGGCTGTTTTCCTTGGAGCAAGAACTCACCTAGATTAGATTTTGTTTATACTCTAAAGTACATTCTGGGACAGTTAGCAGTGAATACAGTACTGGCCCTGGAGTCAGGAGGACCTGAATTCAAATCCAGCCTCAGACACTTAACCTTTACTAGCTGTGTGACCATGGGCAAGTCACTTAATCCCAATTGTCCTGTCTTCTCCCCTCCAAAAAAAAAAAGACAAAAAGAAAAAGTATATTGTCCTATTTGGGTGAGATCCCACAAAAGATGGAGAAGCATGTTCTCTATGGGTTAGAGAACATCTCATCAATCAGTCATGGCTTTCAGAGACTGAGGGACTGACCTACAGGGGCTGGTCTCTAAATGAGGAAATAAAAGAGAAAAAGACATTTCTAATTTAATAATTGGTTCTTAACATAATGGGAAAATAATAATTTCTTTCAGTCTAATTAAAGATGTTCAATAGAAGACATACAGTTTGGCTAAAAGTCAGAACAATACATATATATTTTATACAATGATAAATTTAGACCTGGAAGCCTTAGAGGTCATCATGTCCAATTCCTTCACTTTAGAGATAATGAAACTGAGTCTCAGAGAAGTTGAAGGATTGCCCAGCCTACCTAGTAAATATCTGAGGCAGGATTTAAACTCAGGTCTTCCTCAATCCATATCCAGAACTCTAACCATTGTACCATTTGATTGTCTGTATGGAAGTCATCGCAATAGAAGTGGACATTGAAACAGCTACTGAGTTTAGGGAGAAGGTGCAGAGAAGAGAAGAGGTCCAAGCTGAGACTGTTGGAGAACAGCTAGACTTTAAAAGTTGGGAGAAGATGATGAAGAAGAATCAGCCCAGGAGACTGGAGATTCCTAGGATTCCTAGGAGAATCAAACCCAGGAGAACCTGCATAATGTAGTGTCTCCAAAGCCAAATGAAAAGAGACTATCCAGTACTAGGGGGTGGTCAACAGCATCAACAGAAGTCAACAAAAATAAAAACTATTATTAAAAAGACATTTGGTTTTGCAATGAGGCACCCGGTGACCTTAGACCAGTATCAATGGTGTTGTATGTGGGCAAACCAGATTGCAAGGAAATAAGATGAGAGGGGGCACTGAGGTAGCAGAGGTGAGTGTTGATAACCTTTTGAATAAGCTTAACAATGAATGGAGGAGAGAGAGAAAGAGAGAGAGAGAGACAGAGAGACAGAGAGAGACAGACAGAGACGGAGAGACAGAGAGGATAGAAGTTAAACAGGGTAGAAGAGTTAAAGGAAAACCTTTTTTTTTTTTAGGATTGGAGAAACCCAAGAGTATTGGTAGGCAGATGGGAACAAACTGGTAGAAATGGAAAAGAAAAAGGAAAAGATACAAAAGAGAGGGAATGATTACTGACAGGAGGTAAGTGAGAAGGGGCTCAGCAACCTGGGTAACCTGTCATATGGAGATCATTTGAAGGGACTGGGAATGTGTGCCTTATCTGGAGAAGAGAAGACAAGGGAGGAATAATAGCTGCCTTCCAGTATGAAGGGTTGTCTGGTGAAAGAAGGTTTAGATTCATTCTTCATAATTACAAATGAGAGAATTAGGATAAATGAGTAGGACTTTCAGGGTGGTCAATTTACAGCGAACATAAGGAAGACTATAATGATAATTAGAGCCATTTCAAGATGGAATAAATTTCTACATGAGGTATTGATTTCCCAGTCACTGGATTGATTTGGATAAAGACTGAACAACTGCACGGTTCACACATCCATCAGTGAATCAATTGGCATCTACTTTGTGCTAGAAATTTTGCTAAGTGAAATCTTTGCCCTCAAGGAGCTATATTCTATGCAACATACAATAAATGCATCCATTAGTTGGGGGAAAATAAAATATTGTTAAAATAGGTATGCCCATAAAGATATAGAAAATAAAAGTTTTTTAGGAGGGAGGAGTTACTAAAATCTGGGGGCTCATGAAAGGTCTTATGTAGATTATAAGAGACACAGCATTAAGCAGGGGGTTGGACTGAATGCTCTTCAAGATTCTATGATTCTTTTTGCCTTTTCTTATGATCCTGCTAATGTTGATCACAACTGGGTAGGTGTAACTGACCTTTTATTGGTTCATTAAATCAAATGTAATTTTAAAAATCATCAAGCAACTGATTTATGCAGTACTGAAACATCAATAACCTATAATTTATGGTAGGATCATAGATTAAGAGCTGGAAGAAGGCTCAGCAGCCACTTAGTACAATGCCTTCATTTTATAAATAAGGAAACTTAGGCCCAGGGAGATAAAATAACCTATGCAGTGTTGCATAGGAAGATGATTACCCTTTTATTTCCAAAAATTGCTGTTTATAAAATCTGTCATTTGCAAAGAGAATTTCACAAGGACAGTTATGCCTTCCAAATCATGGCTTAGATATATCATGGATTAGCATAAGAAATTCAATGAGAATTTTTGCGAGTTCTGTGGAAACCACAGACAACACAGAAAACAAGTTTAGAAACTCAGAAATGCGTAAAATATATGTATGGTCTTGTATAATATCAACATGCTTTATCTTTTAATACCATAATAATTCAGACTTCTTCTCTGGTAAGAAGAGAAGGCCAAAAAATTTTACCCAGATTTTCTAGATCATGGGGGCGCTGTGCCCCCAAACTCCACAATGTGGAAGGGATAATTCTAGTACCAAATCCGTACTCAAAGGGAGTCCTCATTTCTTCCCTCTCCATGTTATTCTGGGCTTTCCTTGCTGCTCCTGCTGCTGTTGTTTCCCAAATGGCTACACACTGGTGCTTCTGAAAATATTTCTTCTATACTTGATGAGTGAAACTGGACCACTTCAGGTCCCCAAACACAAAAGAAAGATAATTGAATTTTTCTGCACAATGCTGCAGTATCTGAAGAGCAAGTGGGGAAAAAAATGTAGCCCATCACCTGGTGGCTACACAGGTAAATAAAATCTCATACTAACCAGCACTCCTATATTGCCTAGTTTCTTGGCAATTGAGTATGGGTAGGAGGATGAGTGAATTAAAATTTTTTTAAAAAGCTTTGAAGATTAGATATTTTTTTTTTAAGGAGGATAGAAGGAAGGTAGTCTCCTCTGAATTTCATGATTGTTAGGGTTGAGTATAGTTCCCTGAGAAAAGAATATGGAACTCATTTTCTGAAATTGAATTCAGTTCAGTTCAACAAGACCTGATTTAACACCTGTGATTTGCAAAGAACTATGCTTCTGGCTAAGTGTGCGAAAACAAAATATACCACCCTTAAGGAGCTTTGGTCTGGGTAGGGAGTTGTAGGGGTTGTTGTGGACTGCAACATGTTGAAACAGAAACAGAAAAGATGTGCACACAGATACTAGGAAGTTGTAGGAAGTTGTTACAACTACATCAATAACTTTCTTCATTCTAAACCATTGTTCCGTCGCTCAGGGACTAGGCCTGTGATTTCATTGGTTTGGAAGGGTCCATCTAAGTGAGGAAATTACTCTACCAATCAAGTCTGCCCCCTTCTCTCTAATTTATGGTCTGGGACATCATAAATCGAAGAGTTGCTTACAACAGTGGTTCTCAAAGTTTGGGGCCTCGGGACCAATTTTCACTCTTAAATTTGCTGAGGATCCCCCAAAGAGCTTATGAGGCCTATATCTGTTGACATTTACCATATTAAAAATTAGAATGTCTCACTATTATGATGAAGATAGTGTTGACCTCAAGAAGAACCAAAAAGGGTGTCAGGGACCCCTAGGAAGACCCTTTGAAAACTTCTGGCTTAGAGCACTTAGCAGTGGTTCTCAACCTTCCTAGTGCCACGACTGTATGTGGGCATATCTGCATGTGGGCGGACCTGCCTGGAGACCAATAGAGGAGCCGTGTCTTCATTGTTAAGACCATCGGAAATATGTGTTTTCCAATGGTCTTAGGTGACCCCTGTAATCCCTGCGAAAGGGTCATTTGACCTCCAAAGGGGTTGTGACCCACAGAACTGCTGAAGAGGGTAAAAAAACCTTTTCCCCAGGATCACATAGACCTTCTCTGGAACTTAAAGAGTTTTAAGAGTTACCTAGATCTTTGAGAGGAAGTGACTTACCTAGAGTCACATAGGCTGTATGGGTCACAAGCCCTATCTATACCCATTTCCTCTTACCCTCAAGGCAGCCTCTCAGCATGCTGCCAGTATGCAAAGATGAGTAAATAGGAAATATACACAAAGTAAAGCTGAAATAATTATGGTGGTGGTATTGGAGAGAATCCTGATAAACTAGAATTTATAAACTTTAGTTTAAAAAGTAACTGCTGTCAGGTTTTCTATCAAAAGATTGGAAGGCAGATGTGAAGAATTCCAACCCCCTTCACCTAACTGAACAGAGTCTTTGTTTATGAGGGAAACAAATAGCTCTCTGTCCTATTGATTTCTTTATTTCGTTGGAGGTTATACTGATGTAGTAGGGGTAGATTCTTGAACTCTTCCCATGGAAATGGATATGTGTTCCAACCCCTTCTGTAGGACATGTTCTCTGGCCCTTTGCTAAAGGATGTGCATGACATGGTACCTCCCACCTGGGGGTTACATCAACTAAGATTGTATTGAAGATGATTGGGGACTGAAACAAGAGTAGATGCCCATTGAGTAGGACATAAGGGGAGTGGAGGAGAACCTGATTTGTCTTTCTCTCCTAACCTGGTACATATCCACCACCTGCCCTATGGTTCATTGAGGACTTTAACACCAATATATCATCATCATCATCATCATAGTACCAACTGAGAGAAAGAAGTAGAATGTTTAGAATTTCTTTTAAAGCAATAGAAATGGAAGGGTTATCAAATGTATCTATGTAGAAATATTCAATTAATCAACCATTTTTTCATATTATTTTCTAAGTGATTAGATTTCTCTCCCTTTCATCTCTCCTCTCCCTTACTCCCTCCATATGTCTCTCTGTTTCCTGCCCACATTCACATGTAGACACACATGCTGATTTGGAAGGACTCCCTTAGCTAAATATAAACCTCAATATATTTTGAGCCTACAAAGGAGGAAATCAACATGAGGAATTTGTTACCATTAGAAATCATCTGATTAACCATGCTAATAATAAGCATAGGGCCAGAAAAGGAAAAATTAGGTGATTTGTAACAGAGTAGAGAGAGTTTTTTTCCCCCTCATTCAATAACTAAATTAAATCCAGCCAAACAAGAACTAAAAGACAAACAGTTCCCAGGTGTAGGTAGTTGTTACAACTGCATCAATAACTGTTCTTTCATTCTAAACTGATGTTCAGTCAGGCTTCTAGTAAGTTACTGAATCCACCCTTTATGGATAATTTTTTTTTCAAAGACCCATCTCAGTTTGGAGAGGGGAGAGACTAGAAGCATGTAATTCTGCCATTGAAAAGCTGAACTTGTATGAAATGAAGCACAGGGAAGAAGGAAGTAGAACAAGGAAAATAATTTACATGAAAACAACATTATAAAGAAAGACACTTTTGAATGATTTAAGGACTTTGTTCAATGCAACGATCAAGTTAGATTCAAGGGAACTAGTAGATGCAGCATGTTACCTATCTCCTGAAAGACAGGTGATGAACTGAAGGTATGTATCTGTGGACCAGTCTAATACTGGGATTTGTTTTGCTTGACTATGAATATTTGTTTCATGGGTTCTGTTTTTTCTCCCTTCCCTTCCCCACTCTCTTCCCTTCCCTTCCCTTCCCTTCCCTTCCTTCCCCACCTCTCCCTTCCCCTCTCCCTTCCCTTCTCCATTCCCTTCCCTTCCCTTCACTTCCCTTCACCCTTCTCTTCCCTTCCCTTCTACCTTCCTTAATTCCTTTTTTCTCCCCTTCCTTTCTGCCTTCCTTCCTTCTCCCCTTTCCTCTCTCCTTCCTTCCTTTATACCTTCCTTATTTCCTTCCTTCTGAGGGGGGAGCTGGAAATAGGAGAAGATGAATGGTTGTTAATTGAATTAGAATAAATTTTAATTGTAAAAAAGAATAAGATTAAAAATGAAACAGAAATCACACCATATAAGAATTAGTGATGTAATTAATGTTTAATAGATGATTAGCCACTGAATACTAATAATGATGGCTAACATTTATATAGTGCTTTGTGTAAGCTTTTTTATTTGATCTACATAACCACCCAATAAAGGTGGTATCGCCTCCATTTTACAGATAAGGAAAGTAAGCTTGAGAGAGGTTCAATGATTTGTTCTAGGTCACAAAGTTCAAGAGTATTTAAGGCAGAGTATAAATGCAGGTCTTCCTAGTTTCCAGTTCATCAATCTATCCACTGTGCCACAGAGGGATTTTCCATGGTGCTTTCTAGCCTTATTTTGATACTCTACCAGAAATACAATATTCAAATAAATCAGGGATAGAGTGGCAATCCTGTGTAACACTTTTTTCTCTGAAGTAGTTCCTTTTTTTTTTCTTTGCTATTAACCTCTTCAGATAATGGGTGAAACATATGAAAGATAACTGATCAAGGAACTTTGGCATTGATGCAGTGGATTTTTGCAATTTATCATGACGGAAGAACACCCCTTCACCATCCCACCTGCAATCTATTACCTCAGAAGAGTTATTTTTCACATCTTCTTTCTTGCAACCTTATTCAGTCATGCTACATTTATACAAATAGTTTTCGATGTCTCTAACTGCAGTTTTAATGCTGATTGATGGAGACCAACGGTCTTATCCAACCTACCAAGAGCCTGTCACTGGAGGAGAAAAATGAGGTAAATGCTTAAGAACAGATATTTTCAAACTCTAACTCATGTTCATAAATGAAAGTCAATAAAATATGACCTTCCAAAATGGAGCTTTTTTAATGTTGGGTATATTCAGAAGGATTTGGAAAGTGAATAATAAATATGAAACTCTGAAGTCACAATTGGCTGATATTTATAATTTGTAAAGAGATTAAAGTTAGTTTACCCAAGCTCTTTCTTTGTGGAAGCTGGTGCCAATTTATATAAAAGTTCCATCATTTGAGACTGTTCTTATCGGAATGGTCTGTTTGCCCTGTCTCCCCATAATTGTCTTCAAGGCAGTGAATTTGATTTATGGATTGTCTTATTTTTCAGGATAAAGTTAATGTTTTCCTTTTCCCGGTCACACTAGTAAATTACTTGATTAATATAAAAAAAAAAACTTTCATTCACATGCAACCTTTGGATACACAAAATGTAAAGCTGTTGCCAACACTTTGAGAAGTATTCCTGTAAGTAGCCTATCAAGGAAATTGCCTTTGTAATTAAACATATAACAAGTGAGCTTTTTTCCCCCTTGCTTGCTGTAAATCCATTTCACTCTCTACTAAGTGGAGAATTTATAATTAGATTGGGAAAGAAGAGAAGATCCAAGTGAATGCAGTGGACTCTTCTCCCATAATCTGATGATATTTACAGTGTTTTCTTTGCTAAAAAAAAAAAACCCTAGGAAGTCAGACTTAGCTAAAGAACTTCATGTACATATTACATCCTTGGAGGAATGCCTTTTTCAGGATTCCTACTTTTCTATCATTCCTTTTTCCCCTTAAAGTAATACAGCACAAGAAAATAGATGATATTGTGGAAAGGGGGCTGGTTTTGAACTCAGAGAATGTAGGTTTAAATACCAACTCTGTCATTTATTAGCTGTGTGGCCTTGAACAAGTCAACGAGTCAAGTCAAGAAGTATTTGTTAAATGTTCCTATGCTTCAGGCATTGTGCTGAGCACTGGGGATACAAAATATGATTCCTGTCCTTAAGAACCTAATGTTGCACTTAGAACTGTGCCTCGCACACAGTAGGTGCTTAATAAATTTTAGTTTCGTGATATTCTAATGGGAAATGATGTGCAAACAACTGTGTATATATGATGGATAGACAGAGATGGATTTAGATTTATAGCTAGGTGACTAGCTAGATTTAGGCCTATTTCAGATGAAAGGCTTGTGAATTATTTTGTAAGGTTTAAAGTGATATATAAATGCCAAGGAAATAATATTCAATGAAATAGAGGTCTTTCAAGCATTCTTGATGAAAAGAACAGAGTTGAACAGAAAATTTCACATTAAAACACAAGACTCAAGAGAAGCATTAAAAGGTAAAAATAGAAGAGAAATCATAAGAGAATCTATAAAGTTAAACTGTTTGCATTCCTATATGGGAAGATGATATATGTGTAACTCCTAAAAATTTTGTCATTATGAGGGTAGTTACAAGGAGTCTACATAGAGAACATGAATATGAGTGGATTGTATTGGGATGTTCTTCCCCCCTACTAAAAAAAAAATAAAGGTGAAAGAGTGAGAAAGAGGGGTGTACTGGGAGAAGGGGTTAAAGAGAGGTAAAATGGGGAAGTTTTCTCTCATAAAAAAGCATGTAAAGAAGAGATTTTACAATGAAAAAGAATATGGGGGGGCGGTAGTGGGCATTGCTTGAACTTTACTTTCCTTGAAATTTGTTCAAAGAGGGAAGAATATGTGTGTGTGTGTATGTGTGTGTGTGCGCGCGCACGCGCGTGCAAGCATATATATGTGAATACTCAGTTGGGTATAGAAATATATCTGATTTAATAAAGAGATAAGAGGGGAAGGGGATAAAAGATATGGAGGAATGATAAAACAGAGGATGGATTTAGGAAGGCAATGATCAGAAGCAAGAAAGACTTTTGAGGGGGGAAAGAATAAAAAGAGAGAAGAATAAACATTAGAAAATAGGATGAAAGGAAATATACAGTCATTGCAACTATGAATGTGAATGGGATGAGCTCACCCATAAAAAGAAAGCAGATTGTAGAATAGATTAGTAATCATAATTCAACAATATGTTTTCAGCAAAAGACAGCCTTGAAATAGACACATCCAGGGTTAAAATAAAGAACTGGAACAGATTCTATTATGCTTCGGTTGATGTAAAGAAGGGACAAATAGTCAGCATGCTCTCAGACAAAGGAAAAGCAAAAATAGACTTAATTAAATGTGATAATTAGGAAAACTATATTTTGTTAAAAGGCACCAGACGATGAAGCTATATATATGTGTGTGTGTGTGTGTGTATGTATACATATGTAAACACATATATGTATATGTATATGTGTGTGTAATTATAGCAAGTTTCTCTAATAAAGGACTCATTCCTCAGTTATATAGGGAAGTGAGTCAAATTTACAAAAATAAGAACCATTTCCCAATTGATAAATAGTAAAAGGATGTGAACAGGAAGCTAGTTTTCAGATGAAGAAATCAAAGCTATTTACATCATATAAAAAAGGCTTAAGGGGGGGCGGAGCCAAGATGGCGGCGTAGCAGCAGCAACACATTGCAGCTCTCACATAGCCACCCCAAAATACCCATAAAATAGGACTCTAAACCAATCCTAGAACTCCAAAACGCACACAAAGATACTTCCCACTAAAGTCAGC
>CM053581.1:356981768-356997603 GCA_028627135.1 Pseudochirops cupreus | reverse complement strand
CTGTCTATCTATATCTCTGCCTAGCTATCTTTTCTGAAGGAAGGGACATTTGGTCCTTCCTACATACTAACTTGACTATAATCACAGAAAAAAGTAGAAAAGAGAGGTAACAAGTTAATATTTTAACAAAGTGTTAACGCTTGGTAATTTTCTTCTGAAGGGTGAACACCTTCCTCTGACTATTCTAAAGAGAGTGTTGATTGAGTAATGTTCTAAATCTTCTGACCCATGTAGATTACAGTCATTTTTCTTTAAAGGCATTGAAAATTTCCTCCAGATTTACTTGGCTGAGGGGACTAAAACTCAGGAAATTGATCCTGGTTTCCTTACCGTAAAAAGTCATAAGTAGTGGCTTCTGATGTCTGATGTTTCACTAACAAACCTTCACTAACAAAACGGAAGTAATAGAACTCTTCTCATCTGAATCAGCATGGTATTTCTCACTATCTTTAGTGAATATTCTTTCCCTTTCCCTCCTCCCATGATTAAATGAATGAGTATCTTTTACAGACTGTGAAGTTGTGTAGTAGGTAAAGAAGGTTGGACTTGGAGTCAGGAAGACCTGAGCTCAAATTCTGTCTCAGACCTTTACTAGCTTTGTTACCCTGGGAAAGTCACCTAACTCTGCCTTATTATCCTCAACCCTAAAATGCAGATAATTGCAGCAACTATCTCCCGGGATTTTTGTGAGCAGTAAATGAGATCAGATATGTATAACTCTTAGTCCAATATGTGCGATGTAGTAGGTGCTATATAAAATCTTATTCCCTTCCCTTCTCTATTTCCTCTCTTTCATCCCTCCCTGTCTCTCTGTTCCAAGTATGTTGTTCCTACCACTAGAAACTTTCCAAATTACACCTAAATACTGGTGATTGTAGTCTTTACTTCTCTTAATATTTTCTGTGATGTTTTTCATTTGAAATTTAGAAAATGCCTAATGAGTAACGTTTCCCTCCAACTTAAAGGGTTTTCTTTCTGTTCAATTTTGGCAAGCTTTCTCCTTTGTTCATTATTTTGCTAATTAAAGGGAACTGGCTTTGCAGGTATATTTCTCCCAGCTGCCACAATTCTTGATTTAGAGCAATTGAACTTGAAAGAGACCTAACAATAAGAAGAGTTTATTCAATAAAATTGCAAAGTTGATGTGTTCCTTCAAAAAGTTTATTTTCTTTCCTTTGCTAAAATAACAGGATTACTAATTATTACTCAACTATACTTCATTAAACTTAATTGGTTTCCAATATTGGAAAATTTTTTACTCTCACCATTTCAGAGCCTACTAATAGCCCCCTATAAATCACAAGTTTGATTGTGATCCAAAGAAATAGCTTCGGTTTTTGTCTTAGTGGTTAAACTGTCCATGTAATTGTAGAATTAATGAGTGACTTGTTAAGACAGATAAGTGGATAGTGAAGGTGTTGCATAATTGATAAGATCTGGATTCACAATCCTCCTCCAGTAATGACTATTTTGTAACCTTGGGTAAGTCTCTTCACCTCTCTCTGCCTCAGCTCTCTCATCTGTAGAATGGGGGCAATTTTACTGATGCTGAAATGCTTCCATAGATACTTGGTTTTCTCATTTGCTAAAGTGATCCTCTTTCATAATCTACCTTCTTAAACAGATTCAGGCTGGCAAGTGTTTGAGGGTAGCCAGACAGAGCTCTTTAAATACTTTTTCTTAAAAAAAGTATATGCATATTCGAATGAAAACAGAAACACTTCAAAGTTCAATTTAGTTCAGAGAAATCTTCACATGCATCTCACAGAAGTCAAATGCAGTTTTACAGAAGCCAAGAAACACTTGACAAGTCTTCCTGTTCCGAATCTCCTAGAGAATCTTAAGCAGGCAGGAGAGACAAGCAAATGGACCAATTGATACCTTAATGGAGGACAATGTTTAATGGAGAACCTATATAAAAAAAAAAGAGGTCAAAGCTAAGTCACTGGTGGTCCATCAAAAATTAATAATTTGTCATGAAAGGAAGAATAAACAAACCGTAATTTGGCATTATATCTTGCACTATGCTGTTTTAGGATTTGTTCAATTGTGAGGAAGAAATTGGGATGTAAAGATAAAATGTGAGTGCATTTGTAAAAGAACAAAAAGACATTCATTTAATACATTAGCATTTTAAAAGTGCCTTTTAAAGTACTCTTTCTTTGAACCCTGATAACAGCCCTGCAGTACAAGTACCATTATCACCAACAAAAGCAAAATAAAACTGAACTTATGATTTTACAGGCCTAGGGAGCTTGAAGGTGGTTTTCATCTTCAGTCTTCTTGATCTTGGTCTTCCTGACCCAAGTCCAGCATTCTATGTGTTATACAACACTGCTTCTTCTTATTATTTGTATTATATTAATTATTATTATTTATTATAAGTAGCATTTATAAAGTATTATGAGGTTGGCAAAGTATTGGTTTTCATCACAACCATGTGAAGCAGGTGTTATGATTTTCTCAGTTTCCCATATGAGAACACTGAGTCTGAGAAAGGTTAAGTGATTTGTCCATTGTCATATAGCCAGTGCCTTTGAGGCAGGATTCAACCTCGGGTCCTTCTGACCCCAAGTCTAATAGTCTACCCACTGTGACACATAGCTGCCTCAGAAATGATGTTGATAGGAGCAAAATTGTGATTCTGCCTTTATTCGTGTGGCATCAGGTCTACAGGGATCATTTCATTCCTTATATTTCTATCCCTAGTGTCTAGTATAGCACCTGGTACATTTAAAGAATGCTTGTTGAATAATTACTTAGGGGCAACCCTATAGCATAGAGGTATTGGAGTCAGGGAGAACTGAGTTCTAATCTGGACTCAGACACATACCAGGTGTGGGATCCTGGACAACTCACTTAATCTCTGTCTGCTTCAGTTTCTTCATCGGTGAAATGGGGATAATAATAGCACCTACTTCTAAGGGTTGTAATAAGGATAAAACGAGATAGTATTTGTGAACTGCTTTAGCACAGGGCTTGGCACACAGGAGGTGCTTAATGAATGGTTAATTTCCTTCCATCCTAATTAAAGCATTCTGCAAATCTTAAAGCACAATATAAATGCTGTTTTAATTATGGATTGATAGATGTATCAGTCTGACTACGTTACCAAGGTCCTTCTTCTCTTTGATCCTATATTCTGAGTGACTGAGCAACCCTGCCCCCATACACACACACACAGACACATTCTCTCTCTCTCTCTCTCTCTGTTTCTGTCTCTGTCTCTCTGTCTCTGTCTCTCTTCTTCTTTTTATGAGACCTCTGATGTTATTGCCCATTGAGGAAACTTCCCCTTCCAATGGAAATGGGCAACTACTCTACAATTTAGCTTTTAGATGAGCTGCCCAGGTTACTAAGAGGTCAAGTGACTTATCCAGGACCGCACAGAAAGGATGTGTCAGAGACAAAACTTGAACCCAGGTTTTCCTGACTCTGAAGTCAGTTCTCTCTAATACACTTGGCTTTTCTTCTCTACCTTTACTCAATACACTCCTCATTTTCCATGTGGGGAAGCTGAATTTCACAAAGGTAGACCAATTTGACTAGGCTCAGGGTAAGGGTATTTGAGTGTATTCATAGTCACATTTTTCTGAATCCAAATTGAGTATTCTAGCTACTACTTCTTAAAGTATAGTGACTTAAGTATAGTGACACAAATATAAATTTATTAATGGTTATTGATAATAAAAATTATTATTGTAATTATTGGGAGCTAGTGTGCATTAACAGGTATAACAGCGGACTTTAAATCAGCAAGACATAGGTTCAAATACCTCCTTGGACACTGACTTGTTGTGTGATCCTAGTGGCCAAATCACTATTTTTTTTTAAGTGGGGTACATTATCCCACAATTATATATAGAGTCTATTAGAAGAGTTGTTCAGTTGTGTCATGACCCCATTTGAAGTTTTCTTGGCAAAGATACTGGAGTGGTTTGCCATTTCCTTCTCCTGCTCATTTGACAGATGAGGAAACTGAGGCAACAGGGTTAAGTGACTTGCCCAAGGAGACACAGCTAGTAGGTGTCTGAGGCAGATTTGAACTCAGATCTTCCTGATTCCAGACCCAGTGCTCTCTCCACTGGGTCACCTTGCTGCCCCATGGGCAAAAGAATAGTGAGGAAAACACTTGGAAACTCAAACTCATCCTTCTTTCACTATTTATGTTAATATCAATGAAACTCAGCATAGACAAATATTTCCCTTATTCCTTGAAAATATTGTCTCCAAGCACTTGCTCATTAAAAATTACAAAGGAAAATATTTTAGAATCTCTTTTCTCCTCTTTCCTTTCCCCCCCTCCTCTCTTTATGGTGGTTAAAGAAGCAAAGTAGAGCCTATAGGGGAAGGTGTATAAGCTTTCAATCTTTATTTTCCCTTGCAGGCCTACTCATTTTGTCAGCCCATCTTTAGTCCCAGTAAAAGTAAAGTTTTATGAAAAGGAAAACAGAGAGAATGTGTATATGTGTGTGTATATGTGCACATATGCATGTGTGTGTGTGTGTGTGTGTGTGTGTGTATATGTATGAAGACCACCAATTCAGTGTCAAAGTTACCGGGTTCAAATCCAAGCTCTGCTATTTATAACCTGTGGGATCATCTTGGGCAGATCTCCACCTTTCCCTTGTTCTGTTGTTCCAGTCATGTCTGACTTTTTGTGACCCGATTTGGGGTTTTCTTGGCAAAGACTGTATTGGTTTGCCATTTCCTTCTCCAGCTCATTGTACAGATGTGAGGAAACTGAGGCAAACAGGGTTATATCTGAGGCCAGATTTGAAGGCAAGAAGATGAATTTTCCTGACTCTGGGGCCTGCCCTCTGTGAACTATAGTGCCGCTTAGCTCACCTTTCTAATCCATCTGTAAAATGACGTTCTGGAGAATGCACTACCAGGCATAGTCACTGAAGTGGGTGTTTTTGCTTAACTGTTTTCTTTTATATCAAGAGAAGGTTCTGGCTAGGGAGGTGTGGGGTTGCTGTGTTTTACCTGACTGTGATATTAAAAATAAAAGGCGTCAAAGCAATTTATTTTGAAAAAGAAAGAAAAGTAATAGAAATGGGCTAGCAAAGTGAACGAGCCTGCAAGGGGAAATAAAGGTTGGAAAAGCTTATACACCTGTCCCTATGGGCTCTACAAATATCAAAAGGAAGAGAAAAACAAATTTAAGGGCCTGCCATCCCTACGCATTTGGAACAGTCACATTCTACTTCTCATAACTAGTTTAGCAGAGTCAATATATCAAAGATAAAATCCACACCCACAGTCTCATATTCCACCAGGTTCCACACAATTGGCTATGACAGGTATATACCACAATGCTGTTATCATTACAAAAATCCCCAGTGCTCTAAACAGTGTTGTCAACACAGAATAAAAGGGAAATGCTGAGCCTGGGGCACATTTTTCCCCCTGTGGAAACAAACCCCCAACATCAAAACATTTTCAAAGCTCTGTTGTTGTGTAACAAGCTACAGCTCTTATTACAGACATTGTGCAAATTATGTCTATACTGAATTTAGGAAATCCATGATTTTCAAGTGTAACTTCCCAAAGATTAATGCATAAATGGAAAAGAATGATAACCTTAGTAATTAGAGAGTAGACAAATGGACTGCAGTAGCTAAGAAAACATAGGAATGAATAGACTTCACAACCAGCAATTTTCAACTTTCTAGAAAAGCACGAGAGATTGAGCCTAAATATTGCATCAGAATCATAAAACCGAAAGCTATTGCTAATTCTGTTAACATCGGCACTCTGCTATCAAATGATGCATTGGGGATTGAGAAGGACCCTGTGCCTTTGGGAGGTACACAAAATGCCACATGTTAGGACAGTTTCAAAGCCTGCATTGAAGGGAACGGGGAGAAGTCAATGGAAATATGGAACCTAGAATATGAGTAGGAGATGAGAAATTCGGACAAAACTTTATATGGAAAAAAATAGAATGAAGAAAGGAACTCTTTCTCAGCTTCAGCTATAATGTACCTGCTTTCTGAACCTGAGCAGCAGAACCAGCAACATTTGTTCTGCTAGGTTGAGAGGAAACCCAGACATCCAGCAGAACTCCCACCTTTATCTCTAAAATCTGTCTGGAGACCTACAGGGCTCTACAGATCTAGTAAGCAAGGTGATTGGAATAAAAAGAGACTTGTCTAATTGGCTCACTTAAGGCAAATCAAGGTAATGATGCTAGAATGTTGTCATACAAGTATCTGTTTTGTAGTATCTTTCTAGAGTTTCTGTCTGTAGCTGGAAACTTGAGATGATACTCATTAAAAACAAAACAAATAAAAAACTGTTCTTTTTTTGCTATGGGTTCTTGCTGTCTTGGTGCTTCCAAGATGTATGCCCTTTTCAGGTGATAGATGGTGTAATCAAAGCAAGATCATTGGACCCAAAGTTGAAGGTATTTAGTTGTTTGGAAGGGGGGGAAAGAAGGTGGACAATGGAAGGGGGACTATGTATAAATTTTAAAAAGGAGGGAGGTGATATCAATTAGCCAATCAGTGAAAGTGGCTGTCTGTTAGTGGGATGAGACAGTTAGTACTTCTGTATTGTTGATGTGGACCCACATGTTGGAGGCAGAGCTAGTGGAAGTTTCCTTTCCCCAGGCAAGAGCTGGGTCAGTGCTGGAAAATAGAGGCTGGGCATAGCAGAAGACATTGCTGGATAGGTCTGCCACCTGAATGAGCATTTGTTCCAAGTTGTAGCTAAAAGCAGACAGTGGCAAGGAGATCTTAGTACTTGGAAAAATCAATAAATCATACATAGAAAGTAAGAAAATGCTGTGGGGAGAGCTGAACAATAGAAGGAAGAAAGGAAGGAAAGAAGGAAGGACCTTGACCTTAAAAACAAAGTGAGTCCCCTAAGACAAAGGCAAGAGACTATTAGACTGTTGTAGATTACACACACACCAGTGAAAAGAAGAAAAAGAAAAGTTGATGTGGCTTTAGGATGGAGATGGAAACTTGTAGTTCCAATTTTCACAAGAAATGTTATGTCTAGGAAAGAACTAGAGGGACTGCGGTTGTCTTAGAATACTCTGATCACTAAGTAGTTGCTTTTCTGTCTTTACTGAATTTTGCTCTAAGAATGCCCAGTGGGACCAGAGCAGGGACAGCAGAATGATGCTTTACTAACTTGGGGAGAAGACCTCCCCATTTACGTGCTTCCCACCAGGTTATTTCTAGTCTATGTCTCTAGATGGGGCTGTAATTGTAGACAAATGCCAGCTATGTCTTGAAGGGAAACTGAAGAAACATGATTGGACATCATGTCACAAAATCATTGACTGTAACTAAAGCCCAACTGTAACAACATTTCTCCAATTTGTCAGAAATTCTTTGAGTTTACAAATGTCTATTTTATACCCTCCCATTCCTGGGAACTGATAATCTATTTGAGTCTTTGATTCAGAGGCTATAGACTATAGGAGATAGGGAATTTGCAGAAAACTTTATGCAGAAAGACAGATTGAATAAAGCATTCTCCTTTGGTTTCAGGTCTACTGGTAGCCACTGTCTGAACCTGGGTAATAGAACTATCGACACCTGATCAACAAACCTTGAATTTGTCTTCAGAATCCCCTTATAGGTAAGAACTGCCTGGAGATTTGGTGACTCTCTAGTTGTATAACAAAGGTCAAACTGAATAAAAAGGGACAGCTCTAATGGGCTAATTGAAGGCTCCATTCAGGGTCAAGCTAGTGATGCCAGAAGATTTATATGTAGGCAGTCCCTTGGCAGAGTCTTGATAAAAATTTCTTCCTGCTGATAGGACTTGTCCTCATTAAATAAACATTCTTCTTGCTGCCGTATTAAGGTTCTTGTTTTCCTGATGCTCCTATGATCTGAACCTAGGGACTCTGAGGACTAACATGTGGATGTGCATAATGGACAAGAAAGAAATACCCCATTTACTTTGGGATCATCTCCATTTATTTTGATTCCTCTGTCTGGCCACTAAATCCTAAATAAACAACATTACTGTGCTGAATCACAGAATGAGTTGACAGAACATTAGATAAGAAAGAAAAATAATGGGATAGTGACTTCTCCTAGGTCCTCTCTCCATTGAAAAACTGAACTCTTTTGAAAAAGATGAGAATGAGAGAATGATGATGATGATAATATATAATAATAATCATTAGATATGTCTATATTATGTGAAAATTTCACGTATTAAGATTTTCAAAAAGCTTTCCTTGTATTATTCAAGCCTCAAAATGACCCTGTTAGTTTAGTTCTGCAGGATCATTACCTTCATTTTATAAATGAAATAATTGTAATTAAGAAAGATTAAGGTACATACTCGTGGTAACTCCTGCAGCTAGTTAGTCAGTATCAGAGGGAGAACTCAAAACTAGCTCTTTCTGAGTCCCAGTCCCAAACTTTCTCTACTATACCAAACGGCCTCATAGAATGTTAGAACTGGAAAGAGACTTATTAAAGCTCCAGTTGGACACCTTCATTTTGCCAGTTTCACTAAATATCAGAGCTGGAAGGGATTTTAAAAATCATCTAGCTCAAACCTCTCATTTTACAAATGAGAAAATTGAGGATTGAGATATCAAGTGTCTTGGCACACAACAAGCTAGTTAGTGGGAGGGCCTTGTTTTTATAATTGAGCCAACTGAGGTTCAGAAAGATGAAGAGATTTGATAAAGATCATTTACTAACTGTGGTTGTGTTGAACTGAGAAGCAAGGTCTCCTGACTTCTTGGTCAAGGCTCTTTCCACTCTACTCTCATGCCACAGACACCAATGTGGTTTCGGTCTTAGGTCCATTATGACTATTTAATTACAAATCTACTATATTGGTCACATTCATAGAATGCATGATCCACAACAGATTTTTGTAGGGAAAACTTGAGTGCTGCATCCCCAAATTCGAGGGCAGAAAAATATTTCAGACATGTTCTCATTAGGAGCTTCATACAATTTGGGATGACTGGTAAACACTAGTATAACAATCAATCGAGAGACATTTATTAAGTGCCAGTCACTGGATGTAAAAAGAATCAAAAGATAGTCCTTGCCCTCAATGAGCTGGCAATCTCGTGGGGAAGACAATATGCACCCAAATATATATGAGGCAAGCTATATATAGGGTTAATAGGAAATAATTAATAGAGGGAAATTACTGAGATTAAAAAAGGTTAGGGAAGGCTTCCTGCAGAAGGTGAAATTTTTATTTGAGACTAAAAAACAATGCTCAGTAATCTTTGCTTGAAGAAAAGCTTCTTATGAGTAAATTAATTACTTTCAGGTCCCTTCCCATATCTGCCTTTAGGCTATATGTCAATTAATTCTAGCCATTGATAACTAGTGAAACAAAGAAAACTTGACCAAAGAGAAAAGTGTTCATCTTTACATTCAATTCATAGTAGTTAAATTATGTACCCTAATCATATACAAGGTATTGTGCTAAGTTCATGGCTGATTTTTTTAGCATTTTAAAAAAGTTATTGAAAATGTGTCTGGTATTCAGTTGAGTAGATTCACTGTTTTTTTTTCTTTCAAAATTTAAGTGGTTGACCTCCCCTAAAAATGACGTCATGCCACAGTGACCTCAGACTAATTCATATGCCATCTTTACATTCATGCTGACCATATCCTTGCCATTCCCTTTACCACTTTGTACCTTTCATTTTGGGAAGTAATCAAAGAGCCTTTGCTTTTGAAATGGACTTGTTAATGAACTCCTCTGTGGTTCTATTGCGGGATAGGTTTTGGGGGGATTTCTAATGAGAACTCCTTCCTAGGTTCGAGTCTGAAAAGAATTACAGGCTCAGCTGTCTCTTGGCGGATTAAAGTTTATTTTGCTAGTCAGTGGCCAGGAAAAGGGGAATCTAGCCCAAGGCAGGTGATAGGGATACAGAATTTAGAGACAAAACTGTTAATCACAGATTCATTAGGCTAATGATGTGTACATAGGTGGAGTTAGGGAGGGACCAGGGAGTGGTTAATACTTAAAGGGACATGCATCCTTGACATCAACTGTGAATGTGTTTTACCCATAATACACTGGGACAAACAGCAGGAGGGAAAGGGCGGGGGTTGTGGTTTGAGCCCTGAAACATCGACCAGCAGTCAGATTGAGGTCAAGTTAAATGAGATGCACCTATCCTGATTTCCTGATTTGCAAGTGGATGGGTTTGGTATGCTAGGACAAAAGGAGGTAGTACCTTGACTGAAGAGTTAATGGTTTGAGAGGAAATACCTCTAGGCTGGGGCAGGGAAAGCTAGGGGAAGGGGAGAAACAGTTTAGAAATGTGGCTTTTACAACTTAACACAAAACTGAATGAAAGTTACCCCAAAATATATTACATAGGCCATTCAGCACCTCTTCAGTTCTACTCAATATCTCTTTGAGTTTCCAAATGAAAAGATCTTGCCCTGGTCATCATTTTCTTCTCTCAATTTCCTACCTTTACTAGGCTATATGTTCTGTGGGGTAGGAAATGTCTTGCTCTTAGGATGGTGTTTGACACATAATGTATAATTTATAAACCTTATTCATAGATTTTTCATGATGATTTGAATCCTAGTGAAATAGAGCAACTGTTTCTCAGAAACTTCTATCTCAAAAGTTCTTGCTGAGAATTTCCATGTAAAAAAAATCTGTATAAAAATTTAACCATCTACATGGAAAAAAAAAAGAGTGGATGAAAAGTTCCTATTGTTCATTCTGTGATATGCACTTGGTTGGACAAGCCATGGAGCTAGTTCCTCATTAAATATATTAGATAGACAGGGAACTTGGTCTAGAATTGAAATGTGAAAAATTGTTTAGTACTTTTTCCTCCCCTCATTAGTCATGTTGTGAAAGAAGAATCAGAACAAAAGGGAAAAACCATGAGAAAGAAAAAAACAAAAAAAATAAAGAGAAAATAGTATGCTTCCATCTGCATTCAGACTCTATAATTCTTTCTCTGAATGTGGATAACATTAGGTACTTTCAATAATCCTAAGTGTTTTCCTGTTGCATAAACCCACCTCTTAAACAGTAACATTCATTGAGTAATACTGTATAGCTAAAAATCATGGAATTCAATGCTCTCAGAAGAAATAAAATTACTGGTGACCAAAAGGGGACTGGAAAATCTCAGGATGAATATAAACAGGTTATTTCCTATCATTACTAATGCTAATTTTTATATAAAAAGTGGAGTCAAAAACATCATCAAGGACATTTGTGAATGCAAAGGGAGGTAGGTTTGCCTTGTAGCAAAAATAGGCAACAAAATAATGGAAAACGTCGATAAGAAAAAGTAATCAGAAAAGAGGCCTCCAACACAGATGATAGAATTACTACTCCAGAAGTCTTTAAAAACATGTGTTTGAGAATAACCGCTGGTGTGGGGAAAATTAAGATCTGCACAATAGGAAGCATGATCCACCTGGATGAGATGGGCTATCTAAGTGTATATAGGATTATAGTTATAATACATAGGGATAGATTTTCTCTTGATCTTTTATCATCAATCCAAGGCAACTAATAACCACCCAGTTGCTAACATGTTAATTGGTAAGAATAAAACAGCTCTCTGTTTCCAACCTCTCCTCCTCCCCCACCCCCAAATACCTTCCAGGGTAGAGATAAAATGTAAGTGTTCACAGCTTCTAACATTATTGATCGTCTGTCAGCAAAGGACATCACAGTTAGGAAGTGTTACCAGGGGCTCTAGTGCCAAATCTTTCCTTTTCCTTCCTCCACTGAGCTAAACAGAAGATCATTTTTTATTTTACCATGTTGGAAAATATTTCAAGGTGCTTTTTCTTGGAAAGTTGCTTGAAATAAACTTCCCTTTTCAGTTTGAACTCTTTGGGAATTAAAAACACAACTTCTTTCTTACCAGTGGGCCTTCAGGGCATACAAATTTTAAAATTGTTCTCCTCCCTCTAGACTTTTGAATCTCAAAACAACATCTCTTTTCAGTTGGAATACAGAATTCTCTTTGTCTTATAATTGTGAGTATTTTGCAAACTTAGTCTAGCCTTAGAAGTTCAGATATTTTCAAGGGTGATTTCATTCTTGGTGGCTAATATTTAAGAAGAAAAGGAGAAAAAAAAAGAGCCCTTATTCCTATACCATTAACACTGCTTTGCCTCCTTTTTAGAAAGGAGGAGTAAAGTGAGAGTTAGCAACTGAAGATACACAGAAAGGTAAAAGACCCAACTTCTAGTCTGTTAATTAAGGAGGAGAAATATTTACATCTCTTTTGGCAACTCTAATGATTTGTTTGAATTGAGATAGACTTAGTTTATTTCTCTCATTAGTACCTAGGAAAGAAATGGAAGTGTTTAAATCCCCAAAGCAGTTTGGCTCTAGTAAAGAGCCCTGAGGTAAGAGTCTGATCCTGCTCTGCCAGCCTGGGACCTTGGCAAATTACTGAACTCCTCTGGTCTTTATTTTCCTAATTTTTAAAAAAGGATGTGAATGGGTTAGTTCTCTTTCTGGTCCTAAAATGAAGATAAAACAACCTACAAAGTGTTGCCATTAAAGTTTTCTTAACATGAATTTAAGTTACCATTCTTTAATTTAAACCATCACATATTCTTAAATTTCCTGATTCTAATTCTGTGCCATTTATCTGTTTATATATGCATATATATACATACATATGTGTGTGTATGTGTGTATATATATACGTTTATATGTATATGCACATATAAATACAACACATTGCATAAGTACACATAATATTTATGTGATAATATATTCTATAGCCTTTCAGGCTATTCACACAAGGATCAAATACTGAAGCTCAAGCTTAAATACTTCGGCCACATAATGAGAAGACTGGACTGTGGAAAAGACTCTGATGCTGAGAAAGATTGAAGATAGAAGGAAAAGGAGACAGCAGAGGATGAAATGAATAAATAGCATCATAGAAGGACAGAAGAGCCTGATATGCTATGGTCTGTAGGGTTACAAAGAGTCATTCATGATTGAAAGACTAAATAGCAACACCTTTCTTTTCACAATTTTAAAATTTCCTGATTCTTATTATATGCCATTTCTCAGTACATAGAAGTATGTAGGTACACATAGGTAAATGGCATATAATTAGAATCAGGAAATTTGAGAATATCTATGTATACAACTTTATACATTTAGATAAAGAGCATACAGTTTTATATAGGCTTAGAATGTATATATATAAATGACATGTGTGTGTCTATGTATACACATATATGTGCATACACACGTATACAAATACATATATATACACACACATAATTAGAGACTCATATTGGTCTGAGCAGCCACAGGTGGACACATTGCAACTTGACTCTAACGTAGTGATGCCATTTTGGTCCTCTTCAAGAACCAAAGACAACAACCAAGTAACCCATTAGAATCAGGAATTTTTAGACTATGTGACAGTTTAAATCATACAGAAAGGTAGTACTCCAATGTATGTTAGGAAAATATATATACACAGGCATATATGATATAAATTTATGTTAGTATCTGCATGTACATGTATATGTATATGTATGCATGTATATTAGAATTAATTTCAGATTTTGAACAGCCCTCAATCAATTCATCAATAGGCTGCTATTACATTCTCACTATTTGCCAGACATCATGCTTGGCACTAAGGATAAAATGAAAAGGAAACAAGTGATTATTTACTATTGAGAAAGATAATGTATACACATGTAAGTAGATGCAAACGTGTTTCTGTTTCAGATCAGACCAAAGATTTCACTAGTGTTTAAAGATCCTAGTGAGGAAATTTTGTTACCAAGTACAGGTCAAGAATTTCTCTGAAATTTACAGTTTCTAGGAGGAAGTTGGGAACCTAGAGCTTAGTTGACTTGTCCAGGGTCTCACAGTCAAGTTGTGTCAGAGGTGGGACAAAATCAGGTCATAAGTGCGTTATCCATTATACCATTCTTTCTCTCATGCACTAAATCTATATAAAATAAACTTAAGGTAATTTGGGGGGTGGTAGGGAAGGCACAAGCAGAGGGGTGTGTGTGTGTGTGTGTGTGCGTATGTATGTGAGTGTGTGTGTGTGAGAGAGAGAGAGAGACAGAGAGACAGAGAAAGAGAAATGAGGAAAAATTTCTTTTATGCTATTGTGTTTGAACAGAGCTTTGAATGAACTAAGAGGCAGAGGTGGTGGGAGTGAAGGGGTATAGGGTAGGGTTAGGGGTGCTTGAGACCCCAAAACACCAACACACCGGTTCCTGCCAAATGAATTCTACTCAAGTCTTCTCTCAGCCAAAGAAAAATAAAGTTTATTAAAAGTTCTCCATATTGGGTAGACTCTTTAGGAGCCTAGGTATCTGTGACTCTTACATTGGGCAAGCAAGCTAGAATCATCTGACACAGAGTAAGTCTGTGCTAGGTCATTCTATGGCGCTCTCACACACATGAGGGCAAGATGGGATCTTATATACTGAAAGGTTGTGGGAGGAATCTAGGGGTGGTCTAGAGAAGTAGTTTGGGGAGGGTCTTCAGAAGGAGTCAGATGAGGTCAGACTCCAGTAGTGAGTGATTAAAGGTGGGAAGTTGCTGGAGGCTACCTGGGCCTGACCAGCTATGGTGGGCTATGCCAGTTCAAGGGTGGAAAAGGAGGATCAAGGGTGGGAAATTGCTGGACAAAGGAGGGCTAAAGATTTGGGCAGAGCCACATTGAAAGGCCTATGGCCTCAGGAAAATGCCTTGGTGGGAAGATTCAAGGAGAGTTCAAGGAGGCTTCCAGAGCCTGAACCTCATCAGAAGTACATTTGAGGCATTCCAGACAGCTTGAACAAAGGCACAATGATAGGAGATAGAATGTTGTGTGTAAGGAATAGAAGAAAGGCCAGTTTGATTGGACTAGCAAATATCTGAAAGTTTAAATCACCGCTTGCTTTGAATAAAATGTAGCACTGTGTGGAACAAAAATGCATTTTAAGAAAACTCTAATGGAAATACAATGTAGGAGACACTGCCTTAATTATGTGGGGAAATACATAATAATTCTGGAAAGATCAGTTGAACTTTGTTGTCATGGTTGAGTTATTTCAGTTAAGTCATATTCTTCATGATTCAATTTGGGGCTTTCTTGGCAAAGATACTGGAGTGGTTTGACATTTCCTTCTCCAGATCATTTTACAGATGAGGCACTAAGGCAAACAGTTAAGAGATTTGCCCAGGCTCACACAGGTAGCAAGAGTCAGAGGATGAGGGCGGAGCCAAGATGGTGGCATAGCAGCAGCAACATATCGCAGCTCTCACATAGCCACCCCAAAATACCCATAAAATAGGACTCTAAACCAGTCCTGGAACTCCAAAACACACACAAAGATACTTCCCACTAAAGTCAGCTTGGCTACGAGGAACCATATCAGCACTGTGAACCAAAACCAGCCTGGCCTGAAGCCGTGGCTGTGCCCCAGGGGTGGCTGTACTGGAAGAGCTAAGGAGCCTCTCAGGTGAGCGGATTAGCAGCAGCTGCGAGTGGGATTTGTGAAAGGGGGAGATAAGCAGTCTGGCCAGAAGGCCTCCAGAGCAGAAAAGTGAAAGGCAGAGGTTTTGCACCCCCCGCCTCAGCATTGCAGCTTCCCGACCGCGGCCTGCAGGCAGCAGGGAGACTGAGTGATTGTTCTCAGGCCAGAGCTCTCTCATTGAGCGGCCTGGACGGATCGCCATCTTGGGCCTCGGTCTTGGAGTCCTCGCTATCCAGTCAGCCAGAAGTATATAGGAAGAGTTCCCAGCCTCTTCCTAAGAGCTACGGCAGCCGGGAGGACCCCAGCGATTTGGGACGGAGCTTTCCCTTCTGGAAGCAGAGCCCCACAGAGACTTTAAAAAAAAAAATCACGGT
>CM053581.1:356884197-356981268 GCA_028627135.1 Pseudochirops cupreus | reverse complement strand
AGAAGCCCTGAAGGAGGATTTTCTTGTGGTACCTGCACAGAAATCCTGGAAGAGGGCCTTGCTGATGTTTTCAGGGGTTCTGGTACTGTTCTACAGGCAGAGAGTGACTTGATGAGGACGCTGACTATGGCTTTGTTGAGCCTTGTCTCCCCAGGAACTGAGATTGCTGAGGGCTTGCCTCGAGTGAAGATGAAAGAAGGCCCTTTCCTTGGGTATTCAATGCTGAGTTTAACTTTGTCATGACTTAAGGATGGATGGCCTTTTGTGTTCATATGCCCCTTTTGAGATTCAGGGGTGGGAAGCCTTTGAGTTTTCTTTGTGCTCTGTGATTGACCCAATGAATGTACTTTGTTTATGGTTGGAGACTAATCTCCATTTGATAAGAGATTTTTGACTGACTACATGAATGTACTGTCTAGGGGTGGAGTAGTACCTGGATTGAATTGAGAACTTACTTGCTAAAGGAACAAGTTACACTGTATTTTGGCTTTCTCTGTTCTGTGAATGTTTGCTGAATTAATGGGGTTTACTATGCTGGTAATCCAAACCTTGGGAGTTGCCTTTGCTTGGCATTACAGGTATCTATCCAGACTGTCTTTCCAGCCTTTACTGGACATTACTCACCTTTTTACACTCTACAATGTAACCATAGTAGGGTCATAATAAATACTTATGGTTTGATTGATCATAAGTACTTCTAAGAAGGTATGTGATCTAAACTTAAAGAAAAAAACATTTTTCTTGGTAATATAATAGAAATAGCAATGAATTTGGAATTAGAGAACTTGAGTTCAAATCATACCACCTCTGTGAGATTTGGATCAAATCACTTTATGTTTCTGGGCTTTGGGGTCCTCATCTGTAAAGCAAAGCAGGGTGGACCAAGGTGTTCTGCAAGGTCCCTACAATCTCTTAATCCTAGGATCCTATTCTTCTGAGTTCCAAGGCTGATATTCTTCCTGCCATATCCTGTGGCCTACAACCACAGGTGTGCTGGAGCCAGCTTAGACCAACTTGTGAGATCCTGTTGTTAAACGTTCAGAATGAGAATTTACGCCTCAGACTCTCTCTGTGTCAGATTATTCTGGCCTGCTTGTCCAGTACACGAGTCACTGATACCAAATCTCCTTAATTAAGAGTCTACCCATTATGGCAAACATTTAATAAACTTTACTTTTCTTTGGCTGAGAAAAGACTTGAGTTGAATTCATTTGGCAGGACCAGGCATGTTGGTATTTTGGAGTCTTGATCACCCCTAACCCTGTACCTTATCATTTTATGATAACTTCACCATAAGAATTGATTAAATTATTTTTCATTATCCAGACTTAATGTTGTGGAGAAAATGTGAATAATGCAGACCAAACGTAAAATGGTCTTGTGTATGTAATTTCCCACATAGAGCCAATCGTTAAACATTTACTAGGACATCCCTGCATGGCACATTCTATCTAGATATGAAGCATTACTGTAAAGAAACCAATTTCAAGAAACTACTCACAAAGATCAATGGTCTAACTTTATAGCAAAGTCATAGTGACCTAAAATGTATATAAGCTTCAATCAGAACATGTTAACAGAAATTTATTATTTTAAAGGTATATGGGACTTGTAAATGATGCAGCGGTCCTATGGTCAGGAGATCCTGAGCTCACATTTGGCCTCAGACTAGCTACGTGACCCTGGCAAGTGTGTGCTACACACACACACACACTTTTAAAAGTATATTTCGAATAAAGGTAGCATGAATTTAGGAATGGATTTTTTTTTTAAGTCCAGACCTTGATTCTATAGTTGTAAAGAACTTCTGGTGAGGATGTCCTCTCTATTACAGAAGATCAGCACCAGTTCCATGATTTAATTTTCTTAGAGGGTTGCCTGGGGGTACAGGGAGGTTAAGTGATTCATTCCTTCAGGGTCATACAGCCAGGTGTATCAGAGACAGGACTGGAACTTAGCCCTATCTAACACTACCACATACTGCCTGGATGTTAAAAATAAGTATTTGAAATATTATTGTGTTTAGTTTTAAATGAATTCAAATGTGAAGATGAAATACTGTAGGGACAAATGGCTAACTCTTGGTTTAGGTTCTTACCCTTATTTATCTATTAGGGAACCAGTCTTTTTTTCTTCTATTTTCTGTTATACAAAACTGAGTATCAAATCTTTCATAGCAGGAAAAGTCAAGAGGTGATGCTAAAGCATCTGTCTTTAAAAAAACAAACAAACTACTTTATTTCACATCAGGTCACTTTTGCTTTTATGGTTTTGCCACATGATTCTAAATACGATCTTGAAACAGGCTTACATCCCTAAACACAATGCCTGATTTCCTATTCAAAGCACCAGAATGCAATGTTCATCACACCTGTGAATTTGTTTTCTGTCTTCCTGATCTGTAATTTTACCTCTGCTCTGCACCCCAACCCCTCAGTCACACCCTTAACTTCCTTTTCCTGTTGGATGGTTTCATGGGTTCATGCCATCTTCCCTTTCTGGTTTCTCTCATTTTCCTCTTTGTGAAACTGAAAACATCTTTAAGTGAACTATTAGAAAGTACATATCAAATGCCTTTTAAACTGCATGAAATGTCAGTACTTCCTACACAACTTTGATATGAGAAGAGAATTTGAACTGTTAATTGGATTAAAAGGTTAATTGCCTAACCTTGGCTCCTTCCTTAAAAAAATGATTCTTCTGACCTGTTCATCTTCCTGCCAGGAAGCCTGGACTTTTTAGCCACAGACTCAAATGACTCAATCTTATCTCCAGGGTTAACTGCATTTACGTAATAGCCCCCAAAGTTAGTATCTTGGCAGCTTTCTTCTCTTTGCCCAGTGGCTATTGGAAAATCAACCTCGTTTGCCTTCCTTGTTGGAAAAACTGATCTCTACACTCTCTTCCTATTACGTTGTTTGTGGAAAGTTGCTTTTTTTTCCTTTTAGTCAAAGATCTATTTGAATAAACCCTGTTGAGTTGCCTCTTTGGAGATGATTGGGAATATTCTAGGCATGGGCAAGCACAACTGAAAAAATGACCCACCTGGGAACATTTTCGAGATTATTTACGGTGCTTTCCTTTCCTATTGAATCCTTAAGATGATAAAATACCTCTTCAGGGGTGCAATCGACATACTTCAACTGCATCATCTTCCTTGGTAAAAAGCCTTGATGAGTCCCAGTGTAATTCTCTAAAAATGCTGGTGAAATATTGCAGTTATTCTCAGCCTATCATTAACATTTAAACATCTATTCAGAAATGGGAATCGGAATGTGGGCTGTTCTACGTATTAGATTTCCCCAAAGTGTGTTTTATTTAAATTGTCACAATTTGCTTACATGAGAAAAGTAAAACTCATATTGATTTCATTGGTCTAGGCTCCTCACTTTTATCCCAAGTGATCACATTTTCACTTCATCACATTTTGATAACCTTAGCATAAAATCATTTTTTTAAAAACTGAAGTTGTATTGGGATATTAGAATATTAAAGATCTGGAAGACAAGTGAAAGGCATTTGGTTCTGTCCTCATTCCCTTAGCTGCTAGTGCCTTCCTCTCAGGCTTCCTCCCTTTCATTTTGCATATTTCTTCTATGTGCCAAAGTATCTGTTTGTTGTCTCCATTTTTAGAATGTAGGATCCTTGAGGACTTTTCCCACCACTTAGCATAGATTCTGGCACATGGTACAGGGAAAGAGAAGGGAACAAGAATTTATCAAGTGCCTACTATGTGCTATATATCATGCTAAGTGGGAGCTATCCCCAGTGGTCTTGATCTATATCTTGCCACTGGATCCAGATGGCTCTGGAGGAGAAAGTGAGGCTGGTGACTTTGCCTAGCCTTCCCTCACTAAATTCCAATTCACTTGCAAACCATGACATCACCTCCCTGTTGTCATGGTCCTCTTAAAAAACAAAAGACTGGGACAGTGTAAAGGTGATGTAATTTGAATTCGAAGATCCCTTTGTGTTGGCAAAGGTAGCAGATAATTAGCACTTAGTAATTGATCAAGCCTCTGTTGGGGAAATAGAAGGTATGAACTCCTGTCTCCTGTTGGTGACCTTACAGGAGGGGGTTGGCTGAAACAGGAAGCAGCTGATGCTGTGTGTATATAAGGAAAAGCTCCAGAGAGGGGGAGGGAGATTTTCTTGGAGCGGGCTCCATGGAGGCTGAAGAGGAGCAGAGGAGGCTGAAGAGGAGCAGAGGAGGCTGAAGAGGACCAGAGGAGGCTGAAGAGAAAAGCCCCTCCCAAGTTTGAGAGAATGATTTTGATTTTGAAAACCTGGATGGAGTCATTTTGATTTTGGTAACCAGCTGAAATTTCTGATGAGTCTGAGGGCCAGCTGGAGTTGCCGAGGATTTCTGAGAGCCAGTCAGAGCTGAGGGCCAGCCGGAGCTTCTGAGGAGTTGCAGAGGATTTCTGAGGGCCAGCCAGAACTGCCAAAGACTGAGGAAGCATGATCGTGATGCTAGTACTTTGACTGCACCTGTTTATGGCTTTGTTGAGCCTTGTCTTTCTGGGAACTGAGACTGTGAAGTATTTGAGATGGACTGGACACTGCGAGCTCCAATGTGGAGCAGGAACTGCACAGAGAGCTGAACAATGACCTGGGAGCTGTCTGCCTTTGAACACATGTGACAGTTTGGTGAATCCAGGTAGGATCTGGGACCATGGAAGGGGATCCAGGGAATCTGAGAGACTACCCCAAGTCAAGCTAAAAGAAGACTTTACTTGGATACTGTGTACTGACTGAGAAATTGTAAATTTACTAGTGACCTAGAGGTTGGAGGGTTTATGTAGTTTCTAATGATTGAATAGTGAATAATGAAGGATGATTGATTGACTAAATGATTGTACTTAGTGATTGATGACTGAATAAGTAATTGATTTGTAACCTAGTATGCCCCATGAGTGGAAAACTTTGACTATTGTACTTTGTGATTGAATTAAGGATTTTGTGAATGCTTGAGTTATTAAATGGTTGTTCTTTGTTCAAAACTTTGTGACCACTGTAATGGAAACTATGTGTCCATTTTCTGTGATAAGTTGTTGTGAATGCTATATTTTGATTATCTATGACAAATTGTGACATTGTGAATGCTGTACCTTGATTTACTATGAATATTTTACTCTGATTTGTTATGGAATAAAATAGAGTGTTTACTGTGCTCTGTAATCAGAACCTTAAAAGCTGTTCACATTAGCATTCTTCTGGAAAGCTGCTATTGCTTGGTTTTACAGGTAGCTAGATGGTGCAGTAAATAGAACACCAGCCCTGAAGTCAGGAGAACTTTACATCCGGCCTCAGACACTTGACACACTTACTAGCTGTGTGGCCTTGGGCAAGTCACTTAACCCCAATTGCCTTGCCTTCTTCCCTATTAAAAAAGGGGAGGGGGAGAGAAAAACAACAACAACCTTGCTAAGTGCTTTATAAATATTATCTCTTTTGATCCTCATAACAATCTTGGAAGATAGACACTACTATTATCTGCAGTTGAGAAAACTGAGGCTGACAGAGGATAACTAACTTGCACAGGGTCACACACTTACCTGAGGTCAAATTTGAACTGGGGTCTTCCTGACTTCAGGCCCAGAACTAACTACTGCTTACATAGATGTAAAAGGCTTGTCCATTGACTTGAAAATTTGGTTAGTCCTTTGTTGTATTCTTTTTTTTTTTGTGCTTTTTTTTGGAGGGCAATTGGGGTTAAGCCACTTGCCCAAAGTTGCAGGACTAGTAAGTGTGTCAAGTGTCTGAGACTAGATTTGAACTCAAGTCCTTCTGACTCCAGGGCCGGTGCTCTATTCACTGCAGCACCTAGCCACTCCCTTTGTTGTATTTTTAAACTAATTTTTTTTAATGTTTAATAAATGCTTGTTAGACTGAATGTGTTATTTCTGTTCTTGTGTGATCATTAATATCTGAAAAAAGGGCAGGAAAAATGTTTTCTGTTAGAAGTTGAAATGGATAGGATACATTGGGATATACTTTTTATGAATAAGAAAGATACTCCCTTGACTATGACTTTTTGAAGAGAATTTCAGTTTGAAGGGACTTTGGAGATGATTTAATCCAACCAACAATATCTCAGCACAAATCCCCTAATCCCCTCTGCATCATTCCTGACAAGACCTTGGTCATTCAGCCTTTGCCTCAAGACCTCATGTGAAATGAGGGCAATCATGCTATCTTTGAGGTTGTCTGTTAAATTTTTAAACTTTTCTAATTGTTGGGGCATTTTTCATATAATAAGATGAAATCTGCTCCTCTACAATGTCTACCCATTGTTCATAGTTCAATTATTCTAGAATTTATCAGGTACCTATTATGTGCTAGGCATCTAGTTTGAGATATTGCTGATACACTAGTCTCTTTAAAGAACTTAAATTCTGATCTCTAAGTCCAAAAGAAACAAGATTAAGCTATTTTCTATGTGACAGCTCATAAAAAATTTAATCACAAAAATCTCAATCCCTATCTTCTCTTCTCCAGTCTAAACTTCTCGAATTATTTCAACAAAACCAATTTTGTTTGTCTTCTTTTCTAGTCCCTTCAAATCCAAGACCTGCTCAAGTTTGCCAAGGACCTTCTTAAGATTTTGTAGCAATTATCACTAAAAATAATACTTTAGTTGAGGTCTGACTAGGACTGAGTACCCTAGGACTATTACTTCCCTAATTTTGGAAATTACATTTTTCTTAATGTAACCTTTCTCCATTGCAGAACCTTGGGTTACCAATTCAGTTTCTTGTCACCATGGTGTCTTTCTCTTAGGGTGTGCTTTCTTCCTTCACCATTTCAAACGAATGTCACTTCTCAACCCATCCCCCTCCAAAGATTAGAGGATCAGAGTTTTGCTTTGGAGTTTCCAGACAGACTCTTTGAAGGATGATCTTGCCCCTGTCCTATCATGACTATACCTTGACAAGGACAGTCAGCATGTCTACTTCAACATGTTTCTCCTGGAAGCCTTCCCAGAAGTAATGTCCTGGGTTTGGAGTGAGGGGTGGGGCAGAGTAAAAGAGATCTGCTTATGGAGCCTCATGCCCTAAGATTCTCAGATTCCTTGTCAGTCTGCCCTTTCCAATTGAATTTAGCCCCATCTTCTCCCAGATCTTTTCTCATTTATTGTTATCTAGCAATAATTTTCACCTTCTCCTTTTGTGTGATTTCTTTTTTTTAAACTAAAGTATGCAACTCTATGTTTTAAATGGTTAAGTTATTTGATTCGTTATGTTTTATCTTATTAGATTTGCTTTGTTGTTCTAGTCTGTAGAGAATTTCTTGGATCCTGTTATCTGATGGGGTGAACCATCCATTTCAGCTTTAATTCTACCCTAAGTGTGGTGGAGTGGAAAAGATATACTGCCTTTGGAATCTGGAGAGCAGAGTTCAAGTACCCTTTCACATAGACCAAGGTGCTTAAAGTCCCACTTTATATTTCTTCATCTGTAAGATGGGAATAACAAGCCTTGTACTACTCATTTCACAAGGTTGTTACAAGGGAAGTGGTTTGTAAACCTTAAAGTGTAAGTTATTTTTATTTCTCCATTTCTAATACCCCCTCGCTCACCCTTCAAACAAAGACCTATTTGGTTTTTAGACATTTCTTTGAAGATAGTTGGGGAAAGAGGAAGAAGAGTACAAAGGGGAGCAGAGAAGAAGGGTAAATGTGTGGTGGCTGGACCTGAAGAAGATTCATAAGCTTATAGACTCAAAACTGGAACAGTCTTTAGAAGCCAGAGTACAACCCCTCAGTTTTCAGATGAATGAACTGATGACCAGAGATGTGACCTGCCCAAGGTCCCATAGCTAGTAAGTGTCTGAGATAGGAGTTAACTCAGCTTTTCCTAACTCCAAGCCCATCACTCTATTTACTATATCAACTAGCTGCCTTACTCCTATTTCAACACCTCCATTTTGCAAATAAGGAAACTGAGGCCTAGAGATTCTAGGTGACTCACCCAAGTTCACAAAGGTAGTAAATATGTCAAAATTGTGATTTGAATGCAGCTCTTCAGACTCTAGAACTCAAATCTTTTTCTCTACCCAACTCATTCTAAGACTATAACTACCTCAAAGAAATGACGCAAACAGAGCACTATACATAGTGAGAAAACCATTTGCAAAGAGAAGAAAATGGTATTACCAATGCAAAGAATTTACCCCTTATCAGTTGGGTATGAGGAGAGTTAAGGCTGGCTCCTGAGGGCAGGTTATTGGCAGGTGATCAGGATGGAAAAAGGTTCATATTGGGAAATGTATCTGAGATGGATCAGGGCATAGAAGGTTTATTATCAAGTAAATAATATAATATCGTCTCCAAAAGGCAGATGGATATAGATAGGAATAAACCTTTGATGAGCAAACTAAGGGCTGCTTTTCAGTCTCAGCAGCTGTTAATGCCTTCCACTTTCAAATTATCTTCCACTTACTATGTTGTATTTATTATATCCTTTGTCCATAGTCATATCTATCTATCTATCTATCTATCTATCTATCTATCATCTATCTATCATCTATCTATCTACGTATCCATCCATCTATCCATCCATCCATCCATCCATCCATCCATCCATCATCTGTCTGTCTTCCTCTCTCTCTCTATCCATCCATCTATCTATCTATCTATCTATCTATCTATCTATCATCTATCTATCTATCTCTTTCCATCTATCTATCAATCTCTATCCATCTATCATCTATCTATCTATCTGTCTCTCTCTCCCTATCTATCAATCTATCTATCTATCTATCTCTATCCATCTATCTATCTATCTAATCTTCCTCATTTAAATGATCTCCAGTTAAGAGTAAGGCCAGTTTTTGTCTTTCTCTAGTACTTAATATCCTTAATACTTAGTACATTGCTTGGCATGCAGTAGGAGCCTAATAAATACTTGTTGATTGAATGAATGACCAAGACAATAGGAGGGTGAGCCAAGAACAACTACTTAAAATCTGTTTATTTGGGGTCTTTATGTAGTCTGACTTCATTTAATCAATCAATCAATTAATTAATTAATCTTTTCATTCATTTATTTGTTTGTTTATATTTCCAATTGCCCTCAGATTGATCTATGGTCTTAGAGGCCTCAACACTTCAAAATGATGTAATTTCTCAATGTCTTTGATCATTTTCTCTCTCTATTCATTCATTCATTCATTCATCCATCCATTGATTGATTGATTTATTTTTCTCTCTCTATTTTTTAAAAATTGTCCTGTTCTCTGCCTCAGGCATTTAACACTTACTAGTTGTGCAACCTTGAGCAAGTCACTTAACCCCAATTGCCCTGCTTTCTCCCCTCCAAAAAAAAAAAAAGACAAAGAAAAAATGTCCTGTTATCTCAGGCTCGGAAAAGAAAAAATAAAGGTAGAGGGAGAAGTGTTCAGATTGACTCCTCGTTGCACTCCTCCCACTTCCTCTTTTGAATCCTTAACTACTGTGGCCCAATTATCTTCAAAAGTGACCAAAGGAAAGTGATGAATCCTAACAGAATTAAATTTGTGGAGATTAAAAATTGATTTGTTATCAAGTGCTTTTTATAACATATATCTTTACAATCAAATAGCCAACAAGGAGGTACTGATGAATGGTTATTGACCCTTTTCTGTTATGAAGGCCCAGGTGGTACCTGAAATCTAATGCTCACCTTTTGAGATGTGTGCTCTAACCAATATCAAAAGTTTCTCAAGGAAAACAGAAGTTCTCCACAGTTTTCAAATAGTGTACAACTTCTTATATTTACCACTGTTAGGGGGTAGCAGTGATTATCTCATTAGTCTGGGTTGAGTGGTGGTGGTCAGTATGGACTACCTAATTAAAATCTCAACTAATTCTATACCAATCAGGAAAATTCAGCCTTTTCTCCCTTCCCTTCTTAAAGCACAAATATGATTATTTCACTCCTTTACACAATTAACTTCAGTGCATCTTGTATTTTCTCCAAGTTCTTCACACTAGATCCTTCCTACTTCTTTCATTCCAGGGCTTTTCATAAACCCTGTAAATTTAGCCATTTTGGCCTTTTTGCAATTGCTTTTTCATGACATTCTGTCTCCCAGTCATGTGCCTTTGCAATGACTTTTTCCAATTCCTGGGATTCTCCTCTTCCCAAACTTCAAAACTTAGAATTCGGGGTTTCTTTAAGGCTCAGTTCAAGTGCTACCTCCAACAGACTTTTCCTAGTTCCCCCAGCTGCTAGTACCCTTCTCTTTATGGTCACTTTTTATATGTTTTATATTTTTCTAATATGTCCTAATTTATACATATTTCCCCCCTGATAGAATATAAGCTCCTTGAGGACAGGGACTGGTTTAATCATTCTTTGTATCACCAGCACTTAGCATTGTGCCTGGAATATGCTTTTGTTCAGTCCATCAGTTGTGTCTGACTTTTCCTGACCCCATGAACTAAAGCCTACCAGGACCTTCTATCCTCCATTATTTCTTGAAGTCTATTCAAGTTCACATTGCTGTTTTCATGACAACATCTATCTCTTCATCTGCCATACCCTTTTCTTTTTGCCTTTAATCTTTCCTAACATCAGGGTCTTTTCCAATGAAGCCCATCTTCTCATTATGCGGACAAAGTATTTAAACTTCAGCTTCAGTATTTGACCTTTGCCTGGAATATAGTAAGCACTTAATAAATGCCCATGTTTAATTTAAATGGACTCCAATCATGTGCATATGGAATAATAGGGGTAGTCACAAAACCATGACTTGACTGTATATGTCAGTATTAGTCACCAAATCCATTAGAATAATTTCCATGCTTGTTATTCTCTCATATACAAGCAATCCTTAACTAATCTGTATTCACATCTCCAATTCAGACATACTTGACATACTCTGCCTCTCCCACCAGACCCTAACAAGCATGTCTGATAAAGTAGTTAGCAAACATTTTCCCACTCAAAGCCTCCTTGTTGGGTTAACATCAATCCCTATGAGACTCAGAATTAGGAGCTTGCCTTGGTCTCTTCCCCAATCATAGCTACTGGAAATCTTGACTTAGTTGCCAATTGCTATAATATCTACATGATCATGTCTGCCAGCTGCTTTGTTCTGGCCAAACGTCTGTCCTCTCTTGCCTTATATTTGACCTTCTGAGTCAGATTACAGTTGCAATTACTATTACAGGGACATCACAAGAAAAATACTAGCAAGGACAAAAGGCAGATCTATACATGTGAATGCCTTCTTATCTTCTTTTGCTTCTTCCTGTCTCTTAAAAACATCCATGCCTCAGTCTTATCTTCTTCACTCCTCTCTCACTTCTCACCCCCACACCATTCTCTCCGTCTTTGCCCCTTCAGTTTCATGGGCAGGACCAACCTCAAAGGTGAGACTCATTTCTTACTCCAATCCAGCCCCTAAAGGAGAGAGAGTGAAGATAGGGTTATACAAATACTATAAGTGACCCCATATCTACCATTCTGGCCAGGAAAACAATTTCTCATTAAGAAAGAAAAATGAAGCTCTCTTGTCAGTAAAAACTGGTTGAAACCTGGATGACTTCATGGAATTAAGATTAATGGTCTAATCACATAGTATTTGTAGGTAGTTGTGATAATGATAGATTAAGGGCAATCCTAGATTCAAAGTGTAATTACTTATAAGGAT
This sequence comes from Pseudochirops cupreus, assembly GCA_028627135.1. Classification (NCBI taxonomy): domain Eukaryota; kingdom Metazoa; phylum Chordata; class Mammalia; order Diprotodontia; family Pseudocheiridae; genus Pseudochirops; species Pseudochirops cupreus. The sequence goes on along the minus strand of CM053581.1, from coordinate 356,969,628 downwards.
TAATTTTTGTTTTCTCAATTAAAAGAGGTGATTAATGTGACATAGTCTGTTTTAATTAAACTAAATAAAAGTTTAAAAACACTCATAACTAGAAACACTCATATAGCTATACATACAAAATCATGCTCTTGAAAATCAGTGAGTGATTGCTTTCGCTTTCATAGAGAATTTTTTTTTTTGCACTCCTTAAGCATCTGGAGAAGTTAGAATTAAACATTATTAAAGGCAATTCGGGATTATCTTTAATTAATTCAGTGTCTTGGAAGAACCCTCTGTGATTCTGCCATAACAAATCTAAAAGAATCTCAAGTTGAGAGAATTAATCTCCTTATCCCATAATTACCCCCAAGTCTCTTCTTATGGACCAGACCCATCTTTTAGAAATACTTGGAAATTGTTCACTCTTATACACTTTGCTATAAAGTGAGATTGAATAGAAGGTAATCACAAACTTTTTTTTTACCCCTCAAAGATTTATCTACTCTTTTCAAATAAGCACGTTGGTATTCTCAAGTCTTAAAAAAAATAGTCATAGACCCTTCTTTCCATTGTTGTAACCTCCCATTTTGTGAACATGCCCCATCTCTCCCCATCATAGGAGACCTGCCTAGGAGACTTGCCCAAACCCCAACAAAGCTGGCCTAGGCGACAAACCTGCCAAGTAAATCTGCCCAAACTTGTCACCTGGAACCCATAGCCCCCCTCCCCATACCCCCTTTTGGTAAGCTCTCAGAATAGACATGGGAACTTTCCAGTTGGGCAACAAACTGATCACTGGGCAACAATCATTAGGCAATGAACTGAATGTTACCTTTTGGCTTCTGTATTTTCACTACTTATGTAGCAACTGAATAAATTGTGATTTCCCCCTGGTAACAGTTATGTTGTGACTTTTGTCTATATAAGCCCTGAGGAAATGCATCTTGGGGCTGCTTGATTTGGGTAAGCTTGACCCCTTGCAGTTGCCAGTTTATTAAACTCCACTTAAAAATATTAATGGTCTTACTTGCTCATTTCTCATTACAACACTTTATTTGTTTTTCTTTTTCTTTTTGTCCATGCTACTAAAGATTTGTTTTAACTAATGACTACCTTTTTCCCAAGTATGCATGAATCTGCCCTCCTCATGTCAATGTACCTTGTTCCATTTCTTAATTAAAAAAAAAGTTATTGATGTCTTATTTTTATACCACAATGATTTTCTGATTTGTCCTACATGGCCCAGCCTCCAAATATTGAACCCTCCCTTATTTAAAAAAAAAACTAATAAAAATAAACAACAAGGGGGAAGGAGGAAAGGAAATAAGCATTTATATGGTGTCTATTATATGCCAGGCACTGTGCTAAGTGCTTTTTACAAATATTTTCTCATTTGATCCTCAAAACAACCCTGTGAGGTAGATGGTATTATTATCCTTATTTTACTAAATTTATTTTACTTAATTAAGGTAACTGAGGCAACAATAAGTGACTTCCCCAGCATCATATAGCTACTAAGTCTGTGAGGCTGGATTTGAATTCAGGTCTTCCTGACTTCAATGCCCAGTGCTCTCTCCATACTGCCACCAAAAAAAAAAAATCCAAAAGGGTACAGTAGTATTTTGTACAGTATATATTACATTCTCCATTCATATTTACCTATCTTGCTGCTCCACCTCTCACTAGTGACCTTACTGACTTGGGACATTAGCTTATCCTCTCTGGATTTTAAGAGAAACAGGGCAGTACAGAGGTAGGGATATAGCCTCTGGAATCAGAGGACTCCCATCTCTGTTCAGCTCCCAATTCTGATGCTAATTATAATCTGTGTGGCCTTGGGTAAGTGATTTAAGCTTCTTGGGCCCAAGCCTCCTCATTTGTAAAATGAGGAAGGTAATGGTATAGTATATACCATTATAGTATATAATATATATAGCATATAATATATAATATAATAATATGATATTATGTATAAAATGTTATATACATAATTATAAGTAATATAATTATATATATAATATAATAATACATATAGTGTATACTTTTGGAGATTCCCTTCCAGCTCAAGTTCTATGGGCATTTTATCATAGGTTTCATTAACCAAAGATGGTTCATTACAATTCATTGGAATTGGGCTGCCTTTTTAAGCATTGTTTTCATTTATGTTATTATTGTTTCTCTTCTTCACAGAAGTCACTGTTCCATCTCCACCATCTGCTAGCACAACTTAGATTGGCTAAGGCATGCACATTCCTATAAAGTCCCCATTGCAAATCCCTTGATATTAAGGTTGTGAGATCAGTAACTCATCTATCTGAATCACTGTAGATCACTTCACTATGAATGAATGAAGCCACAGAAACCAAGGAGTTCTACTGAAAGTTTTTGTTAGAATTCTATCTCTTCCTTCATCATTCACTGCCTCTCTAATAACTTGTTTGTTTGTTTCTTGTGTAAAGGCAGCTACCAAATCAATCATTTTGATTGAACTGACTTTTAAAAAACAACCAATGTTTTGAGTAATATGCCTCCGCCCCTTTCTTTTGTTTCTCATGAATACTTTCCACTATTTTTCTCTAAGCTATTCTTCTAGCCTTTATGGGACAGGGTAAGTTCCCTGGGATATTTTGGGCCTGATCCATGCATGTTAGGTTTACTCCTGTTTATTCATCAAACTTCCTTTTCTCAAGCCCGAGATGGATAACGGTCCTGCATGGATCTGATTCAGTCTGGGAGAGGTCCTTGGGAGGAACAAGTAAAAATAGAACCATGCTAATTTAAATTCTTCTCCCATTCATGAGTCATCTGTCCTGTCCTTTGTGGTTTTGGATCTTGTCTCTGTTAGTGTTTTCCAAACTGACCAGGCAGTGAGTTTGTTTCCCTATGCAGCTGTACAGAATAATGCAATTAAATTAGCCTTTTTTCTCCCCTGATTTAACTAATAGAATTTGCAGGACATTTATTAAATTTAAATTAATTGCATGCAAACTAATTGCTAAGGGTGGGAAGTTAACTTGTAGGAGTTTCTCATTATTGGAACAAACTGATTCTGTTTGACCACTATAGTGTTTCCAGCCATTACTGTAAGGTTGGCTAAGATGAGCCTGGATACTCCCATTGATCTTTCTTTGGTGTTCTTGGGAGAAGAGGAAAAAATCCTAGGGCTTCTTGGGGCACAAATGCCTGGCCTTTGTCACACAGTCCAAATGCTTAAAAAAAAAATCGCAACAACACCCTTGAGGAGTGGGCCCCCTTTGCAAATTTAGTTCACTTTTAATCAACCATTTAAAAATACTCATTATTAATCAATTATTAATACTCTAGGTGCTGAAGACAGTCTTTGCCCTCAAGGAGCTTGACCTTTATAATGGGAGATTATGTACAACATTTATACATGTAAATATAAGAGAGATTGACCTTCTCTGCCCCCCCACCCTGCCAAACTCAGTAGGTATAGTACAGAACATCATAGATGGCAGGTTGGTGGTATGCTAGTATGTTATTAACATCAAGAATCCCTTTATGAAGTAGGCTTTTTAGACTATTGGCATTTGAAATGAGTCCAGACTCTGAGTAGTTATGAAAATTGACCCCAGTGTGGGCTGGGGTGGGGGGAGTTCTCTCTTCTCCTTTCCAGTCCTGACACCCCAAATATCAGTAGAAGAGTTAATTTGAAATATTTCAAGGTATAATTGAGGCAGCAGATGCACACAATTTAGAGGAAAGTTACAGAAAGACAGTCACTGGAGCCTGAAAGTAATTTAAAGTAGCATGATCCCTGGCAGTAGAGAAATGAGGTGGCTTTGAATTCAAGGGAAAGTTAACCTTCCCTGACATTTAAGAGTTGAATCTTGTGAGGATTCCATTATGAGAAAAAGGACTGCCCTTCCATGCAGCTACCAATATTTGGGTTTCCTTGATACATGTGTTCCCTGCATGTGTCTCGTTACCTTTATTATCTAAGTTTGTGTCTTTGTAGGATAGTATGCCCCAGTTTGCTTGTTTGTTTGGGGCGGGGAAAAGCAAGGTATGGAAGAATGGTTTTTTTTTTTTAGCTAATATTTTACTGTATCATCTACCATTTTTGCTAATAGCTATTTGGTTGTTTTTTTTTGTTGACTTTGTTCTGCTAACTGTTAACAGCTAACAGTAGTATGGGCTCATGGCTTATAGTATTAAGACTACAGACAAGTTACTCATTGTCCCCTAGACTCTAGAAGTAGCAGCCGTACTTTATGGGTTCAACCTGCCATATGAGTGGGAGGGATACCTCAGAAGGGGTACTATAGACAGAGGACAGGGACTGAATCTGTGATTTCATTCATACTAAGAACTCCATCTATATTCATGGCAAAGAATGAAACATATATATTTTTTTGAGAGGGCTAGTTTATTTTATGACATGTTCCCTATCCTGACCACATTTATCAGATAGTTTTTAAGTCTTCACTTCACCACAACCTCCTTGGGTATATCTAAGAGAAATGGGTAGAGGATGAAACAAGTGAGATTTAATATGATATATGGACATCTTTCTTAACAATTAGAGTGATAAAAAATGGAATTAGTTGTACCTATATTTAAGGAGACCCCTTTTTTCTTTAAAACTTACATCAATGATTACCTTCTACACAAAACCTTCATGATCCCTCCAAATGCTATTATCTTCCTGTAATGGAAAGCACAGAAGTAGTTCACACCTTGTTTCAGCTATTGAATTAACACCTTGTTTCAGTTCAAGCTTCTTTTGAGCCTTGTATCAATTCTGTTAAGAAACAGAACATGTGAACCCTACAACTTGTGAACCCTAGAACTCATAAACTCCTGCAACAGGAAGGGAAGGAGCTAATGACCATATATAAGGAGAGGCCCAGGCTAGAGACAGCAGAACTGAGAAGAGGACTCTTGTGGTGGCAGAGTTGAGAAGGAGAAAACTTGTGGTATCCCAGCACTCTGCTATGTCTGTGTTGATGTTTGTGATACATTGTACAGAGGCCATGGGACCTTACTGGAAGCCCTGAAAGAGGATTTTCTGGTTGTATATTTACAGAAGTCCTGGAGGAGGGTATTGGAAGTCCTAGGACTTTACTTATGATGTGTGTTGACCTCTTGGACCTTGCTGGTGGGTCTGAGTTGATTTCACAGGCAGATAGTGAATTGATGATGGTACCTGAAATGTGCATGAACATTATTGTGGATCTGTTAAGCTTTATCTTCCCAGAAACAGGAACTGTGAAGGACTTGAGGTGGCCTGGACACTGTGAACTTCAATATGGAACAGGAACTGAGTGAAGAACTGGACAAGGAGCTAGAAAAGGAACTGGGAGCTGCTTGCCTTTGAATCCAGGTGACAGTTGGAGCTGGGATCATGGAAGAGGAACCATGGAAGCTGAGAGCCAGTCTTGAGTCAAACTTGGATACTGTGTACTGACTGAGAAGATTATAATTTACTGTGACCTAGGGGTGGAGAACTTTGACTTTTGTACTTTGTGATTGAATTAAGGATTTTGTGATTGACTAAATGAATGTACTTTGGTGAAAACTATGTGGCCATTTTTGTAATAAGTTCTTGAGTTGTGACATTGTGAATGCTGTATTTTGATTTTCTATGAATGTTTTGCTCTGATTTCTTATTAAATAGAGAGCTCACTGTACTATTTAAGCAGAACCGTGAAAGCTGTTCATAGCAGCTGTACTCTGGAAAGCTGCTCATGCATGGCTTTACACTTCCCTCCATAATTTCCTTGTATTTTATTACTTTGTATTAATTTGAGATTTTTTGTGCATAATTATCCTATTTATATGTGTTCATCTTTTCTTGCCAAATGGAATGCTAGCTTCTTGAGAGTAGGGATTATTACATTTTAAAAACTTTATTCCCCAGAACCTAACAAAATGCCGTCACATAAGGGGCACTTGATAAATGCTTGTGAATTGATGAATGGATTCTCTCAACTTCCAGACACTTGAAGTTTCCCAGTAGGGATGGACTGACAGGTTTCAAGAATATATGAGGGGGGAGAGCAGGGAGAGAGGAAGAGGGAAAGGGAGAGGGAATGAAATAAACATTAAGCACCTTAATATTTATCAGGCACTGTGCTGAGCTCAGGAACTAACCTGACATAAAAAAAAAAGACAGAGACAAAAACAGATGTAGAGAGACAGAGTCAGAGATAGAGACACAGAGTCATAGTATGAAAATAAATACAAAGTAATTTTAAGGGAATAAGAAGAATATGGGTAAACCAATAAAGGTCTCATGATGAGCTGAATTTAAAGGAAATTAGGGATTTTAAGAGGTGGAGATGAGAATGTAGTGCATTTCAGGTATCGGGACAAATGGTACAAAAGTGCATTGATGAGAGAGGTGTATTATATGTGAGGACCAGTAACAAGTTCAGTTTGGCTAGACTACATAGAGTATGAAGTGGAGTAATATGTAATGATATCATAAAGGTAGCATAGAAATAGGTTATGAAGAACATAAAAAACAAACATTAAAAAATTTGATTTTAAATCTAAAATATTAGGAAATCAATCGAGCAGAATTTGGAGTGGGGCATGGCTAGACTTGTGTTCTTAGGAATATTACTTTGGTAGCTGAAGAGAGAATGGATTGGAGAAGTCAGACAAAAATATCTCGTTAATAATTTCATATACATGCAGAAGATTAAATTATATGGTTCCACCAAAAGCACATTTAATACTTTCTTTATCTTAGGGAATCTTTTTTTATTTTTTTGCTTTTTGGAGGGCAACTGGGGTTAAGGGACTTGCCCAAGGTTATATGACTAGTTTTTGTGTTAAGTAGCTGAGGCCAGATTTGAACTCAGATCCTCCTGACCCCAGGGCCAGTGCTCTATTCACTGTGCCACTTAGCCACCCCGATCTTATGGAATCTTGAATGCAAATAGCAATTGTTTCTGTTTTGACCAGAAACTCTGAGGGTCTTCCTCTCCCCGACTGATATTTTTTGACTTGCTAAAAAGGTTATTCTTTGCCTCATTTCTTACTTAACCTTAATCTCTGAATGGGCTTTGCCTAAGAGACAGACAGACCTAGGAGAGACTTTAACTTAGAAAGGGCCGGGTCTCCCACTGCATCTGGGCCATCTCCAGTCCTCCTGATCTATATCTTGACACTGGACCCAGATGGCTCTGGAAGAAAGAGTGAGGCTGGTGACTTTGTATAGTTCTGTATCACTTAAATCCAATTGACTTTCAAGTCATGACATCACCTTCCTTTGGTCATGGTCCTCTTTCAGAACAAATGGCAAGCAACCGCAAGTTTAACGGTGTTGGCTAAGTGTTAAATCCTTAATGCAACTTGGAAAAGGCAGAGGCAACATATGGAACTTGAATCTCAACATCAAATGGAAACAAAGGAAAAAGGCAATATTTACAAATACTTTGGTCTCCTTTGGGCAAGGTGCATCAAGCTTGTGTTTGTCCTTTGTTTTCAAAGAGGACCATGGCACCAGGGAAATGATGACATGACTTGTGGTTGATTTTGATTTGAGTGAGAGAGGGCTGTGCAACATCACCAGTTTCACTTTCTCCTCCAGAGCAATCTGGGTCCTGTGGCCCGATATTCATCAGGATGACTGGAGTTGACCCAAGAAGCAATGGGAGACCCTGGCCCTTTTAGGCTAAGGCCTTTTCATTTTCTCACTTGGAGTGAGATGCCCATTCAGTGAATAGGCCTTTTTAAGTAGTGAGTCAAGAGATGGCCCTTTTAATTAGAAAAAAGAAAAAAATATCAAGCTTCACTCTAAGTCAAGAGGACCTGAAATATAGCCATTAAGTAGAGGTTGCTCATGGACCTATTGTGGTCCAACCTAGGAGATTTGGAATGAACTGAGTTTAAGGTTTTGTGAAAGGAAGGAAGGAAGACCATCAAGAATTAAGCTATCAAAGAGAAAGCTAAAAGTTATAGCTGTGAATATTAAGAGACTTACTGGCACCCTAAAATTTAGGTAGAATGAGAGGAATACATTTAAAGTAAACAACACCTAAGATTTAAGCAATGACTTATTACAATTAAATTAAATATTAGAATACATATATACTCCACTGGAAATTCCTAAACCATCTTAACTTCATAAATGAATTTTTATCCATTAGTCACAGAGCTTTAAAAGGGAGTCACTGGAGCATTAGGGGCTGACACATCCAATGAGGAGTAGAAATACATGTTGCAGATAGACATAGATACAGAGAGATAGACAAGAGGGAGAATATAATTTCAAGGTATATGACCACTGCCATCTGAGAGTCAGGTTGTGGATGGTAGCAGATCCTGGGATTCAATGTACTCCCTATGTACTGTGGCATTAGGAAGTGTGAATTGCCTTTGTCACATGTGTAAGCTTTATATGTGCCTCACCAGCCTTGTTCACTAAGTCTGAAGGCACCCTTACCATGGCAGCAAAGTGTTACAGTGGATAAAGTGCTATGCCTGGAATCAGGAAGACCAGAGTTCAAACTCAGTTTTAGATACTTACCAGTTGTGTGACCTTAGGGAAATGACTTAACCATTCTTTGCCTCGGTTTCCTCATCTATAAAATGTGGAGTATTACAGCACCTACTTTACAGGGTTGTTGTGAAGATCAAATGAGATATTTATAAAGTGCTTAGCACTGTGCAACAGAAAAGCTTATTCCCTTCCTCCTGGGGGATTCTGCCTCAGATTTATGAGGGAGAGGGTGGGGATATTTTGTAACTATTATTCTTGCTATACCCTTTATTAAGAGCTAATTGTGTCTTCTGCCTGATTGCTAATTTGAAGCATGCTGGTAGGGACTTTTGAGCTATAATATTATCAGCTTAGATGGAGAGGGTTAAGTCTAGAACTTGTGGCAGCACCATTCCAGAAGCCAACCATGCATGTGAGTACAAGTAGGGGGAATAACACAGAGGGGTTGGGGCATTACAAATAAATTATAAATTAGGACTTAACCCTAGTGTAATGTCCTAAATCTGTGAGGTGCTATCATTAGGTCACTGAGTGGTAGCAAGTTATAGTAAACAAAGTGAGTGATGGATCTGAGTTAAATTATTGCCTCATACAATAAGAATGTGATTCTATGCAAGTTGTTTCTCTGAAACTCAGCTTCCTCCTTTGAAAAATTAGTATTGTAGAATTACCCATTTTATAGGGTTGTTTTGAGACTGAGAAAGTAAAGTACTTTGTAAACCTTAAAATGCTATACAAATAACACCCATCATTTTTAGGCCATTGACGTATCATATTATTATAATATGTGCTATAACGTATTGTATCACCAAGACAATATTCCCAGCACTGATGGTGACTATGAATATGCTGACATAGTTCTGAATTGCAAAATATAAGAGATTCTCCAGATAGAAGACAGAAGCAAAACATTTATTCAGACACTAGAAAATCAAATCCTAACCCCAGAAAACCGAATTCTTCATAGCAACAAAGAAATCTATACACAATAACACTTCAGAGAGCAACACTATCCCAAAACCTTCCACCTGCTCTGGCCTTCCCACAGACAAACACTCACAAGCCTAGCTGTCACTTTGCCTATGTCCTCGCTCTCCCCCATCTCTAACTGCTCTGACTCCCGGCTTCCTCTCAGCTCTGCTCCATGTGTTCAGCAAACTCCCCCCACCACAGGCTCCATGTAATTACATTTGGCCTATCAAGGGGCAGGGAAGATCTTCAAATTCCCGTTCCCATTGCATTTGTCTGTAGGATAATATGTAATACATAATAATATAAGATGCAATATATAACATTATGAAATATTATTTTAGTGAGCAGAAGTTTTATCATTTTAGCATTTCTGGAACATGGTAAGCACTATTTAAATGTTATGATGATTATCAGTTTTAATACTAATATTGATATTTTGCTCATTTCCTTGAGGCAGTATGAAGCATTGGAATGAGGATTTGCCCTGGAGTTGGAAGACCTGGGTTCAAATCCCACTTCTGGTCCTAACTGCCTGTGTAGTTAGGTTCTGGGCAAATCATTGTCTCCGGCACTTATTTTCTCATCTGCAAAATGAGACAGGGTTGAACATGACGGCAATGGAAGTCCTTTCCAGGTCTAAGTCTGTGGTCCATTTTTTTTAAATTGTTCAAAGGATTTTTAAAAAATTCATTTTGATCTTAAATACATAAAGACAAAAAAGGAGAGCGTTTCCATATACACTATGTAACATAAAAAGAAGATTCACTTCTTTTACATTTCACACTATTTACTTTAAAAAAAACTATACAAGTGCTACACGTTGTTCTGAAAGCTGCTCACTCTACTTTCTATGCTTCTTTCTAAATTTTCTTTTATCTTCTGTGTACTACACACATACACATTTACCTTCCTTCCCACCCTACCCTAGAGATGACTACCATTAGACACAAATGTATGTGTGTTTTTGTTTGTGTATATATATATATATATATATATATATACAGATTTACATATTATATACGTAATATATAATATACATTATATAATATGTACATATTATATACAATATAAGATATACAATATATTATATAATATTTACTTATTATATATGTAATATACGTTTACATGTTATATATTCTATTTGTATATACTATATCTCTGTATTCTTCTATTTATCAGTTCTTTCTCTGCAGGCAGATAACATCTTTCTTTGTAGTTAATTTGAGTATTTATAATAATCAAAATAATTTGGTCACCCAAAGTTCTTAAACAATATTGCTGTTACTGTATATGGTGTTTATTTGGTTCTGATTATTTTGCTTTTCATTGTTTCATGCCAGGCTTTCCATGTTTTTCTAATACCAATGAGTTCATTTCTATGGCAAAGTAGTATTCCATCATTCCAACTTGTTTCCCAGTTGACAGGCATCCCTGCAATTTCCAGTTCTTTGCTACCACAAAAGGAGCTGCTATAAATATTTTAAAACATATAGATTCTTTTCCTTTTTCCCTAATCATCTTGGGAAACATAGGCCTGTGATTCTAGTCAATCTTGTTTTCGAGCAATTAGTCAGCACTATTGGGTTGAGTATGCTTGCATACTATGAGATGCATGAGTGTGTTTTTGTGTTTATATGAATGTAGAAGCCTACCAATGTGTGACTTTTCGAAAATAAAACTTTTCCTTTCAAAAACAGTTTTTGCCTCCACCTTAAATTTCCAAATGGAGAGCAGTAAGAGAGTAGAAAGGCTTTTCCATTCATTAGGATTAGTGATTTCACTGTCTGATGTCCAAGAGTAAAAAAACAGGCAGAAGAAACAAGTTGCTATTTGCAAAGCAGAGAAACAACAGCCAGACTGTTTCCTCTTCAGTCACTGTGCACAGTGTGGGCTGGCACCACCACAGTAGCTTAGAAATCTCTAACACTGTCAGGAAAAACAAACGGAGTCCTACTGAGAGAATAAAAGGATGAAGAAAGGAAAGAAGCAAGACCAGGGACTCATCTGCATTTAACAAAAGAATGATATATTTGCTAACAGGGTGAAGGGAACTATTTCTCACTGATGAATCACTTATTCTCAACGGCTTCTTTTTCCCCTTGCTTTTTCCTTTCTTCCAGACTGTAGTTTAAATGTTGATTTAATTAGTAGCAAATTCTTCTAAAGTCTGAAGATTTCCTTTAAAATGTAAAGAGCAGGAGACTACAGAATGGTGTTTGACTTGCAAGATGGTAATTTTTCCATGTTTTGTGTTTGGCAAATCTTAGGTGAGCCTTGGTTAGTTTCTCAGTGAAGCTTTTCTTGGGAAAAGGGAAGATAAAAGCTGAGAAGCACAAGCAAATAGGTTTGTTAGTTAGGAGTATTTATGACTGCTTCCTTCCCCTAAAGCCCTACTTATTCCTTATCATGGTATGGAGGTGATACTAGAACTTAGAAGAGTGTGTCAATGATGCATAAGCTCTGGACATATCTTAGCAGAGGGAGAGACTTTGAGTAAGAATCTGGTGACTGTATCCTTGATAAGGAGCAGCTTACCTTAGGTATAGAGAGACAGTGTCATAAGGTTAGCTGTAAGATGATGAAATTTTGGCCATGTCAACAGAGTGATGATGTCAGAATGGTTTGGGGGGGAAAAAAGAATAGAGATGTTATAAATTACACAGCTCTTAAACAAACTACAAATTGTTGATGTTCTTTATATGTGATCTTTGTCCAGTGGCTAATGAGTTGGCACACTGCTGGACCAAGTAAACCATGGTCATGTTGACATTCTCATTATAAATGAAACCAGAAGATACAATTAAATTCCAAGTAATTGCAAGTAAATGGAAGGATGCCTCAAGGGTTCTCCTCAGACAGACAAATAAAAGGATTAGAAGATTTAGTTTCAGAATTCACCCAAAGGCATCATTTCATGGGATTTCGACTTGTTGGCCAAAGTTCAAAATAAGCGTGAGGAAATGGACCACCGTGAATATGATTCTGGCTTATGGCTAACATTTTATGGAGAATAAAGGAATGTTCTCCAACCTTGGGGCTCCATAGACTTACCATGTGAGGAAGTGGCAGTGGTACTTAGAAGATAAAGTAAGGAAAAAAGAGCTGAAGCTGACCGAACTTACATGGAAACATGTATTTTGCTGGTATCAAAAACTTTAAATAATTAATTACTAGAGCACATTGTCAATGCACCTTAAAGAGGATAAGATAAAAGACTAGGAGACACTGGTATTTTTACTAAACAAGGTAGATAGAATTTTGTGACCAGAAAACATTGACCTACATACCTACTTTGTCTTCTTTTTAAAATATTTATGAGAATGGTCTACATATACTTCAAAGGGAGTTCATGAAGAAAACATGAGAAAGGAACTTTTAGGTTTTTGTAAATGATTCTCTTCAGCAGACCACATATTCATAGTCATTGAACTGTCTCAGAGTCATACAGAATATAATATTCCATTGTATCTTTTAAGTTGATTTAAATAAAAAATATATCAATATATTTTTATACATTTTTATGTTTTATATCTTTTTTTAAAATATCACCTACATGTTATATGCTGGTTTTACATTTTATGTAAACCAGTCTAAAATTAATGGTGGAAGGGAAGCACTGTGGTATAATGGGAAGACCACTAGGTGGTCTGGATTCTAATTCCCTGTACATAATTTAAAAGATGTGTGACTTTTTAAAATTTTTTTGCTTTTGTTGGAGGGGGGAAGGTAGAGCAATTGGGGTTAAGTGACTTGCTCCAGGTCACATGGCTAGTTTTTTTAATGTGTATGTTAAGTGACTGAGGACGGATTTGAACTCAGGTCCTCCTGACTCCAGGACTGGTGCTCTATTCACTGTGCAACCCAGCCACCCTAAGATGTGTGATTTTAAACTAATCATGTGCTTCCCTGTGCCTCATTTGTTTGTTTTCCTTGTAGGAACAATGACTTGAATAGATCAAAGGTTTATAGATTTAACTCTGGAAAAGACCTCAGAAGACATTTAGTCTAAACTCATTTTACAAATGAGGCCCTGAAAATTTGACTTGGATAATGTCATTCTGGTAGCAGCTGACTGACCTAGATTTCAATCTAGACAGGGATGATTCTTCCAGATCTATGTTCTATGGTCTTATGATCAGTTATAGCATTTAGAGGGATGAGTTATTTAGTATCTGACTCCATGAAAGCTGTTTTTCCCCTCATCCCCAATATATCCCTTTAAATGAATTTACTCTATGTAGAAGAGAATTATTATGAGATTGGTTATCAAAGCATACTTCGTAGATAATACTGAAATTTGTGTCTTTAAACCTAAATAACCATTCAGTATAATAGCAGTAGGCCATCTAAGTTATTATCATTGTTATTACAATTTCTACATATGAAGTTACTTCACAAATACATAAATTCAACAATGCACTAATGTGATTACTTTGCATTAATTAGTACAATTTGTCAGAACTCATGAAGAGTTACGGATTTGTGTTATTTGCATATTTTAAAAATACTTGTAGCGCTAATACCACACAAAAAGTTGTCGACTTTTTTATTTTTGCTTTGTTTTCATTTGTTTTTTAAATTTACTTTTAAAAATTTTGCTTTCTAAAATACTTTGGTGTATTTATTGCAAAACTAGGTTTTAATAAAATTGTTGACATTTTTTCTTGGGAATAATTACTGAGACTTGGACTGAATAACAACATCAAATATATATTGCTGAATTGGCAAAGTTTAAACAAAAGCTGCTTTAAAGGTAATTTAGGCTAGATGTAATATTTTATATTGATTAAATCACCAAAGATTTCTCTTAAATGAAATTATGTTATGCATGATAATTGCTTCAATAGTTATGAGAAATATGGAAAGTTAGGCCATACCTGCCCACAAACACATTTTTTTTTCTCAAAACAATTAAAAAAAAACAACCCTGTGAGGCCTATCTATATGACCATAATAGAAAATGTTTTCAGGGACAGATGAGTGTTTTGCTGGAGAAAAAACATTTACCCACTGAAACATTTGACCATTGGTCAGTCCAGTGACAGTGGCCTCTTGGCTCTCCCAAGAACAAGATACCCCATCTCTCAGCTCTAGTCTCTTTTCTCTAGTCTCTCTTCAGTGCTTACTAAGTTGAAGTCTCTTTCAGTGGTACCCCTGCACTTCTGATGCTTATAGATTCAGAACATAATTTGTACTTTTTATGTGCTCTGCATTTTCATTACTATCAATTCCTAAAAAGTTTTGTAATGTGATTTACCACATGTCAATCACTTTTAACCGCTAAGCTATCAAGTAGTGAATGAGTAATACTAGATGTTAGGGCAAAAGGGGAAAAAATACTCTTTGATGACACAAGACTCCATTTTCTGTGAAAATGATTTGGAATCAACATTCAAATGTCTTTCGTGCAATCTTCTTGCTAACTGACAATAATGACTTCATACAGTAGGGGAGGGGGCATGGCCTAGTGAATTAAGAGTCAGACTTAGGGCTACGGATACCTAAGTCCAAAATTCATTTAATAGAACCTGTATGACCTTACCAAATTATTTATCCACTTTGAGAATTACACAAAACTTTATGATTATAAACATAATTATTTGTGATTATAAATATACAAATATAAACAATTATAAATATTTTCGTAAGTGTTTATGAAGATAAATGGCTCATGATGTCTGATGAGAGGTGTTCCTACAGTAATGAAACCATGAATCCTTGATATATTTTGATATGATATTGTACATTTATATTTGGTGCCCAATAAATATTTAACAAATGAATTAGGAGATCTCAGTTTTGGTAGGCATTAAAAATGAATTAAGTGATTATTTGAGTGGCGTCATTTTAGATGGAGACTAAGATCAATCATTAGGAGTTAACAAAACTGTTCAGGTTTTCTGAGAGGAGCTCTCAAATTTCTAAATGAGATTTTGCAGCCCATTCCCCTTCTGAGAAAATCTTTCTTACCAGATTGCTGTCTGTATAGTCTTAATTTGGACTCCAACATTGCAGTATGAGATGTAATTCATGATGAAGTGAAAACTGAAGAAAACAAAGAGATGCTGGACTAAACCAAATAAACCCAGAGGAGCTCCATGCTGGGGAAAACAGTTTGAGAGCATTGAGGGACCTAGACTGAAGGAAGGTAAACTGATAAACAAACAAAACAAACAAACCCCTCTAAATTTGTTATTACCAGAAACAATTGTCTTCTGACCCCAACGTTCCATGGAAACTACTCTCTCCAATGTTGCTGATGATCTCTTAATTGCCAAATCCAATGGCCCTTTTTTCGGTGTTTGTGAGTCACTGCAGCCTTTAACACTGTTGATCACCAATTGTCCCTGATAATCTTTTTTTCTAGGTTTTCAGGACACCACTCTCCAGTAGTTCTCCTCCTGCCTATCTGACTCCTTTGTCTCCTTTGCTGGATCTTCCTCTGATTATGCTCTCTAACCTTATATGTCCCTCAGAGGTCTATCCTGGGCCCTCTTCTCTCTCAGTCCTACTTCACTTGGTCATCTCATTAGTTCACATGGATTTATTTACCGTCTCTATGCTGATACTTCTCAAATCTATCTATCCTGCCCCAATCTCCCTGCTGACCTAAAATCTTACATCTCCAACTGCCTTTCATATATCTGAAACTGGATGTCCAATTGACATCTTGAACTTAATACATTCAAAACAGAACTCATTTTCTTTCCCCCTAAATCTTCTCTTCTTTCTATTACTGCAAAGGACAACACCATTCTCTCAAGGCCACACCCTTGCAGGCCTAGGCTCTTAATCTCTCTCACCCTCCATACCCAATCTGTTGTCAAGGCCTGCCAATTTCACTTTTGCGATGTCTCTTGATTATGCCCCCTTCTTTCCTCTCACCCTGCCGCCACACTAGAGCAGGCCCTCTTCACCTCACCCCTTGATTACTGCAATAGCCGGATGGTGGATATGCCTGCCTCAAGTCTCTCTCCACTGGAATCCATCAATCATTAAATCCATTCAGTCACTAAAATGATTTTCCTGAAGTACAGCTCTAATCCCACAACCCCTCACCCCATATACTCAACGAACTCCAGTGGTTCTCTCTTGCGTCCAGGAAAAATATGAAATGTTATTGTTTGGCATTCAAAGTCAGTTATAACCTAGCCCCCTCCTACCTTTCCAGTCTTCTTATACCTTACTACTCAACGCTTACTCTTCAATCCAGTGACAGTGGCCTCCTGGCTGTCCCATGAACAAGATATTCCATCTCTCAGCTCTAGGCATTTTTTTCTGGTTATCTCCCATGCCTAGAATGTTCTCCCTCTACTGCCTTCCTTTAAACCCCAACTAAATCCCCACCTTCTACTGGAAGCCTTCACTACCAGTGAATTCCAGTGCCTTGTCAATTCCAGTGCCTTCCTTCTTTTAATTATTTCTGATTTATTTGGCATAAAACTCATCTTGTATATATCTGTTGGCATGTGGTCTTCCTCATTTAGATGCAACCTCCTTGTGGGCAGGAACTGTCTTTTTATTTTTCCAGTCCCTAGTGCTTAGTATAGTGCCTGGCCCACAGTGAGTCCTTAATAAATGTTTCTTCATTGATCAGTTGATATCAGTAGCTACTGATGTACATACCAACTACTAAGTTTCTACTTTTCTACTAAGTCTTTATTAGAATAATTTACATAATTTAATAGACACAAAAACACATTTGTTGAAGGTTAAAAAAAGAGGATAGACTCTGGGACTTAATGTTCTAAACTAATAATATCTTTATGGTCACACAATTGATTGAAAGGTACAGAGCGAACAAGACCCCACCATAATTATTATTTGTTGACTCTAAAAGAAATTGAGCATTTGACAAAATGACTCATGATGTCCTTGTACAAGACATGGAGAGGTGTAGGATAGATAGGTACCTAAGAGGCATTGTACAATGAGCACTGGACCTGGAGTCAGGAAGATCTGAGTTCAGACTGGCCTCAGACGCCTCCTGGTAGTGTGATTCTGGGCAAATTACTCAACCTCTATCTGCCTCCGTTTCCTCAACTATGAAGTGAGGACAACAATAGCCCTTTCCTCCCAGGACTGTGACAGTCAAAAGAGATAATGTGTAAAGTGCTTAGCATAGTGCCTGATGCATAGTAGGTCCTTCATAGATTCCTGTTCCCTTCTTTTTTCCCCCAGATAAAATTAAGGTAGGATTAAGTAGATTTAGAAAGAATTGAACAATCTAATGCAGAGAATAATTACTATAGATGGATGTTAACATTGAGGAAGATCTCTACTGGATGCTTTCAGGGTTCTTTCTTTGGCTATCTATCTATCTATCTATCTATCTATCTATCTATCCATCCATCCATCCATCCATCCGTCCATCCGTCCATCTACCATATCTGTTTATCTATCTGTCTGTCTGTCTGTCTATCTATCTATCTATCCATCTGTCTGTCTGTCTGTCCATCAATGGAGATAGATAGGTATGGATATGTATACATGCATATATATAATATAATAATCTATATATTATAAATATGTTCTTTTTGGCAAGTCTCATGATCTCCTCAGTATAGAGAACTCATAGTAAAGGACTTTTACATTAATTAATAAAAACAAAATTAGAAAAGCAAAAAGGATCCTTAGAGCCTTAATTGGTTGGTACACTGAGAGGTAAGTGACCTGTCTTGGAGGTAGGATTTGAACCCAAGTCTTCCTAACTCTGAGGCCAACTCTCTGTCCACTCTAGCATGCTTGGACAGCTCCCTAACCATTTACTATACCCCACACTTACTCTTTTGAGCTTACTATATTCAATAATTTTATCAGTGCCTTGGATGAAGTTCTTCATGACATGCTTGTCAAATTTTTAGATGAAACAAAGATGGCTAAAGAACCTTTTGGTTGACAGAATCAATATCTCAAAAGACTTCTACATTCTAGAACAACAGAACAGATCAAATGAGCTGAAATTTTGTACAGATAAATGTATGACCACATACTTTGCTTTTAAAAGTCAATTATGAATGCAAATGGAAACACTCAGAAACAACAGTTCATATACAAGATGGCAAAAGATGGAAAAGTCAATAGTGAAGGATGAGAGAAAGTAGACACACATATGCTGATGGAAGTGCTGGTACAAATATCTTGAAAAACAATTTGGAATTTTGCAAGAAAATTTATACCATTCATATTTTTGATTCAGTAATTATGCTACTGGATTTATATTTCAAAGAGATCAATGACAGAGAGAAAATCCACTGCATACCCAAATATTCATAGCAGTACTATTTGTATTAACAACAACATAGATGGAAATGATGACTAAAGAATGGGTGAATAAATGGGTGAATAAAATGCATGAAAATGATGGATTATTGCACCATAAGAAATATATGTGAAGGATTCTGAAAAAAGTATGGAAAGTATTGTATAAACTGATGCAGTTTGAAGAAAATAGGACTCAAATCACAGTATACTCTATGATAACAATAAAATAAGGGAAGACAGCAATGAAAGGCCACAAAGATTCAGGTCAAATATGAAGTTCGGTGTGAGTCTAGTAACTGGGCTTAATATTTGTTTCCTTTATGTTAAGAAGTAAGAAACTGGAAAGTCACATTGCTGCCACTTAAAGGCAATATATTAGGAGATTTTGCTGTTCTTAACATATTTAATAGAAGCATTCTATATTTTGAAGCAAAATATATCCATTAAAATGTTTTTTTAAAGAAAGACAATTATACACATTTACAATGAGAGATCTATGGCTGGACAAAGGCTCAATATAAGTTAATAATATGATAAGACATTATCCAAAATGGTACTATGATATGAAGCTGCACTGAAGCATGGTGTCAGAGTAAATTTGTTGATAGTACTGTTTTAATCTCCTTTGATTGGAATGCTTCTAAAAAAAATTACTCAGTTGTAGGTGGTACATTTGAGGATTTTGATGAATAAACTTGAATCCTTCTAGAAGGAATTGATGAAGATGAAGAGTAGGTCTAAAAACCATGCCATAGGAGGAACAGTTGAAAGAATTATGGAGTTTTAGTCAGAACAAAAGGAGAATTAGGGGTGACATGTAGCTCTCCTCAAGTATTTCGGAGTCTTCCACCTGGAAGTAGTCTTTGACTTGTCCATGTTGGCCCAGAGCTCCCTTGGCCTTTTATTGTATCTCCATGGTTTTGTCTACAGCTTAAGCAAGCATACAATAAGCACTTAATAAATGTGCGCTGATTTATTGCAAATGATCCTTACCTTTCGATAGATAGTGAGGTCTCTATCATAATACGTCTTACAACAGAGGATGTTCCAGGAAGATAGTACAGAAAAGTCTCATGATTCCATAGCAGATGGAATAAAGTAGCCTTGGAGGTTCCTTCCAAATTTGAAGTTCTGTGATTCTATGGATTATCTTTCAATCATATTCAAATCTACCATTCACCATGGATATAGCCACAGGCCAGGTGTTCAGATCTTGGATGACTAATCAAACAACTCTCCCAAACTTTTTAGATGTCCACTTTCCTATAGGTTAACTGAATGTTAAGAATGTCCTAGAACCAAAATTTCTACGTTGCTACCCATTAACATGGTTGCATTGTTGAGCTGCAGTAAATTCAATAGACGTGTCCCAGAAGAGATGCTTGTGCAGACATGGTTAATTATTGGTCCCCCTCAGTAGGAAGACTCCCACACATTTAAGAGCCAAAAAGAACATCCAGTTTAGTTCTTTTAACCAAAAGTATGACTTGGAAAGGGATGCATGTATTATAAAAGCATCTGAGGATTAAAAAAAAATGCTGGATACATGATATGCAAAACTTCTTTTGCATTTTACCAAGAAACAAGAAAGAACATTTCCTTGTTGTAAGAAGTTAAGAGATATGTAGTGTGGAGAGAGGGGTTGCCTGGACATCCTGCTTTACTTTAAAATAGTCTTTACCTTTGATCATTTAGAGATGGCCTTCTTCTCAAAAACATACCTAATTTCTGTGGCAATATAAGCAGTAGTCCCAAGAAGAGCTCCGTTAGCTTAAATGCTTTGCATTTACAAAAGCATAGACAGCAGGGATCATCGCTTCATTGCTGAAGAGATGACAAACAAACTGAGAGAGCAGATTGTATGAATCTGAATTCTTTATATACTCCTAAGTCTCCCTGTTACGTTGCCAGTGTTAAATCAAAACAATCAATTTTTCCTGCAGGATATTTATTTTCACGATAAAGAAAATAACATTTGGTTGTTGTTTAGAAATCTTGCTGGTGGGTGATCTAAACAGATATTTTCTTGCTTTATCTATTTTTTTAAATTCCTCTCCAGAAAAAAGCAAAAAGAGAGATAACAATGTATGCATAACCAAACTTGTACAATCTCATCAGAAAACAATGTGGATATGATAGCTTTTAAACAATTTTGGGAATACTATCAAGAAATGTCATTTTCTCTTGGGGTAGAAAGTTCAGAGGAATGTAGCAGACTTTTAACTGTTGGAAATGATACTCCAAGTAATTTTCCATGAGTGTGGAAAAATTCTGTCTCAAGAAAAACGAAGCTACAATATTTAAAGGACCACTGTTAGGAATCTGCTTGGGTACTCCTGGTAATAGTCAGCTAACATTTTAATAATGTGTGAAATTTCTGTAATCTTTAAATATATTAGCTTATATTATCCTCACACAAACTCTATGACGTTGTCACAACACTTATTATTTATATTTTTAAAGACGAGGAAATAAACATAGGAGGATTAAGTGACTTGCCAATGGTCACAAAACTAGCAAATATCAGGCAGAATATCAATCTGGGTCTTTGATTCTAAATCTTTAGACTTAGACACCCTTTCCATACTAAGCACTCTGGCTGGTTTGGATTAGAGAATATAGTAATTTACTTCTTTCCCACAGAGCCTTAGTCAGATTATCGCATTTCCCCAGGATCTAGCATTATGCTTTACATAGGCTGTCCCAGATTCATAGTCCAAAATCAGCTGAGGCCCTCAAAGCTAATCTAATCCAATATTTGCCTAAATAACAATATTTTCTTTCACAAGAAATAGTCATCTACCCATTTCTTAAAGAACACTCACTGCCTTTCAAGACTGACAATTTCACTCTAAAATAGGTAGGTTTTTTTTTTTGTGACGTCAAACCTAAATCCATCTTTCTTTATCCTCCATCCATTTCCCCTAATTCTGCCTTATGGGGACAAACAGGACAAGGGTAATCCTTCTACCTTACAGCCTTTAAAATATATTGAAGATAGTTACTATTTTCCTTCTGTCTTTTCTCTGTAATAAACAATTGACAGATACTACATTCAGTGTTTAATCTGTGCTAGACACGGTACTAAATGCTGGTAATACAAAACAAACAAAAAAACCCCCAATACAATTCCTGCCTTCAAGGAACTGACAGTTTTAATCAGGTTGTGAGGACGGCATGTACACAGTTGCCTCATTCTGAGCAGTCTATTTCAATCAATCGATCATTTCCATAGGATGCATCAGACAACCTAATGTTGCCTCTGCCATCTTGTATTTGTGAAGTTGAGTTTTAGAAACCACGTATCAACTGTTAGATTTCTCTTGACTAACTCTCACTTTATTTGTCTAAGTCCAACATTTGAGTCTCTTAAGGTCTTTTTGGATCTTGACTCCAGTCATCCACCATGTTAGTTATCATTTGAAGCTTCGTGCAATTTGGCAACATATTCTCTTAAGTATTCCTTCAAATCATTGATTAAAATATTGAATAGCAGAAAGTCAAGGACAGATCCTAGAACACTCCATTAGAGACATTTTAATAAAATGATACAAATTGAATGGTGGGAAATATTGTGTGGAAAATTAACTTAGACTTGAACAAAATAAAAATAAAACACCAAGGGGATTGGGGCTGTAAGTCTTTTCTTTTCATATTAAAGGCCCTCTGGGGATATGAGGTTATATTTATTTAGGACTCCCCCCTACCCTTTCCAGGTGATATAACAACAGCAACAATGATAAAAGGCTTATAGAGAGCTTTGTTCAAGCTATCTTATTTAAACCTCACAATAAAATAACCCTGTGAGGTAAGTGCTGTTATTACATCCATTTTATAGATGAAGCCCAGAGGTTAAGTTCCTTTACTGGGGTCTCATTGCTGGTTAGTATCTGAATTAGGATTTGAATTCACATCTTCATGATTCCAAGACCAACACTATTCACTGTGACATTCTTGTATCTTTCATTTGACTTTTAGATCCTTAGACAATTCATCTTGGCTTAACACACACTTACTAAGGCACTGTGCCAGGTGCTAGGTATCCAGATTGGGGGGCAGGGAGGAAAAACAACAAATGCACCCCTATCCTCATGAAGATATACTTCTGGAAATAGCATGCCTACCTGAGACCTCAGACCTGAGACCTGGGAACTTTGGGTTTTCCTTTCAATACAATTTAGAAATAAATTGACATGGTTTATGTTTTGTTTGTTTTTGATGAAAGTATGCAAGCCCACGAGGGGAGAACAGATGAATACTCCTGCTTTAGTGTGTTTATCTGGATCATTAAAGATGCTTGGAAATATTAACTACTCCTTCTTTGCCCAGAGGATACTATTTATTTATTCTGATAACCAATTTTGCTTTTGCTTTTAGCTAGGGCCAGACTCCTATCTATTATCCCTAAACTACCACCTCTCAATCACCAGTCTGTCCCATTTTCTGGACCCATCTCCTAAGAGGGATGTAAGATATAACAGACACTGATACCCACGAAAATTTAAAAACCTGAGGTGGAGAGTTTCATTGCTTGGGGGTAGTTCTACTTTTTTTTGTGCATTTTTTTTTTTGGAGAGGGGAAGGTAGAGCAATTGGGGTTAAGTGACTTGCCCAAGGTCACACAGCTTGTTTTGTGTTAAGTGTCTGAGGCTAGACCTAGTCAGGTCCTCCTGACTCCAGGCTGGTGCTCTATTCACTGTGCCACCAAGCCACCCCAGGGGGTAATTCTAGAGAAAGCTGGGTAGGGTAATGGATAGTGCTGTACTTGGAGTCAGGAAGATCTAAGTTTAAATCCTACCTCAGACAATCACAAAGTTTGTATGACCCTGAAGCAAGTCAGGTAACCTTAATCAGTTTCATTTTTTTATTTGTAGAATGAGGATCATGATAGCACCTACCCCTCAAGATTGCTATGAGCTTCAAATTGTACAGCTTGTATAAGGCGCTTTTCAGATGTTAAGGTAGTATATAAATATGGTGGATTTCATCATCATTATTATTAGGGAGGATGTGTGTGTGGGGGAATGGGCAAGAATTGTAGAGGAAGAGAAGGAAAGGTTGGGTTATGTTCTACGTGAGTGGGGGAAGTACTCTTCTCCCCTCTTCCCTCATTGGCAGATTTCTCTAGTTGTTATTCTACTATGAAAGTTTTAAAAAAAATTGGGCTTTTGAAAGATGCTACTCCCTTCTTCAGCACTTAGGTTGACAGTATTGGAAAGAGTGGGCTCTAAAATGACATGGAAAGAAGAAGGTAGTAAGGGGTTTATTTGTAGAAACAGATAGAAGTAAGAACTTGCCTGAGAAGCACATTTAACATTATAGATAGCTTGAACTCTGAGCTCAAATATCATGTTGAGTAACAGATGACTCCCCTCTCCCCATCTCCACTTCTCGTTTTATTTACTGGGGTGTTTGTGTGCCAGAACTATAGGATACTGTTATGCATAGGCAGCAACAAACTAAACAGGGAAACCTGGGTCTGAGTTCTGACTACTACTCAACAGTCGTATGACTTAAGGAAACTCCACTTCTGAGCCTCAGTTTCCTTACGCGAAAAATATGTGACTTGGGCTAGATGACCTCTGGTCCATATAATCTCTAGATGTCCCTTCCAGACCTCCTGTTTTCTGAGTATACAAATCAGTTAATCTCTTTTGGCTTCAACTGCTTCATCTGTAAAATTGAGATGATATTTACACACAGAGGGCACTTGTGAGGATCAAATGAGATCAAATTTATAAAGCACTAGTAATTGCAAGCTGTTAATATTAGTGCTCTGTAAACTTCGGAGTGTTACATTAATGAGACTGTCAACACCGTTCTTCAAAGCCCTCATATACAGTCCAGCAATAATTTCCCAGACAAGCCCATGCCTACAAAAGGACTTCAGAGGAGTTGATTGAATAAACAGCTACATTTTTTCCCATGGACTACATCCTTGAAATTATAAGGTGAGTCAATGAGAAGAGAAATCACTTTACAAAAATATCCTTTGTGTGCAACTGTTTAGAAACATAAATGATGGGTTAGAAGTGATGATAGCCAAATTTCCTCCCAACTCTGAAGGTCTTTGATTCTAGATGCCTTAGTAAGAGAGGATAAAATGTACGCAGCTAGGAAATGGGGGATGGTAATGAATAATCTAAAAATTAAAGTAAGCCAGGGAGGAGAAACTTAGAGGAAACCAGCATGGTATTGTGGAAAACATATTGATCTTGGAATCAGAAGACCTGCATTCAAGACTCTTTTCTGTTTCTTAGTACATGTGGGACTTTGGATAAGTACTTACTTTCCCTCAATCTCATGTTATCCTATGCAAAATGAGTGATGTCCAGATCAATACCCAGAGGTAAACTTTCTCAGTATTAGTAACCAATTTATTGACCATCTAGCCAATAATCAATAAATTGATGATCAGTGGTTAAAGATTAGTAACCAGAGATCAAGAGGCAGGGTCTTGGGTCATCCTAATGAATGAAGGGATCAAGGACATGCTTGAATCTCTCTGGGTAGTATCTACCAGCTCAGTTTGGATAGACACCCATCTAGGTGGGCTCTGCCTAAACTAGTTAAATAGCTGATAATGCCTTGGGGGCTAGGAGTGATTACATTATCTGGTCATCCCCTTTAGAGACTGACTTTTTCAGGTTTTGGGGTCCTGACAAAAATAGGGGTAAAAAGTATGGATCACAAATTAATAATTGGTTATTAATATAGTAACATTAATATTCCTCAGAGGTTTGGACTAGATAGATGGTCACTGATGTTCCCTCTGGCTCTAAATCTATGATCCTAGCCAATGCCTACCAGACTTATTCCCTTTCAAGTATTCTTATGCCTGGACACAATATACCTTCTGTTCTCTGGCCACAATACTTCATCTCCCAACTCTGTTGCCTTTACAAGGGCTATCCCTTATGCCTGGAATATATCGTCTCCTTACATCTGCTTCCTAGAATATGTATCTCCCTTCAAGGCTCAACTCACCTGCCACATCCTACATGAGGTCTGTCCTATTGATTCTAGTTTCTAATATCCTCCCTCTGAAATGATGATGTTTGTGTGTGTGTATACACGCATATATGTAGATAGATAAATAGGTAGATATTTGGTTTTTTCATATCTGTGTAAGTGTAATTCTCTCCCCAACCTCAACCCACCCCACCCCAACCTCCTTGAGGGGAGAGATGAATGTGTTTTTACCTTGTAAATGCTTACTAAATGTCCTATCCTCCTAATCACCCATCATCTTCTATTCCTCATTCTCTTTATCCCCCCCCCCCCCATATCCAATATGTTGCCAAGTGCTGTTGATTTTACCTACATAACATGTCTCATCTGGCCCTCTTCTCACTTCTGACTCAGCCACCACTGTAACACCCTCTCCCTTCCTTCTCCCTCCTTCCTCCTCTCTCTTTCTCCCCCTACCTCCTTTCCCTCTTCTTCTTCCTCTCCCTCCCCTTTTCCTTCTCCCTGCTCTTCCTCCTCCTCTCTCCCTCCTTTTTCTCTATCCTCTTCCTCTCCCTCCCCCTTCTTCTATTTTTCAAATTGAAATACTTGATGGGGAGTTTGAGGAAACCACAGAGACTATAAAATGTCTCATTGTCTTATGTGTCTGGAATGCCCAAAGCTGTAGTGAATTTTGGGTTGTGCAACTTGTTTTGAATGAATACTAACTGTGGTCTTATTCTGGAAATGGTGTCACTCCTGAGCCCTAACTTTCTCTTTCATGAAGTTCAAGGTCACCTTTCTGCTCTCTTAAGAGTATAGGAAGAGATTTATAATGGTTTAAGTAATATGGCAGAGAGAAAAACAGTAATTTAGGAATATTATACAAAATGTTGGCAGGATTTTGTTGTTCCAGTAGATGGGGATTCAGAAAATGCAAGTAAAAGAAAGGATGGGAACATTTTAATATGTTTGAGCGTGGAGAAATCGGCCACCAATGGCCTTCACCATAATACTCATTGTATTGTACCTCTCCTCTGGATCAAGGCAGATGAGACAGGGCACAAAAACTTCAAAAATAAACAGGCAAGGAGAGTTAGTGACTTAAAATGAAAGGGTTCCAGTAAAACAGAAATAACAAAATCAAATTGTAGGAGGCTGGAAAGAAGCTAATCAAAAGAATGTGAAAAGGTATTCAATTGAAAAATTTAGAGAAAAAGGGAAGAAAATAAAGAAGGCTTGTATAGGTAGGTCAAGAAAATGATTTTCTTTTGAGTGCTGGGAAAATGATGCTACATTTTAAAATCATAGGAAAGAATGGAATTGAAGATTCAGAGAGGAAATGAGAGAGAAGACAAAGATAAGATGGAATTAAAACTTCTGATTGGAAGGAGTTAAGTGAGAGAGATCACTCTAAGTGGTGAGAAGGTAAATGAAAAAGGAAGAAAGAAGGAAAAACAGGAAGAATATCTTGGCTGAATTTTGAGAATTCATTTTTTTTTTCCACAATCGATAGAAATGCATACTAGAATAAGAGGTAGAGTTCCAAACA
Organism: Pseudochirops cupreus; assembly: GCA_028627135.1. Taxonomy (NCBI): domain Eukaryota; kingdom Metazoa; phylum Chordata; class Mammalia; order Diprotodontia; family Pseudocheiridae; genus Pseudochirops; species Pseudochirops cupreus. Next base: position 356,942,437 of record CM053581.1, on the reverse strand, counting down.
GGATGACCTGAGTTTGATCATTCCTTGGACATTAATAGCTATGTGACACCAAGAAAATTATTTAACCTCTATGACCCTCAGTTTTTCCATCTATAAAATGGGGATAATAATACTTGCATGACCTCATAGGAATTTGTGAAGAATGAAATTATGGATGTAAAAGCATTTTGTAAATGTGAAGAGTCACATTTGTTATTTTAAACATTTTGGACAAGACAACTTCAGTTCCAAAATGGCCAGCAGATGGGACACAATGTGATTTCAATTACGGTTTAAAGAAAGGGGAACTGGTCTGGTAGTCATGAGACCCGAGGGCAATTTCAATTTCAAAATTTCAAAATTGGGAGGGACCTCAGTAGCTCTCTAGTGCAACCCACACCTGAAAAACCATCTCCTCAAATGCCCATCAGTTGAGGAAGGGCTGAAAAAGGTGCCGTATATGATGGTGATGGAAAACTATTGTGCTATAAGAAATGACAAACAGGAATGTTTTGTAAAACCTTGGAGGATTTATATAGTGAAGTGAGCAGAACCAGGAGAACACTGTGTACAGTAACAGCAACATCGAAATAATGATCCGCTGTGAATGACTTAAGTACTCTGACCAAGATAATGATCTAAGACAATTCCGAAGGACCCATGATGAAAAATGCTATCCACTTACAGAGAGGAAAATGATAAAATATTGAATACAGATTAAAACATACTTTTTTCATGTTATTTATATTTCTTGGAGTGTGTGTGTGTTTTCTTTTGCAACATAGCTAATTTTGAAATGTTTTGCAAGCCTCCACATGTATAATAGAAATCATTTTGCTTCTTCTTCCCAAGGGGTGGGAGGGGAGGAGAGAATTTGGAATTCAAAAATTTAAAGATGAATATTAATTTAAAAAATTGGGAAATATTTAATGAAATAAACAAAAATATATATTTAAAAAACATTACCTCTACAATACACTCAACAAATGCTCAGAGTCTTCATTTTCAGGTCTCCAATGGAGGTAATCCCAGTATTTCTCAGAACAGCTTTTCTACTTATGGGCCACTGGCATAGTGGCTAGATAGCCAGCATCAGTCATGATAACCTAAATTTAAGTGCCACATCTGATACATATTGGCTATGTTGTACTGGGCAAATCACTTAACCTCTTAGAGCTCTGAGTATCTACCTAAGAATATAAATCGCAAAGATGATGCTAATCTCCATTGACAAATGGGCTTTCCTACCCAAGGGAACACCTTCTAATAGTGATGTCATAGGCTCCATCTATATTTATTTTCTTCACAGCAAACCTATGTGTGCCTCTTTCTAATTTTCATCCATTGTTTCTGATTCTGTGATCCATGGTCATGTAGAGCTCATCAAACTCTTTTTCCCAGAGGATAACTTCTCAAATACACGTTCCTTCCAAGTCTTCTATCATATTTCTTCCCTAACAGGGTGATCTCAAAGTTACATATAAACATACATCATTTTGCTACACATCACTCATATCATATCTTTTTTTTTCTTATTGAAGGTTTTTGACAAGCCTGTGTCGAGCAAGTCTATTGGTGCCTTTTCTAGAAGCATGTACTCACATGGTGTCTCTATGTCACATTTTGTTAATTCTTGCAATATTTCAAACTTTTTCATTATAATTACATCTGTTAGGGTGACTTGTGATCAGCGATTTTTGATGTCAGTATTGTAATTGTTTTGGGCCACCACAAACCACGTCCACATAAAATGGCAAACTTAATCAACAAATATCGTTTATATTCTGATTGCTCATGGACTGACCGTCCCACTCTTTCTCTCTTTCCTTGAGCCTCTCTATTGCCTGAGACACAACGATGTTGAAATTAGATTGGTTAATAGCCCTACATTGGTCTCTGAATATTCAGGTAAAAGGAAGAATCAACCTATGTGGTAATTTTCATTGTCATCTTATTTTAAGAAATTGCCACAGCCGTGCAACCTTCACCAACCACCACCCTGATCAGTCAGAAGACATTAACATCAAGCCAAGACCATCTACTAGCAAAAAGATGAAAACTTGATGAAGACAGATGAGGGTTAGCAATTTTTAGAAATAAAATACAGTTATCCCTTTCAATTGTAACTTTCCCCATTGTGATTTCGATTGCACTTCTAACCCCGGTGATGTGGAAGGGATAACTGTATTTCTTGGGGTAGCTAGGTGGCTTAATGAATAAAGTAGTTGGTCTTGCAGTTAGCAAGATTCATCTTTATGAGTTTAAAACTGGCCTTAGATACTTACTAGCTGTACAACCCTGGCCAAGTCCTTTAACTCTATTTAACTCAGTTTTCTCATCTGTAAAATGAACTGGAGAAGGAAATAGAAAACCACTTCAGTATCTTTGCCAAGAAAATCACAAATTGGGTCACAAAAATTGGACATGACTGAAGAATAACATTTTAAAATTGATAGTTTTTTTTTAAACATATGATTCTACTGCATACTTGATAGACCACAGTATAGTATAAACATAACTTTTACATGTACTGGAAAACCAAAAAGTTCATGTGACTTCCTTTCTTGTGATATTTGCTGCATTATGGTGATGTGGACCCACACCTAAAATATCATCAAGATAAGCCTGTATGACCTGTTCTGACTTTACTGTTTTCTTTTGTAAAATAGATGCATTGGACAAAATACTCTCTATGACACCTTTCACCTCTAACCTGTTGAGTAACATATATTCATTCCATGGATCAAAAAGAAATAATAGACAATGTTACACTTTGTGACTTTCATTTTTATCCTCTACAAAGCCAAAAACATCCAATATGGTGAATTGCAGGACCATAATCTTTCCTGTCTCACTGAGAGCACTGAATAACATAATTTTGAAATGAAAGCTCAACTAACTGAGGTTATAGTCTGGGCCCCTATTTGAATTCCTCCCAGCCTATCTCATTCTTCTCTGAAAAATGAAATGAACATAAAGAAAAGCAATGCAATAAATATGTCTGTGGGATTTACCAATTAAGTGTGAGGTTAATTCCAAGGAAATCAGCTTGGCACGGGTGGTATGAATTTGTCAGAGAACAATCCTTAAGAACAGCTTAAAAAGCTTTTCAGAGAGGATGTCTCCATGTCCAGAGAAACCCCAGAGTTATCTGAGCCTTGTCAAACTGATAACAATTGCCCTTTGCAGTAACAGGCATTGAGAATTTCCCTTCTATAGGCTCATCTATCACCTTAATCCGGCTGATCACACTGAATCCTAATAAAAAATCTTCATGATACAAGGCCCCACTTTGGGCAGAACAAATATCTCTGACTTCTGAAGAATATTTTTTTGTTGCTAAAGAGACAAGATACCAAGCAGTGAGGATGGTTATCAATAATCACTGTGATTTTTGTTGTTGGTTTTGTTTTTCTGTACCCTGAAATTTCAAAACAAAAATATATATGAGAGATAAATTCAAATTGAATGAAAAATTTGGGTCAAAAGTTTTAATTTTTGGTTCATTAATTCAAGCAAAGAGCCTAAGAGAAGTGATGAGTTACAGTGAAGAGTGGATTAGATTTTAGAGTCAGACAGCCTGATTTCAAATTACCTGCATGAACTTGGACAAATAACTTAACATCTCAGATCCTTAAATTCCTCATCTGATAATAGACATGTGGCTTAGAACTGTAATTTCATTGATAGAAGGACTCCCAGGGAGTGACATTATGGTAAATGTTTAGCAACCAGCTCTCTGGGAAAAAAATATGTAAGTGTGGCAAACTTTTAAGTTTATTCTGCATTATTAACATTTCCCCCATCCCTTTCTTGAGCCTAGCTAATGAACAAAAAAGTAAATCCTATAATGATTTCTAGCTCTTGTCAATTCTGGAGTCATAAATGTTCACATTGAAATTTAAAAATCAGTCCTGATACAGTGTGAGTTGGCTGGCATCTTCTTTGCAAAATGTATAGTCTTATAGAGAAGCCTAGCGCTCTGGGAAATTGAATGACTTTGCCAGAGTCGCAGTCAGGAGGTATTCGAAGCAGAATATGAACCTGAATCTTACAGGGTCTTGAATAATAATGACTACAATAATAACTGACATAGTGTTTTATGGTTTGCAAAGTCTTCATTATTTCATTTAGTCTTCACAATTTTTCGAGATGAATGCTATTATTATCCCAATTTTACAGATGCAAAAATTGAGACTTGGAAAGGTTAAGTGACTTGTCCAAGTTCACAGGGCTCTTAAGTGACTACAGTTAGTTTCAAACACAGGTATTCCTGATGGATGCATAGAACAAAGAGGGTCCTCCCCTTCTCTTCTGGGAATCTTTTTCTCTCCTCTTCTCCTCTATAATGTTTTCTAAACTGTTCATCCTGTGATTTGCATATGTAGAGGCTTGATCCACACCTTTGTTACCTCTAGTCACACACAGCAGAACCCTATGTGCAAATAGTTGGCCCGAAGTTCTCCCCCAGTGCCAGATTTAGAATCAGACACTGTGCAATGTATCTGTGGTTGTATAATATTCACTTCATGGTAGCTAGGTGGTGCAGTGGGTATAGCATCAGCCCTGGAGTTAGAGCTCAAACCTGGCCTCAGATACTTACTAGCTATGTGATCCTGGGCAAGTCACTTGTCCCTATTTGACTGAGTTTCCTCATCTGTAAAATGAGCTAGAGAAAGAAATGGCAAACTACTCCAGTATCTTTGCCAAGAAAACCCTGAATAGGGTCCTGGAGATTTGAACACAACTGAAAGAACACAGTAACAAGTCACTAACAACAACATGCAGTCACTTCTCTTGCCCCTCCCTTTTTTTCACCTTACCTTCCCACCTTATCTGAATTTCTGGGTTGATGTACCTCCAGAAGAACTTTCTTGCCATCTCTGACCCCGTATTTCATATTCTGTTGCTCCCAATTTCCTCGTATCTGTGGTACTTCCAGTTTTGGCTGTAACAAGAGCGATCAGTGACCACAGTCCACACATTCCATTACTGAAGGGCTTGGATTTGAGGGACCTCAGTATCTCTTTTCTTCCCTTCCATTCTCCCCTCCTTCTCCTGTCTTAACTAACCTTATTATATAGACCAAATTTTACTGTTTCCTTAATCATGGACCTCCCTAAACTTTGCCTGGTTAATTTAATTTTGTTCTTATCTAAGTAATTTAGTGGAACTTGAAACTTAACAAATTTGAGTCTTCGGATTTGGGTGAAGTCAGTGTCTTTGATATTACCTAGTCTTTTTCATGAAGAAATTCCTCTGCAACATCCCATTCTAAATAGTGGATTCTTAGTAAATATTTACTGAATTTAATTATATTGAACGTTATTTCTGAGAGAGGTAGCTTGCTGTAGCAGTGATGTTGGAATTCAAGCCCCCCGGGTTCAAATCCTGTTCTGCTCACCAGTTAGGTGATTGGACAAGTCACTTTATTTCTTTCTGTTGTCTGTAAAACAGATTAATAATGTTTAAATTTCCAATCTTTCAGGTTTATTGTTAAGAACATGCTTTGTAAACTATAAAGGGCTATTTAAATATTGGTTATTTCAAGGACAACTACATTTAGAAAATTTACAATGTAGCACCAAGAATATGTGTCAGAATATCATTAGAGAATAGTCTTTTTCTCAGAAGGCATTTATAATACTTACAGTCTAGATAGGCATTAAGAATTCTGCTCATTTTTTTTAAAGTTCTGTATAATGGTAAAGGAATAGTTTACCTTTGAGATTACAGAATAAGGAAGGAATGATCATTGTCACTTTGGTAATAAATTAGTTCCTTTTTAACGTAGAAATGGTCCTTTGCAAGATAAATCAATCTGGTAAATGGTTTTGGTGAAAGTAACTGAAGACACATTCTTCTGAGAATGGTGATAATTAGAAATACTCTTTGTTCTTTCTGTAGCTTTGTATTTTGGGGAAAGTGATCCTTCTCTGACAACGTAAAGGCCAAGGCCAATTAATACTCTTAAAAAATATGGAGCACTATAATTGCAAACGCATTCTGTTCTTCCAGTTAAATTTTAGGTTATTCAGCTTTTTTAAAGACAGGTTGCATACATAATGAGTTCCACACCTTGGCTCTAAAGGCAAATAAGTCTGGCAATGTGACTAGTTGACTTATGCAATAGATGAAATCTGTTGCGTTAATTTCTCTCTTTTATAGGTATGTAGCTTTAGAGCTTCAAGGGACTTTAGTGAATATCTAGTCCCACTCCCATCATTTTACAAATAAGTAAACTGACATCTGGCAGGGTGAAGTTGCTCATTCCAGAAGAAATAGATTTACCAGTAGAAGAGGCAGGATTTGAACCCAGGTCCTCTGATTCGTCGTTCAGTGCTTTTCCTACTACATCATATTTCTAAGCTAAAAAATTCTTAATTGTAAGGAGGTATAAGTATCTATATTGACCATTTTCCTAGAAATATAGAAATGTTTATTTTTCTAACTGCATCTCTCTTAATGTGTCTCTATCTAGTTTCTTCTCCTTCAGCACTGCCTGCTTCCTGCTTGGTTCTTTTCACTAATTACAGTAATCTCTTATTTGGTCTCCCTGATTGGTTAAGGGGGAAGGCATTTAATTGAAATCTCTTGATAGTACCAGGATAATAATGGAATATTCACTTGACAGATGCATTCATATATTCTTTGTAATTCTAAGAAAAAATTTATTTAGTAGCTATCGTATTAAAAGTACTATGTTAGATCCAGGGATGGGGAACCTGTGACCTTGAGGCCACATGTGGCCTTCTAGATCTTTGGGTCCAGCCTTTTGATTGAGTCCAAGTTTTATAGAACAAATCCTTTTATTAATTGGATGTGTTCTATGAAGTTTGCATTCAGTCAAAGGACCACACTTGAGGACCTAGAGCAGTGGTTCTCAGCCTTCCTAATGCAAGTCCTAATGACCTTTTAATACTTGTATGTGGGTGTATCTGCATGTGGGCAGATCCATCTGGTGACAGATACAGGAGTTGTGTCTTGGTTCCTAAGACTATGGGAAATACGTGTTTTTTGATGGTCTCAGGTAACACCTGTGAAAGGGACGTTCGACCCCCAAAAGGGTCACTACCCACAGGTTGAGAACTGCTGAGTCCTAGAGGGTCACGTGGACCTTGAGGCCATAGGTTCCCCATCCCTGGAGGCAAGGGGAGAACAGTGTGTATCGAGTCACTGTGTGTGAGGTTGTGTGTGTGTGTGTGTGTGTGAGAGAGAGAGAGAATGTATATATGCGTGTGTATGTGTGTGTGTGTGTGTGTGAGAGAGAGAGAGAGAGTGTGTGTGTGTATGTGATGGAAAATGTACTCAGCAGGGGAGATGAGGAAGAAAACTTACTTTGACTATCTTAGTTACCACTAGTATGTGTGCCTGTGTTGAAAGTCATCAGACTGGCAGGGTTCACAGGCAGTGACTTTTCTGTATGGAAAAATGTGTAATACCTTACTCAATTAAAATTTTCCCAAGGCACACAGCTTTGACCAAACCATTGTAATCTACAACAACAATGTGAAACTTGCATGAGCTTAGGGGATTTCAGTTATATTCTTATGCAGTCCCTTGTTGTTCACCACCAATAATCAGAAAAATGTGTTCCTTCCTAAAATCAGTATATTATATGAGCTTAGATAATTCTTTAAAGATTTTGGCTCTATTCAAAGCCGCCCGCCCTGACATCAGGCTTTCGTTCAATTTTTGAGTACAGAGGGGACCCATTGGCTTTCATTCCATTTAAAAACCTATTTCTGAGCGCAGATAAATGTAAAATGGTCCATAGCTCAACTGAATGAGAAAGGGTCTGGGTGTGAAGGTGCTACCATACTACCTCATTTGGGCTTGTTATATTTCTAGAGAAGGTGTGAAATTCAGATAAGGTATGAAGTAATTGGGCAATAGGAGAATGCATTCATCAATACATATTTTTAAAAGAATAATTTAACCCAAGAACATTCAGAATCACAGGTTTTTATAGCTGGAGGCAACTTGGAATTCATTTAGTTCAGCCTTAACTCAAAGAAAATAGAAGTACAGAGAAATTAAAAGATTTGAGTAATGTCACAGAATTTGTAAGGGGCAAACCAGGACTTGAATTCAGATATCTAGCATCCATTTTGACAATGTTTCTAACCTGAGCTGACATTTAGACTTCTGGTGAAGATCTTCCAAGGGACCTGCAAAAGCAAATAAGAATTCATGAATAAATAAACATATCTTCCATATAAATAATAAATAAATACCTTTTAGACATAAATAATATATAATGTACCCTCATGTATCACTAGTTTTCAAATACATGTAGACGTTATTGTAATTTGTAATTACAATATTGTAATATTGTAATTAATAAAATACTAATTGATCTAAAAGCATTTTGAATTTATAGCTTTTTGTCATTATTTATTTTCTCAATCCATTAATAATAAAAATATTTCTACTATCAGTTGGTGATCAGTGGAATTTGTTTTACCTTAAAAAAAGGCTCCCCCTACTTAAAAAAATTTGGGAACCATGGCACTATACTATCATGTCTCCTTTTCTTCCTCTTCCTTTAATCAATGAGAAAAGTGGGGTCAGAGTACATAAGCTCAATTCTTGCCTCTGAATCTCACTACTACCTTTGTTGCGTTGGACAATACATTTAACATCCCTGGGCTTTAATTTCCTCAGTTGAAAAATGGCATTGGATTAGATGGCCTCTGAGATCCCTTTTATCCTTAGATCTATGATTCAGTGATTTTTTTCTGTTGGCTATACAACTAAATATATTACGAACTTTGCTTTTTGTTTGTTTGTTTGTTTGTTATGGTCATACAAATCGTATTTGTTTCTTTCCTTTTCCTATGACTTCATGTCTACAACATATACACGGAAAAACATAATTCTTAATGAATCCTGTTTCTATATCATACCCTGCTCCCCACCCTTTATCTACCCCTTTTTTCCTACTGAGACTCCAAATTGGAAAAAAACAAAACAAAACAAAACTTGGTGTCTTTAGTGGTCATAGATAGCTTATACTTCTCCCACTTTTTTCTATCTCTTTGCCTCTCTCTAATCCCTCATCCCCTAGTGGCTGTTGTTCCCAGCATCGGTTTGCTTACAGAGTTATATGTAGGTCAGATTGAATGGAAGTCCCAGGATGCCAGGTTTGGCATACCCTGAAGCACTTTACTGTACACTCAAGTTCTCCAACAGCTAGAAGGAGAATTTCCCATCTTCTTCACATCTTGTGAAAAGTTAAACAAGACTTATGAGCTCTACACACAGACTTAGCATTAGAACTAAATGTGGCTAGGCTTAGCAAGAATAATAAACTAAAATATAAATCTAGCATATGGTAAGCTTGGGTGGGTTCCCCCTTAGCCCCATCCCCTTTCCAATCCAGTTATATGGGACAGGCTCACAGTAGCTGTTTTCCACCAATATCCTGATGCTTTTGTCTTTCCCAGAAGAGGATGGTGGCTAGTACTTAGAGAGGATATGGCTAGTACTTAACAATTTGTGATACCTTCCATATATGCCTGTCCTTTCCTTTTTTCCTTTTTTTTCCCTTTGGGCCTCCTGCTTGTTATTAAGACTGTGGAACAGAAATTGGAATTTTCCCTGGTTTCACTGTTTGTCCTTCATTCTAGAAGAGAACCATGACATCAGGAAAGTGATGGCACAGCATCCAAATGAATTGTATTTAAGTGAAGGAGAGCTGTGCAAAGTCTGCAGGTTCACTTTCTCCTCTGGAACCATCTAGGTCCAGTGGTGAGATACAGATCAGGATGACTGGAGATGGCCCTCTCCCTGGTCAACAGAATGAGAGAAGATGAAAGGGGACAGTTTTAGGTTTTCTTTGCTGCTGTCCTCTTTCCTTTTCATCCTGATGTAATGTAGAGTAGAGCCACATGACATAGGGTTAGAGGGTGGGTAGAGGAAGGGTATATGGGTGTGAGACCAATGCTCCTCAGAAGCAGCATGCTCCCCTCAATCCCATAAGTATTTATTCACTAAGGAATCAGCCATTAGCTACATCCCTACCAACATAATTTTCTCCGAAGTTACCAGTGATCTCCTTATGGTCAAATCCAATGATCCTTTCCAAATCCTCATTCACCCCTCTGCAGTGTTTGACATTGCTGGCCTACTTCTCTTCCTGGGTACTATGACCTCTCTAGGTTTTTGTGACACTTCTCTCTTTGATTTTTCTGTCTGTCCAATTGTTCCTGCTCTGTCTTTTTTCACTATGGCTGTGAGACCAGTGCTCCTCAGAAGCAGCATGCTCCCCTCAAGCCCATAAGTATTTATTCGCTAAGGAATCAGCCATTAGCTATATCCCTAAGGAATATGCTACCCAATCTCAACTGGCCCCTCACAACATCAAGGCCCTGACTCATCCCAAATTGTTTCTCTATGCCATTCACCCCATTGGCTATTCTAACACTTTTTTCCTCCAATGTCGTGCCTCTACCTTTCTCTACCCCCCTCTCAGTTGAAGACGTGGCCTCGCAGTTTGCTGAGAAAATCATCATAGAATGATCGTCATTCATGCCCTGTGTTTGAAAAGTGAGTGTGTCCCAAGGCTCTGTCCTGGGTTCTTGCCTATTTTTTATGCTCTCTCTCACTTGGTGGCATCAACTCTCATGAGTCCAAATTAATATCTCTATGAATAACTATCTCTGTGAATAACTCCCACATCTATATATTCAGTTCCCTTCCCCTACCCACTCAATCAACATTTACCTTATTCTATTATAATAGAAGAGCTAAATAAGTGATTAAAAAGTGAGAAATACAATCACCCTGGTTACTTAGCATCATATAAATAAATCAACCAACCCCTAGTAAACTGAATTAATCTTTTCCTTTACCTCCCTCTTCTTTTTTATTGTTCCTTTACTAATCCCTTTATTTTTCATCCTTAATATTTCTATAGCTACAATGTATGTATATATATATATATTTAAATGAATTTACTTATTTATTTTCTTGTTTATATCATTCATTTCCAAGAGATTTTGAGTTACAAATTTTCTCCCCATTTTTCCCTTACCCAACACCTCAAGACAGCCATCCCTTATATAGCCCTTCCCCCAATCTGCTCTCTCCTATGTCCTCCCCCTCACCCCTCTGACTTTCCATAGGGTAGGATGGATCTCCCTACTGCAGTGCCTGTATATCTTAATTCCCAGTTGGATGTAGTTAATAATAACAATAATAATAATAATAATAATATATATATATATATATACATATATATACATATATATTTTTGACATTTGATTATAGAACTTTAAATTCTACATTCTTTCCCTTCCTTCCTCATCACACACCCCCACTGGAAGGACAAGCAATAAATACAGGCTGTACATGTGTAATTACCCAGAACATCTCCATAGTGTGCATATTGTGAGAGACTGATTATATGTCCCTCCTTCTTATCCTGACCTCCCCCCTTGTTCTATTCTCTACACTGTCCCTGTCCCTTTACAGAAGTGTGTACTTCCATCAACCCTCCCCCCCATCCTGCCCTGCCCTCTGTCATCCCACCTCTCATCCCCATCTCCCCTACTCTCTTGTGTGGCAAGATGCCCAGTTTAGAGTTTATGTCATTCCTTCCCTAAGCCAAATTCTGTGAGAGCAAGGTTGAACCTTTCCCTTTTGCCTTCCTGTTCTTCCCCTCCATTGTAACAATTATCCCTTGCCTCTTCTTTATGAGATGATTAACCCCATTCTGTCTCTCCCTGTCTCCTCTCATTCTAATCCTCTCCCACCTCAGAATTTGACCTTTTAGAGTATCATCCCTTCCTATTCAATTGATCCTGTGCCATCTATGTACTCATATATACACATACTCAGATATGTGTTCATACGCATATATAAACCCTCCTATATAGACATATGTGTATGAATATGTATATATACATTTGTATTCCCTTCACCTATCCTCATACTGAGAAGTTTAATAAGTTACATTTATCGTTTTTCCATGTTGGCATGTAAATAGTTCAACTTTGATAATTTCGTTATGATTTTTTTCCATGTTTACTTTCTCATGCTTCTTGTATTTGAGTGCCAAATTTTCTTTTCAGTTCTGTTTTTTTTCAGCAAGAATGTTTGAAAGTCCTCCACCTCACTGAATGACCATATTTTCCATTGGAATACTATACTCAATTTTGCTGTGTAGCTGATTCTTGGTTTCAATCCTAGGTCCCTTGATCTCTGGAATATCACATTCCAGGCCCTTTGGTCCCTTAATGTAGAAGCTGATAGATCCTGGCTTATTCTAATTGTGTTTCCACAGTATTCAAATTGTTTCTTCTTGGCAGCTTGTAATATTTTTCTCCTTGATCTGGGGACTCCAGAACCTGGCAATAACATTCCTAAGAGTTTTCTTTTGGGGATCTTTTTCAAGAGGTGATTGGTAAATTCTTTCAAGTTCTATTTTGCCCTCCGGTTCTAAGATATCAGGGCAATTTTCCTTGAGAATTTCTTGAAGGATGCTTTCTAAGTTCTTTTTTTTGATCATGGCTCTCAGGTAGTCCAATAATTTTTAAATTGTCTCTCCTGGATCTATATTCCAGGTCAGTGGTTTTTTCAAGGAGGTATTTCACATTGCATTCTATTTTTTCATTTGTTTGGATCTGTTTAATAGTATCTTGATTTCTCACAAAGTCATTTGCTTCCATTTGCTCCACCCTAATTCTAAAGGAATTATTCTCTTCAGAAAGCTTTCGAGATTCTTTTTCCTTCTGGCAAATTAGACTTTTTAAGGCATTCTTGTTCTCATTGGTTTTTTGGTCCTCTTTTGCCATTTGAGTTAATCTATTTTTTAAGGTGTTATTTTCTTCAGTCAGGCTGTTGACTCTCTTTTCATGATTTTCTTTCATCATTCTCATTTCTCTTCCCAATTTTCCCTCTACTTCTCTTATTTGGTTTTGAAAATCTTTCTTAAGTTGCTCTATGGCTTGTAGGTGGTCTTCATGTTTCTTGGAAGCTTTTGATGTGGGAGTTCTGATTTTGTTGTCTTCCTCCCATTCCATGCTTTGATCCTTTTTGTCCTCAAAGAAGGAATCTTAAGTTTGGTTGCTTTTCTTACTTTGCTTCCTTTGCCTGCTCATGTTGTTGCGAGTCAATTACTTGATTTTTTAGCTTTGTGGAAATCTGCTTCCAGAGGGAAAACTCTGTCGCAAATCACTGGGTTTTTTGCAGCTCCCAGAGCTATTAGGAGGCTGCTGCAGCCCCCACCAGCTTTGACTCACTGAACACACACCCCAGGACCACCACTCAAGACCACAATCCACATCCAGGCTGCTCAATGCAAGAGCACTTAGCCTCTGAACATTCTCTTGGCCCCCCTGCAGTCTGCAGGCCAGGAGCTCTGAAGCAGCCACATGGAGGCAGCTGCAGGGCCTCCTCTTCTGCCGCTTCCTTGCCCTTGGGCCACACTGCTTTTATCCCCCAAATTTAGCTAAGTTCCACTCACCTTTCACTTTGTCCTTGTTTCTTATGGCTTGATAGTTCTGGAAACTGCCACAGCTTCTGCTGATTCACTCTCCTGAAGGCTCCAGCTGAGGCTCATCCTGGCAACCCTGGGGCCAAGCCACAGTTTCAGGCTGGGCTCATTGTGGCTCCCAAAATGCTGTGATGAGCTCTTCCCGCCAAGCTACCTTCAGTGGGGGAATGTGTTTTTCTGTATTTTTGTGAGTTTTGGAGCCCTAAAATTTGTTTAGAGTCATATTTTATGAGTATTTGAGGTGGCTGTGTCAGAACTTCAGAAGCTTGCTGCTTCTATGCCGCCATCTTGGCTCCGCCTCCCAATATTTCCTAATCTATCTAATGATAGGGATTACATCCTCTTCGTGATTTACAAACTGGATTTGTAAGTGACTAGATCTGACGTAATCATCACCCTGGGGCCAATGTAGTTATGGAATTGGTCATGCAATAGGAGGCATATTTTCTTGCTTGACTTACCCTTGAAGTCTTTCTGACTTGGTAGGAACTGTTCAAGCTTTCATTCCATTGACATAGTCTTTAAGAATCCAGAATAACTTCTTTATCACCATGAGGTATCTGGGAGTAGGAATTTAATGGAGGCTACATATAGAAACAGATGATTTAACTTAAGTAAAGTTATTTGAATTACAAAATTAATAATTTATTTCAATGAAAAAACTGATTATTGATTGGATTCAATTATGATTATTTGAATAAAAAATTAGTTTTGAATAAAAAATTTGGTTTTGTATCAGTCATTTCTAAAAATGTTTTCTTCCCAATATTCCTCTGAAACTGACCTCCCACCCTCACCCCTCTTAGTAACAAAGAAAAATAGTTAAGAAAAACAATGGATACAATTACCCTCTCGGTTAGTGTACGTACTATTCTGTCCTAGTAGACCCACACCTCTCTCCTGAGACAGTGGAGGTCTATTTCATCTGTTATTCTCTATTACATTTTTTAAAAAATTACTCAGAGTTTGGCTTCCTTAGTGCAGTTCTAGTTCTCCTTCTTTCACTCTTATCAGTTTATACAAATCTACTCATGTCTCTCTGTATTCCTCATAATCATAATTTCTTAGTGTATAATATTTCATTACATTAACATACCATATCAAACATTGTTTCCTCCCTATAATTCTCTACAGAGGTGTTAAACATGGCATCCTGTTCACATCTAGTACCCAGAATCAGATGAAAATGTAATAGGAAAGTGTTTAACAAAATAAATAAAAATGTACTACCATGTTAATTTGTTATTTTATAAGCCAGTATTCATCCCGGAGGGATCTGTTTCTTTTTAGGGTTGAGATCACTGGTCCACAAAGTCTTACATAAATGGTGTGGACTGTGGGAGCTGACCATGGTTCTCAGAAGTTAAAGTCTGTGCAAATAGAACACAAGCCTTGATATAGTTTCCTAAGCTGAAAAAAGCTTCAAGTATGGTTTGAGTATTAGACTATTTTTGTTGCCTAAACAGCAGCTTACCAAAGTATGGGGAGATTTGTCACCTAAGAATGCATTTTTTTTTGTTCAGGGTGACTTATAAAATGGATTCAAGTACTCAAATCTGAGTCAGTTTTTAAAGCTCATTTCATAGATCACTGTGACCAAAATTTCATCCCCTGGTGACAAATGGTATCCCTGAATCAACATCAACCAATATGGGATTGGGACTCCACCTATGACTTTTTTGGTGTAGGAAACTCCCGCATAAGGACATTCTCTCTACCAATACAGGTTAGTATCTTCTTTTCAGCTTATAGTCTTAGAGAATTGCCTAGAGCATGGAGAAATTAGGTGACTTGAGCAGGGTCACATGAATAATATGTGGCAAATATTTCTGACCTCAAGGAAGTCTTCCTATTCACTCCATCACAGTGATGCCCTACACAAAATGAAGAAAACTTCAAAATATCTTTCAGTCCAGTTTGGTAGCCCCTGTCTGATTTCCACAATGAAGTAATGGAAAAGAGAGTGAAATTGATAAAAAAAATTGTGACTTAAACAGCTTACAACAGCATAAATTGCAATAGTGCTGTTCTCTGCACGTCCCCCTTTTCTATTGATCAGTGTGTTGGTACACTCCCAGGGAAAGGAACTACATTCATGTTGACATTTTTATTCCAAATGAAACAAGAATAAGAGGTTCCACCCAGAGGTGAATGCATCATTTAGTAGAATGTGTCATGGCATTGGAGTCATTATTTCTGGATTTGAATCTCAGTTCTGCTATCAGTTCTGATTCTCAGTGTGACTTTAGGTAATTTAATCCCTCTAAGTTTCAGTTTCTTTTGGAAAAATTGAGGAAATTGAACTAGATGGACTCTTAAGTCCTTTCAAGGCTTAATTTAAATTATGTACTTTTATTTTAGGAAGCCCCTCTGATTTTATCAGTTGAGTGAACCACCAATATGGAAAACTCACTTCACTAGTGATGGAATGTAAATTAACCTTTAACTTATAGGCATAGAGAATGCTCTGGATTGATAAGAAGTTAAGTGACTTTACCACAATCTCACAGCTGGTATGTGTGAGAGGTAGGATTTGAAAATGGTCTTCTTGGTTCTACTACTGGTTCTCTATCTACAATGTTTTAATGTTTCTTATATTAACAACTAGATAGTAGAGTAGACAAGAGTATCAGGCTTGGAGCTGTGAAGACTCATCTTCCCCAGTTCAAATACGACTTCAGATGCTTAATAGCTATATGACCACGGGCAAGCCACTTAACCCTGTTTGCCTTAGTTTCCTCATCTGTAAAACAAGCTGGAGAAAGAAATGGAAAACCCCTCCAGTATCTTTGCCAAGAATACTCCAGACGAGGTCACAAAGAGTTGGACACAACTGAAAAATGACTAAATGTTTCTCGTGGTCTTATACATGATATGTGGAATATTGTCATATACTTTTCACGATGAAGTACTACTTCTATATGCAATCTTTCTTGATCCTCCCCAACTGCTAGTGCCCTCCCTTTATGTGACTTCTTTGTGGTTATTCATAGAATCATAAATATAGATTTGTAAGGGACCTTAGAGGCCAATGGGCTCAACTCCCTTTGTTTTTTAGATGAGAAAACTTAGTCACAGAGAAGTTAAGTCACTTTCCCAGGTCTACACAGCTAGTCTACAAGTGAGGTTGAATCTGAACTCAGGACTTTCTGACTCTAAGTCCACTGCCCTATGCAATGTGCCAGGTTTCTTGGTGAAGTAAGTAAGAAGAATGAAACATTCCCTACTGTCAACTAGCTTACATTCTCACAAGAGAAGCATGCCACATGTAAGCATATACAGCGTAAATAATAAGTTGAATACATACAAATAAATATAAACAAGCTAATCACAAGGTTGTTTGGGAGGGAAGGAATTAGCAGTTGGGGGTAGTGGGATGGGGAAAAATGGGATGGGAGATTGGACTTAAGCTTTATAGATATTTCCATATGTACTTGTTTCTCTGACTTAATATATGCTCCTGGGGTGGCTAGGTGGTGCAGTGAATGAAGCACCAGCCCTGGAGTCAGGAGGACCTGAGTTCAAATTTGGCCTCAGACACTTAACATTTACTTGCCATGTGACCTTGGGCAAGTCACTTAACCCCAATTGACCTCAAAAAAAAAGAAAAGAAAATAAGAAAAAAAAAGAATATATGCTCTTTGTGAGTAGAAATTGGTTCATTCTTTGTATTTGTATGCCCAGTGCCTCGCACAATGCCTGACATGGTAATTGCTTAGTAAATGGGTGGTGATTGATTGAAAACATGTACCACTGTAAAAAGAAGCAGGGAAATGAAGTAATAAGATTAAGAGAGAGACTGAGTACAACATTGCTATCCATAATACATTAAAAGAGTCAGAGAAAGACTTCCAACATGGTTAGTAGATCTCTTGTGGTGGAAATAGAGAAAAACATAGATTAGAAACCCATAGACTGGGAGGGCATGTAGTGGGTATGATAGCACAGAGATCTACTCAATTATCTGAAGATTTTTCCTAAAGACTCAATTTAAAAAAATCGGTAACCCTTTCTGGCAACATATTCATTAATATTGTGTGTGTGTGTGTTTGTGAACATATCCTTACAGACCTGATAGCTTAGCTGAGGGTGAGGCTAATTTTTATAATCTTTCATAATCTTTCATCACCCTGTCATAGAAATATTGCCATTGGATAGAAATCCAACATTATTCCATTCCACTTACTGTACACAATTCCCAGTATAATCTTCTGATTTTACAAACAACCCCACAGAAGGGAAGCAGATGGTGCAAGCTGCATTGGGAGACAGAAAGACCCAGGGTTTTTGACGATTGACAAATGGGTACAGATTCGGGTACAGATTCTGGCACAGGGAATAAAACTTGCTAGATATTAGCCTAGTCCCACCACCCTAGATCAAACAGGTCATATGGTATTTGTCTGTCTTCAGAATATGACACTTTTACACCCAATGATAACATCAAAGAAGTCAGAATATTCTTGTTCCAATAAGACACTTCTTTAAGTAATACCAATCATAGCAAATTGTGACAGAGCAATCAAAAAGAATGGGGGAGAAGTTTAAATTGTTACAGCTGAAAAGAACATCATTGGCTCAGGAAACCCCCAAGGGAATGCATTGATTGGTTGTTCTATTCTCTTTTTTTTTTTGGAGGAGGAAGGAAGGGCAATTGGAGTTAAGTGACTTGCCCAAGGTCACACGGCTATTTTTTGTGTTAAGTGTCTGAGGCTGGATTTGAAGGGTCTTCCTGACTCCAAGGCCAGTGCTCTATTCAACTGCACCACCTAGCCACACCTCTTCTATTCTCTTTTGATAGTAGTGGAAACCACTCAACATTTTATGCTATGTTCTCTTTGGGGAGCCTATGTGTATATTTTCAGTTGCCTTTAAACTTTTGTAATGTTATTCATTTGGAGCTGTCTACCCTTGAAGAAATGGAGCTAGGCCCATAAGGCTGGGCTACTCAGCCACTCCCTGTTCCATATCCAGACGCGTGTTTGGACTGGATTTAGTTCTGGGGATTCTGGCCTCTAAAGTGAAGGGACACCTTGTCCTCACACTCACTGTTATGGGACTTTAGTCCCCCACCCCAGCGTCCATGTGGATAATTTTACTTGTGGTTTATATTTAGGATTTTATATCAAAAGTAAAAGGTGGAGGGGGCAAATGCTGAACTCCATATACTATATGAATCAGAAATGGAACAGATAACTTATTCCTATACACAAAGGAAATGCTATACACAAAACTCATTGAAGCACACAGTATAGGGTTTTCTAACAACTCATAACTGCTCTGACAATCGGTAAGTCTTAACAAAAAGAATTTTGTGGAATTGCTAATTAGGCAATTTACATTTCACCTCAGCTGCACACTATCATGCCGCTTCAAAACTGAACCTCCTCTGAATTTCCCGTTCAATTGTTTCCACAATCAACTGCTTTTGTATTTGCTGTACTTATTTCTGCTATAACTGATGCAACCAACCACTGTTCTCATTGGACCCAGGACCTACTTTAGACTCTTTCTGGCTTGGAAGGTCACCTCTAATCCTGGACATGTAAATTAAACAAAACAAAACAAAACAAAAGAAAACAAACAAAAACAAAACAAAGCAAAAACTACGTTTGGTTGTCTTCTCAAGAAAATAAAGTGAGGAAGATAAAGAGGAGCCCATGGACAAGATCATTTAGCGGAGTCCATATACTTCTTGTGGGGAACAGTAGGAGGTAGGAGGACAATTGTTGGTCGTTCCTTCATTGTCTTTTATGGAGTGCACAAATTATAATATGGAAGAGGCAAGAGAGGGTTGATCCAGAAACTTACTTTTAACTAAAGTAGCTGAAAGATACCTCCAATACCATTAAAAAAAACAGCAAAAACATATGAGTAAATGAAGGCCCTAGGAATTTAAATGAACTGCCCGAGGTCACAGATGCAGTAAGAATAAGCATCAGAGTTAGAATTTGGATCCATGTCCTTAATATTCTCTGCCCCCTTGCCATTGTCCCTTATAGGGAACAGACCTCGTAGAATTGTTGTTGTCATTGAACAATTTCAGGCATACTCCATGACCTCATTTGGAGTTTTCTTGACAAAGATAATGGTGTGGTTTGCCAGCTCCTTTTCCTATTCGTTTTACAGATGAGGAAATTGAGACAAACAGGGTTAAGGGACTCACCCAGAATCACACAGTTAGTAAGTGTCTGAGTCCACATTTGAACTCAAGTCCTCCTGCACTCCAAAGCTAGAGTTCTATCCGCTGTGCTACCTAGCTGCCCAGAATTTACCACATCATACTAGCATGCAAATATCTTTAATCACCTAGGTATTTTTAAAATCATGATGGCCAGAAACAATAGCGAAGCACCATGTGGTGACTGGAATCACAAATGGCAACACTGATCATGCTTCATGGGAGGAGGCAGTGGCCCCCACCATGTAAACTTGGACAAATTGCTTTACCTCTGTAGGCTGTCATTTTATGATCTATAAAATATAAACAATTATCATTTGGATTAGTTTATATGGACTCTGCCAATAAATGTTTTTATTTGTGCTTCAAATATAGCTGTCTCTATGGAAAGAGATGGTAGATGCTTACATATATTTAGAAGTCCTGGACACGTTTCTTTCACATATACTAACATATATTGGCTTCCTTGTAGTCAGTAGAAATGGCATTTGGATTCAGTCACACAAGTTCTAAATATCAGATTGGATTGAATTTTAAAATTTGTAACAAATTATTTTATATTGTACCCTTCACACGATGAGTTTGTCAGTTAGTAATTGAATAACTTAACCAAAGTACTGGAACCAACAGTGCATGTTGCTACCATCCTGGATTCCATGCAGACTAAAACACAAACAGTACCATGTTGAATCTTGTAGATAAAAAATGTTCTTCATTCCTGTTTATTCAACAAATGTTTATTAAGTATTTATTATGAGATGGGCACTTGGTGGTGGGGATATGAAGAAAAAAATAAAAATAAAAGAAGTCCCTGGCTTCAAGGAGATTCTATTCTAGTGTGTGTGTGTGTGTGTGTGTGTGTGTGTGTGTGTGTGTGTGTGTGTGTGTGTGAAACAAGGCATAACCAAATAGGTTAATACATAACATGGGGTGGAGAAGCTAACAACTGGACAAATCAGGAAAGCTTTCATTTTCAGGAGTATCTGAGATAAGCCTTCAAGAACTTGAGAGATTCTTAGAGGTAAGGAGGACGAGGCAGTGTCCCAAGCATAAAGGACAGCACTTTTTGAAAGGGATGGAGATAGGAGCTAGGAGATAGGAAGCTGTGTAGAAGTGGATGGTTTGGCTGGAACATTTGTGTGTGAAGAAGAGAAATGTGCCAGGAAAGACAGGTTGAATCCAGATTGCAAAAGACTGAATAATGAATATAGAATGGTTTGTATTTTATCCTAAGGGCAATAGGCAGCTACTGAATATTGTTAGGCAAAGGGACAATATTGTCAGAAGTTTAGTAATATCAATTAGACATCTATGTGAAGACCACAGGATCATAGACCAAGAGTTGGAAAGCACATCAGAGGTCATAGAGTCTAACCATCTCATTTTTCAGGTGAAGAAATTAAGGCTCATGGAGATGAAGTGAAATCTCAAGGTCACACTGAGATGAGATTTGAATCCAGGTTCTTTGACTTCACTTTTGCTCCTTCTACTGTGTCATTCTAGAGAAGAGAAAGATCAGAAGCCAGAAGGCTAATTAGGAAATCCTTACAATAGTCCTTGTCCTAATGGGATTCCTTCTCACAAAAATGAATTTAAAAAAATATTTGAAAACTTTGAGAATTATTTGCAACCTAGTTATTGAACCCAAATACCATCTTTGCCTGAATTTACATAGACATTAATGTGATGTTCTATTCCATTCTGTTAAACTCAATTCAACCCTTTTAAAAATTAAGTACCAAAGTCTTACCCAGTCAAATTTCAAGGTATCCTGTTGGGGTGATGGAGAAGCAGGGAGTCTGATTCTTAGCTCAAACCCAGGGTGAGAGTGATATCTACTATACCTTCAGGGTCTGGTCTATCCCCCATGCCTGGAACACTCTCCTCGCTCTGCTTTGCCTATTGATTGCCCAGGCTTCCTTTAAGTCCTAACTAAAATCCCATCTTTTACTAAGAGCCTTCTTCAACCTCTCTTAATTCTATATTTGTTTTTTTGCTTTTTGGAAGGGGAAAGGCAGGGCAGTTGGGGTTAAGTGACTTGCCCAAGGTCTCACAGCTAGTAAGTGTTAAGTGTCTGCAGCTGGATTTGAACTCAGTTTCTCCTGACTTCAAGTCCGGTGCTCTATTCGTTGTGCCACCTAGCTGCCCCAACCTCTCTTAATTCTAGTGCCTTTCTTTTTTTTTCAATTCCAATTTATCTTGTATATAGCTCACTTTGTTTTTAAAGTTATCCCTTCCACATTGTGGGGGTCAGTGACACGGCACCCATTCTCATTCTGAAAAATCTGAGTAAAATTTTTTTGGCCTTCCTTTGTCCCAGATAATAAGTCTGACCATTTTTTTTAATGGGATGTTTACAGCAATGAATGATAAAATATGTTGATATTATATAACACCATACATATATTTTATCAATTTCTGAGTTTCTAAACCTTTTCTGTGTCATCTGTTGGCCTTTTTGTATCATTTGTGACTTCTGTAAAAACTCCCCCCAAATTCCCCTTTAATTTCTTGTGCTGGTCCATGATATATTCAAACCACAATGGGGAAAATCACCATGTGAAAGGGATAACTGTATTTGTTTCCATGTCATCTCCCCCATTCCGTTTTAAACTCCTTGAGTACTGAGACAGTTTTCTGCCTCCTTTTGTATCTCTAGTACCTAGCAGAGGGCCTGACACATAGTAGGCATTCAGTAAACATTTACCGATTGATTGATTGTCCTACAACACTTTAAAAGACACATTTGAAAGTTAACATGATATCATGGACAGAATCTTGGATGGAGAATCAGAAGCCCCAATTACTGTCCTTACTAACTCATTCTATTACCTCTGAGGGTCTTAGATTGCTCCTGTGCAGAGAGAGTATTCTGGATTTAATGGAGTCTGACCATTCTCTTGCTGTGGATACTGAAGAAGGGGTTGTTGGTTGGGTACAGACAAGTTGGGGTAGCATCGAGCCCCAGAGTCTAGGAAACTCACTAAGACTATACTTTGTAAAGAAGATGCTAATATGCATTGGTAGAGGAAGTTTCCTCACCTGGATATCCCTAAACTAATGAAATCACGGATTTGGTCCCTATCCTTTTTACCATTTCTATAACATGCAGGAGGAGGAGAATAAGGAAGAAGGGGTTGCCTTGGTCACAACGGTCTGTGGCTCAGGAAGAAAAGATCTTGTTTTGTTAACATTTACCTTTAATCCTTGTTTAATCTTCATTGCTCCCTCACCTTCTCAGGAAATTGAAGTTAATACAGTCATTACAGTTGACTCTGACTATAGGAGAAGATGATTAATGAACCTGACATTTACTCTGATTGTGTGCTCTTGACAAGATTTTCTCCAGTAAAGAGCTTACAATTCAGAGGCTCCAGATGGAAATGTTGTCTTAGAAGCAGAAACATAGTGGAAGTGGGTTCCACTAACCAGATTTTCAACTGCAGATTCCTATCACGATGACTCTCATCCTTCTCACTGGAGGAGTCATGTTCTTGCTTTGAAGTCAAATACCCTCTAGTTTCTCAGGACTAAGTTTTATAGCCTGACTCCATGCATGTCTTTTTTAGTTCATTGGAAATGCTAATATCCTGCCTCAAATTAAAAGCTGAATTGTTTGAAAAATTCCAGGAAGCGTTTGTTGGAGAAACTTCAAAGCTTCAACTATGGCTGAAACTGGTCATTCAGGATACAAATATTTGAAAAGCAGAAGGTCCTTCTGTCCCACAAAGTTACCTTTGGTGTCATGCAACAGAAGGGAATAACCAGTTGCTCTGATCTCAAAACAGTGCTTGTCTGAGGAATCTGGCAACATGTCCCATAACACAGAGATGCAGTCGTTTTGCCAAGCTATGTCAGACATCAAAAGCCTTTAATTTATTCAGGAGATATGCAAGCCAGAGTAGGCTAGGATCATCATTAGTTTCATTGCAGCATCATTTACACTGAAGAATATGCTCTAAGAGAGAGATATTCCTTTTATTTGTGTATGTGGGGTGGGGGTGGGAACAGCGGGAAAAGATGGGATGGGATGAGTGGGCAGCTTTTATTTCCCATATCACAAAGAATGCATTAAATGCAGATAACTCAAGATTCCATAAACAAATACAGAAACATAGAGAATTACATGAATCATCCATTATATTATCCCTAGAAGGTAAAGACACTGAGGGATGGATAGCCAAGTACTTATTGTTCACATAGAATATTCATTATCTGAGCAATTGACAATGGCAGTTTAGTCAAGGTACACATTTCTTGCCCTACCATGGCATAGCTTATCTGTCACATACAGAGCCATCATCTTTTGAGAATCGTTTTCCCCCCCTCCAAACATGCTATGTGAAGTCATCTCCTTTAGAGGCCAATACTTCAAACTCAGAATCCTTTGATCTCGGAAAATTGCATGGACAGATCATTGTTAGAAAATCTCATTTATAACCTAAGTTCAGAAAACACAGAAAGCAGCTACAGACTCTTCACTTAGGATTGACTATGTAAATGCTACCTGCTCATCTTATGCTTCTGCAAATCACAGTTTTTTAAAAAAAAATAAATTTTATGTTTATTTTTAGTTTACATCATTCATTTCCTCAAGATTTTGAGTCACAAATTTTCTCCCTGTCTTTCCCCTACCCACCACACCAAAACAGTGATCCCACTGTATACCCCATCCCCCAATCTGCTCTCTCCTATATCCTCCCCCATCCCTCTTCCCACTTTCTCATAGGGCAAGATGGATCTCCATACCCCACTGCCTCTATATCTTATTTCCAAGTTGCAAGTAAAATAATAATAATAATAATAATAATATTTTTTAAAACATTTGATTTTACAACTTTGAATTCCAGATTCTTTCCCTTCCTCCTTTGTCACCCACCCTTACTGGGAATATAAGCAATTCAATATCGGTTGTGCATGTGTAGTTACGCAAAACTTTTCCATAGTGGGTACATTGTGAAAGACTGACTATATTTCCCTCCATCCTATACTGCCCCCCACCCCAACTTGTTCTATTCTCTATTTTGACCCTGTCTCTTTTAAAAAGTATGTGCTTCTAACTACTCTCCTCCCCAACCTACCCTCCCCTCCATAATCCCCTTTCTCATCCCCTTCCCCCCTACTCTACTGTAAAGCAAGATACCCAATTTAGTATGTATGTCATTCCCTCCCTAAGCCAAATTCAGTGACAGTGAGGTTAACCCATTCCCTTTTGCCTTCCTGTTTTCCCCCTTCATGGTAACAGTTATCCCTTGCCTCTTCTATATGAAATAATTTACCCCATTTTGTCTTTCCCCATCTCCTTTCATTATATTCCTCTCTCACCTCTCAATTTCACTTTTTAAACAGCATCCCTTCCTATTCAATAGATCCTGTGCCCTCTGTCTATGTATACCCATACACATATATCCACACACTCACATATGTATTCATATGCACATATACCCTCTTATATAGACATATATATGTATGTATACACATATATGCATTTATATTCCCTTCAACTATCCTCATACTGAGAAAAGTTTCATAAGTTACAACTATCATTTTTCCATGTAGGAATATACATCTTTCAACTTTGGTAAGTTCCTTATGATTTCCTTTTCCTGTTTATCTTCTCATGCTTTTCTTGCTTCTTGTATTTGAGTGTCAGATTTTCTATTCAACTTTGTTTTTTTCATCAAGGATTCATGAAAGTCCTCTTTTTATTGAATGAATATATTTTCCCCTGAAACAATATATTCAGTTTTGCTGGGTAGGTGATTCTTGGTTTTAATCCTAGCTCCTTTGACCTCCAGAATATCATATTCCAAGCCCTTTGGTCCCTTAATATAGAAGCTGCAAAATCTTATGTTATCCTGATTGTGTTCCTACAATATTTAAATTGTTTCTTCTTGGCTGCTTGTAATATTTTTTCCTTCATCTGGGAACTCCAGAACCTGGCTATAATAGTCTCAGGAGTTTTCTTTTTGGGATCTTTTTCAAGAGTTGATGGGTGAATTCTTTCCATTTCTATTTTGCCCTCTGGTTCTAAAACATCAGGGCAATTTTCCTTGAAAATTTCTTGAAAGATGATTTATAGATTCTTTTTTTGATCATGGCTTTCAGGTAGTCCAATAATTTTTAAATTATCTCTCATGGATCTGTTTTCCAGGTCAGTGGTTTCCATTAAGATATTTCACATTGGCTTCTATTTTTCCATTTGTTTGGATCTGTTTTATAGTTTCTCAATTTCTCATAATGTCATTAACTTCCATTTGCTCCAATCTAATTCTGAAGGAATTATGTTCTTCAGTGAGCTTTTGAAATTCTTTTTCCATCTGGCAAATTTGGCTTTTTAAGGCATTCTTCTCCTCATTGGCTTTTTGGACCTCTTTTGCCATTTTAGTTAATCTATTTTCTAAGGTGTTATTTTCTTCAGTCAGGCTGTTGACTCTCTTTTCATGATTTTCTTGCATCATTCCCATTTCTCTTCCCAATTTTTCTTCCATTTCTCTTACTTGATTTTCAGAATCCTTCTTGAGTTCCTCCATGGCCTGTAACCAGTTCATATTTTTCTTGTTAGCTTTTGGTGCAGGAGTTCTGGCTTTATTGTCTTCCACCTATTCCACACTTTGATTTTTTTTGTCCCCCAAAAAGGAATCTAAAGTTGTATTGCTGTGCTTGCTTTGCTTCCCCTGTTTGCTCATGTTGCCACTCAATTACTTGAATTTTGAGCTCTTTGCCATAGTAGAACTCTGCTTCCAGGTGGGAGAGCTTTGTCCCAGATTGCTGGGTTTTTTGCAGCTGCTGGAGCTATTAGAAGGATGCTGTCTCTGCAGCCCTCACAAACTCTGGCTCACTGGACCCCAGACCAAAATCCAGATGCAGGCAGGTTAAAGCAAGAGTGATTACCCTCTGAATGTTCTCTTGGCCCCTGTAAGATCTGCGGGCCAGGAGCTCTGAAGCAGCTACATGGAGGCAGCTGTAGGGCCACCTTACCTTTGCCACTTCTAGCTCTAGGGGCAGGGGCCGGACCCACTCCTTCATCCCCCCCTCCTCAGTTCCAACAGAGTTCTACACTGACCTCTCATTTTTTTCTTTGGCATTTATGGGTTGATAATTCTGGAAACCACCACTGCTGCTAGTGATCCACCCTCCAGAATTCCACTGCAGCTGCTGATCAGGGCCATCCTGGGGCTAAAACCACTCACGCAGGGCTGGGGTCAACTCCCAGTGTGCTACAATGAACCCTTCCTGTCTGCCTGCCAGGATGCTTTCAGTGGGAGATTTGTTTCTCTCTGTCACTTTGTGGGTTCTGTAGCTCTAAAATTTGTTTAGAGTCATATTTTATAAGTATTTGAGGTGGTTATGGGGGGAGCCATGGAGTTTTACTGCTTCTACACTGCCATCTTAGCTCTGCCCCCCAAATCACAGTTTTTATGATAAGAGAAAGTGAAAAGGAGAAATCCCTTCCCAAGTGGTGTAGAAGTGCAAAATGGTAAGTGAAAGACAGTTCTCTTAAAGAGAACCTTGTTAATGTCAACATTAAATATGTGTCTACACTTAAAATGCTTACAGCATAACATCATTAATTCTGACCAACTTAAGGAATAGTCTAAAAGAGAAAAAAGTAGCTACAGCTGATTAAAAGCAATACAACTGCCTTTCTTATACACATATATGTATGTATCTATGTGTGTGCACACACACACATATGTATTTGTATATATGGAGATGTGGCAACAAGGTGGTACAGTGGAAATATTGGCAGGTCTGGAGTCAGGAAGACCTGAGTTCAAATGTGACCTCATCCATTTTCTAGCTGTGTGACCTTGGGAAAGTTACTTAACCCTGTTTTGCCCAGTTTCCTCATTTGTAAAGTGATCTGGAGAAGGAAATGGCAAACCACTCTGGAATCTTTGCCAAGAAAACTCCAAATGGGAGTTGGATGTGACTCAAAATGATTAAAACAATAACATATATACATATTTGTATATGTATGCAGAAATATATATATATATATATACATATATATATAATAAAACTATCCTTATACACATATATGCATGCATAGATTCATGTGTATATGTGTATACACTACATATATATATGTATATATACATACATACATATGTCTGTATACACATATGTATATATAAGAAGGGAAGTTTTATTACTTTTAATCAATTGTGACTACTCTACTTAGGCTAACAAAGTATTTCTAAGTAGAGGTCCCTGAGGACCTGATTTAATGAATTCTTCATTCTTTTTCAGTCTTGTCTGACAATTAGTGATGCTGTTTGGGGTTTTCTTGGCAAAGTGGTTTTCCATTTCCATCTCTAGCTCATTTTATAAATGGGGAAACCAAGGCAAACAGGATTAAGTGACTTGCCCAGGGTCACACAGTTAGTAAATTTCTGAGACCAGACTTAATGAGTAAATGACACAAATTGTTTGAGTGTGAATGAGTGCTGTTAAACTTCCTCACAGTACTTTTGTTTTCTGTAAGTCAGATATTTCCTTTGCTACTGCATTCAGTTTAATTGCTTAAATAGATTATCAATAGTTAGTGTTCAAGTAAGCTTTATGCCTGAATTAGTTCTGACACCAAATCCAGGAATTTCATATTAATTAACACTTATTCTCTCATTCAAATAAATAAAGCATACCTTCCTGATTATAGAGGAAATAATTTAGCTTACCTCTCTGCTTTATCATTATTTCCACTTACTTTTAGGGTTTATACTGCTTAGAAAGGAAACTAATATCATGCCAATTATTATAGAGTTAGGATGATGGTTGTCTCCTCCAACCCCCTCATTTTATAGATGGGAAGACTGAGGTCCAAGAAGTTTGGGGAAATTACCCTAGGATATACAGGTAGTAAATTTTGGAGGTGAGACTTGAATCCAGTTTCTTTGAGTCTAGAATCAGCGGTCTTTCCATTACTGAATGCCAACTGTGTATTGGGTGGTGGGTATTACAATAAAGAATAAAATACGAAAGGACCAAGTCCCTCCCTGTCCCCCTCCACATGCTTTTTCTTTAAGAAACTTTACTTTTTAAAATTCAGAAATGTAGAGGATGAAAATAATAATCATAGTAGCTATCAAAATGACTGTTAATAAGTCAGTTATTCAGCCAACAAGCATATACTAAGTACTTTTTATATGCCAGGCATATAAATTATATAAATGATTGGGATACCAAGAAGGAAAAAAAAAGTTCATTCTTTCAAGGAATTCATACTCTAACAGGGGAAAGACAACATGTATGTACAAGATACAGTGTAATCTTGCAGGGAACTTATGGGAGGGGAGTAGGAAAGATCTAACTCAGGAAGTCAGATTTGAACTAAATTTTTGGAGGAAATCAGGTACTCAAAAAGGAAGGTGAGGAAAGGGAGGATTATAGGCATGGGAGACCACCAAAGTAAATGTGTGATGTGATGATCCTTGTGAGGAACAGCAACAGCATCAGTGTTACTGGATCATAGAGCATGTATAAGGATTTAACATAAATCTTAGGGGCAATTAGGTGGCTCAGTGAATAAAGCACCGGCCCTGGAGTCAGGAGGACCTGAGTTCAAATCCAGGCTCAGACACTTGACACATAACTACCTTTGTGACCTTGGGCAAGTCACTTAACCCAATGGCCCTGCCTTACCCCATCCAAAGAAAAATAAATAAATATAAATAAAGCCTAAATGAAATAACATTTATAAAGCACCTTGTAAATTTCAAAATGATCTGTTATGCCAGATTGATGATGATGATGATGGTGATGATGATGATGATGATGATGATGATGGTGATGATGATGATGATGGTGATGATGGTGATGATGATGATGATGGTAATGATGATGGTGGTGATGATGATGATGATGATGGTGATGATGGTGATGATGATGATGATGATGATCTTTTAAGGCCTGTAGAGAACAGAAAGAAGTACTTCTTATCCAAGGATGGCATGGGAATATGGGTGGGGGCTGTCGGCACAAAGTATGAATACATATAAAGAATAGACAAACCTGAGAAAATTTAAATATATTGGGAATTAAATTCTAGCTGAAGAGCTGATCTTTCATCATTCTCCATTCTCAAAAAGGACCAATGATATCACAAAGGTCATGTCTTGACTTCTGCGTGAATGGGATTCAACTAAGGCAGAGCCGAGCAATGTCATTAGCCTTGCTGTCTCCTCTAGGGTCATTGGAATCCAGTGGCAAGGCAAAAGTCAAAATGACTGGCAATGGACCAGACTGCAGTGGGTGACCTTGGCCTTCTTAAGTTAAGGTCTTTTTCTAGGCAAATGCCCAAAAGTTAGAGCAGCTTTTGACATTTATATAAGCCCTTAAGTCAGCAGTTCTCAACCTGTGGGTTATGTTCAATTTGTAACACTGAAAATACATCCTGCATATCAGATATTTACATTACAATTCATAACAGTAGCAAAATTACAGTTATGAAGTAGCAAAGAAAATAATTTTATGGTTGGGGGTTACCACAACATGAGGAACTATATTAAACGGTCATGGCTTTAGGAAGGTTGAAAACCACTGCCTTAAGTGAAGTACTTTTATATTAATTATATCATGTGAACCCATAACCACCCTATGACTAAGGTATTACAGGTATTTTTGTCCTTATTTCTCAGAGAAGAAAAGGGTGAGTTTAAAGAGGTTAATTGACTTGTTCATTGGCCTCTCAGTTAATATACTGGGTAATTTGTCATAGAAAGAGCAAGTTGAGATGGACACATTTGTGTTATTTGATGAGCAATGATTAGGAGACTATATGGCACAACAATTAGCCTTTTGGGTTTTATGTCAGGAAATCTGGGTTCAAAACCTGACGTTCCTTTGTGATCTTGGGTTCTACTATACCTTTATGATCTTGAGCAAGTAATTTCACCTTTATGGGTCTCTGATTCCTTTTATATAAAAGGAGGCAGATGGAGTAGATTACTCCTAAGGTGCAACGTATGAATCTATGGTCCCATAAGGACCTATGGTCCTTATGACCATAACCCAGGCAGGCAGGTTTATAATGAAAAGGGATTTCTAAATATTAAATAAGGGGTGAGGGCAAGCCAAGATCTGCCATTTGCTTTTGGGTAGATGAACATTCTGGTCTTATTCTGAAAGCCAGAGGTATTATGGTCATTTCTAAACAAGAGAGACAGGAAGGAGAAAAGAGAGGTTAAAAATAATTTGGCTAAAGGGAACAATTGAGAGAGTTGAAGGATAAAAACTATGATATAAGGAGGGACAACTAGACAACTGACGTGGAAATCCACATTCAAAAGTTAGGGAAGGCAAAAAGCTGCCGTCTACCTTGTGAGTTACTGGCTGGCAATATCTAAAAGAAGTAGGCCAGGCTAACATATGGGAGTGTAGGCTCCAAGCCAATGCACAGCAGCCAAGAAAAGAAATTAAAGAAAGGACCCTATTTGGCACGTAATGCAGCCTAGTTTCTCCAAAGCCTTCTAGATTAAAAACCTATTGATGACTAATTCTTACACAACAAGGGGGAAAAATTCAAGATGAAAACCCGAAGTGCTAATATTAAAATAAAAATAAATGTAAATGCACCATGTGCTCTGTATAAGACCAAGCACTGAATGGTGCAAGATGCAAAAGTGTAATTCCTGTCCTCAAGGTGATTACAATCTGGTTCAGGAGAATGGGTATAAAGATAGGACAGATGTGTCATTTTTCACAGATGGAGCGCTGACCTTGGAGTCAGGCAGCCCTGTTTTGAGCCCTGTCTCATTGATAACAATTAAAGCAAGGTTTCTCTCTCCTTCTCCCTCTCCCTTTCTCTCTCTCTCTCCCTCTCCTTCTCCCTCTCCCTCTTCCTCTCCCTCTCCTCTCCTTCTTCTTCCCTCTCTCTCTGTCTGTCTGTCTCTGTCTCAGTCTCTCTCTCCCTTTCTCTCTCTCTCTCTTCCCCCTTCTTTCCTTCCTTTTTCCCTTCAGTCAGGGTTATGTGACTTGCTCAGGGTCACACAGCTACCAAGTATCTGATGCCAAGTTTGAACTCAGGTCCTCTTGACTCCAGGGTTGGTGCTCTATCCATGTATCACATAAATGCCCCAAAGCAGTGTTTCTTGACCATTGCTATGTTGTAGACCTCTTGGGCATTCTGGTGAAACCAATAGATTCCTTCTCAGAATCATGTTTTTAAATGCAAGACATAAAATAAATAGAATTACAAAGAAAAGCAATTATATTAAAATGCAGTTTAAAAAAAAAATAAAGTTCTCAGACCCTCCTAGGTTAAGAAATCTGAGTCAAAGGTACAACTAATAATAGGAGTAGTCACAAAACTACCTAAACAAATTAATCTCAGAAATCAACTTAAGAATGTCAAGACAATGATCCAAATATCCAAAGTACCATGTATGGACCTCAAAGTGAGAGAAGTGTGGTATGTTTGAAAGAACACTGGATTAGAAGTGAGGGGGTCTGAGTTTGACCCCTGTCTCTGATACTTACTAGCTATATATTGGGCAAGTACTTCACCTTTCTGGCCTCAGTTTCCCCATTCATAAAATGAAGGCAGTGAAGTGGTGTAATGGGTCTGGTGCTGAAGTTAGAGCCAGGAAGACCTGACCTTGCATCCTGCCTCTGATATGTACTAATTGTGTAACCTGGGGCAAGCCATTTAAATTTTCTGAGAAAATTAGAACCTCTCAGGTTCTTTCTAGCTCTAAATTTTTGAACCTGTGATTCTGTCTCTTGAGATACCTTCCTTCTCTGGCTGATGGTACATAAAATGGTTATTGATAAAACTTTTTCCCCCTTTCTTCCTTTACTCAATTTTACGGTTGAATCTTCAATCTACTGATGATTGAATGCCTTTTCTGACATACCATGAATGAGAGAAGACTGGGATTGCCAAATGGAGTAGTCCTTGACATTCCTAAATGGCGCTGTCCTCACCGTTGCCTTAGTGAGGTTAGAAATTCCTAGTTCTTTTCCCTCCAGGTTAATTTGGGGGCAGTGGTAGTGGTGATATTGGGACAGTGTTTAGATTTGTGATTCCACAGATATGGGAATCTCTCAGTTTAGAAACAACCTTTAGCAATAGATGAATAATTGTTCATAACATAGAGTTTTAGAAATTTGTCTGGGGCTATTGTTGTTCAGTTGTGTCCAACTCTTCATGTCCTCATTTGTGGTTTTCTCTGCAGAAATACTGGAGTGGTTTGCCTTTTCCTTTGCAGATTCATTACAGATGAAGAAACTGAGGCAAACTAGGCTAAGTGGCTTCATATCCCCAGAAGATAGTACAATACCTGGCATGTAGTAGGTGCATAATAAATGTTTGTTGATCACTTATCATACATTGTGTCAGTTACATTACTTCTCTTAGAGTGAGGCCATGTAACATAGTAGGATAATCCTGAACCATTTTGTAAATAGGAAAATGATATGATCAGAAAGCTCTTATAACATAATCTTGGTATCTATTTTATGTAAAACACTGCATTCTACGTGTTATGATATATGGCTACAGAGTGTGTGTAGACATACACATATTCACACATGTGTATGTATGTATGTATATACAGAATATAAATGCACATATTCATTATATATATTCATTATATATGCATCTACACCTACACAAATAGTATATATACATACATTGTGTGTGTGTGTGTGTTTGGACAGGGAGAGTGAGTGAGAGAGAGAGAGAGAGAGAGAGCAGAGAGAACAGAGGGAGTGAAAGAGGAAGAAGAAGGAGGAAGAGGAGAAAAAGAAAAACATTTATTAACCACTTACCATCTTACTATGTGCTAGGCACTATGCTAAGTGCTTTACAAGTATTATCTCATTTGATCCTCAGCAACCCTGGAATGTAGATGTTATTTCATTTTAAACTTGAGGCAAGAGCTAAGTAGATGAATGACAGAGAGATAAAATAATGGATGGATGCTATGTAAATATGAATGATAGGCAGACAGATAGATAGAAAGATCTTATCATCAAAGCTGTGTTGTAAGATCTATGATTGGGACTTTGTGTGACTTATCTTAATACCTTCCTCAGTACCTAGTATCATGTCTTACGTATAATAGACTCACTCATTTTGTTGTTGTACTGATATTAATAATATTACCTGGCTCTCATTGATAATATAGATTCCTCCCCCTCTCCTATTTGTTTGTTTGTTTGTGTGTGTGTGTGTGTGTGTGTGTGTGTGTGTGTGTGTGTGTTTTTGGTGAGGAAGCGGACCTGATATTTCATTTGTGTGGACAGCACCCTGGGAGGAAACTCCTTCTTACTCAAGTAAAACTCTTTTATGGAATTGCCTGGGAAGGCAGAGCCAAGATAGTAGGGTAAAGGCAGGGACTCAACCTGAGCTCTCTCCCAACCCCTCTGAATACCTTTAAAAGAGACTCTAAACCAGCGTTCTCAACTCATGGGTCATGACCCCTTTGGGGGTCGAACGACCCTTTCACAGAGGTAACAGGGGTTGCCTAAGACCATTGGAAAACACATATTTCTGATGGTCTTAGGAACTGAGACACCACTCCTCTATCCATCTCCAGGTAGATCCGCTCACATGCAGATATGTCCACATATGAGTATTAAAGGGTCGAAGCATTAGGAAGGTTGAGAACCACTGCTCTAAACAAATTATAGGGCAGCAGAAACACAAAAATATGGAATGAAACAAATTTCTAGCCTAAGACAACCTGGAAGGTCAAATAGCATAAGACTGAGAGAGGAATTCAGTCTAGCATAGGCCATGCCAATGCAGAGCCAACCCTAGCAAAGCTGGAGGACACCAAATCACTCATAGCAGCAAAAGTTTCCAGATCTCTCAGCACACAGATGCCAAAGATAATTTTGAAGGTAAGCAGGAAATAGACATTGAATGTGAGTGAGAGTGGAGCCCAGGCCAATGCAGGTCATACCAGCACATAGCCCCAACCACAAGAAACCAAAAGCAGTCCTGGGGAGTGACTGAATCAGCAGCAGCAGTGGCTACTTCCAGAGCTCTCAGCCCACAGAAACTAAGGGGGACAAAAAATATGCCAGAAGAAGATTACATGGGTCTTTTTCCTAGCACCAAGGCAGGACTCTTTTGCTTTGCCCATACTTAGAGATGTATGCTCTGAGTGGCAGTCCTGGGGCAAGGAGGAGCACTAGCACAACAAAGTCTGTAGCCACAGTGGAGGGTGTGTTCCACAGCAGAAAAGAGTTCTTGTGGTCTCTCATAAACCAGAGCATAGACCAGAAGAATAATAAACATTTCTCCTTAGATCATACCACCTTGGAAGGACTGAAAACTTACAGGTCTCTAGAAGTATCTCTGAAAACAGCTGTATAAATCACCTGAAGCTTGGGACAATGCACCCTCCACCCTGGAAGCAGAGCCCTACTTTAATAAAGACTTAAAAGTTAAGTAAAAAGTTGGGGAAATGAGCAAACAACAGGGGAAAAAACTGTAACTATTAAAAGTTACTATGGTGACAAGGAAGATCAAAACACACAACTAGAAGAAGACAACAAAGCCAATGCTCCTACATCCAAAGCCTCCAAGAAAAATATGAATTCGTCTCAGACAATGGAAGAGCTCAAAAAGAATTTTTAATATCAAGTAAGAGAAATAGAGGAAAATTTGGAAAGAGAAATGAGAGTAATGCAAGAAAATCATGTAAAACAAGTCAACAGCTTAGTAAAGGAAACACACAAAAAATACTGAAGAAAATAACACTTTAAAAAAACAGACTAAGTCAAACTCCAAAAGAGATCCAAAAAGCCAATGAGAAGAATATCTAAAAAGCAGAATTGACAAAATTGAAAAGGAGTTCCAAAAGCTCACTGAAAAAAAATAAATTCCTTGAAAATTAAAATGGAGCAAATGGAAGCTAATGACAATGAGAAATCAAGAAATGATAAAACCAAAAGAATGGAAAAATAGAAGACATGAAATATCTCATTGAAAAAACAATTGACCTGAAAAATATATCCAGGAGAGATAATTAAAAAATTATTGAACTACTTGGAAACTATGATCAATAACAGAGCCTAGACATTATCTGTCAAGAAGTTATCAAGGAAAACTGCCCTGATATTCTAGAATCAAAAGGTAAAATAGAATACATATATATATATATGTATATACATATATACATATATATATATACACACACACATATATATATATATATATATAATCCATCAATTACTTCCTGAAGGAGTTCCCAAAAATGCAAACTGCCGGGAATATTGTAGACAAATTCTAGAGTTCCTAGGTCAAGGAGAAAATATTGCAAGCAGCCAAAAAGAAACAACTCAAGTATAGTGGAGCCACAGTCAGCATAACAGAAGATATAGCAGTTTCTACATTAAAGGATCAGAATGCTTGTAATATGATACTCCTGAGGGCAAAGGAGCTGGGATTACAACCAAGAACCATCTACCCAACAAAACTGTGTATAATTCTTCAGGGAGAAAAACAGACATTCAATGAAATAGAGGACTTTCAAACATTCTTGATGAAAAGCCCAGAGCTGAATAAAAAAATCTGACTTTCAAATACAAGACTAAAGAGAAGCATTAAAAGGTAAACAGGAAAGTGAAATTATAAGGACTTAATAAGGTTAAGTTGTTTGCATTCATACTTGGGAAGATGATACTTGTAACTAATAAGAACTTTTTCAATATTAGGACAATTAGGGGTATATATAGACAGAGGGCACAGGTATGAGTTGAATATGAAGGGGTGACATCCAAAAACAAATCAAGGTAAGGGGGAATGTACTGGGGAAAAAAGGGAAAGGGAGAGGTAAAATGAAGTAGATTATCTCACATAAAAGAGGTAAGAAGAAATTTTTACACTGGAGGGGAAAGGTGAGGAGGTGAGGGGGAGTGCAGGAACCTTACTCTCATCAGAATTTGATCAAAGAGAGAATAACATACACGCTCAATTGGGTATAGAAATCTATCTTAACCCTACAGGAAAGTAGGAAGGGAAAGGGATTAGAGACAGGAAGGTGGGTGATAGAAAGGAGGGCAGATTGGGTGGGGGAATAGTCAGAAGCAAAACACTTTTGAGGAAGGACAGGGTGTAATGGTAATGTACTTTGAATTACATTACCCTTTGTATTGGCAAAGGTAACAGGTACTTAGCACTTAGTAATTAATCAACAAGGTATGAATCCATGTTGCTGATGTAATAGGAAGGGGTTGGCTGAAACAGAAAGCTAATGCAATACTGTACATAAGGAAAAACCCAGAGAGGGAAAGTCAGAATTTTTTGGGACAAGGATCTGGAGGCAGAAGCTGCTGCCCCTGGAGAAAGAGAGAATTTTTCTCAGCAGCACCTGGAGGCTGGGCTGCTACTGTTGGACTGAGAATTGAGAAAAAAGATGAGAATTGGTAACTGAGACAAATCTTCTTGAAGCAAACTCCATGGAGACTGAAGCTGACGCTGCTGGGAATACTGAAGAACAGTCCAGGAGGCTGAAGAAGAAAGCCCCTCCCAGGCCAGACAGAATGATTTTGATTTTGAAAACCTGGATGGAGTGATCTTAATTTTGGAAACCAGCTGAAACTTCTGCTGAGTCTGAAGGCCAGCCAGAGCTGGCAAAAGACTGAGGAAGCATGACTGTGAGGGATTTAAGACTTTGTCTGTTTGTGCCTTTGTTAAACCTTGTCTTCCAGGGAACAGGGACTGTGAAGGATTTCAGATGGACTGGACACTGTGAGCTCCAATGTGGAGCAGGAACTGCACAGAGAGCTAGACAAGGACCTGGGAGCTATCTGCCTTTTAACCCAGGTGACAATTTGGTGAATTCAGGTAGGATCTGAAGCCATACAAGGGGATCCAGGGAATACGAGAAACCACCCCAAGTCAAGCTGAAAGAAAATTTTACTTGCATACTGTGTACTGACTGAGAAATTGTAAGTTTAGAAGTGACCTAGGGGTGGAGGGTGGAGTGTGTATTTTCTGATGATTGAATAGTGAGTGAATGATGAAAGATGATTAAATGATTGAGGTGATATAATGATTGACTAAATGATTGTACTTAGTGACTGATGACTGAACAAGTGACTGATTGAGTTAACTTGGTGTGCCCCATGAGTGGAGAATTTTGACTGTTGTACTTTGTGTTCCTTGAGGAGGCAAACCTCCTTAAGGATGATTGAATAATTGAGTTATTAAATGATTTTTCTTTGTTGAAAACTTAGTGACCACTGTGGTGGAAAGTATGTGACCATTTTCTGTGATAAGTTGTTGTGAATGCTATACCTTGATAAGTTGAAACATTGTGAATGCTGTACTTTGATTTACTGTGAATGTTTTGCTTTGATTTGTTATGGAATAGTGTGTTCACTATACTGTGTAATCACAATCTTAAAAGCTGTTCACAGTAGCATTCTTCTGAAAAGTTGCCAGTGCTTGGCTTTACACAAGGCTAAAGGAGAGAGAGAATATAATAAATGGGTTGGCATAGGATGGAGGGAAATACAATTAGCAATAATAAATGAAAAAAAATTAAAGCAAGTTTCTCTGATAAAGGTCTCATTTCTCAAACATATGAAGAACTGAGTGAAATTTATAAAAATAAGAGTTATTCTCCAGTTGATAAATGATCAGAAGATATGATCAGTATTCAGATGAAGTACTCAAAGGTTGCCATAGCAATATGAATATGAAAAAAAATGCTCTCACTATTGATTATAAAAATGTAAATTAAAATAATTCTGAGGTACTACCTCATACCATTGGCTAATAGGACAGAAAGGGTAAATGACAAATGTTGAAGAGATCTTGGGAAAAATGAGGCTTTAATGCGCTGTTGGTAGAGTTGTGAATTGATTCAACCATTCTGTAGAATAATTTGCAACTATGCCCAAAGGACTACAAAACCATTTATACCCTTTGACCTAGCAATACCACTATTATTATTCCAAAAGAGATAAAAAAAGGAAAAGGAAAAGGATCTATATGTGGAAAAATATTTATAGCAGCTCTTTTCTGGGGGGTAAAGAATTTAAAGTTGAGGGATACCCATCAAATGGGCAATGACTGAACAAGCTGTGCTATGTGATTATGACGGAATACTATTATGCTATAAGAAATAATGAGCAGGATGCTCTCAGAAAAGCCTGGGATGACTTACATGAATTGAGGCAAAGGGAAATGTACTGTGTACAAAGTAACGATAATACTGTAAGAGGATCATCCATGAATGACTTCGCTTTCTCACCAATACAGTGATGCAAGACAACTCTGAAAGGCTTATGAGGAAAAATGCTATCGATCCCCAGAGAAAGAGCTCTTGTTCTGAGTACAGACTGAAGCGTGCTTTTTTAAACTTTATTTTACTTATATTAATTTCCTTGACTGTTTTTCTTGTCTGTTTTCTTTCACAACATGACTATTATGAATATGTTTTGCATGACTACACATGTATGGCTTATATGAAATTGCTTGCCTTCTCAATGGAGAAGGGGACAGGGTGGAAAGAGAGAAAGGTAGAGAATTTGGAACTCAAAAGTTTTAACAATGAATGTTAAAATTGTTTTGACATGTGACAGGGGAAAAATAAAATACTAAATGAAAGTGTTGTTGTTTTTTTAATAAAGAATTGCCCGAGCTCACTAAGTTTTTAAAGGTCTTTCCCTAGATCACATAGCCAGTAAGTATCAGAAGGAGGACTCAAACTTAGGTCTTTATGAATCCTAGGTTATCTTTCCATCTACTAGCCTATGCTACCCCTCTGTATTTATTAGTAGCAATTAATCACCCAGCTTTTAAGTGTTTACTATGTGCCAAGCACAGAGCCAAGTGCTGGGGACACAAAGAAAAAAGCATCTATAGATATATGGTTTAAATTTCATGCTTACAACATCATGGAGAAAGGAGGCAAATGCCATTATTCTCATATAATAGATGAAGAAATCGAGATATCAAGCAGAATATAGTAACATAAGCATGGGCTCAAAAATCCGTGGAGCTGTGCTCAAATCCTACCTTTGACATTTACTGCTTGTGTGATGCTGAGCAAGCCACTCAGTGGTCTTGGGTCTCAGTTTCCTAATCTGTAAAATGATGTAGTTGGAATCCATGGAACTCTGAGGTTCCCTCCAATTCCAGATCTGTTGCTCTATGGGTTGCCCTGAAGCACAGAGCCAGTAACCCACATCTCTTGATTTCAGATCTGTGGCTGTTTTCTTGTTGCTCGAAGTGTTCAGGTCCAACCTTGACTGAACCAGGGTCATCATTGGTTTTTCAGCCCCGTGAAAAGAGCCAAACTTCTTGGAGTGGTCTTTATCCTCTGACCTTAGCTGCCTTTCATTTCCCTAAGGGTCAGTGACTAGACCAGACTGACAGGTGTGAAGGGCAATGCAGCAGGAACACAAACACAATTCATGTCTCTCGTGCTCAGTTGGACCAGCTGGCATGCAAGGTCCCTTCCAACTGTCTGACTGAGTTTCCTTTGTAAACAGATGGCTATGCAAATACAGCAGGGCTACTTACTCCTTAATGCTTAAGCTTCATTTCTAATTCAACAAAGAATAGTAATTGCTAACATTGATATAACAGCTTAAGGTTTGCAGAGCCTGCATCCTTTTTAGCTTGTCTGATCTTCACAACAACCCAGTGAGCGATACGTTGTGGATTTTTATTATCAACCTCATTTTGCCATTGAGGAAAGGGAGGTTGTCATAAGTTCATTAGATACTGTATGGCTTAGTGGATAAGGCACTGGACTTGGAGCTAAGAAGACCTGAACCTCAATCCTGCTACAGACATTAGCTATGTTGTCCCACAGAAATCATTCAGCAATCTGTGCCTCAGTTTTCTCATCTGTAAAATTGCAGTGTATGTGACTAGAATCAGTGACCTCTAAGGTCTCTTCTAGATCTGAATTTTTTTGTCTTAATAACTGTGAGATTTGCCCATGGCCATGACCAGAAAGATTCAAACTCAAGACACTAATTTAGTGGGTTTTCAACTGTATCATATTGTTCACTATCTACAGAGCATTCTGATAGGCTATTTGAAAGGAATAAAAGCGTTTCCTTCTTAGGGAAGGATAGTGGCTCTGGAATCAGAACTGGAATAGAGTCATTCCTCTGTCCCTATCTGTGTTACCTTGAGTAAGTCACTTATCTTCCCCAAACCTCAGTTTCCTTATCTGTTAAATATAAAGGCTGGGTTAAGTGGTCTCAGGTTCCTTCTAGCTATGAATTCATAGTCCTGTGACATAACCCCTGCCTTCCTGGAGTTTACAGTTTGGTTGGCAAATAGGGAACGTATTTTCAGAACCAAAGTCTATCTTCTTTGCAAAACTCTGTGAAAAAGTTGGCTTTCTCTTCTTGAAATCATAATAGTCCTAGAAGATATGTTATGTGTCATCCTAGATGAGACATATACACAAAAGATTAGAATGTAAGATAGAACATGTATATGTAAAAAGATAAGAATAAATGCTGAGTAGAGTTTAATTGTTTCTCAAGATTAAAGTAGCAAGAAGAAGGATCAGGAAGTAATACCATCTATATGGAAATATCTTCAGGCCTGGAGCTCTCCATTCTCAAGAAAAAAAAGTTAATTTATCTTTGAAAATATTTTTATTTTTTTTCTCTGCATAGCAACAAGTGTTTCTCAACAAGATGATTGAGTTGGTAGTTTCAATGATCACAGTATACAGCCATATGGGCTGTTATGATCAATGAGAACTGAAGCTGAAAAAAAAATATTGGCCAGCCTACAAGGAATCATCTTAATGACGTTTGTCAAAAGTAACTAAATGATTTAGAGTTGAGGCTGAGTCCAATTACAACCAGTTGGAGACTTTCTCTTTAAAGAAGGTTGTTTGAAGCAGCCTCACTTAGAATGATTTGCTTGAATTCTAAATGGTCTGCGTTCCCTATTTCTAACCAATCAGTGTTACCTTCCTGAAACCTTGCCATGGTGTAGCTAAATGTCACCACTAATAGTTCTCATTTGCACTGTATTCATGTCACAAAAACAATAGCTATAAATGTGTATCCATGTGTATGTATAAATATGTATATGCATATATGTTTATATAAACATAAATATAATCTATTATATACATACATATGTATACACACAATATAGGTTGTATGAATTTTTACAAATAGCACCACAGGATTTAAAACTAAGAGACCTTAGCAGCCATCTAAGAAATA
This sequence comes from Pseudochirops cupreus, assembly GCA_028627135.1. NCBI lineage: Eukaryota > Metazoa > Chordata > Mammalia > Diprotodontia > Pseudocheiridae > Pseudochirops > Pseudochirops cupreus. The sequence goes on along the minus strand of CM053581.1, from coordinate 356,900,600 downwards.
TCCATAATTTTTCTTTCTTTTATTTTAAATTAAAAAAATATTTATTTTGAATTTGAGAAATAAAACAATGATCTTAGAAAAACTTGGATAGATGTATGTCTGGGCCAGCTGGACTCGGGTGCCCCAGGGGCCCCAAAGTACCTATCATAGCCCCGCAGTTGCGCAGGGCCTCCCCTAATGCCCTGTGGGTGCTCCCAGTCACCCCGACAACTCTTCGGAGTTAGAACTCCGGATATGGACACAATAGTCTGACAGACCTCAGTGGAATGGTCAAGCGTCTTTATTGTCTCACAAATCTCCTCTTGCTGCTGCCCCCAAGCCTTATTCGCCTGCCCCTTTTATTCCCTTTCCGTCTGCCCCTTTGTCAGGTGTCCTGGCAACAGGGTCCTGATAGGTGGGGAGCACTTCTCCATTGATGGTGCATACTCAATGCCCCCGTGTTTGACTTGCCATCATTAAAGGCAAAATGCACACCTGGATGCCTCTTCCCCACCTCAGGTTTTCCCTGTCAGCAAGGGTACACTGACCGAGGTCAGACATCTAGGTAGCTCTAAGGGGCCCTTATAGATGTACACAAAATAATGAAGATCAAAATGAGCAGAACCAAGAGAACGTTGTATACAAGAACAGCAAACCCTTCATTTTTCAGATGAGAGAACTGAGGAACATAGAGGTAGAATGCCTTATCTAACTAAGGTTATATATGCGGTTAGTTAGAACCAAGAGCCAGGATTTGAATCCAGGGTTTCTGGTTCAAAATGCTGGATTTTAGCATCTTTTTCCCTCTAGTCCAAGTTGTCTGTCAAATTCTGCCTCCTGATAGAATCACAGAATCTTTGAATTGGAAACTTCCCTTTGAAAAGTGATAGAAGGGTACTGCATTTGGATTCAGAGGACCTGGTTGTGATTCCAACGTCTGCAACTTATCTCTTGTGTGTGACACTTAGTCTTCTGCACTTTCAATGTCCCCATTTGGAAAATGAAAGACTTGGATTAAAGGGCCACCAATGAATTTTTGAACCCCAGGTCTATGATCCATGACAAGTGGTCATTTAACCTAGGAAGGAAGAAGGAAGGAAACACATATTTATTTAGTGTTTACTATGGGTCAGTCTGAATATTAAGTACTTTAGAAATAATATCTCATTTGATCCTCACACCAGTTCTGGTGAGATTGGTGCTGCTATTATCTATGTTTTACAAATGAGGAAACTAAGACAGACAGAGGTTAAGGGACTTGCCCAGTTAGTAAGTGTCTTAGGTCAAATTTGAACTCAGTTCTTCCTGAGTCGCGATGAAACACTTTATTCACTGTGCCACCTAGTTGCCTACCATGGAAAAATTCTAACAAGGGGAAACACACTAAGTCCCAAGGCTGTCCAACCTACCTTTGTACAGTTGGGATGTTTTTTATTTATAGCACGTCTAACTATACATCTTTGTAAATCCTATTAATTTCATTTAATTCTTCCCAGGAAGAATAAATCTATTCTCTTTCCCAAATGATGTCATTTTATATATTTGAAAATAGCTATTGAGTCCTAAAGTCTTCTAATCTATAGTCTACATTCCTAGCACCTTTGAGTTTTTCCTCCCTTTCCTTCTCCTCTTCCTTCTCTTCCTCTATCATCATCATCATCATCTTCTTCTTCGTCTTTTCCTTCTCCTTCTCTTTCTCCTCCTCCTTCTTCTATTTCTCCTTCTCCTCTTCCTCCTCCTCTTCCTCATCCTCCTCCTCCTCTTCTTCCTTCTCTTCCTCCTCCTATTTTCCTACAAGGTCTTATGACTTCTCAATATCTTAATTGCCCTCATCAAGATGAATCATAATTACAGAATTAGAGAATTGGAAGGGATCTAATTCAGGTTGTACACAGAAGAAATCTTTACTATGACATGTAGAAAGTCACAGTGCCTCTACTCAAAGAGCTCCAAGGGAAGGGAACTCACTAGCTCTTGAAACAGCCCATTTCATTTTTGGAAAATTTTGGAATTTTTCATGAAATTCCTGAAGCGCTACACTGAGAACTGAACACAAGCCTCAGGATATGTATGATTGGGTCATAGTGTAGTCAGACCATCTCCTTCCCTGTTCTTGCACAGCATTTGTCTCTTAAGTCAGGCTAAAGTTACACTCATTCTTTGGTTTCCATTTCATATTGTAGATTGGCTCTGAGCTTGCAGAACCCAAGAGTCTCCAGATTCTTTTCCATAAGAACTATTGCTTAGCCATGCCTCTCCCACCATGTACATGGAAAGCTGAATAACTATGATGTCTTTATAATCCTTGATTCTCTATCTTTTGTGACATCTATGTTTTTACCATGATGATAATTGACCCAATTTATTTAGCTACTATATGACAAAATATTGTTATCTCTCAGACATCGGAGCAGAATATTTAAAATTGGGACTGTCCCAGAGTGTCTGGTACATATGGTTTGTGTATGCATTGTAAGCTCCTGGGAGCAGCTGTTCCACTCAACCAATCCTCCAACATATGATCTTGCCAAAGACTCTTGGACGTTCTCTAGTGGGCTCATCTTGGTTCTCCATATTATTGGCAAGAAAATGAGTATTTTCCTTTTGATAGTTCTTGTCATTAAAGAGGCAAAAGTCTGCTGGAGTTGCAAATGTTTCAGGTCAGAAAAATAGTAAATTTATAGTAGAATTAGGCCCCTCTCTCTTTACCTCATAGTAGATAATAAATGATGATGATAGTTGCCCAATACCTATTTTCCCCCAAATTGCTATTAATAGGGATTAGAGACAGGGATAGAGATAGTATTGGTCAGATGATTTCAATGGTATTAGGAAATTGTGGGTGAATAAACTCCTTCTATCAATGCAAATTGCCACCTTCCCTGCAATTTATACTCCTAAAGAGTTGCCTAGAGCACTGAAAATTTAAGTGACTTACACAAGTTCACACAGGAAGTTTGTGTTAGAGACAGAACTTGAACCCAGGTCTTTCTGATTCCAAGGTCAGCTCTGTATTAATTACACCAAGCTACCACTTATTACATCATTGTTCTCAAGAAATATATTTTTTCTAACTGAAATCCAGGTAACTGTCAAATGAAATGAAATAGTACCATTGAATGGGCTGAAGGTTAATAAGAACCCAAAGTTGGAACTGAATGGAAAGGCCTGGCACGTGACAAATGCTTAATAAATGCTCCATGCTTACTGGCTCCTATCTAGGTTCTGACCCTTATCAGCTATGTGATCTTGGACTAGCCCTTTCTCCTTTCCTGACTTCATTTTCTTTCTCTGTAAAATTACGGAATTGGCTTGGGCAATCTCTAGGGTCCCTTATGGTTTTTAAACTTCTCCTATAGTCCCTGGAAGGAGATTGTACCTTATAGATGGGCCAATCCAGCTCCCAACTGCATATTCTGATAATGGACAAAGGCAGTCCTCTTGGCAGACATGCCTGGCAATTTGGATTTACATTCTTATGACATTGTTTGGCCTTGTTAACAGAACAAGATTCATGAAACTTTGCCATCTCAGGGTGAACTTATCTAATGTCTGTCCTGAAACTGATGTATTTGGGTGGAGGAAATGGCATAAACAGAGATAACCACTTAGTATAAAGGAAGGAAGGGACTGACTATGCTCTGAAGGATTAGATATTTCTCTCAAACCATTTTGCACAATTGGAAATTGTGTAAGTTATTATACTTATGGAATTTATGTACTGTTTATTTTCATGAAAAAACAACAGAAAATCCCTAACAAACCATTCAATAAAAGGAGTTTGGGAACTAATCATTCAGCTGAATTTTCATTTACTTAAAACAACACAAGAAGAAATATCAGCTAGGATGGTTAAAATATGTTCAGACATCTGTCATGAGTGGATTATGTCATTTCCCCCTCTTTGTTTCTATTATCTGTTCTATTAACAGGCAATAAAACCGACAATGGGGATTTTTGTTGTTAGACAACACATAGAAGCTTTAGAGGAGAAACTCTAGTTTCTAAGCACTTAGTGTATGTAAATGGAAGGGAATGGTAGCAAAATGTTCTGGTTCTTTATCTCAATTTTTGTTGCTTGCAAGTCTTAGAGCAGAAATAAAAATGGAACAAAAGGGTGAAAGATGAGAGGAGATTAATTTAAGATTAATTTATTTTAATTAAAGGTGCCTTACAGTAGTTATATGTGGTAGCTTTATCTATTTCCATGTACTTGAAGATTTTTGGAAAGTTATCCTATCAGCTACAACAGGGGAGACTGGTGATTAATGAAATGGCCCAAGTTCATGTCTACTTCTAGTTCTGTGGATCAAAGAGTTCATCAGTTTCTTGGTTGTCCCAAAAAGGCATTGGGGATAATTATGAGTGGTTATATTGGCAAACAATAATGTACGTACGCATGCATGTATGCATGTATGTATCAGATGTGCATACATGCATGTGTATATATGTATAGTGTCTGCATGCATGTGTATACACAGACGCAGACACAAGACACATATATTATATTATATGTGTGTCTGCAACACATATATACATATACACACATACACATACATACTTACCCACACACATACACACACACACAAAGGATGAATGCTCTCAATCATCATCATTCATTGTGAACGTATTGACATTAATGCTAGCATGAGAAACAACTGTACCTTCCTTTAATTGGTGAGCAGGAGAACTTGCTGGATGAGGTAGAATCTCCTAGGTGCTTACTTAAATTTTATCTCAGTGTGAATTCAGGAAACCAAAACATAACAAAACTATTTAAAGTAATTGTTAACTAAATAGCCAAACATTTAGAGGAAACTATCCAAGAGCAGCTCACTTGGAACACTGCTTTTGCATTTCCAAACATTAGTCAACCAAGTGGGATGTAAATTTCTGGGAGGTTTGAGGGTAGACCTTGCAAAGGTAATAGTAAGATTCTTTTGACTCATTTTTCCCTATTGTGGGACATGTGGGACATCCCATGACTCTCCAGTCAACTTATCCTCCTTTGGTACAGTGGCTTTCTCATTCTGTCGCTGCCTCATCTGCTCTCATACTTCCTTCTCCTCTTCAGTTGAGGAAATACTCACACCAGTCAATTTCACTTCAAATAACTTCTACCACTTGTGTCCACTCCCCTTTCCCAAATTTTCAGCTTCCTCTTAAGTATTGTCTTCCTTCAGTAGAATGCAAATTCTTTGAGGGCAGACAATGTCTTTTTGTTTGTACTTGTTTTCTTATTCCTTTGTATTCCTATTGAGAGAAATGATTATTATTATTACTAATGATGTGGGGAGATCCAGAGTTGCCCCCTTTTTTCTAAAGTCCTGATTTTAAAAGTTTAGTCTCTTGAAGGACATTACTGATAATGAAATTGGACTAACTTTCTTGTTCAGACCCCACCTAGTGGTGAAGCCATTGAGCTCTACTTATGTTTGGGTAACAATAAATTTTTTGAATGGATTGTCCAACTCTCTGGGTAGCTTAAGAAATTAATGTCATAAGCAAAGTTCATGTCCAGCCTCTCTTTGTAATATTCACCCTCTCATTTATTGTTAACCAATCAGAGTTTATTGTTACCCTCAAGAACACTCCTTTTCCAATGGTCATATAAAGCTGTGAGCCGTCTGCCATGATTGTCTTTTGTCTAAGAGAGATATGGTCAGATGACCACCCTTTATTAATAAACATGCTGGCATTATTAACAACATGGTTAAATTACCCAGAAATTATGTCTCTCAGACCTTTTTAAATGCCATAGAGTAAGCATTTAGTGCTCTATCCCTATCTGTCTATCTATCTATCTATCTATCTATCTATCATTTATCTATCTATCTATCTCTTATTCTCCTATGAGCAGGGACATCTCTCCTATTAGATTCCAAGTGTGAATATGATAACCTTTAAATAATATAAAATTCTAGTTCATGAATTGACAATGCCAAAAGTATTTGTGACAATTACCTGAACTCAAACAGAGCTTAGGGATCTTTGTTCTGTAGTGTTGAAAATAGGTCACTCTGTGACTTTCAGGTCCAGGCTTGATAGAACAATTTTGATGGATTTATAATAATATGCCTTCTCTTCCTTTCATAGTAAATTCCTCTGACTATGGTGGGAAAACCACAAATGTTTTATGATGAATCTTATTATTGCTATCATCAGGCATCCTTGAGTTCACAATGATGGGATACAAGGAGAGAGAAACCCTGCTACTCTTCTTCTATTACCAGAGGAAGCAATTCTTCATAACTATTCCACCCTTATTATATTTTCTTTAAGCTTTCATAAATCATTTGCTCCCACCTACAGTGTTCTTTGAATTCTAAATCTCCCTTGTGTCACCAGATGACCCAACAAATGAAGAGACTAGAAGAGACCTTTGACAAGAGATTCCTTTGTCTTGTACAAAAGGAAGGATTGAAGACAATGAACAAGACTGATTCCATCTTGAAGTAACCTTGACAATTAGAATTTGTATGACAATCACATTGCTATGAAATTACAAGGACAGTTACCAAGACAGAGGCAAAGTATTTTAGAAAGTAAAACACAGATGTTACAGTTTGAAAATATAAAGAAACAGCAAAATGTTATAACATCCTTGATATTTTCTCACAATTTCTAAATCCATGTCTCCTATAAACCTATAACAATATAAATGTAGACAATGTAGAAGTGTCACCACTTGTTTAAAAGAAATAAAAATATTTCAACCTGTAACTTTTGTTCTATTTGAGGATTTTTTTTATCCAACTAATTTCATGTGGAGGATGAAAAAGAGTGAAAAGCTAAAGAAGACATCAAAATTATGAGCCAGGGGGGTTGGAATGATAATGGTGCCTTATAATATGTAAATAGGAAACATAAGGAGTAGGGTGAGTTTTAGGTGAAAGATAATGAATTCTTTCCAGTTGTGTAGTAGGTACTTGGTGATGGGAACTAAAGTTTAGGCTAGAAGAATATGTTAGAATCGTCTTCATATAGATCATAATTATAATAAAAGATGACCATATCCTCCTGAAAGAAGATACAGAGGGTGAAGAGAAGAGGTCTCAGGGCAGAGCCTTGGAAAACACACATGACTATAAATTAGGCCATGGATGATGATCCACCAAAGGATACTGAGGAAAGACCAGATTGGTAGTAGGAGAATTGAGAACAGTATGACAAAATCCTGGAGAAGAAAGAATATTGAGGAAGAGAGAATGGTCATTGGAGAAACATGTATGTTCCAGAGAGCTTCAGAGCTTTAAAATATTCCAGAGAGGGAACAAATATTACAACTGAGAAAATGTCCATCAGATTTCCTAATTAAGAGATGACTGGTGACTTTGGAGAGGACAGTTTCCATTGAGTGATGATATCAAATGCTAGACTAATTAATTGAAAATTTTTGGTATCAGGATTAGTTAGAATTCAGGTCTTTTGACTGCATGGAAAGTGTTTCTCATTTTGCCTTTATATGCCCTGAGACTACAAAGTTAACAGCTGATATGATGAATAATGTGACGTATCCATTTCAGACACTTGTGTATCCATCTTCCAATCTGTTTTCCTCTAAACCTACCCATTCTTATTCCTACATTCCTACCACATACCTAAAGGTTAGACCTTCATGATACTTTGAATCAACTTTTTAGCATGGATCCAGGCTAATCCTGAGTCCAGATTCCATTTGCCCTCTATTCCCATCATCCCACTAAGTTATTCATATGTGGCAGAGAACCCATAAAAAGGTCAGTCATGCTAGTATTTTCCCTGAGCTTTGGTGCATCATTTTTTCCCCTTGAAAGAGAAGAATCAGGTTTAATATTTCAAAAGTGCTTTAATATTTGGTCTCTGATTTGTAATCATTCACTAGTTAGCCTTCAAACTTCCCTGAGGGTGGCTGATAAGCATTATTATCTCCTGTAGAGTCAATTGAGAGATGCTGAAATGCAGAGAGGAAAGGTGAGCTGCCATGTATCTCACAGCAGAGCTGGAGCAGATGAGAGGGAGGCTAGCTCCAAATCAGCAGCTTCTTATCCCCTAGGCCACTAAACTGCATTTCCTGGCCAAGAATTCAGCAGAATAGAACTGAGAGCATTTTTTTTTCTTTTTCGCCGCTGTGAATAACATCTTCTTAACATGCAATGTAGCTGCTTTTAGGAACAAATGGAAAATACATAAGAAACCTTTTCAGATTGATAAATATTGTTTACATTTTTTCATTCCTGGTTCTCAAATACAACTGTATTAGGGGGTATGTGCCCCAATTTTTATTTAAAGTGGGATTTTGGCAATTTATTTCCTTCTTCTCTCCTTTGCCAAGTGCTATAGGCTCAGTAGGAGCTTAATAAATGATAATTGCCTTATGTGGAGCATATTTATAATCGGGCAAAATGTGGCAGCCCATGTTTTCACTCCTTATAATGAAATATGCCATTATCTCCCACCAAATGTTTTCTTCCTTTTCTTCCTTCCAGCACTTTAGACAGATTGGACCTACAAATATTTTCCTATTGACCCAGCCATTAATATTATTATTAACTTGGACCTGGAATTTATTTAATCAGTTTAGGGAGCTGCTGAATAAAATCCCTTACAGCAATGCAGAGCAGTTACTGTTCTCTAGCTCACAGAGCAGGAGTTCTTAATCTGGGGTCCACGAATTTGTTTTTACAAAATACTTCAGTAACTCAATTTTAATGTAAATGGCTTCCTTTGTAATCCTATATACCATACTTTATTCATTTAAAAAATATTACGGTGAGAAAGTGTCCATGGGCTTTACCAGACTTCCAAAGGGGCCCAGATGGGACACAAAAAGAGTCAAGAACCCCTTCTTTGAACATCCTATGACTTCATATGGTTGTTTTTCTTAGGTCAGAGCCAAGGGAAGCTGCTGTTGTGTCCTCTAAATTTTTGTCTTTCTGTTCTCTGAATAATGATAGCATCATATTCTTTATTGTAGCCCAATGCAAGGCAGCTGCAAGTAGGAAATTTTGTAGCCCAGGCTAAGCACCAAAGACTTCAATGAGGATCTATTGTACGAAGCATACCTTCAGTTGTCAGGAGAAGGGAAGCAAGGATCAGGGAACTTGTCCCTATGGGGGCAAGGCAAAAACCATGGGATGGTAGTATAAGGCTATTTCTGGGGGGACTGGGCATGGCATAGGGGAGAGATGGAATGCAACCCAGTCAACCAGGAAATAGTTTTCTCTTTTAACTTGTAGTGTGGGGACTAGACAACGAGAGTTCAATTCTGGGAACAGGACTGTCCATTAAGAGCATGAGTTCCATGATAATTTGCTCTCCAAGAACTTCATGCCAAAGACATAGCTTTTAATTGGCTGCAGAGCCAGAACTAAGTGTGTTTACAAAAGCTGCTAAGCAGACAAATCAACCTCAATCTTGCCTGTTGGCAAATGGAGCAAAAATATGTTTGGGACCTCCTTGCCCTCCCAAGCTGAATATGTGACCCTGCTTTTGTTTCTGTTCCTGTTGCATCTATTCTTTCCTGTTCTTAGGTGAAAGAAGATTGGATATAGAATGACCTTGGACCTTGTGAACTTCAAAAGTTCTGATGAACTTACAGAGTTTGACAGGAGTCTTAGAGCAATCTGTCTGACCACCCAGCACTAGATTAAATTGGCAGCCAAGATTCTGTGTCCTGAAAGCAACAAAGTGATTCGTCCATTGGCTATGCCACATTTGGAAATGAGCTTAATGATGGGAAAAATGTTTGTTTGTTAAGTTTGAGCCCACTTTCACCAGGCAGAGGGGAGCATGTATCTCCAGTTCAGGGGTACAGGAGCTAAGACTATGTTTGGATTTATATTTTTGCTATAACTTTTCAATTAATCTCTCTGTCTCCTCTCTCTCTGTCTCTCTTTCTGTCTGTCTGTCTGTCTCTGTCTCTGTCTGTCTATCTGTCTCTCTCTCTCTCTAAGTGATATGAATTGGTTAAATTGATAATAGGATAACATTCATTGGTATAGATAGTACTGAGGAGATAATAATTGGCACTGGAAATTTGATATTGAGAACACACCATAGTAATGTGAGCTTGGGCCAATAGCATTAGGAAAATACCTTCAATTCCTTGGGAATATTTCTAGAACCCCAAGCATAAGCAATAACTCAGTTTGAGAGATGTTATTCATTAATGGAAATTGGGTTGGAAGAGCAGCCCAGAAGTACAGGCAGAAAACCAATGCATCTTTGTTGCTAGATGTTAAACTCCATTTCCCCTCTATACTTTGGAGGAGACTGAAAATACTGTCAGTGTCCTTTATACTTAGCACACTGGGGATAGGGCCTCAGTTGTTCAAACCTAGTTACAGGTCTGGTAGAAAACACTCAAATTCAGTCTGCTGAGAACTCATTTAATGGACTATTCTCTTTTTGTTCAGAAGTGTCTGAGTGATTTGATAACTTTGATTAGTGTGAACACTCCAATCACTTGTCTAGTAGGTCACAAATGTTGGTAAAGCCCAGGTTATACTAGTTTGAAGGTGACTAGTATTACTGAACTACAAAGAAACCAGCTCTGCTACTTACTGCATAATTGACATTGTGTAAACTTTTCCAGTAATCAATTTCTTTGTCTGTAAAACAGAGGTGGTGCACTAAATGGTCCCTAAGTTGCAGTTCTAAATCTATGATCCTATGAATTGTAGGACTGGCTAGGGTATTCAGTGAGGGGCCAGGTAGGAAGGAATGACTTTAATTTTCCATTCTCAATAAGGAGAGTGCAAATTACACAAAATTACCTTTCTGCTTTTCACCCTTTTCTTCTCTCATTGTTTCCAAATTTCTTCTTTCCCTTTCCTCACATCTTTTTCTTAACTTCAGCCTAAAATCAAATAGCCAAAAGGAATACTTTCCCAGGGTTTGGGAATGCAGTTGGAGAGAGCAGGGGGTGATTGGTATGGTGGCATAGCTCTGTAATCTGTACTGTTGGAGAGGCTGAGGCCAGTGGGCTGCCCAATCTGCAGTGGGCTAGGTTGATTGGATGTCTGCAGTAAGTCTGGGAATGACTGGTGAATCTTTAAGAGCATGGGATTACCAGACTGCCTAAGGAGGGAATGATCTGGCCAAGGTCAGAAACCAAAGAGGTAAAAGCTCCCTTGCTGACCAGTACTGAGAATGCATATGAGACAGGAGAGAGAGAGAGAGGGAGGGAGAGAGAGAGAGAGAGAGAGAGAGAGAGAGAGAGAGAGAGAGAGAGAGAGAGAGAGAGAGAAAGAGAGAGAGGAAGAAAGACAGAGACAGACAGAGAGACAGAGAGATAAAGACAAAGACACACAGAGAGAGACAGAGAGAGGGACAGAGAGACAGAGAGAAAGAGACAGAGACAGAGCAAAAAAAAGCAGAGACAGAGATAGAGCAAGCAACAGAGACAGAGAGATAGACAGAAAGACACAGACACACGGAAAGTAGAAGAAGCAGAGACAGAAACAGAGAGAGAGAGAGAGAGAGAGAGAGAGAGAGAGAGAGAGAGAGAGAGAAGAGAGAGAGAGAGAGAAAGAGAGAAAAATGTTGAAGTGGGACCATAGGGTCAATATCTTTAGTCAATGTGAAGCAGAGGAAACTAGGTAAGCGAGTTCCTTTGTTCTATCCCTTTACCCCCATTTAAGTCTCAAACTCCTACTTAAAATGGCTCATGTGGAGACACAACCATAGTTTTCTCCCTCTGGAGAAAAATAAAAAGTTAATTCAGATATCCTTTAGCTATTTCAGAGGGATATTATATATATGTAAATTTGTAAATGAACAAATTACATTCTATGACTCTGACCTCATTTGCCCAATTGTCTTTCCAATCAAAGTGTATCTATAACCAATTTACATACATATCCCTAAACTCTGACTCTTTGTCAGGACTGACTGGATTATAAAGTTTTACACCCCCACACATGCATAAACATCGGTATATACATACATATACTACATATATACATATATGTGTCTATACATATGCATGTGCAGGCACACACATACACTAGACAGGAGGGCTTTTGAAAAATAAAGGCATTTCCTACCCTCTACTCCAAAAGTTAGAATTAAACAATCTAATCCAATTGGGCAAGTAAAGTATTATTAGCAAAGATGGCATTGTCTTTTTTGATCGAGTATGCCAAATTTATATTCCTTGAAGATTTATACAATATTATAAAATAGAAAATAGAGAACAGGCCAAGTAGCTTCTGGGTTGCTTTTGCTCTTTAGTCTGCCTATTAATATTACATCTATATTGAAATATGTGCTCACAGACATTATCGTGATCTATTCATGTGCACAGCTCCATTATTAGAGTAGTTATGTGTAACATCTCTTTACTCTGAATTTTGGTTCCATTCTCGTAAGTTTACATAGTACAGAGACCTACTTTTCTAATACTATTCACACTTCTAAAAAGGTGGGAGTCTGTTGTTGGGGGGGATTGGGCGAATGATGATTGTGGAGAAGCAGATGTGGAGCCACTAAGACACTTTAATTTTAGGACCAGCAAACTCTCAGTGAACCTTGAAATTCGGGACTCTGTTAGCTCGTTTTTTTTTTTAAATTAGAACAAATGAGCTTATGATGTTCACATTTGGAGCCAGTGTTTACAGATCATTTTCTGGAATAGGGCAGGGATTTTTGATTTTTTAGCTTGTGTCTTCCCTGAAATGTTGGCTGGGATGTAGAGATGCATGCAATGCCTTAATAGTCTGGTAGTGATATCAGAGAGCTTGAAGACTGTTACTATAACAATTTATATGCAGAGAAGCTTCTAGCAGAGTGGCTGTTTTTGAATTATTTATGCAAAGGGGAACATAGTTCTATTCTTTATTTGCAATTACACCAATTGCATGCTTAAGAAAGCAAAAATTTCCACTCCTGGTGGCTTCTTTTTGAGTCTGGATTCTTTACCTTGTCACTAACTGTTCTCACTGACAAAGACGAATCGGGATTACATGGCTGCGTGTTTTACACTGACTGTGAGAGAGTAATAGTTTAAGGAAGGACACCAGATTCCACAAGCTGAACAGGTTTCCTCTTCATTCAAGATACTATTCACATGTGTTGATCTGCAGTGCTGAATTAACAAGACTCAGGCAATGGTCTTTTGGCCTAGCTTAATGGGTCTCCTTAGAAAAAGAAATGGGCAAAAGAATCACCAGCTATAAATGACCATATGAAAGTACACCTCACATCACTAGCAATATAAGAGAAATGCAAAGTAACTGTGAGGTTTCATCTCACGTGGTAAAAAGTGGCAAAAGTAAGAAAAGGAAAAAAAAAAGGAAAGTTAATGTTGGATGAACTTTGGGCAGAAAACCACAGGAACACTTTTGACGCTTCTTTGAATTGGTTCAAAAGTTCTGGATATCAATTTGGAAATGTGGTATAAAGGGGACAAAATTGCCAATGACTTTCAAATCCATTGCTAGCCTTCTATCCCCAACAAAGTCCAAGGCAAAAACAAAGATCTGATACATGACAAAAATATCTTTTTTGAGGTATTAAAGAACACGGGGAAATGGAGATGGCTATGAATCAGGGAATGGCTGACAAAAACTTTGGTTTGCAAATACCGTACTTAAACAGCATGGTCTAATGGATAGAGAGCTTGCCTTTAGGCTGGGGAGATCTGGGTTCAAGTCCTGGCTTTGACTCATACTGACTTTGACCCTGGGCAAGTCACTTGACTCTTAGTTCTAACCCTCAAGGCAATTCTCTAAGATTGTATATTATAGAGAAAGTGCCACCTTGAATTTGTAGAAGGAATCTCCTCATGCAAGAATTCCTTATAGAGGATTTATATTTTTTTTTGATGCAGAAGTAGATATTTTGACTTCATTGTCTTCTTCTGACTTTGAACCCTTATCTCTGTCATCATAATAGCTAATTATGGACAGGTTCTTTCTCTTTTGTTTACTCACTTTGTTTTAAGGGGCTTATTTCTCAGCTATTGACTTTATATTAGACCTGGGTTTAGTTTAGGATGCTGGCAAGATGACAGAACAAAACAAGAAATTATCGGACTCTCCCTGGTCTCCCATTAATAATTTAAACTAATATTTCTAAGTAAACTTTAGAGAGGCAGAAATAATTAAACATCAGGGTAAAGCATTTGTTCAGCCTAAAACAACTCAGGGCTTAAGAATACTTTGGGGCAGGTGTCCTGGAATTGACAAATGTCAGATAGTGAGGGAGTTTGACCCCTGATCAGGAGAAGATTGCAGGGCTCTCCACTGATGTGGAAGGCAGGCTGAGAAGCAGTTCTAGGATCTGGCTGTGGGTGAAGAGGATTAAGCATCCTCAGGTGAGTGTAGTCTTAGAGGGATATGCCCCTGCTGGCTGTGGGCACTCACAGGAGTGGGGTCTCTAGTTTTGGTTCTAGGGCAGAAAAATGGACTGATGTTTGAAGCTGCAGGAGTGACCATATAGATCAAGTGTTTGATGACAGTGTGGCTGTGGGTAGAGAGGAATACCTGAGGTCAGGTCTCCAGTATACCTCAGAAAGCAATAGCACAAGATATCTGAAGCTTGAGGCATTATCCCCCCACCCCTGAGGACTAAAGCCTGACTGTAATATAAAGTTAATAGCTGAGGAATAAATCACTTAAAAAAAGAGTAAGCAAAAGAGAAAGAACCTGACCATAGATAGCTTCAGTGGTGATAGTGATCTGGATTCAAACTCAGAAGAAGACAGTGAAGTCAAAATAGTTACTTCTATATCAAAGAAAAAGTGTAAAATGATCATAAGCCTCCAAAAAGAATTCTTGGAAGAGCTTAGAACAACTTTAAAAATTAAATGAGAGGTTGGAGGAAATTTTTGAAAAAAAAAATAAAAGTAATGGAATAAAATCAAGAAAACCATAAAAAAGTCAACCAATTGGAAAAAAGAATTCCAAAAACTTACAAAAGAAAGCAATTCCTTAAAAATTAGAATTGGGCAAGGGCTTCATAAGGCACCAAGAAATAATAAAACAAAATGAAAAGAATGAAAAAAATAGAAGAGAATGTGAAACATGTCATTGGAAAAACAATTGACCTGGAAAACAGATCAAAGAGAGACAATATAAGAATGTTTGTACTACCTGAAAGCTATGATAGAAAAAAGAGTCTAGACAATATACTTCAAGAAATTATTAAGGAAAAATGCACTGAAGTTTTAGAATTAGAGAGTAAAACAGAAATGGAAAAAACCCCACTGATCACCACCTGGAAGAGATCCTAAAATGAAAACTCACAAGAACAATATAGCTAAGTTTTTGAAGCTCCCAGGTCCAGGAGAAAATATTACAAACAACTAGAAAGAAACAATTTAGAACCGTGGAGCTGCATTCAGGGTGACACAAGATTTAGTAGCTTCTACATTAAAAGACCAAAGGGCACGATATTGTGAAGAACAAAAGTGCTGGGTTTGCAATCAAAAGTAATTTACCTGACAAAGCTCAATGTAATCCTGTGTGAAAAAAATGTATATTTAATAAATTAAATAGCTTTCAGGTATTCTTGAGGAAAAGACCAGAATTGAATGGAAGATTTTCAAATTGTGTTCTTCTCTAGTGTGGAGCAGGGAGGGAGGAAGATTGTTTGGAGCTTAAAAAAACAAAATTAATAAAAAATAATAATAGAAGCAAAAAATTAAAAAAGAAGCTAAGCCCAGGGTGGAAAATAAGGATTTCTTATATCATTGAAATCACAAGTCTGATCTTTATCCCTCTATAAATGTCATGGATTATTACTGTGTATTTTAAAAATGATGAATATGAAGAATGCAGAGAAACACAGGAAATTTTGTAGGAAATGATGAGAGGAATAAGTAGAATTTAAAGAACAATATACAATGGAAATGAAAGTTTGACTAAAAGGGAGATAAACTCTGAGTAACTGAAAAACCAAGGACAGTTGGGGAAAATAGGAACATATATCTCCCTGTATAGCAGAGATGCAGGGATCTTTCTAGGAAAGAGTGATTACACAGGCAGATGGGCAGGGTCACTATGCTGGATGCTAATTAATATTTGTTAAAGGGATATAATCTGGAAGGGAAGGAAAAAATAACTCCTTCCCCTTTTTTTTTTTATGAGGCTAGACTACATGAAACTATATATATACCCTCTCACTGGGTTGTTATGAGGATCAAATGATTTTGTAATATTTGTAAAGCACTTAGCACAATGCTTCTCACATAGGCACACCTCCACCCCAATTCTTCCTCTTAGCTGTTTTTCCTATGACCAGTGACACACATTTCAGTGACAGCTAACTAATGTGATGCTAACTAGCTCACATGAAAACTAAGTCTGAGCTTGGATTTTTTTGTTTTTAGTTGTAAACCAAAAATGACTAACCTCATCAGTGATAGAAGCCAGAATTCACCACTGTTATCAAACTTGAAAACTACTTTAGTACTCAGTTCATTTATTAAGATGAAATTT